>JADEYB020000017.1:45695699-45853357 GCA_015832495.2 Alces alces | reverse complement strand
AAAAGGTCAGTTTTCATTCCAATCCCAAAGAAAGGCAATGCCAAAGAACGCTCAAACTACCGCACAATTGCACTTATCTCACACACTAGTAAAGTAATGCTCAAAATTCTCCAAGTCAGGCTTCATCAATACGTGAACTGTGAACTTCCAGATGTTCAAGCTGGATTTAAAAAAGGCAGAGGAATCAGAGATCAAATTGCCTCCTCCCGGGCGTAGGAGGGCTGAGAGGAGCTTCTCCATGTTCAAGGTCAGGAGGGACGGCTGTGAGGAGATACCCGGAATGTGTGAAACATCAGAAACCTCAGAGCGATCAAAGGTCGCCGGCAGGAGCAACCTGCCCACAGGTTCATCCTCAGGAAAACACGCCCCCCTGGTCTGCCGTGAAGACTGAAATCGGCTCCGTTCACAGAGAAAGCAAAGCAGGAACTCTGTCACCGAGCACATGGCAGCTCGCTGTTAACGGTCAGCACTCCTTCTGGGCCTGGCCCCGTGTGATCTCCAGGCCCTGGAGGCCCTGGGCAGACACCCCCTCGAAGCCCCCACCCTTCCATGCCAGGACGCCGTGCGGGATGGCCGATGTCCGCAAGCCCCTGCTCACCACGTCCAGGCCTGGGAAGGCTGCCCGGCCTGTGGTCTCAACGGTCCCTTCCATCTCGTGCATGGCGTCTCGGAGGACAAATTTCACGGCGTCACTTGCAGACTCAGGAAACATCTGGCAAAGGTTATACAATGGCCTGTTAATCAGAAACACAGGTCAGGGAAGATGCCTGCAGGGAAGAAAGACGAGCGAACCCCACGTTCACCATTCTCCCATGACGTCCGCTGACGACTCAGTCAGAGCCACAAGCCCTGACTCTTACACCTGTCAGGCCGTCCTGGTGATCCAGGAACTTTTCCAATAGCGTTTGTGGTAATTGGGACTCATTTTCGCCTTTTCCTAGACCCCTGGTTGTAACTTTCCGGCAGTGGTGGCAGAGCGAGCCCTGTCTGTATGAGTCACAGCCCGGGGAGCAGGTCTCGTGCGTCCTGAACCCACGGACGCCTTCCCAGCTCTCCTGGGAGCAGGGGCTGGCAGGGGGAGGGTGTGCAGGCCAGTCTGGCCTGGGGCGTCTGCTCTCACCGCTCCCCGCCCCCCGACTCGGAGCCCTGCCTGCTGCAGCCAACGTGGCCCCGGAGCCAGCGGCTCTGCCAGCAGGGGCGCTTTTGCACAGGGTGCAGACCCAGCCTGGAGCCCCCACGGGGGCAGGAGCAGACAGCGAACAAAACATGCGAGCCATCGAATACTCTGAACAGACCTGAAGGGGCACAACTGTCACAGGTCCATTTGTTCGCCACTTAAAACGCCCCCTCTCCAGAGTGGTGGGGGAGCACGTAGACAGGACCGATGGGCAGGGCTCGCCGTGGGCGCAGGGCCAAGGCGGCCTCCACAACATCAGAGCCACTTCACCAAGTGACTCCACTAAATGGCACAGAGTTTGTTCAACTTGGCCCCCAGTCCCAGATAACCCCCAACTTCCACTCACACAACCAGCTTGTCAATGACGCCGAGCTCTGGGGGGTCGCTTGCAGCCAGGTCTCCGACGTACTCCAGAAGGAAGCCAAACAGTTTCTGTAGGAACAGGGTGGGTTAGCGCTCGGGGTGAGCTTGGAGCCCCACCCAGGACGCCGGCCCCTGCACCCTTGAACGGCCGGGAGTGTCGAGGGCCGCAGGGACGGGGTGCGGGATGTGAGGCAGGCCACGTGGTGAGGAGTGCAGGGTCCAGCATGGCTCCCTTGGCTGGGAGGCGACACCAGAGTCATGAATGGAGAACGCGATCGGCCCTGCTGCAGTCGGTGTGCATGGTGTTACTGGGAGAGGACAGGAGCATGCCCAGCACCCACTCCCCGCACACTCGTGTGGGGTGGACTCATGGCACGCAGTGCTGGGGCTCCCCCCACACCCCCAGGCCCGCCCCGGACCTGGAGCCGACACCCATCCAGGCCCAGCTCGCTGCCCCGCCCCCACGAACATGGTGAGCACTTGGCGACTGTTGGTGCCACGGTTACCAGGCCTCTACCCGCTCCCAGCGCCCCAGGGGAACGGCCAGCGTACTTCCAGCTTTGCTTTGTTTCCCACTGCGAGGCTTGGGTGGTTGCATTTCTGAATTCTCTCCACAACCAAAAGCTGGTCTTCTGTCGATTTTCCCGACAGTAAAGACTTCAGTTCCTCGCAGGATTCGGGAACTATCAAAGTAACAAACAAAAAGTACAAAACATGCCCACGCTTAACTTGTAAAATGAGAACTACTCACATTTCTGGTAACACAAATGCAAACACTGAACACAACCGAAGTAACAGGACTTCGTTTGCTTCCCCCACGGAGGCAGTACCGCCCGCGTCATGGGAACCCTCGTCCTGTGTGATCACAGTGAGGTCTGACAGACCCACGCGTCGGACAGATGCCCTGGGCGGCCCCTGGCACTGCTGCAGGCCCAGGACAACGGCCGGGGGCCACGGAGCCCCGGGGTCAGGCCCAGGGGACGCCGCGGAGAAGGATGACCGGGTCGATCTGCCAGCCAGGCCGGCACAGACGGGCAGGGTGTGCAAGGGGCCGGCTTGGCCCCGCCCTGCTGCTCATGCAGCCCAGCCGGGCCCGGCCTCGCAAGGTGCCCCCGCTATTCGGGACCTCAGACAGCAGGGGTCTGCTGACCTGCGAAGGTGTAGGGCAGCTCGGCCCTGGCCGCCGCCCGGTCGTCCCTTGTCAGCCGCTCTCCGGGGCTCGGACGCTGACCCCGCTGGGGCCGCTCGCTTGCGTCCTCGCTCTCAGCATCAGGCTCCAGGTCGTCCGGGCCGCTCGCGTCCTCGCTCCCGGCGTCAGACTCCAGGTCCGAGTGGCCGTCTGGGCTGTCACTGTCCTCCGGGCCCCCCTCGCTCCAGCCTTCACCCTCCTCTTCCTCTCCGCTCTCCCCGCCACTGGTGTCCCCACTTGGCTCCTCCTCGACATTCATCCTCCCATCCTGGGAACAGAACGCAGACACCAGGGGCGTCAGTCCTCAGGGACGGTGACCAGCATGGCTGTGACCGTGCCCGAGGGCCAGGGACCCAGGCTGCCGGGCCCCCGCCACCCTTTGGAGGCTGCTGTGTGTCCCAGGCTCGAGGCCTGGGGTCTGCGTTCTGCAGCTCCCTGCCACCAAGACTCTGGGCAGAGAGGCTAGCTGTTTCTAGAAAGACAGTTCCCGTCTGTGGTAGAGCTATCAGGTCAGAAACCAGAAAATCTGCCGTTTTAAATGAAAACCAGGAAAGAAGGCAAACACCTCACTTTGTAAGAAAGCAAGCGCCGGTCATCTGTGTCCAGCACGAAGCCATCGTTCAGGTCGTCAGCCGACAGGTGCTTCGGTCTCTTGCTGTGCGCATCCTCCTCTCTCCCGAGCATCCTCCGGAGCCTCTCGGCCTGAGCAGGAGGAGGAGGGTCATCCACTGAGCAAGCGCCGGGCAGGGACGCAGGCTGCCTGGCGCCCCCGACCTCGAAGCTGCGTTAGGCCTGCCCTCTGCTTTCTGTCTTCAGCCAGACAGGCAGGCCCTCAGCACGTGTCGTATGGAAGACTGATTTAGCAAAAATAAAAACAAGTATCGCAGCAGAAATATGTTCTGGTCACAAGGAAGGAAAAACCATTACTCTGAGGTTTCTCTGGCCAAGTGATGCCAGCCAATTGGAGTGAACTTCACTCCCCGCCAGACCTCAGAAGAGGAACAGGACACCCTACACTGAGGTCTGAAACAAGTGGCCTGGCTACTTCTTCCATCTGAAAACAGGCAGCGGACAGCGGAGGCGGCCCCCCAGGCGGGAGCCCTGAGAAGGCCAGAGTGCGAGAGCATGCCTCTGTTCGTTTTTGTTGGTAACATGGAAAATTTAAAAAACCCTTAAGAGAAAAACGTGAGACAGGAGTACACTCTATCGCCAGCAGCTGTTTTGAGGTAAATGAATTAGGAAAAAATGTCATTTTTGTTATACTGGGTATTATCTGCTTTTTTTTTTTGCTTATAGTCAAAAATATAGTAAAATATTTTAGGGCTTCCCTCATAGTTAAGTTGGTAAAGAATCTGCCTGCAGTGCAGGAGACCCGGGTTCCATCTGAGTCAGAAGATCCCCTGGAGGAGGGCATGGCAACCCACTCCAATATTCTTGCTGGAGAATCCCATGGACAGAGGAGCCTGGCAGGCTGCAGTCCATGGGGCCAGACTTCTCGACTAAACCATCACCATCATCACCATAGCAAACAAACAGAAACTTCTCCAGAGGCTGTAAAGAGCCCACTGACTAGGGCTCCCAGGGTGCCGCCCCAGCCCCACCAGTACCTCCAGGCGTCTGAGGCGCTCCTGCTCCTCCCTGGCCAGCTCCTCCTCCGTTTTCATCCTGTTAGAGGGCTGCGCTTTCATTTCAAAGCCGAGCTCACGAACCATCATGTCATATGCATCAGGCTAGGGCAGACGGAAGAATTTTTTTCTTTTTAATAGAAAAGACTTGCACAACTAGCTCCCTACACGTGTTGGTCGTGGCTGGACGCTGTCACGGAAGAGGCCAAACCACGTCCTAAGTCTTTTCCGCTTGTGTGACAGACTGGTCCTTATCAGGCTTGGCAAACACTTCTGGGCCATGTACAAAAATTCTTTTCCAAACACATCTGCTTTAAGAAAACTAAACCTTATATTGTAAAGTAATTAGCCTCCAACTAATAAAAATAAATGAAAAAAAAAAAAACTGAACTGAACCTTGCCCATCTAGGCATTAAGCCCCCAAACGGGGCCTTGGGGAAACGACAGTGAGCTCGACGCACAGGTACGCAGATGGCCACCAGGCAGGCTGGTGGAATACTGGTCATTTCTCAGAAGCCAGCAGCTCAGAAGACTGTGGCTTTTTCAACACCTTAGGCTAAAATTCAGATACCACTTGAAGGTCTTCCCCTGCGCCAAGTCTTCTTAATACCAAGAAACCACCATTTTCTTTAGTGTCACTTTTCTGGCGTAAATATTGAAATAACTTTCACTCTACTTCCACCCCTCAGAACACACATCAGCTACCTCAATGTCAAAGTTCAACAAAACGCTCAGGTCCTAGAAGGCAGACGCCAGGCTCCCCCCAGTCTGCGGACAAAGTGCACGGCTCGAGGCCAGGCCGAGCGTGACGTGTCCGCCCCACCTCAGGCTTCTCCCTTCCGCCTCCGCTCTCGGATTTGGGCATCTTGCGGGCCAGGAGAGCCTGGATTTCTTTCCAGTCTTGGTCTAGCTTCTCTGTGAGTTCAAGGGCGTCTTCCCGTTGAGCCTGTCTCTCCCTCTGGGGAAAAAGCACAGATGGAACGCACTCCATTACTGTTGGTGTCCAGGCCCCGCCGGACAACCCACCGTGCCGACTCAGAGAGACCACGAGAAGTGAGCCTCTCAGGAGCCCACCCGGCAGCACCAAGTCCCTGCTGAGGCTGTTCCTCCGGGTGCTCTGAGCAGTCGGCAAAGCAGTGATGCTATGTGACTCCTGATATGCGCCAAAACACTAAAACCAAAATACAACCCCCCCCCCAAATCAAACCCCTAACCACAAGAAACCATCAGGGTACTGCCTGATGGCGTTACCACGCATCCTGTGCTCCTAGTCAAAGTGAACACTTTCATTACATTCACAGAAAGTTTTAATACAACCTAAAACCGCCCAGCGAAAAAAGGCTGGGGGCGCCCCAGTGGCAAGTCCCAGGGTGGAGCTGCTCTGGCACGACGGCAGCCGCTCACCTTTTCCTGCTTGGACCTGGCGATGAGCTCCTCAATCAGCTCCCTGCGGGACTTGGGTGGCTCCTCGCCCCCGCCGGGCTGCTGGGTGGCCTTACCGGGGAGCGGCCCGCCTCCACCTCCAAAGTGTGTCGCGGTCAGCTCGGCTGCAGATGGAGCAGAGAAACGCGTGAAGCCCAGGCTCACCCAGAAGCGGGTTTTGCAGCCGCTCTGACAGTGTTTCTCCGAGCTCAGTCCTGAGAACCCATTCCATGTTCAAGAGGAAATTCTCACTGGGTGGTCACCGAGATCACAGGTACGGCAGCGCTTAAACCAGACGAGCCTCTCTGAGAAAGCCCAGAGGCACAAGAATGGGTCAAAAAACGACTGATTGCTCTGCTTCCCGGAATGTTCTGCATGTTAGAAACCACCGTCACTCAGTGTTCTACTAACTCAAGATTGTTCACAATGTTTTCTGAAAATAAAAATTTACGAAATATTCACTAACAAGGTGCTATGACATGAAAGATCCGAGAAAGGATTCTCAAAGGAAAAATAAAATCCGTCGGTGCACTTAGTACAGGATTTAATTAGAAAATTCAAGTTGACTTTTAAGAGGAAATTCTAAGCAAGGAGAACACGTATTATGTAGTTGAACAAACTAGAATGTTTCCTAATGGTTCATTTTTAAAGGTACAGTAAATATATTTTTAGAAGTTAACAGGCTTTTCTTTTACAAGTTACTTAGATTTTGATGAGCTCATTATAAAAACCAGAGGAGGACAGGAAACCTCAAACGAACAGCTGAGTCCCCAGGACCAACACCTGAAGTTGGAATCTCGCTTTCCCCATCTACCTGACGCCACAGCTGCTTGTAGCAACTCGGGGGGCGCCGCTCACCATGTGACCAAAGGTCAGGCCATCAAACGTATGGGCATCTTCACCCACAGTGCAGGTGAGTGTGCGTTAACAGGGGAGTGTGCACAAAGAGCTCTGAACAACAGAAAGTGCAAAACCAAAGGCTCTGGAGATGAACTCTGCTCTCCTCTCACCCACAGAGCCGTGGCAGCTGTGCCCACCTCCTGGGCTATGGATGAGCCACGGGCTGCCCTCATTCCCAGGTCTCCTGCCCCTGCATCAAACCAAAAGGCAGTCACAGGTTTAACATGTTGGCTTTCCACACACCACCAAGCAGCAGGTTTTCTGACGCTGCTGAACAGAGGATATTTTAATCGACAAGGATGCAAACTAATGACACGACCCTGACTTTATAAAAGAGCCCAAGATGATCAGACCTGAGCTGACTCCTAACTGAGTTCAGTTGCGTGTCAGTGTTAATTCAGTTCAATGTATATCTCCTTCATTATTCCCTATAAACAAGAAGCTCAATGTTCCTTTCCCCACAAAACTACCACAATTGGTTCTGGAATAAACGAAGCCTAAGAGAACCAGATAAACACTGTCCCTGAACAGAGCGGGTCAGAACCGGTGACTCAGTGGCGGCAAAGCAGAGTGGGTTTGCACAGAGGTGCTATCCAGGGATCAGCAAGGTGGGTTTTACCTACAACTGATGCTTGGGTTGGACAATCTCCCTGATTCTCTGAGCTCATGAGTAAAATGAGCTGGGGTCAAGTTCGAATGAGAGAAAGGATACAGAAGCGCCTTCTCAGCTTACAGAAGTCTGTATATCTTCCGTACACATGCACCTTTTTAGAGGTCTACAGCTGCGTTTCCTCGGTGTCTGGGCAAGGCAGGAAGAATGTCACTGGAGAGCAGAGCGCCCGGGGGCCCAGGCTCACCTGACAGCACTCCCCGGTCCTCAGCGTCGCTGTCACTGTCCACAATGTCGTTATGCTTTTCGATATCTGCCAAAGACTGGCCGTAATGAGTTAATTCTTCATCTTCATTTAGGTTGTAGATGCTTTTTTTTTCATGTTGTCGCTAACAGGATAGAAAAAAAGTCCATCTCCTAAAACTTCCACATCCATTTAAAGTTAAAAAAAGTTACTTTTTCCATTTTTGTGCAATGTGTCAATGTAGCTTTAAGATGATTCTGATATAAACAGAACTTACAGAAGGTAAATAAATCAACTGGCCAGTCTAAGGCGCTTGGAAATCACACTAGGACCTTGCTACCACCCTCGGACCCACTCCAGGAGGCATCACTGCTGTGTGCTCTGGCTGAGGCATCTCTCCGCCCAGCTGGTGTGTGCAGAAGGCTGCTTCCCCTTGGGCCTAGCCAGGAGAGCCACACCATTCATGCTTCCCCGCTGTCACCCACAGAAGCATAACTGAACGAGGTGGACTGGCCTCTTCCTCCCGACTTCTGGGCAAGGAGAAGCAGGGCTCCCTCCCTCCCTCGTCTCCCCTACCTGCTGCTCCAGAGCAAACCTCGTCATCATCTTCTCCTCCGGGCTGATACTGCTGTTGTACTCCCCAAAGCGCTTATCTCGGAACACGCTGGACTTATCCCTTTCCTTGTACTCCTTCAGCAGAGTCTGGGTGCGCTGAAAAGCAGATCACAGAACTGTCCTCACTGCTCCTGGCAACTCTGAGCTCTGATGGCTTGGCAATCTGGGCCCCCAGAGGGCAGCCACTTGCACAGGCGGACACACTGAGGGTTCTAATGAACTGGAAGACGCCATGTTTTATGCCTCAGGCCACTAAGAGTCCAAGAAAGGCCAATCTACTGGCTGCAAAAACTGACCTCAATTACTGAGGGGAAACTGCCAGACAATGGAGTCAAAGAGATCAGGAACCCAGGGGATTCTCTAGGGAGTGTTGGTACCTTGTGCCTAAGACCAAAGGTTACAGCAAAACAATAGCAACCAGGAAAGAGCAGAACAATCGAGTGCTCAGAGGCCACTCCGCCAGGTGAAGCAGCCAGACGAGCTGAGGTTGTAGCTGAGACAAAGAGAAGCCGGGGAACCAGGAGCTGAGAAGCTGTTTATGTCAACAACGACACCACCATCAACTGCAGAGACTGCGGCAGTACTGCCTGTCCTGGGCTGGTTATGTTCATATATGTGCCAGTATCCGTATATATGGTCAGTCTTTGTTATTTGTGGATTTCATATCTGTGTATGTATATTGCTAAAATTTGTGTGTATGTGCTAAGTTGCTTCAGTCACATCTGACTCTTTGAGACCCCACGAAGTGTAGCCCGCTAGGCTCCTCTGTCCATGGGATTCTTCAGACAAGAATACTGGAGTGGGTTGCCATTTCCTCCTCCATGGGAAGGGAAGATCCTGGACCAAACCCACGTCTGCTGCACTGCAAACAGATTTGTTACTGCTGAGCTCCCAAACCAAAACTCGCCATGCTTTCTGGGTCATTAGCGGACACCCACATGTTGCCCAGGAGGTGGAGACAAGAGTGAGGACTTGGAATCCCGCCGCGGCACCGCCTCCCCGTGCAGACTCTGGGAGGTGCCTGCGGCCTCATCTGAAAAGGAGACAGTGGCAGCTCCCACCTCAGCCTCCTGAGGAGAAAAGAGCAGACTAGGCTTAAGTGGGGAAGACACCTCTGTCTGTTCTGGAGCTCACGCTGCCCCCCCCCCCCCCCCCCCCCACCCGGCCCCAGGGGGCGTGTCGGAGTCAGCTGTAAGACTGTCTTGTCTACTACAGCCGCCAGTTCCTTCAGGTAAGGTTGATGTTTGATTCCATTCAAAGATCAGTCAGATCAGTCGGATCGCACACTGTGGGTCAGCACAGTTTATGAGCCCAGGAAGACAGGGTCAGGGGTTACTCCGCCTTTACCCCTTCACCTGCCAGAACAGAGCTGAGACAAGAGTGCTCAGTGGCACGTAAAAGGTTTCCTAGGTGTTCAAACGCAGTGCACACCCTGGCCCCTACCAGACGCGTGGCTGTACAAAATGTACTTGTCCTTTCTCTGCCTGAATGTTTTCACTAACCTACTAATGTCTCCTCCTCAGGATGACAATAAATAGTTAAAACCACCCAGTGAGCATGTCTCAGAAGCTACATAGAGAATAGCAGCAGAATGGAATCTGAAAGTACAGAATAGTCCGGGACCGTAAGCACAAGAAAACGGATGGCTGTGAGGTTTTCCAAAAAGGTTAGCATTTCAGTCACCTTGCGAAGGACAAAGTCATGGGCTTCAAAAGTGAAGTCGCTCAGTCGTGCTATTCTTTGCGACCCCATGGACTGTAGCCCACCAGGCTCCTCGGTCCACGGGATTGTCCAGGCTAAAGTACAGGAGTGGGTTGCCATTTCCTTCTCCAGAGGATCTTCCCGACGCAGGGAATGCACCCGGGTGTCCCGCATTGCAGGCAGATTATTTTACCGTCTGAGCCCACCTGGAAGTCCTATGTGCTTCCTTCACCAAACATCTACTGAGCAGCCTGTGTAATCCCTTATCCACGGCAGAAAAAGATCCAGGGTTCCTAGACCAGCAGAACTCAGTCTCAAGGAAGGCGGTTAAGAGGTCCCCACGGTGACCAGGGCGGCACAGAAGTGATTAACTATGCCTGAGGGGGCTGGACCTGTGCGCTGGGGCTCCAAGGAGCGACAGCGGTTCTGCAGGGCGATGTCGTCCCATCTCACGCAGAAGCAGAGGCAAGAGGATGCACAGTCCAGCCGACACATGACACACTCACACACACGGCGTCTCACGGCGCCAGGCGCCGTCCTGAGGACTCGCTCAGGGGACGCGTCGCACCCTTCCAGCCGCCACCCCCCACCACCCGGAGATAGGTACCATTGGCACATCCTACGGACAGAAGGGGAACCAGCACCTTCGCCCGGGTGCTGCCGTAGTGGGTGGGGAGAGCAGGGCCGCGCGGCTGGTCCGGGCCGGCAGGCAGGGTAGGGGACCCCTCGGAGGACCTCCCCCCCTCCCCCGCGGAGGGCCGGCTCCCCGCTGACCTTCTGGAGGGCCCGCGCGCGCGACACCCCGGGCAGACCCACGTCGTGGCGCGTCTTCCTGCCCAGAACCTGGAACTTCTGCCGGTTTACTTTCACCTCGAATGGGTTGGGGTTCGGCCTCGCCCGGCCGCCCCACGGGCCCGCCGGGGCCTCAGAGACCTTCCCGCGCGCGGCGGACCTGGCTTTCCCCATGGCGACACACGCCACACCTCAGGGTGCGGACTAGGAGGCGGCGGCGGCGGCGGCGGCGGTTCCAGTTCCCTCAGTAGACACGTGCGGCCTCGCATCCAGAGACAGCCGCCCGCATCTCGCGATAACTGAGCCAGCGAGACGTAGGAACGTCGGGTAAAAATACTGCCACGCCCCCGCGCAGCCTTCTCGCCCGCTAGCCGAGCGACTAAAACTCCCAGCAGGCCGCGCTCGCGCCCAGCCGCCTCCGCCCCGCGCGGGGCCTTCTGGGAGCGGTCGTGGCCCGCGAGGCACCGCCCCCGCCTCAGGGCGCTCTGGCTCCCTCTTCTGGAGAGCCGTTGACGGGAAGCCGGCCGCTGTGCGAGTAGGTGGCGGCGGCGGCGGCGGCGGCAGTAGCCGTCGCCGCCGGGGGCGGTGCCCCGGCCAGTGAGCCGCTCCCAGGGTGATGGGGCCGGCAGCCTGGGCCACGGCGCGGCGGCGGTGATTGCGGGGAACCGGCCCTCCTGCTCCGCGGCCGCAGCCCCCGGCCCCGGAGGCGAGGCTGCCTGGCGCCCTCAGCGTACGAAGCAGCGGCGGCGTCGAAAGCGGGCCCAGAGGCGGCGGCGAGGGTGGTGGCCGTGGTCGGGGCCGCGGCAGAAGCGGAAGCAGCAGCGGCAGGTGCAGGAGCGGCGGCCCAGCGCGGGACCCGACGCGGAGTCGGGCGAGCGATGCTTAGAGGCCGCCCCGCGGTCGGCCCCCGCCTTGTCCCCGCTTTCTCCCGCCCAGAGAGCCAGACGACGGCGGCGGCGGCGAAGACGACGACGGTCGTCTATGGAGCTCGAGAACTTACTGGCCAACACGATGCTGCTGAGAGCGCGCCAAGGTGGGTGCACAGCGGCGCCCCGACCCCGCCCGGGTCCTGAGCCCGTGCAGCCCCAGCCCTGCCGGGAACACCGACCCTGCCGCGGATCTTCCGGGGAATCGGGACCCCCGGGCCCGCGCAGCCTCCCTCTCTGGAATGCGTGGTCGGCGAATGGTCAGCCTGGGCACCTGACGCCTAAGCTGCTCCGTCGCCTTTCGGCGCCGCCTCAGGACCCACGTGAAGGAAGCCCGCGCGCTGCTCCAGTCGTCTGCTCTTGATCCCCTGTCCTGCCCTCCTTTCGGAACCTCGGGACGCAGTGTGGCTTCAGCATCGGGCAAGCAGTGTGACCTGTCCCCAAGAGAGGAGGCCAGACCAGCCAGTAAAGCCGGTGGCAAAGAAACGTGCCTTTGTGGTCTTCAAAGGGCCACCGAAGAGAATCCTGTGAACCACCCTGGGAGACCCTTCCCTTAAGTGTGTATTGTTGTTGTTTAGTCGTTCAGTTGTGTCCGATTCTTTTGCGACCCGGTGGACTGTAGCCCGCCAGGCTCCTCTGTCCATGAGATTTCCCAGGCAAGAATACTGGAGCAAGGGACTGTTACCCTAACATCTCTTCTTGGGTTTGAGGTTTGATGGTGTCCAGACCTGTTGTGTAGAGTGGGTTTTAGCCCGGCTTAGGGAGAGATTGAACACATTAGGAAGAATTAATGCTGGTCGACATGTAGAAGCAGCAGCTGGGCCAGCCCGTCTGCTTGCTGACCCCGGGAGTATAGCTCTCTGTGGAGGTGTCCCCTCTGCCGCCCCTGGAGAGACGGGAGAGCTGGTGGCGGAGCCCATAGTTCTTCAGCCCATTCGCTCTTAGGGATTTGGTGTGGGGTCAGCTGCTTCATTTTTGTGCTGCCAACAGAGTAAGTGCCCGCCGAAGGATGTGTATTTAATACAATCTGGAAGAAGTATTTTGTGTTCCATCTCCCAGGGCTTCTGAGTTCCAGTCCTGGGTGCATATGTTGGCTGAGTGGAATTCTTGGTGACCTGTGATGCTGCTACGGAGCAGGCAATGGCATCCCACTCCAGTACTGTTGCCTGGGAAATCCCATGGACGGAGGAGCCTGGTGGGCTGCAGTCCATGAGGTCGCTAAGCGACACGACCGAGCAACTTCACTTTCACTTTTCCCTTTCATGCATTAGAGAAGGAAATGGCAACCCACTCCAGTGTTCTTGCCTGGAGAATCCCAGGGACGGGATTCTCCCAGGGGTCGCACAGAGTCGGACACGAATGAAGCGACTTAGAGGCAGCAGCAGCAGTGATGCTGCTGAGAAGCATCAGTCAGTTCATCTTGTGATTTGAATAGTGTTTAACTTTGTGTAAGAGAAATTAAGCTGGAATATCAGACTTGGGGCGTTCTCTTTTTAAGCTACCTCCTTCCTATTTGTATCCTCAGCCTTTCAAGAGGAAAGATCTTGAATAAAATGTACATGGTTTTTCAACACCTTGGAGACTGCATCAGAAACACTGTGCAGGAAATTCGTGAAGTCACAGTGAGTGATGCAGAGAATTAGCCACTGAAGTTAGGGGTTACATGCAGGGGTTCTGAGTTCAGACATAGTGAACTTTTATTATGTAAAGTGTTTGCTGTATTAGGAGTTGAATATCAAGACCTCAGTATTTTTGTCTGCTCACTTGAATCCCTCTGAGTAGAAGAACTGAGGATAGGTAGGAAGAAGCCAGGTCTTACTTTGCCGTTCAGGCCATGGGGAGTCCTCAGTAAGATGGGGCATTGATTGTCGTCTGGCGCCTCTCACTCTGAACTCACACTGATCGTAGAAGTGGATCATCCTCCGTGGAAATCAGGCCTGACTGAGGCTAAACCTGTTTTCTTTCTGCTCTGCTTTTATATCTGGGTATAATGTATGGATAGAGAATATTGTACCAAATAGACTCCCTTATAGTGGTGTAGAGCTTAGGTAAGGAGACACCTGTAAGTATTCTATAAATGCTAAATAATATAAAGCTACTATTTTCTGCCATAAAGCCTAGGACCACATTGATAATTGCTTAAGGAAGTTTTAAATTTTGTTCCCTAAACTATCAACTTGTGGTTTTATAACTCTTTCAAGGTCTGCCCCCAGTCAGCAGGGAGTATTTACTCCGTGTTAAAGGAGTCGTTATGTCAGTGTGGTTAATGCTTAGAGAAGTTGAATAGGAAATGTCAGAAAGATGTAAATATTAAGTGCTGCATGTTGGTTATGATTTAGGGTTGTTTGCCCAAATTGTAAACTGTTTATTTGCTTTAGGAGCTTGTAGAATATTTCTCAGAAAGTACCTTCTTGGACACATGTCTGTTCATGGTTACCCCTCAGTTTCTCTGGCTTTGTATTAGGAAATTAACTTTTGAAATGAGTCGGCAGAGCCCGCAGTCATGTGTTGGCCCTGGGAACTGCAGTGTTGTCAGTCCAGTCGTTTTTTAGATTTATCTCAAGTAAAATCAATCTCTTCTTTTTTTGGCCTCTGGTTTGTTCAAACCTTTTCTCCTTTTTCAGGAGTGTCAGCACATGATGTCTCATTGAAAAAAATTGTGTGTATGTCACTATGCCAGGCACACTTTAAGGAAGTATGAAATGATCGTATTATTCATAAAGTAAAGCACAAAAGTCACCGCTTCTTTTGAAACTCAGCATTTTTCCCCCCGTGCAGTACATTTGTGAAGCAACTTATGACCTTTAATTGTTTTGAATGAGAAGCTGAAATAGTTTTGCATCATGCTTTTAGGAGACTAACTCCATTTTGTCTCTTGCAGAAATTAACCTCATAAACATGCAGGGAGGAGGATATGATATGTACATTAAACATGGATTTTGGTCTTGTGTACGGGAGTTGGTGATGGAAAGGGAGGCCTGGAGTGCTGCAGTCCATGGGGTCGCAAAGAGTCGGACATGACTGAGGAGTGACTGAACTCAACTGAACTGATAGCAATTCTATTGAGGTTTCAGGTTGTAGTTTTACTATCTAAAGGTTTGTTTAGCACCTGACATATAGTTGATATACCTTTTATCATTAATGCTATCTCTTGCTGAAGCTTACTCATCAGGGTTTTTGTTTGCAAGGAGTTTCTATAAGTAGCTTATATACCTTTCAATTCCAGAAATTGGTTTGGACATGCTCTTGTATGCTTACTATTCAAATTTTCTGTGCAGTAGGCCCTTCTTATTTTCTTGTTTGGTTCTTTCTACCTTTCGGGGTCCACTTTAGCTTCATTCTCCTTGTCCATGTCTCTGATCTTCCAACTCAGAGGCACTCTGCCCTCTGGGAATCTGGAACTTGGAGTTCACAGCACGGGGTAGCCAGTGATTCTCGGCTAAATTGTCATCTGTTGTAAGGACAGGACGGAACTCTTACTGTTTATCCCTTTCTGTGCTGGCCAGATAATTGGCGCTTAGTCGACAACTGGAGATTAAGGGGGGCAATTTGTTAATTTCAAGAAAGAGAAGGTGAAATTTGTGCTGAAAACTAAAGGGCTGGCTTGATATGGAGGGTTTAAGGCATGTTCAAGTTTGACTGCAGAACCTAATGGTTGATAGCTGAGAACAGCTAACATTAGTGAGGGTTTGCAGCATCCAGGCAGTGTGCTCAGTTCTTTCTGGGTGTTATCCCAGCTCGGCCCATACCTCATTCTCCTGTTCTGTAGAGCTGGGACTCGGAACAGTCCTACTTCCTGGTGTTGGCAGGAGGGTTGCATGGATTAATGTGGTAGAGGGCTTGATGCTTAGAAAGTGCTCAGTAAATAATCATGGCGGCTGTGGTTGTGGGTTTGTTATGTCCAGAACCTTGATGGCAGCTGTGATCATTTAGTTGACCTTGAACCCGGCTCCTTGTCTCATTCTTCAGCGTTCTCTTCCTGAGTCCCCATGTGCAGGACGTCCTTGAATCTCATTTATCCTTGAGCTTCATTATTTGTCTTGTTCATTTTTTGTTTGTGTCTTCACCCAATACCCCCTTAGACGGTTCTCTACACCTCTTAAGTTGACTGAGGGCAGTGGTTTCCTAGCTGGTCTCTACTTCCAGAGGTTTTTCTCTTTTATAATCCCCAAGGCTGCTAGAACACTCCTTCTAAAACACAGAGTTGTATTCTTTAATAATCTCCTGATTAAAATTTGGCCCTGGAACTTCATCCCGGGTCAGGTCCAAATGCCTTAGTTCATCATGGCCCAGAGGGTCCTGCCTAACCACGGGCCTGCTCTCCTCTCCTTGTGCATAGCAGCCGTGGGTCACACCAGTTTGTGCCCCTGGGCTTTTCTGTCCTGCCTGGTAAAGTCTTCTTCTTCCTTCCTGTTCCAGGAAGTCTTCTGGGAAACGTCCGAGTCTCTGCAGAAGGCATGGTCACCCCATCCCTCCAGCTCCTGCTATGCCCAGGAGAAGCTCTTGCTGCGCTGGGCATGCCTGCGGCAGCTTTGGGTCTCCGTTCCTGGGTCACCAGCACCCGGCACTGTGTTAACACTCAGTCTCTTCTCTGCAAATGCCAAATGCTGGCTGAGGACAAAAGAGCACGTCTCAGAAAGTTCCTCAGTACTGGTAATAACCAGAAATTGAAATTTCAAAATAAGCTGTCTCTTTAGACTAGCAGTCTGGAAATAGGGGCCAAAACCTGAGATTTTATTCAACTTTGGGGCATCAGTTGACCCCATACTTGTAAATGCTAAGTCTAGTACTGGAATGTTTATAGTACCTTTATTCATAATCATCTCAAACTGGAAATAACCTTTCAACCCAAAGAGTATCAGTAAGAGAATGGATGAACAAGCCATGGAACTCCGTAATACTGCACTGCCTTAAAAGAGAGAATTACCGACATGTGCAACAGCTGGGCATATGTTGAGGGGAGGAGCAGGAGAAACCGCAGTCCTCCATGATATCCTGAGCTTGCAGAGAAATTGGCTAATCTGTGGTCATCACAGTGTGGGTGGTGATTGCCTGGAGGAAGAGGAGGGGCTGACACAGAAGAGGCAGCTGGGAGCTTTGGGGGACAATGAGCACGCCCTGTTTATTGATCCGGATGGTAATTATATGCACACATACATTCGTAGAAATTCATCAAGCAGTATTCTTAAGATTAGTGCATATTATTGTGCACATCATATCTGGTAAAA
This sequence comes from Alces alces, assembly GCA_015832495.2. Classification (NCBI taxonomy): domain Eukaryota; kingdom Metazoa; phylum Chordata; class Mammalia; order Artiodactyla; family Cervidae; genus Alces; species Alces alces. The sequence goes on along the minus strand of JADEYB020000017.1, from coordinate 45,836,565 downwards.
GTTTTGTTTTTAAAGGAAAAAAAAATATAGAATGTTCTCATAATACCCTAGTGGTCCAGTGGTTTAGAATCCACCTTCCAATGCAGGGGACATGGGTTTGATCCCTGGTTGAGACCCCACCTGCCACGCAAACTCAGCTTGTGTGCTGCAACTATTCAGCCCGTGCGCTGCAACTCAGGAGAAGCCCAGGAACCACAAGGAGGAGCCACACACACTGCGCCAGAGCCTGCTTGCCTTGGCGGAGACCAGGGCGGCCAGGTGAGTAAGTGTCAGAAGTCACCGTGAAGACTAAAGACACACAAACCCTGTCAACAGCATGATCTTCCCTAAGAAATGTTCCTTAAAGGCCTGGTTAGCTTTGCTTGTGAACATGCCTGAGTTTGATGCCTTTTCCCTTCTCTGGAAGAAGGGCTGGCATTGGTTCTTTTTATTATCTGTTTAGTTTTTTAAATAGTTATTCTGATATTCAAGTTCTTGTTTCTTCTTGAGTTATGTTTGGTAATCTATATTTTCTAAAAAAAGTTCTTGTCTGTGTTTTCAAACTGATTTGGCATAAATTTTATTTGTAACATTTTCATACTAGTTCATGATTACAATTGTGATCTTTTTAATTTGGAGTATTATTTGTGTGTGCCTGTCATTTTAAATTAGACTTGCAAAAGATTTTTCTATTTTATTAGTCTTTTCAGTGAATCAGCTTTTGGTTTCATATGCTGTTGTATGTTTGCCTTCTGTTTTACTGATTTCTGCTTATATTATTTTGATTTTGATTTGCTTCTAGCTTCTTGAGTCGAATGCTTAATCCATTTCGTCTGTTTTCTTCCATTCCTTCATCAGGAATTTATTGACTATTTTATTTTGTGCTAGAGACTGTGGTTGGTAGTGTAAGTAAACCATGAACTCGGCAGAAAATTTGCTTTTGAGGAGGTGACAAATGGTGAACATTAGTGTCCTAACTTAAGACTGAAGGCACTCTGATTAACGGGATGTCAGTCATCTCTGGAAGAGAAATAAAAGATCTGGGACCAGAAACTGATGAGCTTCTGCATCCAGTCTTCCACGTCTAGACTTATTTATCAGTCTCTTACTTAGTAGAACTTTGTGATTAGTGTACTGCTCTTAGATGAACTAAGGCTTCAGACAGGTTACTTTCTGGTTAAATTAAGCACAGTTCTATAGAACGGGTAACAATCGTGTGTTTCCAGTTCCCCAGTACTAAGGCTTGTCCTGTTCAGATTGGGCGGCTATTTCTTCTCTGCCTGAACCGTCCCCTCCCCTGAAACGATCACTGTCTTGTGTCATGTTGGCACACTTCCTGGGTTCCAGGCCTTTTGTCATCGCCACTGGCATGGTCAGGGCTTTTTCCCCTTTCCAGTATCCCTGCACGGTGATCGCTGCCCATTCCTGGTCATTAGGGAAAGGTCCTCTTCCAGGCCAGAGACCCTGCAGCCCTCTGACTGCCCTGAACCATAGAACCTTATTGTGGGTCTTCCTGCCAGTTGATTCTGTGTTCTGTCTGCATTTGAGGAGCTGGGGAGTGGCTTTTAAATGCTCTCCTTTGACAGAATAACACCAGAGATGGGAGTTCTAATGTTCTACGGTGCTCAGGTTTCTGGAGCTGTAGAAGTTCAGGAGTTTCCTGTTTAACATTTTGGACCAGCAGACATGTCAGGTGTATTAACATTCACCTTAACACTGAGGTGATGGCTCTTACGGTTTCTCACCAGGGCAGCAGTATTGCTTCCCGCCTGTGGAAACTGTTTCCCTTCCATTTCTCACTGAATGTACCACATGAGTGGGAATGTCCAATTTTAGCCCAGGTGACATTTTTCAGTGTTTTTACTTTTGTGCATAAAGCATCCCAGTCATATTCTGTTATCCAAAAAAGAGGGATCCATGTTTCAGATGAAACACATCTGAATATAATCAACTAACTCATTCAAAAAAATTCTCACTGTTATACTAAATAGAATCTGAACAAGCACTTCCCCTTCTGGACAGCACAGTTCTAGAAAACACTGATAATGTTGCTGCAGTATTGGATGAGGAGAAACGCAGGTTGTGAAATAAACTGTTTCCTTCACAAATGAAAAAATATTTTTCTAAAGTTAAAAAAAAGTACTGAAGAAGTAAAGTCCTCCAAATGAGTATTAATTTGTAAGCTAAACTATTTTCTGTCGGTATAAATTACCATTAGCAGTCTAATAAATTCTGGTACCTTAGATTTTAAAAATATAATTCTCTAACACCCACTGTATGTCTTGGTGTCTACCAAGTGTGAGACAACATCCGCTGAATCATCAAAAAAACAAGGGAGTTCCGGAAAAACATCTATTTCTGCTTTATTGACTATGCCAAAGCCTTTGCCTGTGTGGATCACAATAAACTGTGGAAAATTCTGAAAGAGATAGGAATACCAGACCACCTGACCTGCCTCTTGAGAAACCTGTATGCAGATCAGGAAGCAGCAGTTAGAACTGGACATGGAACAACAGACTGGTTCCAAATAGGAAAAGGAGTCCGTCAAGGCTATATATTGTCACCCTGCTTATTTAATTTATGTTCAGAGTACATCATGAGAAATGCTGGGCTGGAAGAAGCACAAGCTGCAATCAAGATTGCCAGGTTTATCAATAACCTCAGATATGCAGATGACACAAAGTGAAGAACTAAAGAGCCTCTTGATGAAAGTGAAAGAGGAAAGTGAAAAGGCTGGCCTAAAGCTCAACATTCAGAAAACGAAGGTCATGGCATCCGGTCCCATCACTTCATGGCAAATAGATGGGGAAACTGGAAACAATGGCTGATTTTATTTTGGGGGGCTCAAAAATCACTGCAGATGGTGATTGTAGCCATGAAATTAAAAGACGCTTACTCCTTGGAAGGAAAGTTATGACCAACCTAGACAGCATATTAAAAAGCAGAGACATTACTTTGTCAACAAAGGTCCATCTAGTCAAAGCTATGGTTTTTCCAGTGGTCATGTATGGATGTGAGAGTTGGACTGTAAAGAAAACTGAGCGCCTAAGAATTGATGCTTTTGAACTGTGCTGTTGGAGAAGACTCTTGAGAGTCCCTTGGACTGCAAGGAGATCAACCAGTCTATCCCAAAGGAGATCAGTCCTGGGTGTTCATTGGAAGGACTGATGCTGAAGCTGAAACTCCAATACTTTGGCCACCTGACACGAAGAACTGACTCATTGGAAAGGACCCTGATACTGGGAAAGATTGAGGGCAGGAAGAGAAGGGGATGACAAAGGATGAGAAGGTAGGATGGCATCACTGACTCAATGGACATGGGTTTGGGTAAACTCCAGGAGTTGGTGATGGACAGGGAGGCCTGGCATGCTGTGGTTCATGGGGTCACAAAGAGTTGGACACGACTGAGCGACTGAACTGAACTGAACTGAAGTGTGAGAAATATAAAGATTGTTCCTGTTCTTTGGAGCTCACAGGCTGGTGAAGGGGTAGGCGTGACAATAATTGACATGTAGGACAATGTGACAAGGAGGACGTGGCCAGAGCTGCTTAAACAGGTGAAGGGACCCACTCTGCCTGGGAACACAGAGAAGACTTCACAGAGGAGGAGACCATGGCGAGCTGACCCTAGAAGGATAACAGGAGTTTCCCAGACGAACAGAGGAAGGAGCCCTGCAGCCAGAGAAGAGCAGGACACAGGGTGCAAAGGGCAAAAGAAGCCGGTCGTGCTCGGGGAGCCGTGTGGCGTCCACACAGGTGGTACAGAGGAGAGTCCCGGAGAGCAGAGGCTAGAAACCACCAACTACGGAGGGGCTTCACGGCCAGCTTTGTGTTCAGTAAGATTATGTTGGCGTAGCCTGAGAGAGAGAGACTGAAGGCAAGGGAAGTCAGTTACCTGAGAAATGCTGAGTCTGGACAAAAGGGACGACAGGACAAGGAGAGGAGGGGGCAGATGCTAGAGGATTTGGGGGCAGAAGTAACGGGACCTGGTGGCAGGCAGGACGTGGGATGTCAGTGAGAGAGCAGGGCCTCGGAAGCCTCCTGGGTCTCTGATTATAACCAGATCTCCCCCACAGAATGCCATTTTCCATGGGACTTCCGTGTGGTCCAGTGGCTAAGACTCCATGCTCTTGATGCAGGGGGCCTGGGGTTGGATCTCTGGTGAGGGAACTAGATCCTCCATGCTGCAACTAAGACCTGGCGTAGCCAAATAAATAAATTTTTTAAAATTCCTGTTCCTTAAAAAAAAATCCTGTTTCTAACTGTGATATCATCTGCCAACTTCAGCCCAAATTTCATTTCCAAAGCAGACACCACCAATAAACAAATAATTTCTGACTTACAGGATATTGGATCTTAAGCTCATAAGTGACGGACATACAAAACAACAGAGATGGGAACGAATCAGCTGAATTAAAATATTTAAATCACAGAAGATTTCAGTCCATTAACCATCAAAAACTACAAAGTGTCCGACATAATATTTCAGGTTGAGTGAAGCCGCGATGAAAGGGGAGAATATTCTTGGGGAACTTCGTACGCAAAACAAACACCAGCAAGTCCTTTAAATAGTTTCTGGGTCTCCGTGTGCCTGCCAGACTGACCCATCAAGTCCACGACAGGACTTGGTGAAAGTGTCTGCTCCCGGTGAGTCTCCTCTCCCCTGGCACTGAATAGGAGCTCAGTGCCTTATAATATTTACTTTAAACTGCAAAACAGAAAGACCAGCCTGGCAGAGGAGTATCACAGAGCTAAGCTGAAACTCATATGGTGATAGCCTCCATTTTAATGTTCTATTACTCATATTGCTATCGATTTTTAAAAATAGGTTCCTGTTAGGTATCATACTAAAAACAATGCAGTGCTCGCTTCGGCAGCACATATACTAAAATTAGAACGATACAGAGAAGATTAGCATGCCCCCTGTGCAAGGATGACACGAAAATTCGTGAAGCGATCCATATTTTTACACATGAAAAGATGTTCAACATCACTCACTATCAGAGAAATGCAAATCAAAACCACAGTGAGGTACTGTTACACGCCAGACAAGATGGCTGCTATCCAAAAGTCTACAAGCAATAAATGCTGGAGAGGGTGTGGAGAAAAGGGAACCCTCTTACACTGTTGGTGGGAATGCAAACTAGTACAGCCGCTATGGAGAACAGTGTGGAGATTTCTTAAAAAACTGGAATTAGAACTGCCATATGACCCAGCAATCCCACTTCTGGGCATACATACCGAGGAAACCAGATCTGAGAGAGACACATGCACCCCAATGTTCATCGCAGCACTGTTTATAATAGCCAGGACATGGAAGCAACCTAGATGCCCATCAGCAGACGAATGGATAAGGAAGCTGTGGTACATATACACCATGGAATATTACTCAGCCGTTAAAAAGAATTCATTTGAATCAGTTCTAATGAGATGGATGAAACTGGAGCCCATTATACAGAGTGAAGTTAGCCAGAAAGATAAAGACCAATACAGTATACTAACACGTATATATGGAATTTAGAAAGATGGTAATGATAACCCCATATGCAAAACAGAAAAAGAGACATAGATGTACAGAACAGAATTTTGGACTCTGTGGGAGAAGGCGAGGGTGGGATGTTTCGAGAGAATAGCATTGAAACGTAAATTATCTAGGGTGGAACAGATCACCAGCCCAGGCTGGATGCATGAGACAAGTGCTCGGGCCTGGTGCACTGGGAAGACCCAGAGGGATCGGGTGGAGAGGGAGGTGGGAGGGGGGATCGGGATGGGGAATACACGTAAATCCATGGCTGATTCACGTCAATGTATGACAAAACCCACTACAATATTGTAAAGTAATTAACCTCCAACTAATAAAAATAAATGGAAAAAAATAAAAACAATGCAGACCATATTCACATTAATGTGAAATTCCCACTAATTTCTGACAAGGGAAAATACATTTTCTCTGGCATGAAACTTTGATTATTGGCTGTGGTCATCAGGACCTAAGATGCACTTCATCTAACTCCACGTCATTTTCATCCACTGGGACCTAGGGCAGATCTGCTGCTTGAAAGGCAAGACCTGGGTGTAGGGCTCCATGGTCTGGGACCACAGTCAGTGCTTCCAGTAGGCGGGGTAGCTGCCTTGGCTCCAAACAGTTGTCATGAAGACACAGCATGAGATGAGATCAGTTCCCCTGTTTAACAAGGCCTCCTCCCGAACCCCATCCTTACTGAGCTGATGAATGGTCCATGACGTTTGGGGAAATTTCCTCTGGTAACAATAAGTTCACTGTTCTGTGTGATTCCTCTGAAATGGGTGTGTGTGCACTCAGTCACTCAGTCATGTCTGCTCTGTAATGCCATGGACTGCACCCCGCCAGCTCCTCTCCCCATGGAATTCTCCAGGCAAGAATACTGGAGTGGGTTGCCATTTTTGTCTACAGGGGATCTTCCCAAACCGGGGATCTAACCCGAGTCTCCGCATTCAGAGGCAGATTCTTTATCACTGAACCACCTGGGAGGCCCTCTGGAGCTGGTACCATGGGAGAAAGTGAGTTTTCCCCTTGGGATTTCCCTGGTGTCCTGTGGTCAAGACTCCAAACTCCCAATGCAGGGGGCCCAGGTTTCAGGGAACCGGATCCTACATGCCACGACTGAGAGTTCACCTCTCGCAACTGAAGACCCCACATGCCGTAACTAAGACCTCATGCAGCCAAATAAATAAATTTTTTCAAAAAGGCAGGTTTCCTTGTTGGAAAATGTCTTGGTTTTCTGTTCTGTTTCAGTGTCATCTTCCATGCTCAGGCTGGGTGGCCGTCAGGGGTCTCCAACATGTGTGTCTCCAGCCTGCCGCTGTGGATGCAGTGCCTGCTCCCTACTCCCACCCCAAACTCACCTACTGACACTCGGGCCCACTGGGAAGGGATTTGGAGGCAGGGCACTTGCGGGGTAACTGTGTTTGGATGAGGTTGTAAGGGGGGCTTTTGATGATTAATACCCTTATAAACAGCATGTACCGAGGAAAGGCCGTGTGAGGATGGAATGAGGACAGCCGTATATAAACCAGGCACCAGATCTGCTGGCACCTTCATCTCGGAATCCCCACCCTCAGAGCCCTGAGTAATGGGTGCTTGTTGTCTGAGTCACGCAGCCCACGGTGACCTGTCACAGCAGCCTCGGTATGGATCTGCAGATCGATTGTCCACCTGCCCACTTGGCATCGCTGCTCCTAGACCTCAGTGCACAAAAAAAAGAACTAGAATCTTAATTCTCCTGCCCCATTTTTTTTCTTTCAGCATCTCAGTTGAAGCTCAGGCCCCAAATCCTAGAATTGCCTTGATCGTTATACACCATCCCCAGTCACTGGACAATTATTTTCATATCTCTCTTCAAAATATAATCGACTCTGACCTCTCGCCACCTCCACCTGGAAGACTGCAGTTGCTGCTGCTTCGGCTCACTTCTGCCTTTCTGACCCTGTGGTCTGTTCTCAACATACCAGCCAGCGTGATTCTGTTAAAGTTCATGTTGAGCGTGTCAGCCTTCTCCTCCACCTTCTTCATGACTTCACAGTCTGAGTAAAAGTAGGAACATTGGAATTACCAGGACAGCCAAAAATAAGTAATTTTTTTTTTAAAGAAATAAAGAATGCCTTTGTGGGCTCATTTGTAGACTGAACAGGGCTGAGGAAAGACTGAGGTTCAAAATGTGATAGTAGAAACTTCTGAAACTGAAAACGAGAAAAAAAAGACTGAATAGAAATCAGAACACCCAGGAACTATGAGACAGCTACAAAATTGTAACATGCATATAAGGGAAGACCAGAAGGGGAAGAAACAAAAATGGAAGAGAGATTTGAAAATGACTGAAAATATCCCCCAAACTACTGTCAGACATCAAGCCACAAATCCAGGAAGCTCAGAAAACACCAAATAGGATAAATGTCCCCCCAAACTACACCTAGGCAAGTCACATTCAAAGATACGGAAATCACACCAAACTAATAAAAATAAGGATGGTAACTATGAAGAAACAAAAAACCCCAAAGGTATGGAATTCAAAGGTAAAGACAAAACCAGAAAGAAGCCTGAGAGAAGAACACCTTACTTCTAGAGGATGAAAGATAGGAATTGCATCTGACTTCTGAGAAACTACACAGAATTTCTTATGAAAATATCCCTCAAAAATGAAAAAGAAATACTTTCCAGTTCAGTTCAGTCGCTCAGTCATGTCCGAGTCTTTGAGACCCCAGGGGTTGCAGCACACCAGGCTTCCCTGTCTGTCACCAACTCCTGGTTCAGTTCAGTTCAGTTGCTCAGTCGTATCCGACTCTGCAACCCCATGAACCACAGCACGCCAGGCCTCCCTGTCCATCGCCAACTCCCGGAGTCCACCCAAACCCATGTCCATTGAGTCGGTGATGCCATCCAACCATCTCATCCTCTGTCATCCCCTTCTCGTCCTGCCCTCAATCTTTGCAGTTTTTTTTTTAATAAGGTAATTTTACTGCCTGTGAAGTGGCATAGTGTTATTTGAGAGTGGACTTGGATTAGTCATAAATATATATTATTAACTATAAGACAACCACTAAAAACAATTTAAAGAGAAGTATAATTTATATACTAAGAAAGATGAGAAAATTGTTTCATAATATGATCAATTATAACTGTGAAAGGCAAAAAAAGAATGGAAGACAACAGTGAGAACAAAGAACAAGGGCAAGAAATAGAAAAGAGTAATATTGTAGATGGTAATCTGACTATGTTAGTGATCACTTCTCATGTGACTGGTCTAAGTGTACTGATTCTAAGAGGTGATCAGAGTGCATGGATAAACAAGACCCAACTCTGTGTTGTCTACAGGAAACCCGTCTTAAATATAGAGATGCGTATAAGTGAAAAACAGATGGAGAAAGACACCTGTGAAAAGACAGTGGTGCACAGCGGCTTCCCACTAGCTGTTTCACACACGATAGTGCACATAAGTCAATGCTAGTCTCTCAGTTTGTCTCCTCTCTTTCCCGCACTGTGTCCACGAGTTCATTCTCTAAATCTTTGCCTCTGTTCCTGCCCTGCAAATGGGTTCATCAGTCATTTTTCTAGATTCCGTATACATGTGTTAATGTGAAGAGCCTATCATTGGAAAAGACCCTGATGCTGGGAAAGACAGGGCAAGAAGAGAAGTGGGTGGCAGAGGATGAGATAGTTGGATGGCATCACTGACTCAGTGGGCATGAGTCTGAGCAAACTCCAGGAGATAGTGAAGGACAGGGAAGCCTGGCGTGCTGTAGTCCATGGGGTCGCAAAGAGAGTCAGACATGGCTGAGTAACTGAATAAGAACAGTGTATTGCTTGCTTTTCTGACTCACTTCACTCTATGACAGGCGTTAGGCGCATCTGCATTGCTACAGATGACCCAATTGCACTCCTTTTCTTGGCTGAGTAATACCCCATTGCATGTATGTACCACATCATCTTTATCCACTCCTCTGTCAGGGTGCTGAGCTCAACGCTCTGTGACATCCTGGAGGGGTGGAGTGGGGGGGTGGAAGGGAGGTTCACGAGGGCGGGGATGTATGTATGCAAGGTGGCTGATTCATGATGTACAGCAGAAACTGACAACATTGTAAAGCAATTATATTCCAATAAAAAATATTAAAAAAACCATTATCACCCTACCTTCCTCGTTGTCGTCGTCGTTCAGTTGCTCAGTCGTGTCTGACTCTTTGTGACCCTGTGGACTACAGCACGCCAGGCCCCTACCCATAGGTAACTATTACTCTGATTTATATACCTATAAATTAGTTTCAGCTGTTTTTGAAATTTATATCAGTGGAATTATACTGTCTGAATTCTCTTGTGTCCAACTTCCTCTGGCTTCCCTGATAGCTCAGTTGGTAAAGAATCCGCCTGCAATGCCGGAGACCCCGGTTCGATTCCTGGGTCGGGAAGATCCACTGGAGAAGGGATAGGCTACCCACTCCAGTGTTCTTGGGCTTCCCCTGTGGCTCAGCTGGTAAAGAATCTGCCTGCAGTGTGGGAGACCTGGGTTCAGTCCCTGAGTTGGGAGGATCCCCTGGAGAAGGGAAAGGTTACCCGCTCCAGTAGTCTTCCTGGAGAATTCCATGGACCCATGGGGTCGCAAAGAGTCGGACACGACTAAGCAACTTACACTCACTCTCCTTTCCTCAGGATCGTTTTTGAAATCCATTCATGCTGTCGGTGGTCAGAGTGTGTTCACTCTTCTTGCTCTGTAGTACTCAGTTGTACTCAAATAGCACAGTTTTTACCCCTGCTCCAAGAAGACAATGGGAGTGCCTGTGTCCGTTCACACAGCTTAAACTTCAGAGGAAGAAAGGTTATCGAGAATAAAGATGAAAGGGACTTCCCTGGTTGTCTAGTGATTAAGAATCTGCCTTTCACTGCAGGGCACGGGGGTTTGATCCTTGCTTGGGGAACTACCATCCCAGATGTTTCGGGGCAACTAAGCCCCTGTCCCTCAACTGCTGAGCCTGCTCGCTGCAGCCTGGGCACTGCAACTGGAGAGAAGCCTGCAGGCCGCAGCTAGGACCTGGCACAGCCAAATAATAAATGAAAATATCTTTCTAAACTATTATCTAATTGCTCTGCCTACCATTCTTGTCTTGCTAGGGACAGTCCTCCTAGGCCTTTTGGAAGCTTGCATCCTTGCCTCCGAAGTCTCTGCCCACACGTGACCCAGAGGGGCCTCTCCTGGTCCCATCTCAGCCCAACGAGCACCCTCCACCTTTGCATGACCTGGTTTTGTTTCACACCATTTTTCACTGTGTGTGGTGTGTGTGTGCGCACGCACTCCATCACTTGAGTCGCATCTGACTCTTTGTAGTCCCATGGACTGTAGCACACCAGGCTGTTCTGTCCATGGGATTCTCCAGGCAAGAATACTGGAGTGGGTTGCCATGCCCTCCTCCAGGGGATCTTCCAGACCCAGGGAACACATGAGTGGAAGTAAGTAGCTGTTAGAAACGTGTAGTTCTGAATGTTACAGAAGTACTTTTTTGTTGTTGTTTTTTAGGAGGGATTAGCAAAAAAAGTGGTCGTAGTAGGAAATGGAGGGAGATGCTGAGACTGCCGCCCATCAGCCAGTGCAGCGAGCTTCGCCAGTCCATCGGTGAGTACGGAGACGCGCCCGCTTCTCTGGAGGCCGAGTCTAGCATGTACTGTTTCCCTTTGTTGGATGTTATTTTTTTCTTGAGTCTCTTGTTTGCTTCAAATCCTCTATAATAGATTCTCCTTATACCATCAGGATTCTTCACAGGAAAAAAACCGCATAGGTTTTGTAATGTGCATTATAAACATTATAAAGTGTATGGCTATTGACTTTTTCATTAAAAAGATCTTGGGAATTCCCTGGTAGTCCAGTAGGTAGGACTCCACCCTTTCACTGCTGTGGGCCCGGGTTCAATCCCTGGTCAGGGAACTAAGATCCCACAAGCTGTGTGGCGTGACCAAATAAATAAATAAAAATAAATAAAATTAAGAACATTCTTTAAGATGTAATATAGGCCCATTGTTCTAGATAGAACTGAAGAGAAGTGTAGCGATCATCCCCTCTAGAAGGGAACGCTGGTAACCGTTTCTTTCTCCTTCCAGACGGATCTCTATGTGTGTGGACAGGAATTATTGATGGGAACTTCAGGAAAGGAGTGGTCAGATAAACAATAAGAAACGTCAGTGTCACGGACGACTCCACAGCTGTAAGAGAGAGAGTTAGCTACAGGTCCTGACGTGAGCGTAAGAAGTGGTGTGTAGAGCAAGTCATGTGTAGAGCCATGCGTAAGGGCAGTCATCACTGTGTTTGTCTACAGATGTGATTTCCAGTTCAAAGGATATGCATTCAAAATGTTGATATTCCCAAATTGCCTTCTGCAAAGTCTGTATCACCTTACCCTTGCCTGTGACTTTGCGAACACTGATGGTTACCATTTTTCATCTTTTTGTTGTTGTTCAGTTGCTTATTCATATCCGACTCTGTGACCCCATGGACTGCAACACACCAGGTTCCCTGGCCTTCACTGTCTTCCGAAGTTTGCTTAGATTCATGTCAAGTTGTAATTTGAAAAATGGTCTCATTTTAATTATGGATGGAGTTGAGCCGTTTTCTTGGGTTTTTTCAATTTTCTTTTCTTCTAATTCATTTGTAAGAGTTCTTTATATCTGAAATGAGTTATCTTTTTATATTCAATGTGAATACATTTTCTATTTCTGCTCTTGCCTTTTGACTTGCGGTATTTTTTCAATATGGACATTTTAAATTTTTATGTAGGCAACTATATCAATATTTTTCTTCTTAGCCTCTGAACTTTTTGTTGTATTTAGGGAAGACACCTATACTCCAAGATAATTTTTTTTTCCCAAGATAATTTTTAAAAAATCTGTTTTTTCTTTAGTACCATTATAGTTCCTTTTTAAGAAAGTTTAAATATTTTAACTATCAAAATTAACTTCAGATAGCGTAAAGTCAGAGTATTTTTCCCCTAAAAAAACCTATCCAACCTTGTTAATTAACCTCATTACATTTTTTTCTCATTATGTTTTAAAAATAGCAATTTTTTGGAGATATAATTAGCATGCCCTACAATTCACCTATGTAAAGTGTTTAATTCAGTGGTTTTTAATATAGTCACAGAATTGTGCAACCATTACCACAGTCAGTGTTTTTAGTTTTACAACATTTTCATTACCTGGAAAGAGACCCTGTACCCACTGGTAGCTACTCCCAATTCCCTCCCCCCACTTCCAGCCAAAGGCAGCCACTCATTGACTTCTGTGTCCGTGGATTTGCCGATCCTGGACATTTGATGCAGACGGGGACCGTGCACTGTGTGGGCTCCTGTGACTGGCTTCTTCCCACTTAGCCTCATCTTGCCAGAGTTCCTGCACGGTGTAGCATGGATCGGTACTTACCTCCTTTTTGTTGTCAAATGCTCTTCCACTGTACATATTATTCTTTATCCATTCATCATTTCATAGATATTGAGTTGTTTTCCATTTTTTGTCTGTTATGAGTAATACGGCTATAGTTCAGTTCAGTCGCTCAGTCGTGTCCGACTCTTCTCGACCCCATGGACTGCAGCACGCCAGGCTTCCCTGTCCATCACCAACTCCCAGAGATCACTCAAACTCATGTCCACTGAGGTGGTGATGCCATCCAACCATCTCATTCTCTGTCGTCCCCTTCTCCTGCCTTCAATCTTTCCCAGCATCAGGGTCTTTTCAAATGAGTTACTTCTTCACATCAGGTGGCCAGAGTTATTCATGTACAAGTCATTGTTAATTGTGGTAAAGTAAACATAACAGAAGTGACCATTTTAACCGTTTTGAAGTGTAAAGTTCAGTGATGTTGGTTTGGAGATTGTACGTGTGTCTGAGAAGGACCTCTGTCTGCCCTGTGCTGCCTACACGATGCAGATCTTGCTGCAGCTCAGGGCTGGCTGCTCTGAGCCCGTGATTTCCTCGGCGTCCCCGGTGCGGGCCTTGTGCCCTCCCTGTCGTTGCCTCCTTGGCACTGAGGGACGCGGACCTGAAACCAGTTGCCTCCTGAGACGCGTTTGTCGGGAGAAACTGGCCCGTTCCTCCCGTGCTTGCCGCCTCCCGCAGGTTACCACTGCTCTTGCGCTGGCTGGCCCCCCCGGCCCCAGCTCGCTGCCCCTCTCCCCGCCCACGGCCCGGGTCCTTCCAGATGGCCCTCGGGCGCGTCCCATAGGTCTCTGCTGTCTTCAAAATGCCCAACTTGTAAGTATAACTGTGAAGGTCAGAAGCGATGGTACACAGAGAGGACTTGCAGGCGCCCTGGCACACAGTGAGAGGAGGAAATTATCTCCGCTCCTTCCAGGACACAAGGAGACTCCTTGGGGTGGCATCTAGGCCTTTTGAGGCTCTGATCTTTTCTTTTCCTCCGTGAGCTTCATTTGCCTCCACATTGGCCTCCCTGCGTGTCCTCTTTCAGCCGCTCTGAACTGCTTGTGGGGTCTGCCTTCTGTGTATCTTGGTCCATAGATTGTTCTAACAAATTAAAATCTGGTACAGTAGTATAGCATTGTAGGTAATGTGTATTCCATATGATCTAGAAACTGTTAAGTGTGGCTGGAGCCAGAAAGAAGAAAATGTTCTGAACTGAACATCACACTCTGCCGAGGAGCCTTCCAAATACTTTGATAGAGCTATTGATTTTTCTAGTTTATTTATTTGTTTTTTGCTCTTTCTAGATTGTACCCACTAGTTATCCTTTTTGGTTTCCATTTTGTCCTCTTTGATTTCTTCTTATTCTGTTATTACAGCTCCTCAAGTAATTTTTACTGCTTACTGTGTCCCTCTGGATCTTTACATTTTGTGGTTAATTTTTTATTCTTTCTCAGAGGTATTATTTCTCCTTAACTGCTGGGAAGGCCTCTGAGATGTCTCTACCTCTGGATCAACCTTCTTTTGTCATGTTTAACATTTATTAGAGCCTTTAATCTTCAGCCTGGGAAAATTTAATGTATATTTAATTATAAAACTTAATGTATGCTTAATTATAAAATTTAATGTATGTCTAATTTAAGAGAGGGGCTTCCTCTGTGGTCATGTAGTTCGGCTTTTCTGGGCACCCCTCACTTGCATGGGGTTCTGGGAGGTGGGTGGGTCAGGGAGGTTCCGTCCGCCACAGACAGCGCTGCTCCACTTTGCCAGCAGAGCGTGTAGTTCCTCCAGCCGGGCTCTGCCTCCTTGGGGTCTCAGCATCCCTCTTGGCAGAGACCCACATTCTGCAAAGTGGCTTCAGCTTGAAGAAGTCTCAGGACTGCAGTTGTGTTCAGGCCGTGGTGGGGCTCCCGGGATCCAGCCCTGGGCCAGCTTCCTTGTCTCTGAGGATTCACCTCGTGGTTCCTTTAACAGTCCTGTGCTGTTGGCTTTCTCTCTTCCTGGTGTGTCTGACTCTGTACAATCCCATGGATTGTAGCCCACCAGGCTTCTCTGTCCTTGGCATTTCCCAAGTGAGAATACTGGAGTGGGTTGCTATTTCCTCCTCCAGGGCATCTTCCTGACCGAGGGATCAAACCCGTGTCTCTTGCATTGCAGGTGGATTCTTTACCACTGAGCCACCTGGGAAGCCCATGCAATCCTCAGATCTCTTAACTCCCGAGGACACCTGTATTCTTTTTTCCATGTCAGGCTTCTTCCTTTCTGTTATGGTTTTGTCTTTGGTCCTTTCAGCAGGGTCCTGGGTGAGAAGGCTGGCATACCTGTGCTCCATCTGCGACCCCACTAGAAACCGGGAAGATCTATGAACCTCCGAGTGTGGGGGCAAAGAGTTTATAGCTCTCAGCTTCGGACTTCCCTGGCTGTCCAGTGGTTAAGACTCCATGCTTCCAGTGCAGGGGGCGAGGGCTGGAAGTCTGGTCCCCCAGTCAGAGAAGTTCCACCTGCTGCGAGGTGCAGCCACAAAGAAAAAAACAAACCAAAAAAACCTCTCAACTTTTAAGAACATACCCCTTTAACCATCTTATGTCCTATGTTTTTTAAACATAGTTAGTGAGTATCCCTAAATAAAATGTAGCACAACTGGATAAAATGGGTGGCAGAATTTTTGCCAAACTGCTGCTGACATTTGTTGAAACAAGCAGTTGTGCAATGGCAAACATGGTTTTATATCCTTGGCTGAATTCCCCACATGCAGACTCAGTGATCTAAACAGGATTTCGTTCCTACTTATACTTGGCATTAATAAACCTTTTAGTTGAGGGATTTGTTAGGGCCTGCTTGTCTTCATAAATTTCACTTAATTCCTCACCTTTTTAGCTGGTTTAGGAATGTGAAAGAAAAGTGAAAGTGTTAGTTGCTCAGTTGTGTCTGACTTTTTGGGACCCCATGGACTGTTAGCCTGCCAGGCTCCGCTGTCCATGGGATTCTCCAGGCAAGATACTGGAGTGGGTTTTCATACCCTTCTCCAGGGGATTTTCCTGACCCAGAGATTCAACCCAGATCTCCTGCATGGCAGGCACATTCTTTACCATCTGAGCCATAGGAATATCTGAACATAATTATGCTCAAGTTCAGAGCCATTGCTAAAAAAGCAACTGATCTTCTTGCTGAAGTTTAAATAAACCTATTTTGAACATACAGTTTTGCCTTATAGCCCTTGTGACAACTTTCACCAAATTTTAGTGCCTTGTTCTCAAGATAGTATCAGTATTTGGGGTAAGGTAAGGTATACAATATATTATCCCACCAGAGAGGAAAAAAAAAAAAAAACAGTTGAAAAATCATTAAAAATGTATTTGTTAACTTGGGAAAGAATAGAAATGCATTGAAACAAGTTTTCAAAAATCTAACATAGTACATCCCTGTGGTGTATCTCACATGCGTGTAGTTTGTCCCTAATACACAGAGTGGGTGGTGTAGTGGAAGGGCCCACCCAGCGCTCTTTCCTGCCCCTCGGTTCCCCGGGAAAGCCCCCTTTCCTTTGTATGGGGAGCAGGGAACTCCCAGTCCGTCTCCACACACCTTTCTCTCTTCATGCGTTCTTCTAGCTGCCTTTGGCACTTTAAATATTCATGATAACCCAGTGTGAATTAGTAAACAGAACTGTGGTTTCAACAGTAATACTGTGAATACTGTTTCTGACATGTCTTGTATCAGGTAAAAGTAGTGACGTTCAGAAAGGCATGTGCGTTTGCTGTCTTCTCTCCACCCAGAGAAGGATTACAGCAGCCTCTGTGACAAGCAGCCGATCGGAAGACTTCTCTTTAGGCAGTTCTGTGACACGAAAGAAGATCTGAAGAAGCGGATTGAGTTCCTGGATGCAGTGGTGAGTGGTTATCACAGCGTTGAACCACCCGAGCCTGTGCTTTTGAGAACTGGAAACTAACTTGAGAGCCCTCTAGGTGATTAGACCTTGCGCTGAGGTGCGAGTGCATAACCTCGTCCTGGTGTCATGCTGTGTCGGTTTAAAGTGGATAAAGGAGTAGTTCATGCAGATTACTTCTCAAGCGTTGGAGAATCAAAGGTGTTTACGACGCAGCTTTGAAACGCGCCGCTTTCCCTTCTAAGGAGGCTGAAGAGCTGGTGAAGGCAGCGCTTGTAGAGCGCTGAGTACTTGGAGACGCCTCTGCCCAGAGCACACAGAGGGAAGAAAGCAGGTGTAGGATGCAGGGTCACAGCGAGTGGAACTGACTGTCCTTCTAAGTCTGCCTGACGTTACTGTGTCTCCAGCTCGCGTTTACCCTGATCTCCTTCTAGGGGAAGAGATGTTGTGTTTCTGAAACCATAGAGGTAGCACTGGCAAGACTAGAAGCTTCAAAACTATAAAATTCAGAGGCAGCTTAATGGAAAATCGGTAGAGTTTAATAGAAAAGCTCTCTAACCATTCGTTAGCTGTGCCCTGATTCTGACACTTCCCTCTCGGCTTTGGCCTGTCCTAGTCACATCAGCAAATATGTATTGACTCCATACCGTATGCAGAGCACTAGCCTGTGCCATGGGGATCTCACTCACCGTCTCCCCTTAGCCTTCACAGTTATGGAGCTTCGTGTGTTCTCTCAGGAGCCCGCATGGGGCCCCTGCTGCTGCTTGCTCCTCCCCCCAGGAGTGCCCCGGCCGCTCCTTCCCGGTGCCTGGACTGGGCTGAGAGATGGCTGGGAGGGAGGCAGTCAGAGCTCCCTTTTTAAGGCTTCTCCTTGCGCTCGTGGTAAGGAACCTGCCTGCCAGTGCAGGAGACGTAAGAGACATGGGTTCAATCCCTGGGTCGAGAAGGTCCCCTGGAGCAGGGTGTGGCAGCCCGCTCCAGTGTTCATACCTGGGAGACCCCACGGGCAGGGACGCCAGCGGTTTATGGTCCCATAGGGTGGTGCAGAGTCGGACACAACTGAAGTGACTGAGCATGCATGCCTCCTTTTTAAAACTTTCTATTTTCTATTGGACTGTACATGTACTGTTGATGTACAATGCTGTGTTATTTTTAGGTGTACAGCTGGATCTCCTGATAAATCATGAGCCCTTTAGTTGGTAGGTGCCTGGCGTGCTGGCCGTGGCGGCAGGATTAGTTTTTCGATGGTAGACCCGTGGGCGCATGAGCCACACCTGTGTACGCCACCAGGTAGCCCCGTGGGCGCATGAGCCACACCTGTGTACGCCACCAGGCCTCACTGCAGCTCCGACTCCCTTGTGGTGTGTGATGCCACGTTCTTTGAGCTCCTTGAGTGGGCAGGTGGCATCTTATCCTCTTCCTTCTCCTGGCTGCAGACATGGTGGTTCGCTCTGTTCCCCACTCATTGTGTGCTGAACAAATTACACCATCTGTATCAGTCAGGGGCCGAGGAAAGACGTGAAGTGGTAACAGATATGCTGAGAGATTTATTGCAAGGAATCAGCATCCATGATGCTGTGATCTGGCTGGAGGTGGGAAATCCATCAGGAAGGACAGGACAGGCCTCCCCAGCAGTGGGTGAAGCTGGTCTCCTCAGGCAGAACTTCTCGAGGAAGCCTCAGCTCTGCTTGAAAGGCCTTTGCACTCGTTGAACGAGGATCTCTGGTCATGTCTACAAATACCCAGCAACACTGGGTTAGTGTTTGAGTAACTGGAGATTGTTGCCAGCCTGACTGGCACGTCCGAGGCCATCACACAATCACAACACTTCCTTTCCCATCGATTGTCCACCGTGTCGTATCCAGAGCTCCTGGAACTTGAGTTGAGCAGCCTGTGAGTAAACAGTGCGCCGGTCAGTGTGCTGGTGAGTGTGATGCCTTTGAACGGAGAGGGTGGAGTCAGCTCT
This sequence comes from Alces alces, assembly GCA_015832495.2. Taxonomy (NCBI): domain Eukaryota; kingdom Metazoa; phylum Chordata; class Mammalia; order Artiodactyla; family Cervidae; genus Alces; species Alces alces. Next base: position 45,817,809 of record JADEYB020000017.1, on the reverse strand, counting down.
GGGAGGGCAGCTGGCCTCGGTCCCGGGCCCCGTGCCGGGCCTGAGCAGAGGAGGGAGGGGGCTGGATGCTGACCCGCAGCCCTTCGTCCTGGAGTCCTCTCCGTGTGTTCAGTAGAGCAGCCTCCTTGGGTCTTCATTCCCCACCTCTCTCAACTCCATCTGCCTTTCAGCTTCACTGCTCTTCAGGGTCCCACTTGCAGAACTTGGGCTTCATGAGGCCTCTGCATCCTCCTGTCTCCCTGGCTGGGGACGCTGCAGAACAACTTGTTGAAATTCTCTTATCTCAGCCTTGGCGATCTCCCCCTTGTCTCTCTTTCTCTTCTCCATCTTCCCATTCCTTGTTCCTTGCTCATCCTCGATGGGGGTTTAGATGCCGATGAGGTGCTGCCTGTGACTTTGTTTTCTGGCCTGCATGCTGTCGCCTGCCGTCCAGTCGGTCCCTGACACGTGTTTGTGAATGGCGCCCGCTCAGGAGTTTCGGACTGACTTCCTTGGGAGTACTGCACACAGGTGTCCAGGTGCCTCTTGGGCTCTCCTGAAGCGCTGCTGCCGAGACCAGCCCAGGTGGTTCACCTTGCTCCGTTTTGTTTGGCCACATTTGAGGGCTGAAAATACAATGTGATATAGGGAGCATTGTGGTGTGTGTTGCTTTATTACATTATTGATCCTTTGAAAATAAGCCAGTTTTTCCCCTCATGGCCATCAGTTTCCCAAAGAAGAGCTGCAGATACTTGATCAATAGAGCTGCTCACTGGTTCTCAAGGCACCAAGTCAGTTCCACAAGTCAGAGGATTTTTGAAACATTACAAAGTCCACAAAGAAGCTTAACTAACATTTTTCTTTTGTGTCATCTCTGCAATCAGGCAGAATATGAAGTGGCCGCTGATGAGGACCGAAGACGCTGTGGGCTCCTGGCCTTGGACACATTCTTCAGGGGAAAGGTGCGTTTTCTTCTTTAGCATAAAGATTTGTAAATGACTTAAATAATTAGAGCACATAGCCATGTTTACTTAGTTGGAATAAGTAAGTAATGAAATGACTCCATTTTACTTTAGAGTCAAAGCCCGTTTGGGTCTGAATCATCTCTGCCACTCACACTCACTGTGGGAATATTTTTGTGCCCACTAGACAGTCCACTGGGAGCTGTAGAAGAAGGTTTCATTTGTGTAGCTTTTAAATCTTTTTTGTTAATTTCTTTGTTCTTCCTCACCTTTTCTGAAGAAAAACTCAAATAGCAAGGGAAGTTGTCAAGGAGAAAGATGCAACTTGGTGAGTTATCCTGGTTGATACAGCAAGTATGGAAGCTGGAGGGAGCAGCAAACACCTGCTTTTGTTGTTGTTCAGTCGCTTAGTTGTGTCTGACTCTTTGCGACCCCATGAACAGCAGCCTACCAGGCTTCCCTGTCCTTCACTATCTCCTGGAGTTTGCTCAGACTCACGTGCCATCCAGCCATCTCATCCTCTGTCACCCCCGTATCCTGCCTTAGTCTTTCCCAGCATAAGGGTCTTCTCCAATGTCAGCTCTTCACATCAGGTGGCCAAAGTATTGGAGATAAAGCTTCAGCATCAGTCCTTCCAATGAATATTTAGGGTTGATTTCCTTTAGGATTGACTGGTTTGATGTCCTTGCAGTCTCTCAAGGGACTCTCAAGAGTCTTCTCCAGCACCATAGTTCAATTCTTTCATGCTCAGCCTTCTTGATGGTCCAACTCTCACAGTCTGTATGTGACTACTGGAAAAACCATGGCTTTGACTATACAGACTTTTTGTCAACAAAGTGATATCTCTGCTTTTTAGTATGCTGTCTAGGTTTATTATAGCTTTTCTTCCAAGGAGCAAGTGTCTTTTCATTTCATTGCTACAGTCACCATCCACAGTGATTTTGGAGCCAAGAAAATAAAGTCTGTCACTGTTTCCACTTTTTCCCCATCTCTTTGCCATGAAGTGAAGGGACCAGTTGCCATGATCTTACTTTTTTGAACTTTGAGTTTTAAGCCAGCTTTTTCACTCTCCTCTTTCACCTTCATCAAAAGGCTCTTAGTTCCTCTTCACTTTTTGCCATTAGGGTGGTGTCATCTGCATGTCTGAGGTTATTGACATTTCTCTGGGCAATCTTGATTCCAGCTTGTGCTTCATCCAGCCTGGCATTTTGCATGATGTACTCTGCATATAAGTTAAACAGCACAGTGACAGTATATAGCCTTGACGTACTCTTTTTCCAATTTGGAACCAGTCTGTTGTTCCATGTCTGGTTCTAACTGTTGCTTCTTGACCTGCATACAGATTTCTCAGGAGGCAGGTAAAGAGGTGAAGTGAAGTGAAGTCGCTCAGTTGTGTCCGACTCTTTGCAACCCTATGGGCTGTAGCCCACCAGGCTCCTCGGTCCATGGGATTTTCCAGGCATGAATACTGGAGTGGGTTGCCATTTCCTTCTCCAGGGGATCTTCCCGACATGGGGATTGAACCCAGGTCTCCCACACTGTAGGCAGATGCTTTACCGTCTGAGCTACCAGGGAAGACCTGGAGGCAGGTAAGGTGGTCTGGTATTCCCATCTCTTTAAGAATTTTCCACAGTTTGTTGTGATCCACACAGTCAAAGGCTTTAGTATAGTCAATGAAGCAGAAGTAGATGCTTTTCTGGAATTCTCTTGCTTTTTCTGTGATCCAGCAGATGTTGGCAATTTGATCTCTGATTCCTCTGCCTTTTCTAAATCCCACTTGTACATCTGGAAGTTCTCTGTTCACGTACTGTTGAAGCCTCATGTGGAGAATTTTGAGCGTTACTTTGCTAGCATGTGAGATGAGTGCAACTGTGTGGTAGTTTGAACATTTTTTGGCATTGCCCTTTTTTGGGGAATGGAATGAAAACTGACCTTTTCCAGTCCTGTGGCCACTGCTGAGTTTTCCAAATTTGCTGGCATATTGAGTGCAGCACTTTCACATCATCATCTTTTAAGCTTTGAAATAACTCAGCTGGAGTTCCATCACTTCTACTAGTTTTGTTCGTAGTAATGCTTCCTAAGGCCCACTTGACCTCACACTCCGGGATGGTTTACAAACAACAGGAATTTATCACTTACAGGTCTGGAAGCTGATAGCCAGCACCCCCTTGCTGTGTCCTTACGTGGTGGAAAAGGTGTGAGGTGTTTCTGGAGCCTCCACTATAAGGACTCCATCCCCACTCAAAGGAGCTCCAGCCTCTTGATCTAAGCATCTCCTAAGGGCTCTGCTTCCCAGTATCGTCACTTTGGGGGTTAGGAATTCAACATATGTATTTGGGGCACACATTCAGATCATAGCACTTGTATATAGAAAATCTTGAGTGTTTATACACATTAGGGAGAAAAAAAGCTGCGAGAGCTAGTAAATGAGTTCAGCAAGGTTGCAGGATACTAGATCACTAAACAAAATTCAATTGTGTTTCTATACACTGTCATTTAAAACCAAAAATGAAATTAAAGCAACTCCATTTACAATAGCATAAAAAAGAATAGAAGAGTTAGCAGTAATTGTTTATAACAAAAGAAGTGCAACCTTTAATACACTGAAAACTTCAAAACATCATTGAAAGAAAGTAAAGCAGAACTGTAATAAAATGGAAAGACATCCTGTATTCACAGATTAGAAGATTTAAAATTGATTTGTAGATTCAATATAATCTGTATCAAAATCTTAACTTCCTTTTTTCGAAGAAATTAACAAGTAGATCTTAGAATTCATACACATACTGAAAGGATCACGAATAGTTACAACAACCTTAAAAAAGAAAAACAAAGTTGGAGGACTTATACCTCTCAATTTCAAAACTTCACTACAAAGCTGCAGGACAATATGGTCCTGGCGTAAGAACAGACTTATAGATCAACAGAATAGAACTGAGAGTCTGGAAGCAGTCAGCTGACTTACAGTAAGGCTGCCAGGACTATTCATTTGGGGAAAGGAGAGTCTTTTCCATAAATGGTGCCAGGACAGCTGGGTACCCATGTGCAGAGGAAGGAAGTTGGACCCTTATTTAATACTGTATACAAAAGGTAACTTGAATGTGAACACCATACTATTCTAGAAGAAACCTCTCAGGTGTGAATCTTAGCTGTAGAACTTCAGGTGCAAAGCTTCATGACCTCGATTTAGACAGTGGTTTCTCATATGTGACCTCAAAAGGACAGCAACAAAAGAAAAAAACAGATAAACTAAACTTCATCAAAATATAGTACTTCAAAGATCACCATGAAGGAGAGAAGGCAGCCTGTAGAATGGGGGAGATATGTGCAGGTCCAGTGTCAGACGAGGAGCAGGTATCCAAGATACATAACCAACTCTTACAGCTCAACAATAGGAAGACAACGCAATTTTTAAAAAATAATAAAGATTTGTATTTTTCAGTTCATTCGCTCTTTGCGACCCCATGGACTGCAGCACGCCAGGCCTCCCTGTCCATCACCAACTCCCAGAGTTTACTCAAACTCATGTCCATTGAGTCAGTGATGCCATCCAACCATCTCATCCTCTGTTGTCCCCTTCTCCTCCCGCCTTCAATCTTTCCCAGCATCAGGGTCTTTTCCAACAAGTCAGTTCTTGGAATCAGATGGTCAAAGTATTGGAGTTTCAGCTTCAGCATCAGTTCTTCCAATGAATATTCAGGACTGATTTCCTTTAGGATGGACGGGTTGGATCATTTAACAGAGGATAATAAGCATATATTTGCGAAATCTACCCCCACTCCTTCCCCACCAGTGGACTTTCCCATCAGAGTTCTCATTGTCCAAAACTTTAAAACAAGGCACTGGGTCATTTGGTAGTTTTCCCTGGCAATTACCTTTCCTGAAAAATAAGTATTGTTCCTTAACTTAAAGCCCCAGAAGCAGTCTGTGCCCCACTTTCCTTGTGCTTAGTATCAGGCCAGTGGTGCCATCCTCAGCTTGCCGCACTCAGGTTGCCTCGTGACTCTGCTCATGGGGCATCTGAGCATTGCTTTTTTTCCCTGTGGAAATAAATTTCTGTTAGTGTGTTTTCTGAGACACTGTGGGAAGGACCTCTATTTGGAGTAAGTCATTAAATAGTCTTCATAGAATTAACTTGCTGTTTAATTTAGCTTCAGGAAATTGAGACCTTTGGAGGGGAAATAATACTATGGAAAACCCTAAGAGCTATTTCTGTAAGACGTGTATTTTTGAGACAAGTGTTGGAATTTAATGACTTTGTCTTCTGGAAATTTTGTCTTGTTTCTGTTTGGCCCTGTGCCTGGAGCAGTGCATATTTGATGAGTCAGTGAGTGAACAAGCTTTATCCTCATCATAGCCTCACCACGCAGGAAGAGAGTGGTCTCGGGGGCACACTGCTCAGGCGTGGCTCCACTGCTGTTTCTGGGGCTGTACCAGAACGTTCCGCAGTTGGTCGAGTCTCTTCCGTTGGGTCGTTATGAGGCTAAATGACATAACGTATCACTTGTATTAGGCAATTTGAATGACAGCTATAAATCATTATTTAGCTATAACAGTATTATTGGTTTTGGGGGGAAATGTGAGTTTACTTCTTGTATATGCCTATCAGTAGTTCAGCATCTTTGATTTATAGAAAACAAAAAGTTGTAGTTATTCAGCTACCCCACAGCCAGAAATCAGTAGGTTCAATGTACAGTTGAATGTGTTCTGTGTATTTCTTTTTTTTTCAATAAATCAGGACAGCAGTTTTGCTGTGTGTTTTCTTTTTCCAGAATCCTCTGCATGAGGGTCAGGAGAGTAGGGAGCTGGTGTGTGGGGATGTTGGTGAGAATGTGGACTCCTAGAGCCTTTTTGCAGAGCAATCTTGCAATAAATGCCAGTGTTTTAAATGTGTGTATCCTTTGAGCTGGTATTTCTCCTTCTAGGAACCTACCTTATAAAACACAACTGTGGAAAAGGTTCATGCAGTGGTGCTTGCCGTGGAGAGAACTGGCACCTGGAATGGTTGAGGGGGCAGAAGCCTGTCCTCTGGGAGCCATGCAGTCACTGAGGAAGCAGGGTAGCTCTGTGGGTGTCAGCATGTACTCACCAGACTATACATGTATTTATCCCATTTCTGTGAGGCAGAGAAATGTGTCTATTTCTGAGTATATGTGTTTACATTTTAATTGTGATTTAAAAACAAATTTCCCATCATAACCATTTCAAGGTGTACAGTTCAGTAAAGTACATTCACACTGACATGCGTGCACACCGTCACCACCACCTGTCTCCTGGGTGGTTTTCATCTGGCACAACTGTAGCTCTGTCCCCATTAAACACTAACTCCCTCTGCCCCTGCCCGCAGCCCCTGGCCCCCTACCATCTGCTTTCTGTCTATGAATCTGACTAGTCTAGGGGCCTCATGTAAGTGGAATCACACAGTATATTCTTTTTGTGACTGGCTGATGTCACTTAGCATAGTGTCCTCAAGGTTCCTCCACGTGGTAACAGGTCTTAGAATTCCTTTCTTTTTTGAAGCTGAATAATACTCTGTGTCTGGATGGACCACACTGTGTGTGTCCATCCACCACTGCTGGACACTTGGGTGCTTCCCATGTCTCCAGTGTCGGGAATAATGCTGTGAACGCGGGTGTACGGGCATCTTTTGGGGGCCCTACAGAGGAATGGTCGGAAGAGGCAGCTGACACACGGCACTCTGGAAAGCGAGGCTGGTGGGGGCGAAGGGGGTGCCCTGACCTGTCATTTCATATACTTCACGGTGTGGTTGTTGTCAGTAAGCGTTGATTCTGTCTTCAGCTGATCATTTATGAAACCACTAACTGTCGCGATTGGTTTGTGCTGTCTGAAGGGCTCACCAGCCCCTCTACCAGAAGTACCCGAAGACGTGGTGTTCAGGTGCAGGCAGAGGCTGTGGGAGGACCCATCCAAAGACGTCTTCGCGGAGTGCGCCAGGTGAGTGGGTGCCACCACCAGGGCCGGATCCGGCAGCCTCTCCACGGGGGCGTGTCCTCTCTGGATCAGGGTGGTCCCCTCCACCATGAGGTGGATGAGGGGTGACAACCACACATTCAGGGACATCCTGAAGCGCCATGTCACAAGCGTGGCTTTGCTGCCTGCCCGGCCGCTCTGCCCAGCCTTCCACAGGGCTCGTTCCAGGGTGAAAGCAGCCCCGTAGAGCATGTGCTGCAAAGATCTCTTCTGCAGACCCTTGCAGTCAGGACAGGGACATCCCGAGTCTGAGCAGTCGCCTGACCTCAGCTTCCTTGTGTGCTCAGGAGGAGAGAGTGGCGGCTGAGGTGACCTGGCCCCAGGCGTGGGCTGTTTGTAAGCAGACGTTCATTTGGGTGTCACTCATTCCCTCAACGCGCACATCCTGAGCCCTGGCCTGTCGGGACCCGAGTGCACTCCCTGGGGTGGCCGCAACGCGAGGCTGACCCAGGAGCCAGGAGCTGCGGGCAGGCCGTCAGCAGGGCCGAGTGTCTGAGCACCCAGAGAGGCTCCTTCTTTCCCCTTCCTGCTTCTGCTGTTGAAACTCTGTTCTGAAGTTGAGAACCGTGGGAGTTGCACATGACTGGAGAGACTGGTCCGAAATTCTGCCTTCTCTGTGCAGAAATTGCAAGAGATAGGCGTAACAGCTGATAATCTTTAAACAGCTGTTGATATTCAGGCATCTGTCTATTTGATTAGTTCATGTGACAGATGGCTCTTCACTCCTACATGTTTATTAACTGTCATTTACCATCAGCTGCACGTGGCATCGGATAACTGGAGACGGCAGCACAGCATCGCGTGGCCTCTAGGAGTTTGTGTTCTTATCATTCTGCCTCGTCCCCGTCTTGTTACGGCCTTGATTTCCCCAAAACCTCCCTTTCTCATTCTGGTTCCCAGAGTCCTGGTCCTGTGCAGTGAGCTCAGTGAGTCCTCTCTGCCCCGCGGCCCCCACGTGAAGCTCTGGCAAGAGTCCACACGTGATGGTTGGTGGGGGCGTGCAGGTGAACATATCAGAAGCCAGTGCTGAGCTGATGCAGTTTCCAGGGTCATGATACTTCCAAACTGTGTGCAGCAGGTTCACGTGCCAGACTGGGGCAGTGGCGCAGAGTCTGTTGTTTGAGGCAAGGAGTATTGGGAAGTAAAGTTGAGATCCTGGGAAGGTGGCTTAGTCGTTGACCTTAGTAATTTATACAGACCGTGAAATAGACAAACAAGTTAGAATCAGGCAGTGTTTGTGTTCTTTCATGGAGACACCTAAGGACCTTTATAAAGCGGATTAACTGAGCCGACAGTGTTAGAATCCTGATTCTTCCTGGTTCGCAAGTATTTGGAGCTGAGCTGCCCACGTGCTCGCCAGGGACAGGGGCCCCAGGGCAGGGCCACCACTGCTCACACGTGGGGGCGTGAGGGCCCGGCCTCCAGGACGGGCTCCGTTCTAGGGCTGCAGCGGCGGCCTCTCAGCACCCAGTGACCCTGACAGACAGCTGTGTTGATGTGGGTTGTCACGGCACTGGTGTTCCGCTGTCCTGCAGAGCAGGGGCCTGGTCCCCTGGCGTGTGGCCTCTGGTAAGCCCTTCCGTGAGGATGAGACTTTAAGACGGTAATGAATGACGTAGTGCTTCTATAATCACAGCGTCATTACTGAATTCCCTCTGAAGTGCAGGTCGTTCAGTTGTGTCCGACTCTTTGCGACCCCATGGACTGTATAGTCCATGGAATTCTCCAGGCTGGAATACTGGAATGGGTAGCCTGTCCCTTCTCCAGGGGATCTTCCCAGCCCAGGGATCGAACCCGGATCGAACCCAGATCTCTTGCACTGCAGGCGGATTCTTTACCAGCTGAGTCACAAAGGAAGCCCCAACTCCCTTGCAAGGGTCTCGGAAGGAGGGAGCCTCAGAACACAAGTTGAGAAGTGCTGTGCTGTAACATCAGTCAATCGAGGAACATCTGAATAACCTCTTTTTTACAAAATAAAGGGAAGCAAATCAAGTGACTTGCTCAGAAGTCTGAAACCAGTGTGCTGCTGGGATTATTCTCACAGCGTCCTCACTCACAACCTACTAGCGGCTCCCAGACGGGCCGTGGGCACCCCCAGGTCAACTCCACCACGCCTGGGGGATGGCTCCCTCCCTCTCTGTCAGTGACTCCGCTGCAGCTCAGGCGGTCCCCCCCTGCTCCCCACCCAGGGTCAGTGCGCTGCAGCCGCAGGACTCTGGCCACCCCCGTCCCCCAGCTGGACGCCGACTCACCTGGCTCCTTGACTGAGAGGTCAGAGTCATCAGGACGGCCAGTGGATGGTCCTTCTAGCGTCGGCTCCGTAGAGGCTGATCCACTGCAGGGCTGTTTTAAAGGGCAGTCTATGTCCTGTCCCTCACTGACTCCCCATGAACCGATTGTATTCCTACTATCATAAAGTCATCAATAAACCTAAGAGGCAGGGCTCATTGCAGACGATTTCTTCAAGAAACGTATAGCATCGAACAATACTGCTGCTGCTGCTGCTGCTGCTGCTAAGTCGCTTCAGTCGTGTCCGACTCTGGGCGACCCCATAGACGGCAGCCCACCAGGCTCCGCTGTCCCTGGGATTCTCCAGGCAAGAACACGGGAGTGGGTTGCCATTTCCTTCTCCAGTGCCTAAAAGTGAAAGTGAAGTCGCTCAGTCATGTCCGACTCTTCAGACCCCCTGGACTGCAGCCTATCAAGCTCCTCCTTCCATGGGATTTTCCAGGCGAGAATACTGGAGTGGGTTGCCATTGCCTTCTCCGAAACAATGTACTGAGTGCTTTAATTAGTTGTATTACTATCTTTGGTTCTGCGGGGTCTTGCTGCATGGGGCTTTCTCTAGCTGCAGGGGAGGGGCCTGCTCTTCGTTGTGGCACATGGGCTTCTCACGGTGGTGGCCTCTCTTGTTACGGAGCACCGGCTCTAGGCGCTGGGGCTTCAGCAGTGCGGCCCGTGGGCTCAGCGCTGTCTCACGGGCTTAGTTGCCCTGCGGCATGTGGGATCTTCCTGGACCAGGGGTCGAACCCATACCCCCTGCGTTGGCGGGCAGATTCTTAACCATTGTACCACCAGGGAAGTCCTTGAGAGCTTTATTTTTAATATTTAAAGAAAGGTGATATCACATATTAACAGTTTCTACCCTATGACTGTTGTCATCTGTACACTTACGCTAACGTTCACTGCAGACTGTTTACCTTTCCTCCTGAAATGCATGTGCCTCCGTGAGCGCAGGCATGCACATGCACACGCACACACACACACAGCTTGAGTATGTTTTAAGCTATTGTTTTTCTACTGGGAGATTATTTTTATCAAGTAATTACTTCACTGATATTCTAATGCTTAAAAAGGACCTCTGATTTTAAGAACGTAAATCGGTTTTATTTCCTTTGAATTCTTGCGTTCATGTTTTCACTGGTAGCATTGGAAACTAGTGTGAGATTCTGTAATTGCGAAATTCAATATACTGAATTATGGGTAATGATTCATTTTTCCCATGTTCAGTGCTCACTCATGCATTAAATCACAGAGTTGTCTTCATTTTGTATTGCAGCCAGATGTACATATTTGCATAAAATCTCTTTTTAGAATTGTCCATGACCATTTAAGTGAAGAAGCATTTGAAGAATACCAAGAAAGTGCATATTTTTCTCGATTTTTACAGTGGAAATGGCTGGAAAGGTAGGTTCTCATCTGACATTTAGTGAAAACAAATCGTGACTTCCATTACTGCATTTGACTGATGTATACATTTCTGTCTGTCAGAACGCCATTGGAAATCTCATTATTAATATTGTACAATTTCTCCTGATCCAGTGGGCTCTGTTTTCTCTTGTTAAAATGACAGTTAGCCCTGCTGCTGCCATCGTGAGACAGTAAACCATGTCCTGGATTCACAGAAACAATAGTCCGCTGTGGTGCCCGGGTCTTTGCCATCTTAGCCTCCGCCCAGACGCCTACCAGCTGCGCGTCCTCAGGCAGCGACGTGGCCTGCGTGGGCTCTGGTCCCTTTTGTGTAGAATAGAACCTACCCCCTGGAGAAGGAAATAGCAGCCCACTCCAGTATTCTTGGAAACCCTGTGGACAAGAGGAGCCTGGTGGGCCGCAGTCCACGGGGTCACAGAGTCAGACACGACTTGGTGACTAAGCCGCCACCTCCACCTGGACCGCTGGAGTCCCCAGAGGGATGAGGGCAGAACACTCAGCGCAGAGCTCGGCGCACAGCAGGGGTGCTCAGGGAGCTCTCCGTTCAGGCCAGCCGTCAGTCGCGCCGACTCTGCGACCCCGTGGACGGCGGCAGCACGCCACGCCTCCCTGTCCATCACCACCCGGGAGTGTACTCCAACCCATGCCCATTGAGTCGGTGATGCCGACCATCTCATCTTCTGTTAGCTGCCACCGGTGTTGGCGTGGTTACGGTGACTGTTGAGTCACTAAGTTTCAGTTCCAGCTTATACAGGTTTCTTTTGCTACGGTGTCAACACCGCCTTTGAGGTTCCTTTTCAAAGAGCAGCTCCCTGTCAATGTCTCTTCCCTCACCAGCCTTCTGAGAGACCCCGAGAGCTGTGTCAAGGAGACCACAGAGAGGTTTCAGAGTGGGGCTGGCGCAGACGTGTGTTTCGTTCAGGCAGTGAGGGCAGCAGGGTCATTCTGCGTCTGATTTCAGAGTCTTCACAATTTTAAATGTTCACGTGCTTGTCTCTTAAAAGCCGCCCCACTGAGGAGCCACCCCTCTGAGCTCAGGCAGCTGGTCCTGGGCCCCCTCCCCAGTATCCCCTTCTCAGGCCAGGCCAGGGGCTGGGTAGGTTTTTCTCTTTCCAAATAGCAATGTGATGTGAGAGCTGAGGATTTCTTTTTTCCTTGTCATTAATTAGGCAACCAGTGACAAAGAGCACGTTTAGGCACTACAGAGTCCTGGGGAAAGGCGGGTTTGGAGAGGTAAGTCGAACCTGACGGCTGTGAGCAGCACTTCTAGGAAGGCGTGGTCTTCAGGTAGCGTCTCAACTCTACCAATACAGTTATTTCTTTACTGTATATTTTAGGGATACTTTTAGCAGCCGTGAGAATTAAGATTGAACTTTGAGCAAAAGGTACACACTTTTAAAAAATTCAGAGATCCAGTGGGGAGAATGATTCACTATCTTTGTGATTTTACATGTCAGTTCTTAGTTCTTAAAGAGGTTGTTTTCTCATGTGATCAATGTTCAAGTTTAGTAAGGTTGTCCCAACTGAAAAGATTATTCTGTTTCCATATGGTGGAGTTTCTGACATTCCATTCTCATAACTGAGGACTAGCCTAGAAGTGCACATAGTACAGGGTATTATATTACTAAATTTTATTAAATATTATTGAATATGCTTATTTAACTTATTTAATAAGGATGTGTATGTACCTTACACCCACTTCGAAAGGTGTTAGAAAATATGGAAATTGGGGAAAATCCTAAAGACACTCCCCGCGAGTTCACGAGAGACGGCCTTTAAACGGGGCTGGAGACGGTGTGATGGGGCAGGGTCCTATCATGCCCTGTGCCGCAGCTGAAGGAGATGCTAACGGCCCTGCCGAGTGTGTGAGCCGTCATTTGAGTTCAAGCCTTGCTAAGTCCCAGAGCCGGGCGAGCCGGGTCAGAGCTGGGCACACCGTCTGCTTGCGATTTGCATGGCGTGTGCTCCCAAATTCCAGTCCAGAACCATGGCCAGCGCCTGCCCGGGAGGAGTCACACCGCTGGCGCCTCCTGTCACCACTTGCAGTGACTGCGAGAGGGACTGGTCGGCATGCCAGCCTTGGGAGAGCCCGCAGGGTGACCACTGAGGTCCTGGAGCCCGCCTGGTGCTTTGCGAGCCCCACCGTGGCATGGCAGGCCCTCTGCGGGAGACGCGTCTGCGTCTGCGAGGAGTCTGTCTCCTGACGCGCCTCCAGAGCGCTCGGTCCATGCCGCCTGTCCCACACTGCCTCCAGGGACAGAGCTCGGACTTCGTGAGGAGCAGAGGAAGGAAGCTTCCAGCACCCGGCTCTTGTGTCTACAAAGCAGTGAAGCCCCTGGTCTGGCCACACAGAGGTCTTAACAATGGGCTCAGCAGGAACATGTTGGCAAGTTTTCACTGTCGTGAAAAGACTCGGTATGCATATGGTCTTATACAGCACTTTTTTAACACATAGACTTGTGCTCCCGACAAACGGCTGGGAGGACAAATAAACAGCTGTGGCTTTTCACAGACGTGTTCTGGGAGTGCTGCACTGCATCAGGCTCAGGGTGGGAGTCAGTGGACTGTCCATTTCTCTCGGGAATGCCAGTTAGAACCCTGTGACGAAGGCAGACGCCTGGGGCCCTTTCAGTCCAAATGCCAGTAGTGTGTTTACCTTTGCCAAATGCTGGCGCCTCTCCTGGAGGTGTGAACGGCCAACGTTTTGGTCTCATTTGGTCAACAGCAGTGCTTTCACATCAGCCCTGAGTCCTCCAGGCAGCCCTGGCGGGTCCTGAGCCCAGCGCAGTGGACAGGGGCCGGGCGGGCATCCCTGCCTGCATGGCAGGCGGTGTAGAGAACACGTCTTTGGGACCCACACACCCTGAGGTCAAGCTCCTGCGCCTCTGCTTCCAGCTGTGCGATCAGGGAGCCTGCCGTGGTCCTCTCCTGCAGAGGGGTCATGAGCCCTGCTTCACCATCGCTGTGAGGAGCAGCTGAGGGGCTGCAGTGCCTGGCACCCCACCTCTTCTCCCTTCTCGCTCTCTGACTTGGCAACTCCGCTTGAAGGAATCTGTCTTCAGTGCGTGATGAGAGATGTGCGAAGACTATGTGCCAATGCTTCGTGGTCGGAAAATGATGAAATGCGTTTTGGAATAGTCACATATTTGTAGAATGTTTAATGATGAGAAGATAATGATCAGTAAGATGAAAAAAGATTAGAAATTATTATCTGTTCTGTAACATAAGCCCAGTTTCCCCTAAAAGCCAGAGGTTGTGGGGAGCAAGCTATATGCCCTTGCGTATACATGTGTAAAGGGGGCACCTTGAAACTTACGCAGTGCAGTCGGTGATAGTCATCTTAGAATTTGGGTGTTTTATTATTGTCTTTATTAATATTTTCAACATTTTCCACAATGAGGTTTATATTTTACCATGGATACAATTGTATCATGTCTTATATTCACTTTTAAAGTGATCCCCTGGGGGACTTCCCTGGTGGTCCAAGGCTAAGACTCGGTGCTCCCAATGCAGCGGGTCCAGGTTCAATCCCTGGCCAGGGAACTGGATTTCACATGTCCCACCTCAAGATCCTGCATGATGCAACAGAGATCCCACATGCTGTAGTTAAGAGCCGGCAGAGCCAAATAAATAAATATGTAAAATTAATTTAGTTAAAATTTTAAAAATTAAGTAATCCTCTGTGCACATGTGTGTGTGCAGATGTGGGGCATGTGTGTCTGGGGTGTGGGGTGGGTGGCAGCGGAACCCTGACAGCCTGCGTAGATAGCCTGGAAGCTGGAAGGCTGGTGGTTGTTGTTCAGTTGCTCAGCTGTGTCCAGCTCTGCAACTGCATGGACTGTAGCCCGCCAGGCTCCTCTGTCCATGGGATTTTCCAGACAAGGGTACTGGAGTGGGTTGTTACTTCCTCCTCCAGGGGATCTTCCTGACCCAGGGGTCAAATCCATGTCTCCTACAGCTTTTGCATCGGCAAACAGATTCTTTGCCACTGAGCCACCAGGGAAGGCTGGAAGCTGGGAGCTTTACTCTACTGTTCTCTTCACTTACCTTTGTTTGGAAGTTTTCATAATGTGAAGTAACATATAAATATTACTTTAAGAACTAATTAAGTAAAATAAAGGTATGAAAGTCTATGGATTCTATGAAATACACGTATTCTTGAATTTTAAAAGTAATCAAGAATATTTACTGTCAAAAACTTTCATTCTTGTACAGAAAGTAGAAAGACACAGGGAGACATATTTAAGCAGATACAGCAGGATCTCACAGAGCAAGTTCTGCCATCACTGTGCTCGGTTCATAAGCTCCCTTCTTAAACAAGGACCTGAGGGTCAGAGGGCAGTGCCCATGGGGACCCAGCCGTGGCCGTGACGGCCGTGGTCTTGGCTCCAGAGAGTCCATGCTGCTCTTGACCAGAGGGAGTTGTCATGGAGAACACTCTTTTCTCTTGGTAGCCTGAGAACTGCCGAGTGGATATGAACTGTTGTTTTTTTCCCCAAAACTAGGTTTGTGCCTGTCAAGTGCGAGCTACAGGAAAAATGTATGCCTGTAAGAAGCTAGAGAAGAAAAGGATAAAGAGGAGGAAAGGGGAGGCCATGGCCCTAAACGAGAAGAGGATCCTAGAGAAAGTGCACAGTAGGTTTGTAGTAAGTATCTCCTCTGTCCTCCCGGGGATGGGGAGCTGGGCAAGTGGCGTTTGTCCAGCGCGCCTGCCGCTGGACACAAGCCCGTCCTAGCCAAGCGTGTGCGGGGTTCGCTGTCTAGCCGCTGGCGGGGAGCGGTGCAGGAGCAGCCCTCCACTGCCCTGCCCAGCCCTCCCTGGACACAGACAGGCTGTTTGTGATGAGTCTGTCCCTGTCCCCACCCCCCGGTCTGGCGCTGACCCTCTGCCCTCTGGGGGCATCAGCAGGTGGGCTCACGCTGTGGTTGGCCGAAGCCCCAGATGGGTGAGAGGCTTGAAGATGCTTCTCTGCCCAACCCCTCACTCGGGCCTCGTCTGTGCCTGCCTCCGCCCTCTTTCTGGGTCACTACTCGCCCTCAGCCAGCGAGCCCAGGTGTGAGGCCTGACTCCACCCTCCCTGTGTGGGTCAGGGCTGAGCCCAGGGGTCCTGGGTCTAGGCTGTGCGTTAAGTAGTGGGGTTTTCATCTCCACAGCTGCTTCCTCCACCGAATTACATGTTTAAGGAAGAGAGGGAAAGGCAGCTTACAGAAGGCTGCATGGTGTCATTCACTTCTCAGTTTTGAGGTCAGCGGCATTGTGCTGGCACAAAGCTTCCAAGACAGATAGGCCTTCAGAGCTGTTTAATAGCAAGGCTTTACGTGTGTGACATGTCAGCCTATGTACATGCTTTACAACCTATGTACATGTAGAAACCTTTGATAAAACGGGCTCATCTTAAAGTCGCTTTAAACATATTTGTGTAACTACCTCCAAACCCCAAAATCTAGTCTAGCGCTGTGAAAGGGACATAGATAATAGTTACGGTTTATTCTACTGAAATACAATATTTTGGTTTCTGTACTCCTGGCCTCTCGCCAGGATCCTGGAAATAGTTTCCTTTGCCCTTGATTCTCTTCCTTGCTTCCTGCTTACGGCCCATCTGAGGGGGTCCTGACTGGTACTTCTGTCGAATTCATCTCCTTCTCCTCCCCACAGCCCCTCCCCAACCCCCCACCACAACATGACTGTGTGTGTAGGCAGTCCAAGACTCTCTAGATAACTGGTTGAGAATTTGGCCAGGTTATTAGATATGGCACCAACTAGAAAACAGTTTGAAAAACCTCAGTTGAAACCATTTACAATAACATTAAGAAACATCAGAATCTAGGCAAAAATCCAATGAAATGTGCAAGATTTCTACACTGGAAACTGTAAAACACTATTTACAAAAACTTAAAGATGCCCTATGCAAATGGTGGGGGTGCCCTGTTCATAGACTGGGAGCCTCAGGGCTGTGATGGCAGTAAGATGAGTGAAATGCAGCCCCAGCCAGAATCCCAGAAGGGCGTGTGTGTGTGTGTACTCATGGGTGTAAACTGACGTGCAAACCCGCAGGAAAGGGGGTGAAGAGCTTGAACAGGCACTTCACGAGAGAGGCTCACAAAACCAGTATCTGGGCACGTCTGGAACGTATCCCCTGTGTGCACACATAACAGAGGTGCCAGAGGTGAGACCACAGGAGAGGCCCGCACCTTCAGGGTGTGGCTGGTGACACAAACGCTGGGAGAATCGAGCGTCTCTGGACCCCTCCTGCACTGCCGGCGGCGTCTGACTTCCACGCTGAACGCAGACAGTCTGCGAGTGTGGGGTGCCGGCGCCCAACAATTAGGATGTAGCTTCCACGGGCGCCACGCCAGGTTCTTTGTGAAGGTTGGCGCCTGCTTGCTTAGACACAGCTTCCCCAGTGGCTCAGCGGCAAAGAATCCACTGGCCACTGCAGGAGACGTGGGAGACTCAAATTTGATCCCTGGGTGGGGACGATCCCCTGGAGAAGGAAATGACAACCCACTCCAGTATTCTTGCCTGGGACATTCTGTGGACAGAGGAGCCGGGTGGCCTACAGTCCATGGGCTTACAGGGTTGGACACGACCGAGCACGCATGCACTTAGGAAGTGCTCTGCTTTCAACGCTGAGCAGCTGTTAGATTCTTCATCAGGTAGAGGTTTGAGATGGTGCACGGTGTACTTCTCCCCCAAAGGAGGCAGCGTTTTGGTGTTCTCATTATTGCTTGCAAATAGAGTACACCGCCAGTGAACGAGCAAGTTCTTGCATTTTGTTTCCTGCCTTGCTGCTGTCCTCAGGTTAGTTTATGTTACACATACCAAACCAAAAAGTCCTTGTGCTTGGTGCTAACCATTATGAATGGAGGGGACCTGAAGTTTCACATTTACAACCTGGGCGACCCCGGCTTCGAGGAGCAGAGAGCCATCTTCTACGCGGCCGAGCTGTGCTGTGGCCTGGAGGATTTGCAGCGGGAGCGCATCGTATACAGGTAGGCGTGCAGGGCCCCGGGGCCACTCGGGGGCGGGGCGGGAGGGCCGGTGGGGAGCCCTGGCCTGGCCGCGCCGTCACCGTGCTGGAAGTATGGCCGATCCGGGGCAGACCTTGGGTTTCTTTCTCTTCTATTTCTGGTAAGTACTTTTCATTTAAGTTGGTCATGCTGCTCACAAGCACGAGAGGAACCCGTTTCCAAGGTTCTTAGACATTCTGACAGTTCCACTGAGGACTAGGGACGATGTTCCAACAAAATAACAAATGTTCTGAAATAATTGTACTTATTTAATACTGTTTTCATCTTAGAATTCAGTAGAGAAAATTAAATGCCGTAGATGGAGTTAGGTTTGCGTGATGAATAAATCTAGGTTTTAGGGACAGGAGTCCCTCCGCCACTTTAGAAACTGGCGCCCTGGGCGCCGACACTTCAGGGCCACCCCCAGGCCGCTCCCTGCGTCCAGCCCGGCGCGCCCCCCTGCGGGCCGTGTGCGCGCCTCTCCTAGTGGGTGCGGCCGGCTGGCCTCAGCCCCGAGGGCTCTGCCTGCCCCTCCCCCTCTAGCCCACCTCCTCCCTGAGTCTGGCTCCCTAATCAGTCCTGCATGTTTCTGCGGTTCCTCTGTATTCTCCGCGGTCAGTGGCTGAGGTCACGTCCTCCTCGGGTGGGCTTGCTCTCCCGGAGCTTGTCCGGCGTCCTCCTGTCTTTCCTGCCCTGCTCATGCATCTGCCCCCTCGGGGGCCCTTCTTCCCGTGGCTGGGCAGGGCAGGCAGAGGGCGCCCATTCCCCACTCTGCTCCCAGGGAGACCAGCGACAGCGACAGCGTCGGCGCGTCTTCCCAGGAAGGGTGTCTACGCAGAGCCCCACGCCCACGTGCTCCTTCTGGTCTCTTCTGGGCCTGCGGTTTCAACCCCAGGGCATTTCAGCATCTGCGGCCCCCCGCCCCCTGAGCTGGCACCGGGTTCTGCGGGACTCTTCTGGGACCAGCGCCTCGGAACGGCGGCTCCGTTCTGCTGACCTAGGTCTCCTCTGCAGGTTCTGGAGACGTGGCTGCAGACGGAGGGGCCGTGCTGAGTAAGATGGGCAGTGTGACAGGACCACACGTGAAGTCAGAGCTAAATATAAACCCTCTGAAAACTAGGTTTTTTTTCTTGCTAAGGGAAAAACACAAGTAGCTTGAGATACCACATTTAGATATTTTAGTCTTTGGTGACACACACACGTGTTTGAAGTTTGTGGCATTGCCCTAGTTGGCAGTGAACTGTGATAAACGGTTAGTGCCGTGGGTCACTCGCTACCGCCACAAGGCCTGGCCTCCCGGGATGCTGCCCAGCGCTGGAAGCAGGTGCTGCGCATGGGCCCTCGAGGTGAGGACGCGGAGGCCACGTTGCTGACGGCGGGCAGAGCCAGGATCTGACCCTGAAACGGAACTCCTCTCGTACGGGGGATTTCCAGTCATAGACATTCCTTACAGTCTGTTAATGGTGAGAAATGGAGCCAAGTTTGTCAAGGACTGACTCCTCACCGCCGGGCTGACGTTTCACGGCTGGATCGTCTCCTGCGAAACCCGCTGTCTGTAGAGCTGCCCCCTTCTCCTCGTGGCCACTGGAGCCTGTGGCAACACGCGGGCTCCCACGGACCCGCAGACGGAGGCGCCGTTACCTGCCGGCTCGCCGCCGCTCAGAGCGCGGAACTGTCTGCGGGTCTTCCCGCTGGAATCGATGGAGCCCAGTGTGGCGCCCCAAATCACTGACTTTGTGCTGTTGTTTCCTTCCCTTGCAGGGACTTAAAGCCTGAGAACATTCTCCTCGATGATCACGGTGAGCGAGCCTCTCCCGCCGCCTGTAGACTTTGTTCAGAGGGACTCGCGGGAAGTCAGGGTGGACCTACCACCTAGTGCCGCCAGGGGTCAGCAGCAGGCGACGCCCTGGGTGTGCACCCTCCTAGAAGCAGAACCGGGCCTCCCCGTCGTCCCCCTGTGTCTAGGCAGGAAGCAGAGGCGCTTCCCATTTTCAGTCCGACTCGCAGTAAGAGCAGCGTCTCCTCTCCTGCTCCTCTCTCTCCTGGTTCACCTTGCTTTATTCTCAGCGGCGTGAGTCAACGCCCTTCACAGGTGCGGCCTGGGCTCTTGTTTGATTTGCATTTCCCTGATGACGCTTCTCATGGGCTTACTTGCCACCTGTTTATCTTCTTTGGTAATGTGTCTTTTCAGGTCTTCTGCCCATTTTTAATTGTTTCTTTTCCTTATTGTTGAGTTTTAAGAGTTCTTTGTATATTTTTTATGCCAGTCCTTTATAAAATGTAAATGTTTTTAAGTTAATGAAGTCATCTTCTAATTTTTTTCTTTCATGATTTGTGCTTTCAGTTATAATTACAGTTGATTTTGTGCCTGTGACCATGTTAAAGTTCCTGAATTCTGGAAGGTTGTAGACTTGCTGGACTTTCTGCATATAGCCTCATACCTTTGGCAGATGACCACTTTCTGTCTGCCTCTCAAGTTCCTGACCCTTTGGTTTCTGTTTGTTGCCTCAGGACACCAGGTGGGACATTCAACCCAGTGTTTACTAGAAGTTGTAACAGCAGGAGTCCTTTCCTTATTTCTGATCTCAGGGGTAGCCTTTCAGTATATCACCATGAAGTATGGAGTCTGCTGTAGTACTTAAATGTTTGTGTGTCTGTGGTGGGTCTTTGTTGCAGCACACGGATCTTGTATTAATAGTTGCATCCCGTGGGGTCTTTAGTCACATCATGTGGGATCCAGTTTCCCAAACCAGGGATGGAACCAATACAGGGGAGTGTGAAGTCTTAGCCATTAGACCACCAGGGAAATCCGTGCTGTAGTACTTTTATAGAAATTAAGATTTAAGAATTTTTTCTTTTTAAAAAATGGCACTTGAATTTTGTCAGTGCGTTTTCTCCCAAAATGACTGTGTTATTTGTTTTTTTAATATGGTTAATCCACCAGTTGGTTTTGCAGTGTTAAACGGACCTGTCATTCCTGCGATGAGCCCACCTTGGGCAGATCATGCCGCCCTCACCTGGGTGGCTGGTTCTGGCTCCTGACAGTCCCAGGAGGAAGCGCACCTCCAGTGAGGCCTCTCCATTGGGCTCTGCACAAGTGTCGGAACCCGCCCGGGTGTCTGTGTCCACATGGCAGCCACCAGGGGTTCCGACGTCTCCCTTCTTGGGTCCAGCTGCACCCAGCTTTGGCAGGTGTCCCGGCGGGAGCCACTGGGGAGCCTCCGTGCGTCCCCCGCTCCCGGTGGCCAGTGTCTGGCTTGACCAGGCTTTGCTGGTGCTCCTGAGGGAAACACCTGCTGTCCCAGCACAGCGCCTTGGTGTGGGTCTCCCACTCAGACGTTTTGTCCTTCCTGACTGGTCCTGCGGCTCCCAGCTATGGCCAGGAGTGGTGTAGACCTGCCTCACCCTGCCCAGATGCAGGCAGCCAGCATCATGTCTGTGGCAGTCACCATGTCACTCGCTCTTTATACACCAGGGACCAGGTCCCATTCCCATTGAGAATAGAAAGAAGTGACAAAGCTTTGTTGTGCTTGTCTTGATTTCAGGAGACTTTAAATCTTTTCTTTGTGTTTTCCTATTCTTTTAATTTTTTAAAATGTAATTCTACCTATACTTTAATTTCTCAGACTTAAAACTTGCAATTGACTTAAGCATTTTTACTGTTATGGAATTAAGATTCTTAAGAACTCATTTTCTACCAGTAAGCCATAGACCATAAGAGTGATAGGATTGTCCTCAAGTACTTCTTCATTTCCGTTATAGACAGCTTGTTAGGTTTTCCGTTTTCACGTGTAAAGTAGAACTTGATATTTCTATAAAGTAGAACTTGATATTTGTATTGAATCTAGGGTAAAAAAAGAAGCTGTCGTCTATTCGCCTACATTTCAAGCTACATTTACCATTTGTCCATTCTGAATATGGAAGCAGTTTGTTTTGCAAACTTTAAGGGGGATTTGGTTTATGAAATTAAGCTGGTAGTTGAGTTGACAAAGAAAACTGCATTATGTTTGTATCTTCTATAGTTGTTGTCGTTGTTGAGTTCCTAAGTTGTGTCTAACTCTTTGCGACCCCATGGACTGTAGCACACCAGGCTTCCCTGCCCTTCACCAACTCCTAGAACTTGCTCAAAGTCATGGCCATCGAGTCAGTGATGCTACCCAACCATCTCATCTCTGTTGTCCCCTTCTCCTCCTGCCTTCAATCTTTCCCAGCATCAGGGTCTTTTCCAGTGAGTCAGTTCTTTGCATCAGGTGGCCAAAGTAGTGGAGCTTCAGCTTCAGCATCAGTCCTTCCAGTGAATATTTAGGACTGATTTCCTTTAGGATTGACTGGTTTCATCTTCTTGCTGTCCAAGGGACTCTCAAGAGTCTTCTCCAATACCACAGTTCAAAAGCATCAATTCTTCAGCACTCAGCCTTCTTTATGGTCCAGCTCTCACATCCATACATGACTACTGGAAAAACCATTGCTTTAATTATCTGGACCTTTGTCAGCAAAGTGATGTCTCTGCTTTTTAATATGCTGTCTAGGTTTGTCACAGCTTTTCTTCCAAGGAACAAGTGTCATGTAATTTTAGATGTAAATGTTTCCAAGTATGCATTGCTGTAACTTCCATCCATGTGTTTTCGATTTTTTTCCATTATTTATTGTCCAAGTGTCAGCTGGCCCCCGTGATCTGTGTCCTGTGTTTGGCCGCATGCAGGACACATCCGGATTTCAGATCTTGGTTTGGCCTTGGAGGTCCCAGAAGGGGAGAAGATCAGTGGAAGAGTTGGAACGCTGGGCTACATGGGTACGTGACCGGCCTCCCGGTTCTCCCTGTACTCCCGGCCTCAGGACGCAGAGAGCTGACCGTGTGGAGGGTCCTGGGGTCGTCCTGGCCTGCTGTGGGGTAGCGTGGTGGTATCTGAGGTCTGTACCCGCCCCCGCCTCCCCTTCTCGCCTGGGGCAGAGCCAGGACAGGACAGTGGCCTCCTCGCTGTCCTCGCTGGCTCCACACACACACCCGTCCTGAAGGTGACCAAGTCATTCCAAAGGCTTTGTGAACCGGAGGCCAGGCCTTGCGTCAGCTCCGAGCAGGGACCGCCTGGCTCTGCCCGAGCAGGGGGCCCCCAGTACGAGTGAGCTGGGGGCCTCTGCTGAGTCTTGCACTGACCTCGGCATCCACTGTGGCTGCTGGGGCCTTAGCCTGGGGGCCTGGCTCTGCCTGATGGGGGGCGGTCCCCCCACAGAGCACCGTTTGCCACGGTAGTTACTCTGCAGCGGTTCACTTCATGCTCTGCGAACAATGGGAACTGTTTCTAATAACAGCTTTGCTGAAATATAATTCACATACCATAAAATCCACGAATGTTCGTTTTGGCCATTCCACAGCAGCGTGTGGGATCTTAGTTCTCAATCAGGAGTCAAACCAGTGCTCCCTGCGGTAGAAGCACGGTCGTGTCCACTGGACGCAGTCCGCCTGTCTGAAGCATACTGTCCAGGGGGGTCTCAGCATAGGCAGAGCTGTGCAGCTATCAGCCCTGATTTCAGAACCTTCTCATCCCCTCAGAGAAGACGCCGCGCACCCACTAGCAGTTACCCCAGCTCCTCACCACCTCTGCCAGCCTTGCAGCCACTAATGGACTTTCCGTCTCCACGGACTCGTCTGTTCTACCTCATCTGAGTGGAATCACACACTGTCTGGCCTTTTGTGTCTGCCTTGTTAGCTTCACGTTTCCAGGGTTCATCGTATAGAAACAGACATTAACTTTATTTTTTTTTCTTTCATTTATTTTTATTAGTCGGAGGCTAATTACTTTACAATATTGTAGTGGTTTTTGCAGTTGTTTGCCATTCAGCACAAGGAAATTTAACTTAAATTTCCTGTATTTGTTGTGTAGCTCCAGAAGTTATCAACTCTGAGAGTTACACATTCAGTCCTGATTGGTGGGGGCTTGGCTGTCTGATATACGAGATGATTGAGGGACGTTCTCCATTCAAAAAATACAAAGAGAAGGTTAAGCGTGAGGAGGTGGAGCGGAGAGTGAAGCGAGAGGCGGAGCAGTACTCTGAGAAGTTCTCCGAGGACGCCAGGTCCATCTGCAGCATGGTGGGTCAGGGTCGGGCGGGGCGGCAGGGTGGGGAACGCAGCCGTCCGTCAGTCCGGTCGGGCTGAGCAGGGGCCTCCTCTCGGGGGCCCTGGTCACTCAAAGCAGAGCAGAGGTCATTGTTTGCTGTCCCCGAAGGTGCTGCTGAAAGGGCAGGGCAGGCCGGGTCCTGGCCAGCCTCACGGGACACTAACAGGCAACAGACCCTTCGGGGCCCTCTGCAGTGCCTGGCTCGATGGTGGGCCACATGCCTGCCGCTGTCGCCGCAAGAGCAGGCTGAGGGTGAGCTGCTCAAGGTCCTAACAATTATGGACAGTGGCAGAACTCGAACCCATGTCATTCAGAGTCCAGAAGTCAGGTATGGCACTGGGTCTGATCTCAGTGGTAACTTGGGGTGGAGGAACCTCAGGGGTTGTGGCCTAGCCAGTTTAGGCTCAGCATTTTGGCTTTTCCCAGCTGGGAGGTGTGCCCAGTCCCCCCGGTGGTAGGGTGCCCTTCCAAGGCAAGGCTTCTCCCTCTAGGATTAAAAGGGTGTCCTGCTCCAACCAGGGACCCAGGTACAGGTAGAGTTTGCAGTAAGGAGAGAGAGAAGCACTCCTTGTCACTTACTTCTCTTAAGCCAACATGAAGGGTTTTCTGAGCAAACTTTAAACTTTGTTTGCATTCAGAAGGGTTTATTGAGAATCCCCCACGGGCCCCTGCCCAGCAGTGAGTAAAACGGGCAGTAGTCTGACCCCTTCCACGCTCATACCTGGTGCTCTTATCTGTTCAGGGCGGGCGGGTGGACTGTGAGGCCTGGCTCTGCTTGGGGGAGAGGGAGGGGCTGGCTGTGGGCAGGGGGCAGGGGGCGATGGCCCAGCACAAAGGAGGAGGCCAACCAGGGCTTTGCGGCGATTCGGGTGGGGGTCTCGGCCCTGGGTGCTGGCAGAGCGGGTAAGGAGCAGTCAGCCTGGGTGGGTGGGGAGGCATCGCCTGCAGGGTTTGGGAGCTGGGGATGGGTAGGGAGGGGGTCCAGGAAGGGGGAAGGGCCCGGCCAAAGCCTCGGTGTTCAGAGGTGTGCAGGCCTGGGGCAGGCCCAGCTCTCCGCGTCTGTGGAGGGGAGCAGCATGGGTTCCGGCTGAGAGCCGAGGCCGCGGGGCGGGCAGCCTCCCTAGGACGCGCCAGTGCGGGTGCCTGTGGCGCTGTCCTGCCCACGCCTGCGCTGCAGATGCGAGACGCCTGAGCTCACAGCCGGCGTTGCCCCACAGGACCCTGTTTACAGGGGCTGGCCCAGCCCTTGGCAGCTCCTCCCAGCCCCTGGCGTCAGCCAGGTTTCCAAGGTCCAGATCTTTGTTGTGGACCTTTGAGCCAAGACAGATCTTTTTGATTGAAAATTGTGGAGGAAGGCCATTTGATTTTTGCCAATAATGGGTGGACATACCTCATTTTTATTGTGCTTCACAAATAGTATGTGTGTGTTTGCTTTGTTTTTACAAGTTGAAGGTGTGTGACAACCCTGTGTTAAACAAGTCTGCATAGCATGTGTGTGTGTGCTCAGTCATGTCCGACTGTTTGTGACACCATGGACTGTAGCCCTCCAGGCTCTGTCCATGGGATTCTCCAGGCAAGAATGCTGGAGTGGGCTGCCATGCCCTCCTCCAGGGGATCTTCCGACCCAGGGATTGAACCTGTGTCTCTGGCATCTCCTGCATTGGCGGGCGGGTTCTTTACCACTGACCCAGCAGGGAAGCCCCTATCGCTACTGTTTCCCCAGCAGCATTATCTTTTTCTTTTCCCTTTTCTCTTTTTTTTTAAGTGTTAAATTCAGAAGTAAACAGGAAGAAGAAAAAAAAAACATGAATCCATTATATTATCAACAAATCTTAAAGAATCTTATCCTGCACTTCTACCAAAAGTTACTAAAACTTTGGAAAATCTTAATAATGGACATATCAATGTAATTCTGAATAGGTGGGCAGCAGCTCCTTGGGCCTAGTAGACAAGCTCTGGCTTTCTCGGAGTGCGGAAATGCAGATCCACACGCTGAGGGATGGGTGGAGAAGGTGCAGTGGGTTGTACCATGTGCCTCAGGGACCTTCCGTGTTTGAGTGGAAGAACTGACTTAACTCAAAGGGGAAACTCAATTAACATTCAGGATCTTGAGCTGGTTCATCCAGGATGGGCACGAAGGCATCACACAGCCCCACGGAGACTGCTGATGAGGGTGCACCTCTTGACACAAGCTCTGCGGTGAGGACCTTTGGGTAGGTCACCCCACAAGGCGCAGGCGGCCACTGACTGCCGGCTTCAGCAGCCCCATCACTCTTCCTTTGATGTCCAGGGTCCATGCAAGCCTGGGCCCACCGGGGCTACGAGCAGATACATGACAAAGATTCTCGCTATGATCTTTCCTCTTTAAAATAACATCTCAGCCACCACCTCGGCTGAGGATCTGTCCATCTGCTCCCTGCTCAGCTCAAAGCACCTGCGGGCGAGATGCTGCTGCCACGGATCCTCACTCAGCATCAGCTCCCTGATCCTCCTGAAGGAACCTCTCCACGTCTCTGTACGCTTTTGAGTATTTGTGCTTAACAATGAGTTCACACCAGCAATGGCGAACCTCGGCATCCTGCTCCGAGAGGTGGTACGTCCGTCCTCTCAAGGCTTTGCAGAGTTCGTGGAGTCACAGTCTTCTGCTCCAAGAGATGCTCCAGAAGCAAGACCAGCTGGTCTGGAAGAAGTGTTTGAGAAACACTTCTCTGTCCTTTTGTTTCCGTTTTCAGGGTCTCCGGTTCACACTCGGACCCATTTCGCGACCTCGGCGCTCACTTGCTGCATGAACCCGCACTCCACCCCAGCCTGGCGCTCCCTCTGCAGGGGCTTTCCAGTCCCCACCCATGCGGGACCTGGGGTACCTGTGAAAAGGCTTCTCAGCGGGGTGGGAGCAGAAGTGCTACCTGCCAGCCGGCGAAAGGGCTTAGCAGGAGAAGCACCCTCACTGCTGCCGCCAGCCTGAACTCGCTGTCAGCATTATCTTTTAATTATGTAGTTTTTTTTTAGATATAATGCTATTGCACACTTAATAGACTATATCCGGTCTTATCACTTCATGGCAAATAGATGGGAAAATATGTGGAAACAATGTCAGATTTCATTTTCTTGGGCTCCAAAATCAATCAGGGTGGTGACTGAAGCCACGAATTTAAAAGACAGTTGCTCCTTAGAAGAAGAGCTTTGACCAGCCTCGGCAGCTTATTAAAAAGCAGACATCACTTTGCCAACAAAGGTCCGTCTAGTCAGAGCTGTGGTTTTTCCAGTAGTCATCTGTGGATGTGAGAACTGGACCATAAAGAAGGCTGAGTACCAAAGAATTTATGCTTTAAACTGTGGTGTTGGAGAAGACTCTTGAGACGCCCTTGGACAGTAAGGAGATCAAACCAGTCAATCCTAAAGGAAATCAATGCTGAATATTTATTGGAAGGACTGATGCTCAAGCTGAAACTCCAGTACTTTGGCCACCTGATGGGAAGAGCCAACTCGCAGGAAAAGACCGTGATGCTGGGAAAGACTGAGGGCAGGAGGAGAAGTGGGCAACAGAGGATGAGATGGGTGGATGGCATCACTGACTCAATGGACATGAGTTTGAGTGAACTCCGGGAGACGGTGAAGGACAGGGAACCCTGGTGTGCTGCAGTCCATGGGGTCACAAAGAGTCAGACATGACTGAGCAACTAAACAGCAATAATAATATAAACATAACTTTTATATGCACTGGAAAACTGAGAAATCCATGTGACCTGCTTTATTGCAGTACTCACTTAGCTGCTGTTGCCTGGATCTGACCCTGCCATCGCTCAGAGGTCTGCCTGTGTAAATGTATAAATAAGGAATACTTTTGAAGGAAACACTTTCTACTAGTTTTAAGAATTACAATTTTTAGAACTAGGTTTGCTAAATTTTTGTTTCCTCTGAGGTCCTTAGTGATCTGTTTAATGAATAAATTAAAGTGGTTTCTAATTATCCATGTCACTTGGCATGGAAGTGGTGTGTCTGAAGTTCCCAGACAGCTTCTATTTCTTGAGAAAACATCCCCTAATTTTTACAGGGTTAAACTTTTCTTAAGGATTTATTTAGTCAACTTTTAATTTTTTTGATAGCTCAGAGGCAGAACTTTAGCTTGAACTCCTTTTGGAAGCGTTACGTATTTTAAATCGGTAAAATCTGCAGTGATGAGGTTTGGTTTATTCTTTGAAATCTGAGTGACTGTTTCATTGGAGGCGCTCTTTGCCTCCCTCATTCTTTGGCCATGATTGTGGAGATTCGGGGGTTTCCTTTTACCCTGGGAGCTTTGGCTGACTCATTTATGCTCCTCTGCAGTTACTCACCAAGGATCCCAAGCAGCGCCTGGGCTGCAGGGGCGAAGGGGCGGCTGAAGTCAAGGGACACCCTGTGTTCAGGGACATCAACTTCAGGCGACTGGAGGCCCACATGTTAGACCCGCCTTTCCACCCTGATGTAAGTGTGTCGCCAAGGGCAGGGGGTGGCCTGTCCTCTCCGGCCCTCCGGCCCCTCTGCCGCCCGAGCTGCAGCCACCCTCCAGGGTCACTGCCCTGCCAGGAACCTCGGCAGCCCTGATGCTCCCCAGCTACCCCGAAAGGGCCCTTCCCTTGTCATGGCTTCTTTAGTCCTGAATGTGCCTCCCCACGCTGGGTCTCACCGGATCCTGGCTCAGCGCTGCGGGCCCTGGAGTGGCCCTGGTGAGTGTGCTGTGGGGCCATAGAGGGTCACGTCCCCAGAGCCTGGCGGGGCCTGCAAGCTCGGAGCTGGGAGGAGCGTCCCCAGGGTGGCCTTGGGCTACCGAAGGCGAAGTAGGAAGTGTGCAGATGGGCTCACTGTGTGGGATACGATGAATGTGTCGTTGTTCAGTCGCTCAGTCGTGTCCAACTTTTGCGACCCCAGGGACCGCAGCACGCCAGGGTTCCCTGTCTATTACCAACTCCCGGAGTTCACTCAAACTCATGTCCATTGAGTCAGTGATGCCATCCAACCATCTCATCCTCTGTTGCCCACTTCTCCTCCTACCTTCAGTCTTTCCCAGCATCACGGTCTTTTCCAGTGAGTCACCTCTTTGCATCAGGTGACCAAAGTATTGGAGCTTCAGCTTCAGCATCAGTCCTTCCAGTGAATATTCAGGACTGATCTCCTTTAGGACTGACTAGTTTGATCTCCTTGCTGTGCAAGGGACTCTCCAGAACCTTCTCGGGCACCATAGTTCAAAAGCATCAATTCTTCAGCACTCAGCCTTCTTTATGGTCCTACTCTCACATCCACATATGACTACTGGAAAAACCATAGCTTTGACTATCCAGACCTTTGTCAGCAAAGTGATGTCTCTCCTTTTTAACATGCTGTCTACGTTTGTCATAGTTTTTCTTCCAAGGAGAAAACGTCTTTTAATTTCATGGCTGCAGTCACTGTCCACAGTGATTTTGGAGCCTGAGAAAATAAAATCTCTCACTGTTTCCATTGTTTCCTCAGCTATTTGCCATGAAATGATGGAACCAGATGCCATGACCTTAGGTTTTTGAATGTTGAGTTTTAGGCCAGCTTTTTCACTCCCCTCTTTCACCTTCATCCAGAGGCTCTTTAGTTCCTCTTCGCTTTCTGCCTTAAGAGTGGTGTCATTTGCATATCTGAGGTTATTGATATTTCTCCTGGCAATCTTGATTCCAGCTTGTGCTTCATCTAGCCTGGCATTTCACATGATGTACTCTGCATATAAGTTAAATAAGCAGGGTGACAATATACAACCTTGATGTTCTACTTTCCCTATTTGGAATCAGTCTGTTCCAGTTCCCTATTTGGAACCATGTCCAGTTCTAACTGTTGCTTCTTGACCTGCATACAGGTTTCTCAGGAAGCAGGTAAGGTGGTCTGGTATTCCCATCTCTCGAAGAATTTTCTACAGTTTGTTGTGATCCACAACAAATGAAGTCAATGAAGCAGAAGTGGGTGTTTCTCTGGAACTCTCTTGCTTTTTCTATGATCCAGCAATTTGATCTCTGGTTCCTCTGCCTTTTCTAAATATAGCTTGTACAACTGGAAGTTCTCTGTTCATATACTGTTGAAGACTGACTTGAAGGATTTTGAGCATTACCTTGCTAGCATGTGAAATGAGTGCAGTTGTGTGGGGGGTTGAACATTCTTTGGCATTGCCCTTCTTTGGGATTGGAATGAAAACTGACCTTTTCCAGACCTGTGGCCACTGCTGAGTGTTCCAAATTTGCTGGCGTATTGAGTGCAGCACTTTCACAGCATCATCTTTTAGGCTTTAAAATAGCTCAGCTAGAATTCCATGATCTCCACTAGTTTTGTTCGTAGTAATGCTTCCTAAGGCCCACTTGACTTCATGCTCCAGGATGTCTGGCTCTAGGTGAGTGATCACAGCATCATGGTAATCTGGGTCATTAAGACCTTTTTGTACAGTTCTGTGTATTGCTGCCACCTCTTCTTAATTTCTTCTGCTTCCGTCAGTACGTACGGCTTGTGTCCTTTGTTGTACCCATCTGTGCATGAAATGTTCTGTGATGAACCTGGGACGTGCCATTAAAATCCTTCTGGCTCTGCAAGTCAGGACTCACTGTGTTTATGTGGAATGTGCTGTGGCCGCAGCTTGGTCCTCTGTGAGTGAGTCCTTGCAAAATGTGGTTCCTGAGCCTCGGTTCCAGGGCCCAAAGTCTCGGAAGAACTTGCTTGGACTTGCTGAGCCAGGCAGCCAGACGGGCTGCAGCATGAGGAAACTGGTGGGGCCTCTCGGAGCCTCTCCCACCAGGCGCTGGGCACTGCCAGCCACGGGGCATGGAGGCCGGCCGGGCGGCCATCCTGAGGCGGAGGGAGGGCACGCCGGGTGGTGCGCAGGAGGGGCAGAGGCGCCGGGCTGTCCTGGGGCTTCTCCTGCACGTAACCAGGGGCCGAGGCCGTGAACAGCGGCATCCAGACGCGGCGGTTTGGTGTGGGGGCGGGACAGGGTTCTGACCTATGACCTCAGTGCTCCCCGTGGTCCCCTCTACAGCCCCCGAGGGCCGCCCACCCCCCGCCGGGGCTCCCAGCTCCTCGCCTGGTGGGATGGCCAAGTCCTAACCAGGAACCCGGGGGTCCCGCCCTTGATTCCCGCGGGCTTCAGAGGCGGTGGCCCTGGGTCCCACGTGCCCCAGCTATGGGTGCGGGCGGGGCTGCGGGCCTGGCTCCTCTCCCAGCTCAGGTACGGTGCTCCAGCAAGAGCATCCTGTCCGCCCTCCTCCACCCCCGGCCTCTTCTGTGACCCAGCTTCCATGCAGGAGAGAGGGGGCCGTCTGGGGCCTTGTGGCCGAGCGTGGTAGGTGAGCAGGGGCCTGTGGCTCTGAGAATTACGAGGGTGCGGAGCGGAGGCGTGCAGCTGTGCGAGCCTTGGCGTCCTGGGCTCGCGAGCGCACTGGAGGCAGCCCTCAGCCACGCCTCTGTTCCTGCCGACAGCCGCAGGAGGTTTACTGCAAGGACATCTTGGACATCGAGCAGTTCTCCGCGGTGCGGGGCATCCACCTGGACAGCACCGACAGCGGCTTCTACAGCGAGTTCGTCACGGGCTGTGTCTCCATCCCCTGGCAGAACGAGGTGCTGTCCCCGCGGTGCAGACCGCAGCTCCTTACTGCCCCCGAGACGTGAGCAGCTTCTGCTTTGAAATAGCTCTCTAGCTGCTTTGCACACACATCCATTTATGTGTGTGCGTGTGCGTGTGTGCATATTTGGAGGTAAAATTCCTTGAGGAGTTGCCCCTGGCCCCTCAGGAGGGGGGCGGAGGTGGCTCTGGGGTCTGCTGGGCACCTGCCAACCTGAGTCCTGCTTCCTGAGTTGCTACAGGTTCAGCTTTGGGGGGTCACATTGGCAGCCACATGACCTACCCCAGGAGGAGGTCAGGAAGCGGGGGTAGTGGGAACCAGGGACGGGAGCAGAGTGGCTGCTGAATGCTGGGCTGCAGGCGGGGGGGACGTGGACCTCCGTCACTTCTCTGTCCTGCCTTCTGTGGTTGCAGATGATTGAGTCTGAGTGTTTCAAGGACATCAATGAAATCGAAAATGAGCCAGTTTTAGAGCCAGATGAGAAGAAGGACCAGCAAGTTCCCAGGCCTCAGAAGAGAGGCTTCTTCTCCAGACTCTTCTCTAGAGGGGTAAGGGTGACGGTCGCTGTTATTACTTTAGTGTGACCTATTACAGGTGTATTTCACCACGGCAGAGCTGTCTTTGTTCAGCGTTCTTTTTGCAGTGCCTGTTCTGTAAGATGATGTGCACAGTGTACAAGCTACCCAAGTGGTGTGTTGGAGCCCAGCGAGAAGAGCCTTCACAGGGATGTTTGCTGTTGGTATGAAATCTGTCCTGATCGCAAAAGAAGAAATGGTTCCAGCACTTGAAGAGAGACCCCGTTGTCCATGACAACGCATTTCACACCTGGCTCGTCAAGCATCATGAAGAACCAACGTAAAAGAATGGAGGTCCCTTCCGTTTCTGCCCGGTGTTGTTCAGATTCTCAGAGCTGGTGCATCACAGGGAAAGCTGATGCTCTTTTGAACGTGGAAGAGTGTTTGGAGAGGCTTTCCGTGGTAGCATTAAACTCAGGAATGGTTTCCAAGTCTCCTTGGACCAGTGGATCATCCTGCCGTATACTCTGTCCGTTCCAGAGGGATTTTGCCTCCGTCATCCACGAAACCTCTCATCCATCATGTCTCAGTATAAACCCAGAGAGTGTGGCCAGGCCTCTTCTCAGAACGGGGGCCTGGCAGCAGTTAACCCGAGCTCATCTGGGTGTCTCGCGTCGCTCAGTGGGAGTCGTCGCTGGGTCCACGCTGTGGGGGCCTCACAGACAGTGAGGGGAACCCTCCACACAGTCGTACAGAAGAAGCCATCCACCCCGCGCGCTCAGAGGGGCTCAGCTGGGCGGTGGGCACGGGATGGGGCGAGCCGTACGAGTCGGGGGAGCGGGACGCACCAGCGCCCGTCTCTGCTGAATCGAGATGTGAAGCACGTGGGAGGGGACGGTTACAGGTTTTGCTTGCCTGGAAGTCAGCACTTCCTCCCCCCAGAGTTTTCTGTGCACTTAAGTTTTCCCTGGTGGCTCAATGGTAAAGAATCCACCTGCAATGCAGGAGACCCAGGTTCTTTTCCTGGGTTGGGAAGATCCCTCAGAGAAGGAAATGGCAACCCACTCCAGTATTCTTGCCTTGAGAATCCCATGGACAGAGGAGCCTGGTGGGCTACAGCCCATGGGGTCACACAGAGCCGGGCACGCCTGCACACGCATGCACACATGACGCAGGTAAGCCCCTTGCACGGGAAGGGCCTGACCGGCCTTCTGCCTCTGTTGCAGGGCTGCTTCAACGTGTGCTCCAGCGAGAAGAAGCTGGCGTCCTCCAGACGGTGAGCACGCGCTGTGCGGCCAGACCACACCGGAGCATGCGCCGGGGCCCGTCCCACCTGGGACCCGTAATAAACGTGTGCGACTCACCTTACAGCAGCTCAGGAGTCTGTCCTGCTTTCTACGTTCGTGCCTGAACTGGCCTTTCACTGAAGCTGGATTGAACCAAAGGCCACTTGAGGACTTGGGATGCCCGGAAGGCCCCGGGTGTGGATGCCCTGTGGTGTGTCCCCACAGAGAGGGGAGGGGAGGCCTGGAAGGGGCCCGAGGCCCCCCGAGCTCCTCTGGGTGTGGGTGGGTGGGCGTCAGCATGGGTTAGCAGGTCTTGGCTCTTTGCATTTGTGTTCCTAGCTCCTGTGCCTCCTACTGAGATTCTGCCGCTCACCGCCTGTGGGGCGTCTCAGGGTGCTCCTGTCCACCCTCGGAAAGAGGGTGTTTTCAGGACCCTGAGGTCGGGGTGTGGCTGTCAGGCTGGAAGCGTGTCTGTGAGTCCCCCCGGGCTGGGTCCCCAGAGCCGCTGGTGCTGGAGCTGGGCAGAGGGGTGGCCTGGTGTGCGCTGCCCTGGCAGGGCCTCCAGGGGCCAGAGCTCTAGGTGACAGGGAGAACTGGTTGGGGGAAGAAGTGGAGGCCTCCTGGGTCCGGTGACCCTGCTGGTGGCCCTGGGTTTGCGGTCAGTCACCCTCACTGTCTTCTGGCTTGCTGGGGAGCTCTTGCTACCTGCTGTGTGAGATCCAAGGCCCAGACCTTGGAGATTTGAACCAAACAGCAGGGACTTGGTCTGGAGAATCCTCATTAAAAAAGGGGGGAAAGACAAAAAAGGGGGGGGGGGAGGAAATCTTAACAAAAAATGTGAAAAGATTTAAGTATAGTAGAGTATGTGATTACGAATACAATAAACCTACAAATTAATAACAAAATCGGAAAACAAAATGGCCCTGGCTAATAGCCTCTACTGAAGTCTTCTTGGGCTTAGGACGTGATGTAATGCCAAGCTGCAGAACCTCGAGAAACGAGAACAAGACTCACAGCCCTGATGTATGGGATAAACCTGAAGTGCAGTACTCCAGGAGAAGATGGACAGCTTTTAACATCAGCAAAACTAAGTGCCCCAAAATAGACTGATTTGGCCTCTAACTCAAAAGGATTGAAAAATACATTTAGGAAAATCAGAAAAAAAGAAAGAAAGTAATAGCTATAAAAGAGAAAAACTACAGCTTAAATGATAAAGACATTTGTTCTCAAAAATCAATAAAATAGATAAATCAGTATCTAACCTAATCAAGAAAAATAAAGGGAAAATACAAATACACAAAGTTACAAGAGTAGTAAATCAGAGAGATAATAAAAGACACAGAATACTATGTACAATTTTATGAAAATAAACATAAAACCTGGATGAAATGCATTTCTAGGGAAACATAATTTACCAAAATTAACCATAAGTAGAATAGAAAATCTAGACAAATTTCAGGATAAGAAATGAAGTTGCCAAAGTACTACCCTTCAGAAAACCACCAGATTCAGATGATCTGACAGGGAATGTTAGCAAACCTTTGAGGAGCAGGTAAATTTCAATGGCATTTAAATGTTCCAGAGAATACATAGAAAAAGAAGAAAACTTCCCACTCCTTTTTATAAAGCAAGTATAAATTGACACCCAAATCTTACCAAAGACCTTATATAAAAAGTCTATACCAATCTCTTTTATTAATACAAAGTCATTAAAATATTACCAGAATCTTATCCTTAAAGGGCTTCCCTCGTGGCTCAGATGGTAAAGAATCCGCCTGAAGTGCGGGAGACTTTAGTTTGATCCCTGGGTTAGGAAAATTCCCTGGAGGAGGGCATGGCAACCCACTCCAGTGTTCTTGCCTGGAGAATCCCCATGGACAGAGGAGCCTGGCAGGCTACAGTCCATGGTGTCGCAAAGAGTTGGACACAACTGAGGGACTAAGCTCATTATCCTTAAAATATTATCGAACAGAACATTTATTAGCCTTAAAATATTATCGAACAGAATCCAGCAACACATTATAAAGTACCACATCAAAGTGCTGGGTTTATTTTAATAAGAGATGGATGATTCAATAGCAGGACATCCAGTAAAATGATAAATCATGTTAATAGATCCAAAGGAAAAATAGGTAATTTTCATAAAGGCATTTGACCAAATTCAACCCACTTTTTTATAGTCAATAAAATGGAGTTGACATTTTCACAACACTGGGTTTGGGGTGCTGACCCCTGCATGGTTGAAAATTAGCATGTAATTTTATTGTCAGTCCTCTGTTCTATATTTGTGGTTTCACATCCATGGATTCAATCAACTATGTATGCTGTGGTATTTATTGAAAAAAAACCCACGTATAAGTGGACGTATGCATTTCAAGCCCATGTTTTTCAAGTGAAAGTGAAAGTTGCTCAGTTGTGTCCAACTCTTTGCAACCCCATGGACCATACAGTCCATGGAATTCTCCAGCCCAGAATACTGGAGTGGGTAGCCATTTCCTTCTCCAGGGGATCTTCCCAATCCAGGGATTGAACCCAGGTCTCCCACATTGCAGGCAGATTCTTTACCAGCTGAGCCACCCGGAAAGCCCCAAGAATACTGGAGTGGGTAGCCTAGCCCTTCTCCAGGAGAACTTCCTGACCCAGGAATCGAACCGGGGTCTGCACTGCAGGTGGATTCTTTACCAGTGAGCTACCAGGGAAGCCCTATGGTTTTTTCAAGGGTAAACTTTAAATCAGTCAATACTTCTTTAGCATAAAAAAAACATTTATCACCCAGAGACAGCATCTTACCTGAGGAGGGTTTACTCCAGAGGCACTCATGATAAAATGAAGAATAACAGAAGGATGACCACCCTCAATAGCATCCTATTTCATATTTATAGGAGGAACTTCCCTGTACAGCAAGAGTGGACCATCCTCCTGGTGAATACATGTCGAGAGAGTAAGCAACTGAAAGTCAGGGGAAGGGGGACCTAGGGGGGTGAGCCAGATACCAGGGCTACTCCTGTTCAGGGGGCTGGGAGCCCTGAGACACCTGAAAGGCTGAATTAATCTTGGGGCTAGGAGAACAAAAATCTGGTCCAGGGCATGCCGAGATTGGGGTCCCAGTCCACACTCCACCTCAGGGTCCAGCCCTCAAGAATAAGGGCGACCTGGAAGTAAACCAGCTCTCTAACATGGATGGCCCAGAGGACTCCAAAAGTGGAAAGTGGATTACGATGACCAAGGACTTCTAATGTCCCAAGGAGACTAGCATTGCAAACAGAAATCTTGCCCAAAGGAAGAAAGCACCTTAAGCTACAAATTACTTCTGTAATGATTTTCAGATACAATGTTCAGTATGTAATCAAAGGTAAGCACGCACATGAGATGAGGCAAAAGGACAAACTTAGCAGACACTACAAACAAGAAAAACATCCCCTTGGAGGCTCTAGATAATGGAAATATATGAGACACAGACACTTTAAAAATGTTATTTATTTTTAAATTATGGCTGCGCTGGGTCTTTGTTGCTTTGCTCGGGCTTTTTTCTAGTTGCAGCGAGAGGGGAGCTGCTCTTGGCTGTGGTTCGAGGGCTTCTTATTGCCCGAGAGCACAGGCTCTGGGTGCTTCGGCTGGAACCCCGGTCCCCTGCACTGGCAGGAGGGTTCTTATCCACTGCGCCACCAGGGAAGTCCAAGACTCTTAGACAACTGTGCTGACTGTGTTCAAGGGGAAAACTTGCAAAGCTTGACAATTTTGGCAGGAAACTAGACACTGTACAACGTGACACAGCATACTTTAGAAAGATAAATTTGAGCAGGCTTCCCTGGTGGCTCAGGGATTACACATTGTCCTGCAGTGTAGGAGATGCAGTTTCAAGCCCTGAGTCAGGAAGATCCCATGGAGAAGGAAATGATAAGCCACTCCAGTATTCTTGCCTGGGAGATGCCCATGGACGGAGGAGCCTGGTGGGCTACAGTCCATGGGGTTGCAAAGAGTCAGACATGGCTGAGTGATGGCACCAAGGAAGAAAACGACCCTGCGATGGAAGACCAGAGATGGCAAGCAGGAATGAAGAGTAATGAAAGTGTTACATCTGTCAGTCAATTTAAACACTAGCTGACTGTTCAAAACAACAGTGACTGTGTCTATGTGTTCTGCAGTGTGTGTATTTACATAGAATTAAAATATGTGGCAATAATACTCTCTAAAGTGGGAGAGGATCCCCTGGAGGGGGGAGGTTGGGTGGGAGACCACCAAGGCACCGTCAGGAGCTGCCAGTCCGCGTGCTGCTCCCAGTCCTCGTGACTCTGCTTCACGGTTTCCTTTTCTGGCCTAATGCCCTACCCACAGTGAGCTCCTACCTGGTTTTGGAATTCTGGCAGGTGCCGGCCCCCCAGCTGGAGTCTAACCCATTTGTGGGAAGTGTTGGGCTTCTTTATTTCTCTCCTTTTTTTCCTGGGCAGAAGTGGTCACAAGTTGGTTGGTACCCTTTCATTTTCAGTTCCCCACCCAAACCTCCTCTTTTACATGGTTTGTCCCCTGAATAGTACACACTCATTGCTAAAGATTTGAAAAATACAGAAATGCACCTAAATTAAGATATAAATCTCCTGTAATTGCCATGCTCAGAGTCACTGTTACAGACTTAGTGATCAGCTCTCTCTCTCTCTTTTAAATTATTTATTTGGCGGCACTGGTTCTTAGTTGTGGCACACAGAACCTTTAGTTGTGGCATCTAGTTTCCTGGCCACGGATTGAACCCAGGCTCCCTACATTGGGAGCACCGAGTGTCAGCCACTGGACCACCAGGGAAGTCCCCAATGTATATGTGTGTTGCTTTTCTTTAAAAAGGGTGGGGGCCAGGTTACAGGAGTGTAACCTGCTAGTACAGTGCACACCTTTTTCTATGCCATGAATGCTCTTCTAAAACAGGATCTGGATAACTGCAGTTTTGTCATATGGATATGTTGTTCTTCAGTTAGCCAATCTCTGTCCAGCATTTGCTTGTTTTTCTTTTTGTCCTAAATGTTGCTATAATAAGTGACCATCCTGACAGATACATGATTCTCTCTTGAGGATACGTTACTGGGAGTGTATTTGCTGTTCAGAAGCATTGTCCATCTTAAGGCTTTGGAACTGCTTTTCAGTTGCTAAGTCATGTCCAACTTTTTGCAACCCCATGCACTGCAGCATGCCAGGCTTCCCAGTCCTTCACTATCTCCCAGAGCTTGCTGAAACTCCTGTCCATTGAGTCGGTGATGCCATTCAACCACCTCACCCTCTGTCACCCCCTTCTCCTCCTGCCCTCAATCTTTCCCAGCATCAGGGTCTTTTCCAGTGAGTCAGCTCTTCGCATCAGGTGGCCAAAGTATTGGCGCTTCAGCTTCAGCTGAATATTCCAATGAATATTCAGGACTGATTTCCTTGAGGATTGACTGGTTTGATCTCCGTGCAATCCAAGGGACTCTCAAGTGTCTTCTCGAGCACCACAGTTCGAAAGCATCAATTCTTTTGCTCTCAGCCTTCTTTATGGTCCAACTCTTAGGCTTTGGTGACAACAGGCCAAATTGCCTCCCCAGCTGTGTCATCTTTGATTACTCTGGGACTATGCCAAACTTTCCCTTGATTTTAAAAAAAAATCTGCCTTCTTGATAGTTTCTTTTAACAGGCTTTCCAGTAAGATTTTTTGTCAGGATTATAGTAAATTCTCAGCAGATGAGCTTTTTTTGGGGGGGGGGGGTGTGGACCAGTTTTAATGTCTTTATTGAATCTGTTAATACAATATTGGTTCTGTTGTTTATGTTCTGGTTTTTGGCCATGAGGCAGGTGGGATCTTAGTTCCCAGACCAGGGTCAAACCCACACCCCCTGCATTGGAAGGTGAAGGCCCCTGGACCAGCAGGGAAGCCTCTGCAGATGAGTGTTGTCCTGCCATGGCCAATGCGGCCTCACCTGTTGCAGCGATATCAGGTCTCAGTGGCTCATAACGGTCGGAATCTCCTTCAGGAGCCCATACACACAGTATACAGTATGATCCAACATCAAAGTGGCTTAAGCAAAAATGGAGTTACATTTCTCTCCTATAGGTGTTTGTCTGTGGGAAGTCCAGAGCTGGTCCAGGCAGGCTAGAATGGCATCTGCACCCAGTCCTGCGAGCTCCATCATCCTGGGATGTGGCTTTCATCCTCATGATCCAAAGTGACCGCTCAAGGGCCAACCACTATGTCCCCATTCCCAGTAGAGGAAGAAGACAGGTGTATCCCTTGCTTTTAAGGGGTACCCATCACTTTTGCAATCAGCCAAAACTTTAGTCACACAGTACAGCCGGCTGAAGGGAAGGAGGGAAATGCAGTGAAAAACAGCCCAGATAGAACTGAGGTCCTGGTACTGAAGACATCAGAGTGGCTACAGGAGACAGCTGTGCTACGTACTGCGATGGGCTGAGTTGTGTCCCCTGGAAATTCACACGTTGTGTTCTAACCCCCAGCACCTCAGAATGTGACTGCAGTTGGAGAAAGGGTCTTTAATGGTGTGATTAAGATAAAATGAGGTCATGACGGTGGGCCCTAATCCAATATGACTATTGTCCTTACAAGAAAAGAGGATTAGGACGCAGACATGCATGAACGGGGGCTCCCCAGGTTTCTCAGCCGTAAAGAATCTGCCTATGCAGGAGACGTGGGCTCGATCCTTAAGTTGGGAAGATCCCCTGGAGAAGGAAATGGCAGGCCACTCCAGTATTCTTGCTTGGAAGATCCCATGGATAGAGGAGCCTGGCGGTTTACGGTCCATGGAGTCTCAAAAGAGGCAGACGGGACTCAGTGAGTAAACAACAAAAACAACAATGCGTAGAAGGAAGAACATTCGAGGATGCAGGGAGAAGACAGCCATCTACACAGCAAGAAGAGAGGCCTCGGGAGGAAGTAGCCTGCTCACACCTTAGTCTTGGAGTTCAGCCTCCTCCAGGACGGCGAGAAGATAAATTCCTGCTGCTGGAGCCTGCCAGGCTGTGGGGCTTTGTGATAGCAGCCCTAGCAAACAAATACACTTATCTGTTGCCAATCACATGGTGGCTCAACCACATAGGATGTCACAGTTGTGAGTCAGGACTTTGGGCACAGCTTAATGAGGTCCTTCACCCCCTGGTCTCCTGAAAGCCTGCCTTCAAGTACCATCTGCCTCTCACCTGAGAGGTGGATGGGGCAGGGATCTGCCTCCAGGCTCCTGTGACGTTGGCAGGATTTCGTCCTCCCTAGGCTGCTGGCCACCTGGGCCTCCCCCCATGGCAGCTGGCTTCAAGAACATGTGTAAGCCGAGAGGGTACGGACCGCCAGCTGGAGGGAAGGCTCAGTCCTCTGTAACGTAAACCCAGGAGCCCCACCTTTGCCCATTACACTGTTAGAGGCGTCAGTGAACATTCAATTAACAAGTTAAAAAAGAATTTTATTCAAGCTAGGGGATGTATGTATACCTATGGCTGATTCATGTTGAGATCTGACAGAAAACAACACAATTCTGTAAAGCAGTAATCCTTCAATTAAAAAAAATTTTTTTAACTTGAAAAAAAATGAAGATTATAACCCAGGAGACAAACTCTCAGAAGCTTTGAGAGAGCCTGTTAAAAGCCCAAGGCACAATCCTATACAGTTTTGAGACAAAGGATCATACATCAAAGTTCACTAAGGATATAGATAGGTAAACTACTACTAACTGAGCAGCAAGTCATTACGACCCCCTACAGAGCTGGGAAAGAATGCTAATCTTGTAACAAATTGCACTGCTAGGTCAGAAGGAAGGAAGGTTGATCTTTGCAGTCCAGATGGCTCTCCCTTCTTTGAGGAGGTCTGGTTAATGGGTAAGGCAGACAGCACAGAGAACTTTCCCTTTGACTTTTTTTGTCTGACCTTAATATGTAAACTTTAATCAGAAGCAGGCCACCAGCGACAGCCCACATTCAGGGTACTGCCAACCACAGTACCTGACCGCCTGGAGCCCAGCCACTGCAGCCTGTCCTGTGGACAAGGGCTGTTATTATATACATAACATCAGGGAACCGGCACCCCAAGGCTGGCGGCATGTTTCTCTGAGGTCCTTGCCCTGAAGGGGGCCATTGCTGTTCCCTTGGGGACAAGGTTTCCTGTGGCAGTGCTGGGTTTCCACTCACCTGGCTGCTTTGGGAAAACGGGCTCTGAAATCAGGTGGAGATGTGGCTGGTGGCCCAGAACAGGGGGCTTCTCCTGGGGGTCACCCACGTGCCACCCCTCTGCTTGCTCTGGGCGCCCCCTCCAGGCGGTGAGGCTCTGGAGTCTCGGGCCCGCCCAAGCAGCCGGCCTCGGCCAAGGAGCGGGACACCCTCCTCCTCGGTCAGGTGGTCATGCCGGTGGGGGACCTCTGGGGCCAAAGTTGCTTCTCGCTATACCAGCCACGGCCTCTCAGGGCAGCAGGCGCAGACCAGGGAGGTTCTGACCAGC
Source organism: Alces alces (assembly GCA_015832495.2). Classification (NCBI taxonomy): domain Eukaryota; kingdom Metazoa; phylum Chordata; class Mammalia; order Artiodactyla; family Cervidae; genus Alces; species Alces alces. Next base: position 45,776,176 of record JADEYB020000017.1, on the reverse strand, counting down.
CGTGCCAGCCCCAGGCCCCTCGGTTCTTCCCTGGGCTGCGCAGTGACCCTCCAGGGATGTGCTCGTCTCCGGGGAGCACACCTGGGCTCCACCTGAGAGTGCCCTGGCTCCGCCCGAGGCGCACCGCTTCCCCCTCCCTCCTCTGCAGGGCTGTCCCGTGATCTCTCCCTCCGCCCCGGACGCTGAGTGGGTAGGCTCTCCCGCGGGGTCTCCGTCTCCGAGCCCGTGGCTGGCCCGCCCTGCTACCCGCGGGCACCACCCGGGGGCTCCTATCCTAGCGGGTTCTCAGCCAGCGAGCCGGAGGCTCACAGCCGCCGCGGCCCGCCCCTCGCCTCGCCGCTCCCCTCACTGCGACGCCCCGCCCCTCCGCGCCCCGCCCCTTGCCTCGCCCCGCCCCCACCGCACCTCGACCCGCCTCGCCGCGCTCCGCGCCCCGACCTCTCCGCGCCGCGCCCCTCGTTCTCTCCAGGGAGGAGCGCGCTGCTGTCCGTGGCCTCGGCGGCTCCGGAATGCGAGACGGCGGGCGCGGAGAGCCGGGCGCGCGCCGCGTCTGGCCATTGGCGGAGGCCGCCGCCTCCGACCGTCAATCCCGCCGGCCTGGCCCCGCCCCGCCCGACGGCGGAGCGTCGCGGGGCGTCAGGCCGAGGGGGCTGCCGGGACAGACCCAAGATGGCCGAGCGCCTGGGTTCCGTTCCTGCCCTCGGCCCCGAGTCTCATTCATTGCTACGCTGCTGAGCGGAGCCGCGAGCCAGCCGGAGGGCTCCGGGCTCTGTCCCCGCGGGGCGGCAGGCCGCCATGGCGACCCTGGAAAAGCTGATGAAGGCCTTCGAGTCCCTCAAATCCTTCCAGCAGCAGCAGCAGCAGCAGCAGCCTGCGCCGCCGCCTCAGCCGCCTCAGTCCCCTCAGCCGCCGCCGCAGGCGCAGCCGCCGCCTCAGCCGCCCCCGCCGCCGCCGCCGCCGCCGCCGCCACTTGGCCCGGCCGCGGCCGAGGAGCCACTGCACCGACCGTGAGTGCTGACCCGCCGCAGCTCGGCCCCAGCCCTCCCCGGCCTTCGCCAGCCTCCCGCGGAGGCACGGAGACGGCCCCGGCCATCTGCCTTCCCAGCTGCCCAGTTTGGGGAGGCACCAGGGTTGCGTTGTGAGCCGAGGCCGCGTCCAGCGCCCCCTCTCCTGCTCTGAGGGGAGCAGGGCTGCGCGGGCGCTGGGCACTCCGCGAAGAGCCGGGAATTTGGAGCCCGAGTGATGCGGGGACAGTGGTGACCTCATGCCCGGGGACGTCGGACTGGAGGGCGGGGGAGCGCGCGCGGTCCAATGGGGAGCCTCTGGCGGGGCCCCCTTTAAACTGCCTGGGAGTCAGTCGGGCCTGTCTTTCAGCAGCCTCAGAGCTTTTCGTTTAGTTCGCGGGTCGCAGCAGAAGAATGAAGTGTCGGGAAGAGACCGGCTTGTCTCAGTTCAAATCGGTCTGCAGGCCCCTTAAGTGAGCGGTGGTCTCTCCGTAAGTGTTACCTTAACCTAGATGGTTGTTATTAACACCGGAGAAACAGTAAAACGGACCTCAGTACTGGAAAGAGTGGACTGAAGTTTATTGCTTGTCTGCCATTGGAAATCAATCACGTCTTGCTGAGGGAGAGGTTAATCGCCGGGGCGAGTGATGTACATTTCACGTGCATCGCAGTCATGCTGTCCAGAACCTGAATGCGTGTCTGCGGACAGTCTCCTGTCGCAGACATCCTGGTACTGTTCGGCTGCTTGTGCTAGGGAAATTTTCGAAACAGAAGAAGAGAGACCATTTGATGTCACCTTCTTACAGAACCCGAGTACTTTTCCCTGAAGTCTTGGGTCTTCCGCAGAGGTCAGGGTGTGCCCAGGTACAGTTCAGGCCTTTCTTTCACGTGCGGGCATTTTATTTCTATCTGCATTTGTACAAGAGGGCATTTAATGAGGACAGTTTTCGGGAAGCAGCCCCTTTAAGAAGTTCCCCTTAATGTTAAAGTGGATTCATTTTTAGTAATGTTTTCATCTTTGTTTCTGATACCATTCCTTGCTGTGTCCTGAGGTTTAATCAGGAAATGAGTATTTGGGGAGTCATTTTGGCTTATCTGTTAAAATGTAGCAGTAAAGCATTTTTTCTGCTAAAAGGTGAAAAACCTGTTTGGATACTTTGAGAAAAAAGGAAATCTTTTTTTAACAACTTGACTTTTCTTTGCAGCAAATAACTTATAACTGTGACCCATTCCAGACTTAGCATAGTGCTTCTCCTTGGAGGTAGAAGTCAGAGAAGTTCATGCATCTCGGCATCTGGTGGATCTTGTATACAAACAGGAAGCACTAGGCAGGGCTCTGGGTGGGAAGGAAGGTCTTACTGCCATCCCTGTCTGCCATTCCAGCACTTGGTCAGTCTAAAATTATACTTTCTGTTTCTTATGCTGATTTGACAGAACCTGAATATGGTATCTTCTTCAAAATATGGATGTGAAGAGGTTTCTTTCTTAAGCTAGCTTGACAAAGTATTTAGTCTGTCATCTTTGCATAAACAATACATTAACATGATACAAATTCCTAAATTGCAGACAGGTAATTAAACTGTCTCTCTTCTGTTCCTTTCTCCTGAGTACCTCACTCTGTTCCCAGAGGCTAGCACTGATACACTTCTTCCTTGTGTATCCTATCTGGTATAACTTGTGTATATATATGGATAGACTTTAAATTTTTTAAAAACAGAAATACTTCAGAATAGCAGCTTTGAAAGGTTCTTAGCATGCTCTGAAATCAACTACATTTGGCTTAATTATAGTTATAAAATGCATAAATATATTTTTGTGTACTTGGCTGTTGAGAAAGCAGATACTCATTAATTTTGAGTAACAAACTCCCTGCCTACAAATTTGGATCTTAGCATTTCTGTTCATGTGCTTCAGCTGAAAAATCCCTTCCCCACGATAAGATCGGCCAAAAGCAATGAGAAAGTAGCTGTTCTGTCTTTATGGTTCTCGCTCTCTGTGGAACTGCAGTGGCGCCAGCTGAGCCTAGGCTCCGATTCAGGATCTGAGTGCCTACTCGGGGCCCAGCGTGTGGTGTGCAGGGCTTCTGCGCGGTACCGGCTACAGTCCCGACGGCTGGCGTGCAGGGGGGTCCCAGAGCGTGGCAGGGGCCTCACTGCAATTATGAGGCAGTTGGCACTGGCCTTTGGCGCTTTTTCACTCTCCTTCATACTCCCTCCTAGTTTCCCCGGACGTCAGTTACTTGCTGAACACCTAACGAGTGCCAGCCGAGGGCCCGGCTGGCACTCGGCAGCGCAGTGCTCCAGCCTTGGGCAGATAGAGCTCCGCCCTCATGAAGCCCACACTGCGGTGAGGGGCATAGACCGTAAACAGGGAGCATAAGTGAAACACATAGTCTGTTAGACAGCGATAAATGGAGGGGGATAACAGCAAAACAGGGAAGGGGTCTAGGGAATGTCAGGCTTAAGGTAATGATGGTGTTTAGATAGGATGTCCAGGGAAGGGCCACTGACTTGGTGGCTTTTGAGCAAAGACCAGGCCCAGGGAGCAGGTCCAGACTTCCTGAAGAGGACTAGCGAGGTGGTAGGTGTGGCCTTTTGAATTCGGGAGAGGAGACTCTCAGTGGGAGCTGAGGTCCAAGAGGTAGAGAGAGTGCCTCGCCAGATCAGTAATCCCTTCCAGATGGAGTAAAGACCGTGGCATTTACTCTAAGTGAGGTGGGAAGTCATTGGAGGGTTTGGTCAGAGGAGGGGAGGATTTGAGTTCCGTTTTAAAATGAATACTGGCTGAGAACTGAGTTGGCGGAGAGTCTGGGCAGCAGCAGGAAGCCAGTTAGGAAGTTGGTGACGTGATCAGGTGAGAGATGATGGTGGTGAATTCTGTCAGGCTGTTGGCAGTGGCAAGGTGCGAAATGGCTGAATTTTGAAGGTAAAACCAACAGGACTTGTTCTTCTCTGCTGAGCATGGTTTAGCCATAGTTGGTGTTATCGTTTAGGGTTACATTCAACTGCAAATAGCAGAAAACTCTTCTGCAGTAACTTAAACAGGTAAGAATTTATTATGAGACAAAAACAGGTCGATGTGAGGAAGTTCCACAATGATTGGTACCCAGATTTTTTTTGTACTTAACTTGTAAGTCCCTGTCCTCATTCTTTCCCATTTTTTAAGTTGAATTATTGTCTTTTTATTGTTGAATTGTGACAGTTCTTCATAATATTCTTGGTAACAGACCCTTGTCAGATACACGATTTGTGAAATGATACTACCTCTTTTGGGTTGTCTCCTCACTCTTTTTCCCTGCACTGCATGGCTTGTGGGGTCCCAGTTCCCTGATCGGGGACAGAACCCAGGCGCCCAACGGTGAAAGAATGGAGTCCAACCACTGAACCGCCAGGGAAGTTCCCCCCAGACAGGCTTTTTAAAAAAATATTTTTAAGATGTGTATATTTTTGGCTGTGGTGGGTCTTTGTTGCTGCATCCAGGCTTTTCTCTGGTTGCACTGAGTGGGGACTACTCTTCCTTGCGGTGTGTGGGCTTTAGGAGTTGTGGTGCATGGGTTTAGTTGCTCTGAGGCATGTGGGATCTTCCCAAACCAGGGATTGAACTGGTGTCCTTTGCGTTACAAGGTGGATTTTTAACCACTGGACCACCAGGGAAGGTCTTCTTCAACCCCCATACAGTCTTGACTTCTGTTAATTTTGTATCACAATTTCAAGTGAAATGTGAGTCCTCCAATTTTACTCCTTTTCAAGATAGTTTTGGCTACTCTGGGCCCCGTGCGTTTCCTTTTAAACTGTAAGAGCAGATTGTCTGTTTCCATGAGGAAGCCAGCCGGGATTCTCTGATGGGGATTGTTTGGAATCTGTAGATCAACTCGGAGAGTATTGGCGTCTCATGAACGTGAAGTCTTCTGATTCTTGAACACTGGCCCACCCTTTATGCATGTGGTCAGACAGTCAGTGTTCCAGGCTTTGCGAGCACATCTCTAGCTGCCGTTTGGCTCTGCCACTGTGGATCAGAGCAGCCAGAAGCTCCAGGGAGATGAACAAGTGTGCCTCTGTTCCAACAAGATTTTGTTAATGACGTGGAACTTTGAATTTTGTGTCAAACTTTCCCATGTCATAAAATATTATTCTTTGATGTTTTGTTTTGGTTGGTTTTCTTTTTTTTGGTCAACCATTAAAAAATGTAAGAACACTTAGACTGTCCAGGACAGGCAGGCTCTGGTTTGCCCTCCTCCCCAGATTGGATATGCTGAGACCATTTTGGGGAAGCGTTTCTTCTTCCGTTGCTTTTTCTTAACTAGCTTAAAAAATTATAAAAATTACACACATACATTGTAACAGCATCTTCAGCTAGCACAGAAGATGACAAGCAAGCCTTCCTCCCTGGCTGTCCTAGCCTTATTCTCTGAAAATAACAATTAAGTTTCTTTTCTCTGACGTTTTAGTGCATGTACAAGTCTTTGTTTTTTTTTTTTTTTGCTCACTATATTTTTTCACTTAGCACGATATCAAAGATGTTGTTTCATAGCAGTACATGTAATTCTTACTGGTTGGCTATGCAGTACTGTAGAATTTCTTTTCTTTTTTTTTTTTTAGAATTTCTTTTTAAAAGAGGACTCACAGAGGTGTAAAGGCAGAGGTCTTTCCAGTGCTGCCCACATTCAGAGGCCCCGCCCTATTGCCTCTGGTCCCTGCAAGTGAGCCCGCCACTCAGTAAACCACAGACAAGACTTGCCATGGCTCCTTGATGCTCAGCGTGTGGTTTCAGGGCCAGCGATTCAGTATCACTTGGGGGTGTATAAGAAGCACAGAATCTCTGCCTGACCTTAGACCTACTGAGTCGAGAGTCTGCATTTTAACAAGGGTTGTGAGCAGTTTATGTGCACATAAGGCTTGAGAAGCTCCGCTGTCGATGATCAGGTCCTGTCTCTCTGATGTTACAGTATCATATAAAATATAAATACAGTAATGCCATCTGCATTTGGGAGGGAAGACTTAACGGTGCTCACGGTGCAGCTGTAGCTGAGGTGGTGTCGTTTCTCTGTCCTTGGCCGTGGGGCGTTGTGACGCTGCCCAAAGAGCTGTGTGGCATTAGGAGCCCTGGCTGCTGGGAACGGGGCCTTACGTGGGGACTGGACGCGATGACCCGGAAGGACTCCTTTCAGCCAGGCGCCTGTTGCGTGACAGGCCCTGTTGTGGGCCCTTGGGTTACAGCGGTGACCAAGGGCTGGTGATAAATCCCATGGAGAAACACGAAACAATTTGGGGGAGCGGGGCTGTGGGGTGTGGCTTAGGGTGTGAAGCGCAGGGAGGGAGCGGGCTGTGCGGGTGTCTGAGGGAGGAGCGTGAGGAGGCCGAGAGGGGAGGGGAGGGTCAGCCCTGGACGCTCTGTGCCCCAGTCTGAGGACTCAGGATATTCCCCTGCCCAGATGCACACTTGTGTTGTCAAACGAGTGATGTAATTTATGACGCTCAGCCACTGCCAGATGCTGGTGCGAAAGAAACTGGGTCACTTTGTCGTCACTGGTGGGGCTTAGAAAGGGGAGAGCTACTCTGGAAAACAGTTTACAGCAGTTTCTTATAGAACTGAACTTTCGATTACTGTATGATCCGGCCGTAGCACTCCTGGGACTTTGTCCCAGAGAAGTGAAAACGTGTGTTTACACAAATCTGTGCACAAGTGTTTGTAGCAGCTTAACTCATAGTAGCTCCAAACCAGAATCCATTTAGATGTCTTTCAACACGTTATTGGTTAGACTCAGTTCAGTTCGGTCGCTCAGTCATGTCTGACTCTTGGCGACCCCATGAACTGCAGCACGCCAGGCTTCCGTGTCCAGCACCGGCTCCCATCACTTCATGGCAAGTAGATAGGGAAACAGTGGCTGACTTTTTTTGGGGGGTTCCAAAATCACTGCAGATGGTGATTGCAGCCATGAAATTAAAAGACATATACTCCTTGGAAGGAAAGTTATGACCAACCTAGACAGCGTATTAAAAAGCAGAGACATTACTTTGTCAATAGAGGTCCATCTAGTCAAAGCTATGGTTTTTCCAGTGGTCATGTATGGATGTGAGAGTTGGACTACAAAAGCTGACAGCAGAAGAATTGGTGCTTTTGGTTAGACTTCTGAGCAGCAGAAAAAGGAACAAGCTCCTGATAACACAGGTAACAGCTAAGGTGAATCTTAAGGAGATTGTGCTAGTGAAAACAGCCAATCCCCAAAGGTGAGGATTGAGACACTTCTCAATCCTCAAACACTTCTCACTGTTTGAGAAGTGAGCGTGAAAGTTGCTCAGTCGTGTCTGACTCTTTGTGACCCCATGGACTATACAGTCCATGGAATTCTCTAGACCGGAATACTGGAGTGGGAAACCTTTCCCTTCTCCAGGGGGTCTTCCCAACTCAGGGATCGAACCCAGGTCTCCCCCATTGCGGGCGGATTCTTTACCAGCTGAGCCACAAGGGAAGCCCTACATACTGTCTGATTCTGCTTCTGTAACGTCTTTGGAATGACACAGTTGTAGGAGCGGTTGCCAGGGTCAGGGGCAGGGCGGAGGGCGAGGAAGTGGGTGTGGTTCTGAAGGGCAGCTCAAGGGTCCTCGTTGTGAATGTGAGTGTCCCCTCTCGTGACTGGTGGCAGAGACCCAAAAACGAACACTTCTGAGAAACTGTGTAGAGCCACAGGGATTCGCACAGACGTGTAAAACCGGAAATCTGAAGGTCAATGGCACTATTCAGTAGTTCTGTTCTGGCTGTGATTGTTTTGTAAAATGTTCCCCTTGGGGGAAACTGGGGAAACTGTACCCTGAATTTCGTTTATTTCTTATGATATAGCACATGAATCTGCAATTACCTCATTAAAAACTTTAACAATAAAGGCCACCCTGGTGAACGAGGGAGTAGGAGTGAAAGAGGCTATTGAAGTAATGGAAGCTGACTGGAAGTAATCAGATCAGCTGAGGGGCTGTTACTGACTCAAAGCCGGAGCTGGGGTGGCTGGTGCCCGGCGGGGCGGCAGTGCTGGTGGTCCCCTCAGGAGGGAGGGCTGCTGGGATTGCAGCCAGATTTTTAAGAGAAATTAAGGTTATAATTTACATATCATAAAAGCCACCATTTCAAAGTGTACAATTTAGTGGTTTTTAGTACGATCATAAGGTTCTGCAGCCATCACTCCTCTCTAATTCTGGGACGTTGCATCACTCAGAAAGAAAGCCCCTCTCTGCAGCAGTCAGTCCCCATCCCCTCGCCTCCCCCCAGCCCCTGGCAACCCCTGATCTGCCTCTGTCTCTGTGGAGCTGCCTGTTCTGGATGTTTCTCATGAACGGAATCATTCACATGGGGCCTTTGTGTCAGATTTTGTTCACTTAGCGTAACAGATTGGACTTTGAATTGCACTTTCTTCTATAGTATTCAGTTAAACCACTAGTAAGAAAGGCATTAATAGCTTGTTTCTGTGATATAGACTGTGTAGTGGGGAACTAGCAGGCCTTGCTTTCTCTAACCAAACAGGACTGTTTTTTTTGGCCACACTGCACAGCTTGAGGAATCTTAGTTCCCCGACCAGGGACTGAATCCGGGCCGTTGCCATTTGTGAAAGCGCTGTATCCTAACCACTGGGAAGCCAGAGAATCCCCTCAAACAGTACTTTTATTTTAAAATTATATCTGAAACATAATTCCAAAATGACTTAGGTGTTCTATTCTTGCTTTGAGAAAAGAGGATCTTTCCAAGGAGTTCTAATCTTCTAGGAACACTCACATTAGTCTAGTACTTGGCTAAAGTTAAAGAGCCGCTGATGAGGAATCGGCAGACCTGGCCCTTTACTGCCACACTGTGGACCTCAGTTCTGCCTCCTGTGTGGGGCGTGTAGGCCCTGACTCGGGATGTGTGTGTGAAAGGACCCGTGAGCACGAACAGAAAGACAAGTGCAAGGTGAGTGGTTGTCTTCAGTTCCTGAGGTGGTCCAGATCTTCTCTTGCACACCCTCAACCTGGAATCAAGTTTTTCATGCTTCGTCTTAAAATAACATAATTCTAAAAATGCGAATTTAGATGAGAGGCCTTGAATTCCTGTTTTCAGAATTATTTCTTCAATAATTAGTTTGATTGTACTGTGCTCTACTAGGGTTTCCCTGGTAGCTCAGATGGTAAAGAGTCTGCCTGTAATATGGGAGACCCAAGTCTGATCCCTGAGTCGGGAAGATCCCCTGGAGAAGGGAATGGCAACCCACTCCAGTATTCTTGCCTGGAGAATCCCATGGACAGAGGACCCTGGAGGCTGCAGTCCATGGGGTCTCAGAGTCGGACACAACTGAGTGACTTAACACTTTCACTTACTATGATGTAGAGACCTTGATTTTCTTAGGTCCCTCCTTACAGATGACAACCACAGTAGTGTGGTCACTCACTTAAAGTTAGACATCCTGGAGTGTGAAGTCAAGTGAGCCTTAGGACGCATTACTACAAACAAAACTTGTGGAGGTGATGGAAGTCCAGCTGAGCTATTTCAAATCCTAAAAGATGATGCTGTTAAAGTGTTGCACTCAATATGCAATCACATTTGGAAAATTCAGTAGTGGCCACAGGATTGGAAAAGGTCAGTTTTCATTCCAATCTCAAAGAAGAGCGATGCCAAAGAATGTTCAACCTACTGTACAGTTGCACTCATTTCACGTGCTAGCAAGCTAGTGCTCAAAATCCTTCAAGCTGGGCTTCAGCAGTACATAAACTCGGAACTTCCAGGTGTACAAGATGGATTTGGAAAAGGCAGAGGAACCAGAGACCAAATTGCCAACATTTGTTGGATCATAGAGAAAGCAAGGGAATTTAAAAAAAAAAAAATCTGTTTCATTGGCTACACTAAAGCCTTTGATTGTGTGGATCACAACTATGGAAAATCCTTAAAGAGATAGGAATACCAGACTACCTTACTTGCCTCCTAAGAAACCTATGTGCAGGTCAAGAAGCAAGAGTTAGACCTGAACATGGCACAATGGACTGGTTCAAAATTGGGAAGGGAGTACGTCAAGGCTGTATATTGTTATTCTGTTTATTTAACTTATATGCAGAAATGCCAGGTTGGATGAATCACAAACTGGAATCAAGATTGCCAGAAGAAATACCAACAACCTCAGATATGCGTGATTGAGAACCACCCTAAGGGCTTCCCTGGTGACTCAGCTGGTTAAGAATCTGCCTGCAGTGTGGGAAACCTGGGTTCGATCCCTGGGTTGGGAAGATCCCCTGGAGAAGGGAAAGGCTACCGACTCCAGTATTCTGGCCTGGAGAATTCCATGGACTGTGTAGTCCATGGGGTCGTAAAGAGTCGGACACGACTGAGCGACTTTGACTCAACACCGTAGTGGCGGAAAAGGAAGAGGAGCTAAAGAGGAGAGCGAGAAAACACGCGGAAGACTCAGCGTTCCGAGAACTAAGATCACGGCACCCGGTCCCATCACTTCTTGGCAAATGGATGGGGGAACAATGGAAACAGTGACAGGCTTTCTTTCCTTGGACCCTAAAATCACTGCAGACGGTGGCCGCAGCCACAAAATTAAAAGATGCTTGCTCCTTGAAAGAAAAGCTATGAAAAACCTGGACAGTGTGTTAAAAAGCAGAGACATTACTTTGCTGACAAAGGTCCGTCTAGTCAAAGCTATGGTTTTTCTAGTAGTTGTACAGATGTGAGAGCTGGACCATAAGGCTGAGAGCGGAATTGATGCGTTTGAACTGTGGTATTGGAGAAGCCTCTTGAGAGTCCCTTGGACTGCAAGGAGATCAAACACTCAATCCTAAAGGAAATCAACCCTGAATATTCATTGGAAGGACTGATGCTGAAGCTGAAGCTCCGATAGTTTGGCCACCTGATGTGAAGAACTGACTCATTGGAAAAGACCCTGATTCTGGGAGGGATTGAGGGCAGGAGGAAAAGGGGACGACAGAGGATGAGATGGTTGGATGGCATCACTGACTCAGTGGACATGAGTTTGAGCAAACTCCAGGAGGGTCGTGAAGGACAGAGAAGTCTGGCATGCTGCAGTCCGTGGGGTCGTAAAGAGTCAGATGTAACGTAGTGACTGAACGACAGCCACCACCTTACGATGTCTGTTTATGTACAGGTTGCCTCATTGCATAGTTAGAGGGGGTGACAGTGGTTTGTTTTGATTTTGAAGGTGGAGTTTATAAAAAACGATTGAAAAGTCAGGACAGTTCTTACCCTGTTTTTCCAGCTCTCACCTTGTTCATCCAGTTCCTGCCTGGATCAGGGCGGCTCATTTCAATCACTTTAATTTCCATACTTACACCTTACGTAGAAGCAGTCAGTTTGACATATTAGTTCAACAACCTAATTAAATCTTATGGGGGAATGAAATCGTTGTAGTTTCGCCAAGTTGTTTATTGCACAGAATAAGATGGGCAGGGACCAGGGAGGTATTTCCAGGGGCCAGAGTTCCCTGCAGGTTCCAGTACTGACCTGGGAAAATTGGCTGAGGCCAGGCTGCCCTGGGCCTGGTTAAGCCGCCTGGTGTTTGCACCGTGGGAGAGTGTTCATTACTTTTGCAGCTGTGTTGCTGCCCTGACATCCTTCAGGGGATGGTATTGGGTGGATTTTTTTTTTTTTCCAGTTTTCTGATATTTTGGCTAACGTCTCTGTGTTGGGGTGTCTGAGGATAAAGTCTGATCCTCAGACTTTACCCACTTTAAAATGTGGTATTCTTCAATGTGATAAAAGAGGAGATTTTGTCGGATAATTATTTAGGTTGCATTCAGGTAGTTTGTTTTTATGCTTCTCACCCAAACTAGGCGTGTGCATGCGTGCCTACTCAGTTGTGTCTGGCTCTTTGTGACCCCATGGACTGTAGCCTGCCAGGCTCCTCTGTCCATGGAGTTACCTAGGCGAGAGGACTGGAGTGGTTGCCATTTCCTCCTCCAGGGCATCTTCTCCCCCCAGGGATCAAACCACACCTCTTCCTTCTCCTGCGTTAACAGGCGGATTCTTTACCACTAGTGCCACCTAGTAATTATTGTTTGAATTTTAATATAAGATCAGTAACCGCTGAAGACTGTCCATCTATCTACCTGAAGAATTTTATGATTTTAGAGCTACCTATTGAGTGCAGAAAAGACTAAAATTCCATCAGGGCAGATGTTTCCCCCCTCAAATCAGTGTGGCTTGCTGGGAAGTGATTTTGGATGAGTTAGAAGAGAGATCTGAAACATGCTCTTTCTTCGTAGCTGACCGTGATGGGGCGTGCACTCACTCCTTCTGGTAGTGAGGTTGTAGCAGTCAGGGCTGTCACTGACGTCTTGTCACGCTTGCGGGCCACAGCTCGGACTCCACAAGCTGCTTGAGCTCAGTCGTGTGGGATTGCTCCTCACGGTCTCTCTTTTTTTAAGCTTTGCTGTTTCTACTTCTCTTTCCACTTCTTGGTTTTGGAAACTCCAGTTTAACATAGTTATCATTTATCTTCTGAATCCTGTTTGTAAGACCAACTCAAGACTTTTGAGTCAGTTTTATTGTGTGTTTAACCTACTCTTTGGGCTTCCCTTGTGGCTCAGCTGGTAAAGAATCTGCCTGCAATGTGGGAGGCCTGGGGGTTGGGAAGATTCCCTGGAGAAGGGAACGGCTGCCCACTCCAGCATTCTGGCCTGGAGAATTCCCGGGACTAAGTCCATGGGGTCGTCTGCTCCTTTGTTGTCTGTGAAGCACCTGTCCAGTGTAGGCGCTCTGCTGCCTGCCCGTGAGAGTCTCGACGTGGCCCTTCTTCTCAGTGAGTCTGTCACCCCTGGAGAGGTAATCATTGAAAACAGTGACTTCCAAAGAGTGTGATCCAGGTGCCGGCTCATGGCAGGGCCTGGGGCAGGAGCCCTGGGGGAATAGGGCGGGCTTCCCCGAAGGCTCAGCGGTAAAGAATCTGCCTGCAGTGCAAGAGAGGGAGATGCAGGTGTGATCCCTGGGTCTGGAAGATCCCCTGGAGACAGGGGATGGCTGTCCACTCCAGAATTCTTGTGGGAAAACCCCAGGGACAAAGGAACCTGGCAGGCTATATAGCCCATGGGGTTGCAAAGAGTCGGACACGACACACACACACACCTCTGTCTCTGTCCCCACAGGGAGCTCGGAGGAGGAGCTGGACCCAAGCAGACCGCACAGGAATGTACTTTTGTTTTGGTGGGTGAGATTGGGATTTGGTCTTTGATTTTTCGCTCATTTCATAAATTTTGCTCAAGTTCTAGCATGGGGCCTCGGGCACAGCACATGGGGATCTTAAGGCAGTCAGGCAGCAGGTTCAGAGAGCTGTATCATTTTTTGTTACCTGTATTTTTGTGGCTGAGTCCACATATGAGGAGAGAGACACAGTTCTTTTTAAAGCTCATATTTGTGTTGATCACTTTTCTGCCATGACCATCATAAGTAGTGAGGTGCACTCACTTCAGTGTTTGTCAGCTTTTTCTGGTTGCCATCCCCCCAGGAGTTATTTCAAACCCCAGGGTAAGAGGCTGCCCACAGTGGGGCCACTGCCTATAGAGCTGGGAGACCCGGTGTGTGAATGCATCTCATTTAAGGCCTTTGGTGGGTTTTCGGTTTGGAAGGGAACCATACAGAAGAGAGTTAGTTTGCCTCCTAACTTGTTGGGAGAGGTCAGTGTTCTTTAATTTTCTTAATGACTTAAGGTCTTCAACTAGGTGATTGAGACTTTAATGTGGTGGCTCAAAGCAGAGAGCATTTAAACTCTCATAGCACTTTCTTTTTCACACTGAGGTGTAATATACACATATGCACACACACACACAGTTGCTGTTGTTCACCCCCTCAGTCATGTCTGACTCACTGCAACCCCATGGACTGCAGCACCCCAGTCTCCCCTGTCCTTCACCGTCTCCCAGAGTTGTTTGCTCAAACTCATGTCCATTGAGTCAGTGACGCCGTCCAACCATCTCATCCTCTGTTACCCTTTCTCCTCCTGCCTTCAGTCTTTCTCAGCATCACAGTCTTTTCTTAAGAGTCAGTTCTTCACATCATGTGGCCAAGGTATTGGAGCTTCAGCATCAGTTCAGTTGCTCAGTTGTGTCCCACTCTTTGCGACCCCATGGGCTGCAGCACGCCAGGCTTCCCTGTCCATCACCAACTCCCAGTTTACTCAAACCCATGTCCGTTGAGTTGGTGATGCCATCCAAACGTCTTATCCTCTGTCGTCCCCTTCTCCTCCTGCCCTCAATCTTTCACAGTCTTTCCTGAGTCTCTCCCATCAGGAAGCTTCCATAAGCCTCTTATCCTTCTCCATCAGAGGGCAGACAGAATGAAAACCACAATCACAGAAAACTATCCAATCTGATCACATGGACCACATCCTTGTCTAACTCAATAAAACTATGAGTCATGCCGTGTAGGGCCACCCGAGACAGATGGGTCATGGTGGAGAGTTCTGATAAAACGTGGTCCACTGGAAAAGGGAATGGCAAACCACTTCAGTGTTCTTGCCTTGAGAACCCATGAACAGTATGAAAAGGCAGCTTTAGCATCAGTCCTTCCAATGAATATTCAGAGTTGACTTTCTTTAGGATTGACTGGTTGGATCTACTTGCATGCAGTCCAAGGGACTCTCAAGAGTCTTCTCCAGCACCACAGTTCAAAAGCATCAGTTCTTTGGCGCTCATCTTCTTTATGGTCCAGCTTTCACATCCATACATGACCACTGGAAAAACCATAGCCTTGACTAGATGGACCTTTGTTGGTAAAGTAATGTCTCTGTTTTTTAATATGCTGTCTAGGTTGGTCATAGCTTTTCTTCCAAGGAGCAAGCATCTTTTAATTTTGTGGCTGCAGTCACCATCTGCCGTGATTTTGGAGCCCAAGAAAATAAAGTCTGTCACTGTTTCCATTTTTCCCCATCTATTTGCCATGAAATGATGGGACCAGATGCCATGATGTTAGTTTTTTGAACGTTAAATTTTAAGCCAGCTTTTCACTCTCCCCTTTCACCTTCATCATGAGGCTCTTTACTTTCTGTGATTAGGTTGGTGTCATCTGCATATCTGAGGTTATTTATATTTTTCCTGGCAATCTTGATTCCAGTTTGTGCTTCATCCAGCCTGGTACTTCACATGTTGTACTCTGCATAGAAGTTAAATAAGCAGGGTGACAATACATAGTCTTGACGTGCTCCTTTCCCAATTTTGAACCCAGTTCGCTCATCAGTACCCTTTTTAGTGTAGTCTCCTCCCCTGCCAGGCCCCTGTAAATTCCAGATCAGTTTACATTCCCTTAAAGGTAAAGACTGTGGCATAAGTTGAATCCTCCCTCTGTACCTGGAAGTGGATGCTTTGAGACTCATCCTTGTGTGTGTCCGTCGTTTGCTGCTTTCACTGCCAAGCAGCACTCCATCACTTCGCTGTGGTTGTCTGCCCATCCACTGGGACACAGGTTTCCATCCCAGCGCTTCTGAAGTGAGTGACTCAGGAGGGCAGGAGGTGAGGGGCCTCTGCCTCCTGTGGTCACTCGGGACCCAGACTCCTTCCATCCTGTCACTCTGCAGCCTTCTTGTTGTCTTTGCCTGTATGTTCATTAGAAGTGTCTGTTCCAGTTGGGGGAAGCCAAAAGGAGGGGGTGGTGCCCTGGGCAAGCCACAAGGCAGAAGCTCCACCTGCTACTTGTGTTCCTGTTTCATTGGCGACAACAGAGTCACTCATCTGTGCCTGGCTGCAGGGAAGCCGGGCTGTGGGACTTCTCAGCAGGAAGCGTGTGTCTGAGAAGGGAAGCAGGGCGCTTTGGTGGTGACTAACAGCCCACAGCACAGCTCATCAGCGAGTCTCCTTTAGGAAGGAGACCAGTGCGGGACATGGTCACCCGTCCATGTGGTGAGAGGCTGGCTGGCTGGTCACTGGGAGCCCCTCTCCGCACACCATGGACTTGGCCTTGTGTTCAGGCCTGACTTTCCGCTTTGCATACTCTTCCTTGTCCATGTTCTTCCCTGGCCATGTCTGAAGTGCCTTTTGAGGGTGTGTCTTTCTTGGTTTGCACGATTGGAAGAGTCTGTTCCTTCACATGTACTTTTTTGGAGCCTGAGGTTGCATTAGGGATTAAATGGAGGTGTTGGTCAGTTAGTATTTTACTTTCTTTGGTGCTCTTTGTAGAATTCCCTCAAAAACGTAGTAGTCTTCTGGTCTCTGTTTCCAGTCCATGTCCTGGTAGCTGTCAGACACTCGGATCCTTGTTTGGATGTGGTCATCAAGCCTGATTTATTTTTTGCTTCCTCTTTGGATCATCCCTGTCTTCTGTATTTCTCCAGTGCATGCCTCAGAGACCTCTGAAGTCATAGGTTTGGGTGAGAAGCAAGCAGCTTTTATCTTATCTTCTGGAGCAGTCTGTCTCCATTTTAAAATTTGGGCTGAAAAGTCTTACTCGGAGGCTTTTGAGAAAGGCTCTGGGCAGGGTACTTGTTTGTAGCCATTCGGGGATACAGGAGCAATTAGCCATTGTGTTAATACATTTTCTCATACTTAATCGTGTGAGGCCTGTGGGCTGACTCGTCAGGCCATGTGGTTTTGCGAGGGGCCGCTGTGTAGAGGAGGCATTTCACGTTGAGTTGAGCTGAAGCTGCCTCTGTCCGTGCGATCCCGTGCGGGCCCTGTCGGCACCGCAGCCTCTCTTCTCTACAGCAGAGAAGGCAGGCGTGTTAGCGATGCCCCCTGAGTTTTCTGTGGAGCCCGGCCCTGTAGGGGACCCAGGGTTCGGCCCACGCCTGCCTGCCTCTCTGACCTCAGAGCACCCTGCCCCGGCACGGGCTGCCTGGCTTTACTCCTTAGAGTCAAGAAGCTCTGTTGAATGAATGAGTGAATGCATGCCATATAGAAACTAATGGAGTGGACAACACTAACTGCCTTTACTCTCTTTTTTATTCCCCCTTTAGAAAGAAAGAACTCTCAGCCACCAAGAAAGACCGTGTGAATCATTGTCTGACAATATGTGAAAACATAGTGGCGCAGTCTCTCAGGTAACTGCACTTTGAACTTTCTAGTGAAAATAAAACACTTCTGTGTTTTCATTCTTAACGGGCTAGAATGTCCTTTGTTGCCCCAGTTGTTTTGAAACCTTGATGGGACCCCCTCCCCTTTCTGGTCGTGGATAAGGAGGATTTCCAGACACTGTACTGAGTAATACTTCCTTCTTGTAACCTTACACTGTGTTGTTGTAACCATTAGGATAACAGAACACTATGCTTGTATCTTACTTACTGCGGTAGTAGGAACAAGAGCCCGCCCAATTGCCGGGGTCTCTTTCTTTGGCCTCTGCCCTGTCCACCCTGTGGGGGTGCTCCCTGCTCATAGCAGCTTTGGGACGGTGGGGTCATGGGCGTTGACTGGAGGCCCACCTCCCTGGCCCGGTCGTTCCTCTGGGGTGAGCAGGCAGCACCTTCTTGTATCGCTTCTTTGCTGATTCTCCTCATCCTCCTTGCTTTTGGCTGGCTGTCTGTCTGAGTACTGTTCCTCATATCTGTGGGTGGTAGATATTTTAAGCCTGTCTCTGAATGAGTGAGTAGAAAACAGATGTGCTCATGGCTTCTGAACTCCGTCACTCAGATGGGACGTGTGAAGTACTCCTCTTGGAGTAAGTGCTCTATCTTGGAGTAAATCATCCATGTTACTCTCCTGTTGAGAAGGGCTCTCTGTAATCTACTAGAAAAACCTCTAAGAATAATCACCGTGGTTCTTGTACTGACAGAAATTTGGTAATTCATTTATTTTCAGTGGCACCTTGCCGCTTGTATTTTATACTTTCAAAGTGATTTCATACAGAATATTTCATCTTAGTTGAACTCAATGCCATTTGGAAAGACAGTGTATGTTGTTTTTATCTATAATTTGTACAAATACTGTGGGAAGAAATGAAGTGACAAGTGAAAATATGTGCTGAAAATAAAAATACAAAAATTCTAAGTTAGCGTGGTATTATAGACAGCAGTACTAAGTAAAAGTAGGGGAAAAGGTTTGAATTCTGTCTCCACTCCATATAAGCCAGGTGGCTTCAGACAAAGCTAATTTCTCGGAGTCGCTGTGGCCTGTCTTTCATGTGTAAACGCAGTGTCCAGGACTCTTAGGAGCCACACTTGTGAGATGCTGTTGAGAGCTGTGTCAACATCCGCATTAGCTCCTGCGAGACAGAAATCCGTCCGCTGGTGCACGCTGTCCTGCACACGCCGTTACTCTCGTGTGACGCCTGGCAGACCCCTGGGGCCTGCCGCTGCCTCAGCACAGCTGCGCTCGTCTGACTTCCAGCATCCTGGTCTCAGGAAGCAGCACCTCACATTGAAACCTTATGGACCCAGAAAATAGACTTTTCCATTCTGAGTGCTTCATGCTTTATGTTTGGTTTGTTTCTTGATAATTCCCAATGGAATTGATGGAATGTTGGCTTAGATTCACATGTGTGTGTGGGTGTGTGTGTGTGAGTGAGTGTGTGTTCAATTGCTCAGTCACGTTTGACTCTTTGCAACTCCATAGACTGCAGCCCACCAGGCTCCTCTTATCCATGTAATTTTTCAGGCAGGAATACTGGAGTAGATGCCATTTCCCTCCTCCAGTGGATCTTCCCCACCCAGGAATTGAACCTGCATCTCTTGTGTCTTCTGCACTGGCAGGCAGATTCTTTACCACTAGTACCACCTGGGAAGTACGTTGAGAAATGTTAACTGGCTTGTGGCTCAGTTTGCCATCGTAAATCATGGTAATAGCTGTTAATAGTTCCTACATTCGCATCTGTTCTGTTTTTGTGGAGTAATGCTAATGGTCTTTACGCTGCTTGTTTTATGTAGGACCATATTAGTGGGATACTTTTTGGGCCCAGAGAGGCTGTCTTTGTTTGCATCAGATCAAAGAATGTGTTTGTTTTAAGATGCTCTCAATACTTTTCAGAAATTTTGGATTGTAGAGCTGAAGTGGATCTTTTATATACATATAATGTTTTAGGAAGTCTTAATGGCTGGTATTTCCTGTGATCTCTCCTTTAATGTAACTGATCTCTGTTATGTTCTTTAGCTTCTGTAAGGTGCTGATCTTACCTCTTAGGGGTTATTTCAGGCAGCTTCTCGGGTCCTTGAGGTGTGTTGTGGCTCAGCCTACTTCAGCTCTCAATTTGATGGTCTGTCCTGCTGCTTCCCAGATACGCACGAACGTCAGAATCACCCGGAAAATTTGTTACAAATACAGGAACGAAGATAACCTCACTGTCCTTTTTCTCCAGCACTCTTACGTTTTCTGTCCGGTGGAGGGTGAGGATTCATTTTTAAGTAGTTTCCTTTTGGGAGGACCTTGACACCTTCGCCTAAGCAACTGTACTTGATAAGGTGACTGGGTAAAAATAAGTGTGCAGGAATCTATAGATTTTCCATTCCTATATATTAGCATAAATCTGTTAGAAAATATAATGCTTCAAGAACAGCTCTTCATAGCACCAACATATAATATTTCAAGGAATTGACAAGAGGTATGCAGAAACTATGGAAGGACTGTATGGACTTCCCTGAAAGGGACAGGTGACTACTGCCCTTTCAACGTGGGAGCAGTTCCTTATAAAGTTAACCTTTCTTTAAATTAATTCATAAATTTAAAATGAGCTTGATCAGAATTCTAGTAGAGATATTTTTGAACTTGTTCATCTGCAAGAATAAATACATCAGTGTTAACAGAATCTGAAACCATCAGTAATTGGTGAGACCTGGTGTTCATGACATTAAAATAGCTGTTAGACATTAAAGAAGGTCCAGAATAGGAAGTGGGAAAGTGTATGTGTGTATGTGCAGATATGAATTTACAATAAAGGTAACATCTTGTATTAGTGTGGAAATGATGGATTATTGAACCAACTGACTATTTAGGGGAATATTCTTCATATTGCAGGGAAACATAAGTGCCAGATTAATTACCTAAATATAAGAAAGTGAAATAATTACTACAAAAAGAACATTTAGTCTGTGGAATGCTTACAACATAAAGGAAAAAGGTGTTTTATCTAGAATATAGTTCAGTATGTCAAAATCTACTTTAAACTGAAACTTAAATGCAACTTGGGGAAAGTATTAATGGCATATGTATCAAAGGTTTAATAGCTTCTGCAGAGAGAAATTGTAAATCACTAAGAAAAAGGCTGTCTTTCTAATAGGAAAACAGGCAAAACTATGAATGGGCAGTTTGGAAAAGAAGAAATGTTACTGAGCCAGCAAATCTAATCGCTAACACTTATTCATGCTTCCTGTGGAAAAACGTTCAGATTTACTAGTAATCACTAGAATGAGATAAAACAAAAATCAGAGCATTTCTTTTTTACCTGTTAAATTTACAGACATTAAAAAATGCTCAGGATTTTGTCAGAGATGTTACAACTTTTTTAAAAGGCAACTTGGGGGATTTCACTGGTGGTCCAGGGTCTAAGACTTTGTGCTGCCGATGCAGGGGGCCCAGGTTCGATTCCAGGGAACTAGATCCTCTGTGCCGCAGTTAAGACCCGGCACAGCCAAATAAATAAATATTAAAAAAAAATAAAAGGCAGTTTGGCCTGTTTGATTTAGGCATTTCACTTCAGGAATTTATCCTTAGGAAAGTCCAGTGATGTTGGTGCAGTGCTAGTCATCCCATTAAAAAATGAAAAATTATCTTCATGACTTACCTACAGAGGAACTGAAAAACTTCATACATTTATGGAAAGGAATATTAGTTAACTTTATTAAAGTTGATTTATAGATCTGTGACTAGGTGATATAATAATAATATGATAAAAATTAAATTAAAAAATTTTGAAGGATTTTTGCTTCTGACTAAGATGGTTAGAGAGCATCACCAACTCAATGGACATGAGTTTGAGCAAACTCTGGCAGAGAGTGGAGGACAGGGGAGCCTGGCATGCTGCAGTCCGTGGGGTCACAAAGAGTCGGACACGTCTGAGCGACTGGACTGAACAACAACGACACGTTCATCGTATCGCTTCCTGGTTCGCCTTCGATAGCCCGAGGCCACCCTGGGGGTGCTCCTCCCAGCTCCAAGCTTGCTGGCCCCGCCAGGCTCTGGGGTCACAAAGACACAACTGAGCGATTTTCACTTGATGGTAATATCAAGTTCCATCTGTCCAGGGCCAACATGGTGAACCTCTTTCCATTGTCTTACTGTTAACCTATGTGAATCTTTATATTTGAAATATATTTCTTGTAGGCAGCAAATATTGGGTCTTGCTTCTCATTTGATCTGAGAAATCTTTTACATTTCATGTCATTGTTGACATAAGTAGGTTCTGTGATAGCATTGCAATTCTGAGTAAGAACCCCTCCCGAGAAGAAGGGAAAAAAACTTCTGAGCGAGAAGCCCTCCCGAGAAAAAGAAAAGAAAAACTTCTTCAAACCAACCAATCAGAAGGAGACGAGTTGCCCTCCACCCCTAGGCAATCTAGAAGGGAGGGAGAAGTCCCTCACCCCACCCCCATCCCATCAAGGCTTCCCGCTTCCCCTGTTACATAGTATAAACCAGCCGATCCCCCTTCAGCTTTCCTTCCCGCGCACCATATAAATCAGCCAGTCCCCCAAGCTTCCCTTCCCACCGTCCCTGCTATGCGGTATAAAACAGATTCCCCGCTTTCACCTGGGGCTCCTTCACCATTGTGTGGGGGTAGCCCCTGCTCGGAGCTTGTAATAAAGTGCCTCCCTGCTTTACATTGATCCGTGGTTCCTGTCGTGTTTGGTGGGATTCTGCGACTGGGTACAACAGTTCATTTTTTTATTATTTGGCTTCAGTGGGTCTCAGCTGCAGCGCACAGGCTCTTCACTGTGGCACTCGGGCTTAGCTGTCCTGCAGCACGTGGGATCCTAGCTTCCTGACCAGGGATTGAACCCATGTCCCCTGCATTAGAAGGCGGATTCTCAATCACCGGACCACCAGAAAAGTCCCTAAACTAGGTTTGAATCTGCCAGTGTACTGCCACTTCCCTGTTTGGCCCATATGTTCTTTATTTACCCTTTTCCCTGTTTCTGCCTTCTGGGTTAAATATTGTTTGGGTCAGCGTCAGTTATTTTCCTCACTGTTGGTCATGTTTTCCTGCTTGTTGGCATTCCTGACCATTTCTGATCAGATGCCAGACCTTATAACTTCTATCTTGTTGGGTGCTACACACTTTTGATTTCCGACGTTCTTGAAGTTAGCCCTGGAATGCAACTATGTTACTCTGAAGGACTAGGACCCTCCCGGGTTCTGCCTGTAGGCAGGGTCAGAACAGCATCTCACCTAGGGTTGAAGTTAGTCAGCCCGGTTGTGAAGGCAAACGCTTCTGAGCAGCCGACCCAAGGCTCCAGAAGGACAAGGCTCCCCCTCTGGTTGGGGAGAGCAGGGGCTCTTCCCGCACTTGGAGTTTCAGCACTTGCTCCCTCCAGCCCCTTCAGGTGACTCTGCCCGCCATCCCGGGCCACTGTCTGCAGCAACACTCAGCTGAGACCCGAGGGCCCCATGGGTCTCTGGGTCTCTCTGTGCAGCTTGCCCCTCTGGCCTTCCCCCCACGGGCCCAGCCACCCTGCCTCCTGAGGCCATCAGCTCTGTCTCCCGTCTCAGCAACCATGGGCTTGCCTGGGCTTCCCCTCCTCACGTCCTCACTGGGAAACCCTCTCTAGGCAGCCATCTGGGGAAATCCTGAGGCTCATCACATTAGCTTTCCATTTTCCAGAGATGCCTAATACCTGATTCCTTGAAAACCACGGTTACATGCATCTTACCCTTTATCAACTGCTTTAGGCAGGAAGGCGAACCCTGTCCTTGTCACTTATCTTGCTGTTCAGTTTCTAAGTCATGTCTGACTCTTTGTGACCCCATGGACTGCAGCACGCCAGACTCCCCTGTCCCCTGATTTAGTTATTGGAGAGCTTCTTAAAAGCATGGTTAGAAGTAGTATATAAACCTACTTTTTTTCTTTCTAAAAATCGAGATAGGATGGGCACATGACACCGTGAGTCTGGTTTGATTTGCGTGTATAATGCACTGTGGTAGCCCAGTGGCAGCCCACACCTTTATCTATCACTGTTGTTCCTTTCTGTGTGTTGAGAGCAGTGAAGAGCTAGTCTCTTAGCAGCTTTGGTGTTTAAAATGCAGTATCGCTGACCGCAGTCCCTGAGCTGTGCCTCAGAGCTGCAGGCTATCTACTAGTTACAAGGAAGCCTGAGTTTTCAGCTCTGAGTTTTGTGGAATCTTGATACAAGTATCTCTGTCTCCCTCTTTCTCTGTTTTAAAGGCTTGTTTAGTTGTTTATCTTTGGCTGTGCTGGGTCTTCCTTCCTTCTCCGGCTTTCTCTCGTTGAGCAGGCGGGGCTGCTCCGGTTGCCGACTTCTCTCGTTGAAGTGCTCGAGCTCAGTATTGTGGTCGGGCTTAGCTGTCCCCGCGGCATGTGGGAGCCTCCCAGTCTTTCCAGACCAGGGGGCGAACCCGCGTCCCCTGCTTTGGCAGGCAGATTTTTAACCACTGGACCACCACGGAAACCCCCAAATAAAATATTTCTGATGAAAATTTTGTGTCTGAATTCAGATGTGCTGTAAAAAAGATTGTTTTATAGCACACTAATTTCTTCATGTTGATTACATGTTGAAATAATATTTTTGATATATTGGGCTAAATGAAATATATTATTAAAATGAATTTTACCAGTGTATGTAACATCCTTTTTCTGTTCCAGAATCCCACGCAGGATACCAGAAACTTAACTGCGTTTCATCGTCGTGTCTTCTCTTGGCTGTGACAGTCTCTCTTCTTTTTTCACTTAGAAATTCTCCAGAATTTCAGAAACTTCTGGGCATCGCTATGGAACTTTTTCTGCTGTGCAGTGATGATGCGGAGTCAGATGTCAGGATGGTGGCTGATGAATGCCTCAACAAAGTCATAAAAGTAAGAACCCTCTGGACGGTGTTCTCTGAGACACAGTCGCTGTGGCTAAGAGAAGAAACCGTGTGCTTTGTTTTGAGTAGCAAAGTCCTTTAGGTCGTCTGCGCGTTTTTAATCTAATAGTGTGTGGTTTGGAGGCACTCCAGTGTCTGCCAGGGTACTGGCTGTGCCTGCCCAGTCAGAGGGCACGGGCTTCCCCTCATGCCTGCGCAGGGCCTTGGTCAGGGACGGGCGCTGACGGTGGCCACTGGGGGCTTTTGGACCGAGTGGCACCCTGCTGAGAAACTGCAAGGCCCTGCGACGGCCAGGGGATGGGCAGTGGGGTCCACCGCTGATGTCTTCGTCCCCCAGGTCCTGGGTCAGGCAGGACTGTTCACAGGGAAGGACGTGCCTTCTCTGGTCACTTGGCTGGAGTTCTGGCTGGAGTTGGTGTGACGTGACTGGGGATAGAAGTTCCCAGAAAAGGTTGGTGAAGGCAGAAAGCCAGCGCCACCTCGGTGGGAGCTGAGGTGAGGAGCGTGGGGGACGCCTGTCCTCTGCTCAGGCCTTCCCGGTGTACCGAGGTCCCGAGCTTTAATCCACTTTTCCCTTTTCCTGTTTTCTGCTGCCACTGAAGATGAAGTTCTTCTTTGATAATTCTTACTGCCTTGGAAAACTGCCCTTGTTTTTCTCTTTCTGCCCTTCTCCTCCTTTGTGTCCCCAGCCATCCTGGGGGCTCCGCTGACAGTGTGCTCCTGCCTTCAGATAACATACAGTCTCAGACAGGGAGCGTATTTGTACGGAAATGACTGAAGGCAGGGTGTAAGCTCTGAGTTCTGGGCGATGTTGGCAGCTCATCGCTACAGTCTGGAGGCAGAGGTGCTCTCTTTTCGGGGAGGCAGAGAAGGCCTCCCGGAGGTGGTGGCTGTTAGGTGAATGAGAAGATTTAGGACCTTCTCTTCTTTTGGCTCGCTGTGTGGCATGCGGGATCTTGGTTTCCCCAACCAGGGATCAAACCCGTGTCCCCCTGCAGTGAAGCAAGGAGTGCTCTAGGGACGTCCCGTAGGACCTTCTTAACCCTTGTAGACTCACAGAGGAGGGGACTCTGCCAGAGAACGGGAGATGTTGAGGATCGGTTCGAGGGGTTTGCACTTTATTTGGTAGAGAATGAAGAAAGGGACGAGCTCTCCAAAATTTGTAACCTGGTAGTTCAAGCAGCCTGGTGGTGCCTTGTAGCCTGCCTTGGATAGGAGACAGACGGTGTGCCCAGAATCCATGAGGGGGCCAAGTGTCCAGGGAAGAGAGGGGGCCCTGAACCAGTACGGGTTCTGGGTGCGAGTGAGGAGCAGGGGCTGGGCTGTCATGGGCTGGACCTGGCGGCTCTGTGTCCGCCCCGGTGTGGAGGTGGGGACGGGAGCAGGGAGGCTCAGGTGGCACGTTAGCATCGCCTGTGACCGTGAGCGCCCGTTCACTGCTGCTTCACGGCTTTGAAGTTTGCTTTTCTCTTGTAATAAAGTACATTTGATGTTAGTTTATAAAACATTTATAAAGTGAAACAAAACTTGGATATGGCTTCTGGTTTTACTGGCCAAGCAGTGTTTTACTATATACTTGTCCGTTTTGATGTGCTCATTTAAGGGATTGTAGTCCAGAGTGGAACAGTAGAATTAGAATTTTAAAATATCCGAGGCATTATTCAGAATGTGACCCTGCTTTGATTTTCAAGCTCGCTGAGCCTCCGTGGGTTTTGCTAAGACCAGCTTGGTTTATGGATGTCATGTGC
Source organism: Alces alces (assembly GCA_015832495.2). Lineage (NCBI taxonomy): Eukaryota > Metazoa > Chordata > Mammalia > Artiodactyla > Cervidae > Alces > Alces alces. The sequence goes on along the minus strand of JADEYB020000017.1, from coordinate 45,750,506 downwards.
TTACATCACAGGAAAGGAGGAGGGCTTTTTTGTGGAGGCTTGTTTATATCTCCCCTCTCTTCTTCAGGCTTCATTACATCTCTCCTCCCTTGTGGACAAGCCGCTGGCAGTACTGTTTCAGAGGACAGGGTTCTTGTGGCTGAGAGCAGGGCAGAGACCTCTCCGTCTTGGGGAGTCATCTCCAGCATGGACTCTCTGTCCCTGATGGTGGTTGCCGTCACCCATCATTACTGGGTTGGAATTGCTCGTGTGGCCATTTTTTGGTTTGACTTGTAACTGAGCAGCAGGGGCAGGTCTCTGAGGAGCCTGTGGTTCCAGCTGGTTCACATGTCACTGGGGCCCTGAGGTGGGGCGCACTCATGCATCACGGGAGAACCAGACCTTTGGGAAGCATGCGGCTTCTTGTGGAGAGGAGTGTTCCCATGCCAGAATCAGGGCTCTGACCTTGGGTGTCCCCCTCCTGCCCCACTGGCTCTGCAGACTCCAGGGCATTGCTGATGTTGGATCATCGTTAAAAATGATGGTTAAAGAATGTACTTTAATGATTAAAACTGATTAAAGAATATACTGTAGTTGAATATAAGAGCTTTAGAGTGAATTTGAACTATCTACCATTTAATTTTGATATTATGTAGTATTTGATTGTAATGAATATTCTTTTCCTTTCCTTTTAAATGTTATAGGGAATGACCTGTATCTAGTTGGTAACTTCCTGCATACATATGTTTCTTTCTTAATGAGCAGGTTTTCAGTTTAGTTGCTATTATAGTCTCCTTTGCCCCCAAGTTGAACTTTTCGTTGCCCTTTAGATTTCTTTAGAACTGCTTTGCTGTTGTTATTCGTCGTTCAGTTGTGTCCGACTCTTCGCGGCCCCATGGACTGCAGCGCGCCAGGCCTCCCCGTCCGTCACCGTCACTCTTAGAACCAGTAGTAGAATGTGTCTTCCGTGAACAGATCTCTTGTGTTTTGTTGTAGGCTTTGATGGATTCCAATCTTCCAAGGTTGCAGCTAGAACTCTATAAGGAAATCAAAAAGGTAGGTTTTTGTTTTTCATTATTGAAAAAAGTCTATTGATCGACTGTATTGAGTAACGTATGATATTTTTTTTTATTTGATAAGTAAAAATGTTAGAAGGAAACAAATGCTGTTTGGTAAAGTAGATGCTATTGTCTTATTTCTCAGAAAGTTGTTCTTCATTATTTATTAGATGAGATGGGAATTAAAAATGGGAGTTTGTTTTTTTTTTTAAAACCTTTATAATTTCATCCCATTAAAAAAAATGTCAAAAAGTGATTGCACACTTAAACGGCCTTTTCTCTAAAAATAGAGGCTAGCAGTGAGAAAGGTGCTTTTGTGCATTGAAGTCGGGTGACGCCTGCTGTCTGTGGCCCCCGTGTAATTCCGCGCTTCGCTCCCACAGAACGGCGCCCCTCGGAGCCTGCGCGCTGCCCTGTGGAGGTTTGCCGAGCTGGCTCACCTGGTCCGGCCTCAGAAGTGCAGGTGAAGTGGACGCTCTGGGTCATCGCTGTCACTGCTGCTTTGGTCGGGGGGCCAGCTCCTGTGGACGCTCTTCCGTCTCGGCTCAAAAGCCGTTTCTCTGGAGGTCTCCCCCGACCCCGCTTTCTGAAGCCGCCCCCTCCTCCCGTCCCGCTGCAGCCCCTGCTCTCCGCTCAGAAACGCTCTGCCCCACCCTCCCCGAGGGCCGCAGGCATGTGCGTCCCAGGACAGTGGGGGCGTCCCCGTCGGGCCCTGCTGCAGCCCAGCCCGGCTGACGGTGTCTGCCCCCGGGCTTGCCGAGGAGATGCTTGTCAGGTGGTCTAAGAGTGCGTGCGCCCTCACTGTTGCTCACTGTAGGGATTATAGAAAACTATGTCTTTGTCTGTTACATGGGTTAAAAATAGGAAGTGTGAAGACAGTTTTGACTGATTGAAACAGTTGTATCTTTTTCTTTAATTCATTACTCTGTTTTAATTGGAGGATAATTTCCTTACAATGTTGCGGTGGTTTTTGCCACACGTCACATGAATCACCCACGGTTGCACATGTGTCCCGCATCCTGAAACTCCCTCCCGCCTCGCTCCCCGCCCACCTCTTGGGTTGTCCCTGAGCCCCGGCTCTGAGTGCCCTGCTTGGCGCATCGAGCTTGCACTGGTCGTCTGTCTCACACAAGGCCATATACATGTTCCAGTGCTGTTCTCTCCAATCATCCCACCCTCGCCTTCTTCCATGTGGTCCTAAAGTCTGTTCTTTACATCTGTGTCTCTCTCTTAATGGATTGAAAACCAAAAGAAGGACCACAGTTTCAACTCCTTTCTCGTCCCCGTGACCGGCAAGACGTGCTGACGTCCATGGATGCCTTGGCTCTGTCCCTGAGGAACTGGTGGAGTGGCAGAAACCCTCTCCTTTGACACCAAACAATGATCAGTTTCACGGGGTCTGAGTGTGATAAGTGTCCACACAACGGTGGACATAGAGTCACTAGGGAAATTTCTCAATATAACCTTGTTCCTTTACTATCCTTAGTTTGAAAACTTCTTGTTAATATATGTCTGAAGCAACACATCCCAGGTTTTCCACATAGAAGCCAAGGTGACCTTAAAAACTATGATTGGGTCATGGCATTCCTTTACTTGAACTTGTCACTTGTTTCCCACGGCTGTTCAGATAAGTCCAGACTCCGTACAAGGCCCTGGGAGATCTGGCCCCAGAGCCCCCGTCACCTCAGACACTGTTGACTCACTGGCCTGCCTTGCCTTCTCTGAAAAGTCGAGCGTGTGTTCCTTCTGACGTCTGGCGTGTTCTTCCCGTGGGTCATCACTCGGAAGGCCCGTCTCCCTCCCAGTCCCAGGGCTGCCCCTGGGTGTTGCTTGTCTCCGCCTCGAGAGGACGCCCCCGTCTGCACACAGTTTGTCCCATGGCTTCCGCTCGTCTGTCCTGTGACTGCTCCTCTCCAGGCCCGCACTGTCTGCTGTTGTCTCAAGGGCCGGGGCTTCTCACTAAGGCCTTATTCAGTGTGACTGCTTGGAAAAAAACTGTACAGTCCTCCCTATTCAAGAAAGCTTTCTTCTCATTTCTTAGTGTTTTCTTACATTATCTGTTACTTTCTAATTTAAAATCTGACTGTTGTAATAGCTATCATACTTTACTGCAGAGAATTTTTAGAATAAGCTATTGATTCATCTGCATTGAGTCTTGCCTCTGAGGTTTGTTTATTTTCCAGGAAGGACTCTTGCATATAAAAACTGGTTTTTCCCTAGCAGGTACTAGACTGATCACTCATGTTTCTTCTTGAGGTAGACCTGGAAGAGTAACTGGTGTTCCTCTCCCACCGCAGGCCGTACTTGGTGAACCTGTTGCCTTGCCTGACGCGCACGAGCAAGAGACCCGAGGAGTCTGTTCAGGAGACGTTGGCTGCAGCGATCCCTAAAATTATGGCTTCTTTTGGCAACTTTGCGAACGACAATGAGATTAAGGTATGAGTGCTGCCTCAAGTCACAAGCGTGTGAATGAGTCTCAGTGGGAGTCATGCTTTTGCACAGACAGGCATTTGAGAGTGCGTCATAATTTGGATTATAATCTTTTGATTTCTTGAAGACACACAGAGAGCCTCTTTCCCCTTCTGCCTTCTTACTGTGGGGTGGAAAGCTGAACAGGAAGACAGTTTAGAGAAGCAAAAGGCATTTTGCCAGAGCAGACTGGTTTCGATGTCCAGGATTGACTGCCTAGCCTGATTGAGGCCAAGCGGTGGTCCCTGAACCGTAGGCGGAGCAGGCACACCAGTGATGTCCTCTGGCTGTGAGTGCCCGCGGCTGGGGCACCACTCAGCTTCCTGCTTGTTTTTGCCTCAGCCTGCAGTCTTCATGCCCTCTCTCGGGTCCTGTTCATAGTCTCCTGGCACAGGCTCTGAGGATTACCAAGAGTCTTGACCTTCTCCTTTCAGTGGGTCAGTCCTGTGTCAGAGCTTCTCTTGGTGTCTCCCTCTCCATTTCTAAATAACATGCTTACATTGCAGGTTTTGGATTTTTTATTTATTTATTTTACAGTGGAGAAGATGAGTTTAGCTCTAACCCTTCTTCCATCTTTTTACCACAGTGATGTAAATATTCGGCGTGCACGTTATTATGCCTACGTAATAGTCACAGCTAGTCCTGTTCTGTGCTGTGGTTATTTTCTTTGTATAATGTTTTGGTATTTCTGGAGTCAGCGGTTGCCTCTTTTCCATCTGCTTATTACTCTCTGGCGATGTGCACCCGTCAGGCCTTCTGCTGGCGCTGAGGGTGTGTCTCAGTGCGCTCCTGCGCAGGATGGCTGGTTGACTGGACCTGGCTTCTGCCCTGGCCGTCATGGGTTCTCCAGCTGCCGCTCCAGCCTGGTAGGGCTCCTTGGGTCTGTCCTGCAGTCTGTCTTGGCTCCCCTGCCAGAGGCCTGCTTCCCGGCTGCCGGGTCCCCTTCTGTCTAGGCTCACTGCTAGAGAGGGGCTGTGTGGAGAGTCTCACTGGTCAGAAGGCGGACTTTTCCTCAGTTTCTGTCTTCTGTCTGTGCTGGCATCCGTCCTCTGCTCTGCGGGAGATGGGGAGCGGCGCCCACGTTCCGAGCTGTCTGGGCGGGAGGGGGCCGTGGCAGTCTGCCCGGGAGCAGCCGTCTGTCCCCACGCTCAGGCCACGTCCACGGGCCTCCGGCGCCCCCACACCCGAGCTCTCCGTCGAGCTCTGTGGCTGAGCTTGCTTTGGGCGGTGGCTTTCAGTCCTTCTCCCCAGCTCCTAGAAAAGCTTGTGCGGGAGCTCCTTCCTGTGGGCCCCTGGTCACTCAGTTCCCTCTTGCTGCCCTCTGGCTTCCACGTTTGTGAATGCTTCTATTCTGCCATTGTCCCTGTCCTGTTCTTCTTATATGTGTACGTTTATGCTTTTGACACCTTGAGCCGAGGTTTCTGTGGGGTGTCTGGGCGGTCGAGGTCTATGTGTCTGATCCAGCATGTTCGATCAGAAGCCTCCTGACGGGAGCCCTGTTGTGTTAAGTATGGAGACTCTCGAGCTTTCTCTGATGGATGTGGAGTGAAGACAGCATGTGGATCACACGTGGCTCCTCGACTAGGGGCCCCGAAGCGAGCCTGTCCTTGCGGCCACCGCCCGGGCCTGGGCGTGCAGTGGCGCCAGGAGCCTCTGCCAGGCTCGCCCTGTCTCCATTCCCTCCTCCCTCCCCAGGGCTGGTCACACTCACTTGGCATCTAATGCCGAGGCTCTGTCTTTAAGTTGTAGCCGTGGAGAACCTTACGGTATGTGAGTGTGTGAGTTACGGTATGTAAGTCATAGCCGTGGAGAACCTTATGGTTTGTGAGTGTGTAAGTTACGGTGTGCACGGCGTAGCCATGGAGAACCTCACGGTGTGTGAGTGTGTAAGTTACGGTATGTAAGTCGTAGCCGTGGAGGACCTCACGGTGTGTGAGTGTGTAAGTTACGGTATGTAAGTCGTAGCCGTGGAGAACCTCACGGTGTGTGACTGTGTAAGTTAGGGTATGTAAGTGGTATCCGTGGAGGACCTCACGGTGTGTGAGTGTGTAAGTTACGGTATGTAAGTCGTAGCCATGGAGGACCTCACGGTGTGTGAGTGTGTAAGTTAGGGTATGTAAGTGGTATCCGTGGAGGACCTCACGGTGTGTGAGTGTGTAAGTTACGGTATGTAAGTCGTAGCCGTGGAGGACCTCACGGCGTGTATTCTTTTCATCTGGTTTCTTCTGCGCAGCACTAAGCTTGTGAGAGTCTCGCCTGTCGCCGTGTGTCTCACTAGATTTTGCCATTTTTGGAGCTTCGTGGTGTTCCCTTGGATGAGCGTGCTGTAGCCGGTCCTTTTATTGCAGCTGGCCCCTGGACCGGGGGTCGTCTGAAGTGCTGGGTCACGAATGCTGCTGCTGTGCCGTGCTCGTGCGGGTCTCATGGAGCTGGGGTTGTGACACCTGGAACCGCACTTGGCGGGCGTGAGTGTGGATCTTTGCCCTTCGGCAGACACCGCAAAGAGCTGTGCTGAGCGCCGTGCCGGCTCACAGCTCGCTGTCGGTGGCGCGGGCGGTCCCAGAGCTCCCTGTCCTCAGTGGGCTGGAACGTCAACCCCAGCCCTTTGCGGTGACGTGATTTGCTGAGTACATTCTGCTGTCGCATTTGGTTGTATTTCCGTTTCCATTCCTGGAAGTGCTCTTGACCCTAAAATGGGATGGGTTTTGTGTCTGTTTCCTTTTGAAGTGCTCTTAAATACATGTTCTGTCTGTGTTTAGAAAGTGGAGCCGCCTTACCCTTCTGTCTAGTACGCTTCCTCCTCCTGTGAGAAGAGCTTTAAGGACGGTGCCAGGACCTCCCGCCAGCTACCTTTACAAGGCTTTCTCAGCACTGTGGGATTTGGACCCAAGAATGCCCCCTGGAGCTCGCAGAGTCAATTTTATTATTATTCCAAACTTCAGGTTCAATGTGGGCTGACTCATCTTAGTACTGTTTAGTTTTCATTCTGCTTAGACGTTTGGACTAGTCAAAATGAGTCTTGACTTACAGTTTCAATGATGATGTATGTGTATGATCTCCCCGAAAGGAGTTCTTTAAGATGCTCTCTGTTTGGAGCTAGGAGTTGGTCAGAAATCAGTACAGCGGTTTCTCTCCAGGTGTCGTCTCTGGGGAGAAACTGTTGGCCGTGACCTGGGGGTGCCGTGTGCCTGGGGTCTTCTGACCCTCCCATCTCTGGCTCCTGAGCTCTAATCTGTGAATTCCCAGAGTGCCATTGAGTCCTGAGAGCCAGTTAGTGCTAGCCACACTGTGAGGGAGAAGCTCGCTGAAGTTGCTGCTTGTTTGCCGGCGGCTCATCTATGCTCCGCACGCACCCAGCAGTATCAGGGCCAGATCACTGCTCAGAATGATGGGGTAGACGTCCTTCAGTGGCATAGTCACCAAGCTCATGCAGCTGCCCAGTCACCCCTTTTCATTCTTTGGGTATTTTTGTGAAGACTTAAATGGCCGTCGTTAGAACCATAGCACTGTGTCCTTCGGAGGCACGGTAACAACGTCGTCTTCTCTGATTTCTTAGGAAGGTAACTGTGAGTGTGTGGTCTCAGTTCAGCCATGTTGCACGTTTCCAGACCTGAGAGTATTTCTTAGTGGCTTTAGCAGCAAGTTGACAAGCTGTCGTTTAGGCATTCTCCTCCTGGACTTCATTATTTGTTGATTTTTTTCCCTTAATTCAGTTTATTTTACACAGCACTACTCACTGACTGACCCTGGGCTTCCCACGTGGCTCAGTGGTAAAGAATCTGCCTGTAAAGCAGGAGACATGAGTTTGATCCCTGGGTCAGGAAGGTCCCCCTGGAGAGGGAAAGGCAACGCACTATAGTGTTCTTGTCTGGAGAATCCCATGGACAGAGGAGCCTGGCGGGCTACAGTCCATGGGGTCGCAAAGAGTCAGACATGACTGAGCAACTAAACAACAATAAAAACTCACTGACCCTGGCCACAGACCTTGTGGGGACACGTTTTGTAGAAATGAAGGCTTTCGCTTTCCTGTAGGGATGTAGATGCTGAGCAGGCCCTCCTTGCAGCTCATAAGGGAGTAAAGCGTCTGCACACACATATAGCGGACCGCTCTGAGATGTCCCACACTTGAGGTGCTCCCATTCAGCTCTGGGAAAGTCTCAAGTGGTTAATGCTTTATACTCCACGAGAATTTGGAGCAGGTCATGCTTTTCTGAAATATGTGCTGAGTTTCCCAGGAGCCTCATCTTCTGCCCACTTGGGTTTGGCTTCCTCAGGTTCTGTTGAAGGCTTTCATCGCAAACCTGAAGTCCAGCTCCCCGACCGTGCGGCGGACGGCGGCAGGCTCGGCGGTCAGCATCTGCCAGCACTCCAGGAGGACGCAGTACTTCTACAGCTGGCTGCTCAGCGTGCTCCTAGGTGAGGCCCGGCCAGCCAGCACCTCGCCCCGGGGGACGGGGGCCCCTGGCATATCCCCGAGATAGGCCTTTGGAATTCTTTCCTGTCAGGCAGCCCCTCTTCAGCCTCTTGATGGGGCCTTCAGCCTGGCCAACGGGGAAGTGTGCAGGCGTGCCCTCGGGGGCGGTGTGAGGCCTGGGCGCGCCCTCCTCCCCAGGGCAGCAGTGGGGACGCAGCCCGGCCCACCAAGAGCGGGCGCGGCGGAGCCTTCCCAGGACTGGCCCTGCAGGCCGCACACGGCACGGCCTCTGTGGGGGCCCTGGGTGCAGGGAGCCTGAGCCTCAGGGCCGTCTGGACGGCTGTAGGCCTGCTGACCAGGCCTCCTGCCCTGGGGCGGCGGTGGGCATCCGTCCCTGCGGGTGGCGTGGGGAGCGCCTGGACAGCGGATGCGATAGAGCTGCCTGGCTCCCGTTCGCTGAGCCGAGGGGTCAGTGTGTTCCCCTCAGCGGCACCCCTGGGTCTCCACTCTCGACTGTGTGCTTTTCTGTAGTGACTCGCGCTGTCTGTATCCCCTGGCCGCGGGGTGCCGCGTGGGTCTCTGCCTGTTAGCAGAGGGAGCCGCGCATCCGCTGTGACTCAGTCTCGCTGCTGCTTTGTAGGTTTGCTGGTCCCCGTGGAGGGGGAGCACCCCACCCTCCTGATTCTCGGCGTCCTGCTCGCGCTAAGATACCTGGTGCCCCTGCTGCAGCAGCAGGTCCAGGACACGAGCCTGAAAGGCAGCTTCGGGGTGACGCGGAAAGAGATGGAGGTCTCTCCCTCCACGGAGCAGCTCGTCCAGGTAGGCACCTCCAAGCGTCACTCTGGTGCCTGTGCAGACAGGAGCAGCGTTCAGAAACTCGGCCCCTTTGGAAGAGAAGCTGCAGAACGGAGAACAGAGGGTTACGGGTGTGCACTCGAGTGGACCTGCTGGCTCAGACCCGAGGTCGTGGCTCCAGGCCCTTGACCTCTGTGTGGTGTGACAGCGTGGTAGAACGAAGGTGTTCCTCACAGGGTTTCCAGGGCGCCCACATGAGCCCCTTTGAAACAAATCTCAGCCCCTGTGTCATTTCATCCGCGGGCGTTTCGCATGGATCCCTGTAGGTGAGGACTCTGTTTCTAATTTTAAGGACAATGCCGTTGTCACACCTGAAGAGAAGAACGTTTTCTTAGCATCAAATTCCTGCGCGTCCCTGTTACTTTGTTCTTCTGCTCTTTGGAGCATGCAAATGACATTGGCTGTTAAGGATGTCAGTCTCATTAATCTCTTGGTCCCCTTCCACACCTAGTTTCTCTTAGAGTCTGTTTTTTGAGGAATCAGATCATCAGTCTTGTGGAACTCCTGGCAATGTTATTTTTATTACTTGACTCTCCACTCTGTAAATTAGCAGCCCTCTTTGTCATCTGTATTTCCTGTAAGCCAGTAACTGGAGTAAGAGGCTTGTCAGAGTCAGAGTGTGTTTTATAACATCCACAATATCTGAGTTCAGTACTACCTAGACAGTATTTTAACATAAATATTATTGGGGCTGCATACTGAGAATTTTTTTCTGATTTTTTTTTTTTAAAGAAACTTCTCAGTCAAACGTTTGGAGACCACTGGCCTACCTAGTGGGGGATGCACACAGGCGTTCCCTAACTGCAGGGTGGGAGGCGTGGTGCTCTGCAGAGGGCCTGGTGCAGGGGGTGGGCAGGCCGCTAACAGCTGATGCTTCGGGGGGAGTAGGCTTCGACAGGGACACAAAGTTGGGAGAAGAGAGTTTTTCAGACTGTAGCCTTCGCCAGGTCCACGGGGTGAGAGACAGAGTGTGTGGGCAAGGGAGAGCTGGGTGTGCAAAGGTGTCCGGCTCTCAGGTCGGTTGGGGTGCCTGGGGGAAGATGCGGTGAGAGGTGTGTGGAAAACCGCGCAGAACTAGGAGAACAGCTGTCCTGGGAGGTTGAGGGAAGGGCTGTGGGAGGTGGTGTTTCATTAATTACCAACTTCCTTGATGGTTACATTTCTTCAACGTGATTAAACGCTGTGTCACCTTGCATTAGCAAGCTAGATGAGATTATTTCTCAAACATATCTAATCTGTATTCTTTTGACTAATGGCCATTTTGAGTTAAATTATTTCGATTAAGAACTTCAACTCAGCTAAGGTAGTTTGGCTAGGTATATTTAAATAGAATTTAAAGTAATCCCTGGCCTGGCTAAACTGTAAAGCAAGTCTGGGCAAAACACAGATATTTCTAATATGCAAGAATTCATTTTGCTTTTAATGTATGCTTTTATTCTTTTTGTGTATGCTTAAAAAAAATTATTTGAAGATACATTCTAGCAAAATGAGAAATAGATGCAAAAAACCCGAAGCCCCGAAGCCTGGGAAACACAGCTAACCAGGAATGTGGTGGAAGCAGTTCTGAGATGAGCATGTGCAGTGGGCCAGTCAGATTCTTCATAGAGACAGGAGGTCCAAGGCACTCCCTGCGCCCATTGTCATGACCAAGAGCTGCCACAAGGGAAGGCGCGTGTGTGTGTGGTAGGAGGGAAAACCAGGAAGATGCAGCAGAGAAAACTGTTACCCAGTTTTGAAGCACATTGTTGACTGATTTTAAGCTAGTACGAGACTATATTAAAAGAGAATCCACTTAACTGTTATCCTTGGGACATTCTTTTTCAAGCACAGCACTACTGATAGTGAAACAGTTCTTTCTTCTTGGGTCCGGTCACATCAATGGGCTTTGCAGGGAATGGTGTTCAGTTGGTCAGTCATGTCCGACTCTTTGTGACCCCACGGACTACAGCATGCCAGGCTTCCCTGGCCTTCATTGTCTCCTGCAGTTTGCTCATTCATGTCCATTGAGTCGGTGAGACCGTCCAACCATATCGTCCTCTGTCACCCCCGTCTCCTCCTGCCTTCCGTCTTTCTCAGCTTCAGGGTCTTTTCTAAAGAGTCAGCTCTTTGCCTCAGGTGGCCGAAGTATTGGAGCTTCATTCAGCATCAGTCCTTCCAGTGAATATTCAGGACTGATTTCCTTGAGGATTGACTGGTTTGATCTCTCTCTCAAGAGTCTTCTCCAGCACCACAATTCAAAAGCATCAGTTGTTCATGAATGAGGTTAATGTGCTCATTTGAGATCCATACTCGTTTTTTAATTCAGTATTTAGACTCAGCATCTACGCAGAGCACGTGTGATTTCAGAAGTTACATCTTAGTGTATACACTCAGCCCTTAGTAAGATGAGCGCGCTGACTGCTTCAGAATCTGGGAGGAGGCAGATGAGGCCAGGGAGCGTAGGGTGTGCGTTTCCTTCATCAGTGGAGTGAGAAGTCAGGAGAGTCTCTGCTCAGAGCAGATGGGTCAGATATCATGGCTTAAGCTTGTGACTGATTCCATAGGGCAGGGATCATGAGCCAACTACCCAGCTCGTAGCAGGAGAGCAGCCACAGACAGTACACGCAGGCTGTGTTTAGGAAAACTGTGCGCAGAACAGCTGGTGGGCCAGGTTTGCCCGTGGACTGTGGTTCACACACCTGTGGCCTAGAGTTGGGAGGTGCCCATCAAAAGTAGAAACAGGTGAGTCAAAGTAGCCACCTTTGAGACTCACCTTACACACCGCTATACTGTCGTTATAAAAAATATGTATTATTTCTGTGAAATCACAGGTAGGGCTGCCCAACTTAGCAAATAAAGGTAGAGGGCACCAGTTACTTAAATTTCAGGTAAATCACCAGTAACCTTGTTGGGTAAGTAGGCCAGAAATCTCACGGCGCTCAGTTACACTTCGGAATTCTTTGTTTATCTGAAATTTGCGTTTAACTGGGCATTCTGTGTATTATCTGGCACCTCTAATGAAGGAGAAAGGGGTAAATCCATTATGTTCATATAATGTGATGCAGTGTAAAGTGTGATGTGATGCCTTTAAAGGCTTTGGAAACCCTTAGTGCACTCTGGCCAGCACGGCTTGCTTGTTGAGTGTGTCTGAGGAGCTGTGCGCATGGTGTGTTTGGGACTTGATTCTCCTTTCCTGGTCCCCAGTAGGGAGATGGAGCCCTCCATTACCATGCTTCTCTTGCGGAAGTGGTCTGCTTATTTTTAAGGAATTACTATAACCGTGAAAAAAGTCCCGGGACTTTAGAAAACCATGGAAGCGAATCGTTACGCTGGTAGAAGAGATAGAGAAGTTTTTAGCAGGAGAAGGCATACATTTTCACAACAAAAGACAAAAGCAAAAAGCCTGGAGGCTGGGACACATTGTCAAGGCCATGGCTGGCGGTAACGCGGTGCTCCTGTTCCTAGGTGTACGAGCTGACTTTGCACTACACCCAACACCAGGACCACAACGTCGTGACTGGGGCCTTGGAGCTGCTGCAGCAGCTCCTCCGCACCCCGCCGCCCGAGCTCCTGCGCGTGCTGACCACGGCGGGCGGCGTCCGGCAGCTCGCTGCCGCCAAGGATGAGCCCGGGGGCCGCAGTCGGAGCGGGAGCATCGTGGAGCTGATAGGTAGGGTGTTCGGATGGCCGCTCTGGAGTCCACTCAGCCGTGACTCTGGCCCTGGAGCTGGTGAGCCACGGGCGGCCCAGTTGCTCGCGACACTCACGATGCAGGTGTCGTCCTTACTCCTGCTCCCGGGGACTGGGGGTGCGGGCGGGTGAGGTGAGGCCAGCACGGGCACCCGGCCTCCTGACCTGGACTCGGCCACCTCCACGTGGCGGTCCATCTGTTGGAAAGTGAGAGCGCTGGTGCGGTTTGCCCGTGGCGGACCCTGGGGTCTCCCTGGGGCCCTCAAGGCCTTTGCTGTCCTCTGGACCCTGCTTTGCGGTCCCAGCTGGCTCTCGGCAGCCCTCTGTCCCTCCTCCACGGCCCTTCCGCCCCACCTTGGCTGTTTTTCCCTGTGCTGTTGGGTACTATGGGGCCCTGATCCCACCACACGCTGCTGCTGCAGACCCCCCTGCTTGACTCGGAGTTGCCCCTGGGGAGCTGGAAGTCAGGGGTCCCCGAGTGGCAGCCTCTGGAACCGGATCTGGCGCAGCGGAGGCTTCTGGGCCTCTGCGGACCGGCCTCACCAGGCCCTGCGCGTGGGGTCTGCTCAGTGCAGTGCGGGCAAGGGTGGTCTTCATCGTCAGCAGAGACCAGGGAGACTGCGACGTCCGCCCGCTGCCTCGTGAGGTCACAGTGTCTGCCTGAACCCCACGGAGAAACTGTCACTGTGCCTGTCCTCCGGGCTTTGTCCTGAGCAGCCCTTCCCTGTGGGTGCAGGCATGATGGATGATCACTGTCCAATGATCTGATTTCTGATGACTGTGTCTGATGAAAATGTCTGTTTGATTATTGGTTGACCAAATAATCTGGGTTTTCTGATGTTTTTAGTTTGGCTTTTTAAATGCACTTTGAGCTCTTCTGACATTTTAGGTCGTATCTTTAGAACTGTATTTTTGAGTGCTAATGTAATTTTCAAGTTACTGCAATTAAAATTATGCAGTTTTTATGTTACAGGATGGTGGTTAAGCCCCACCTGTAGAAATAACGTTCCTGTATTTTCTAAAGTTAAATCAAGCTTGAAGATTTTCTAATTGTGTCTGGATTTCAGCTGCTTGGTACTGCACTTTCATCTGTCATTTTCTGTGACTTACAGCTGGAGGGGGTTCTTCATGCAGCCCTGTCCTTTCAAGAAAACAAAAAGGTGATTATTTCAGAAATGATTATTATCTTCCTGCTTTTTCAGTATTTCTCTGATACAGTTGGCTATGCCTGTACCTCTTCTCAGCAAGGTGATTGTGTGTATAAATGCAGCTGAAATCTGATAACCAGGCCCGAATAGTGCTGTTGGGTGGCTTCAGAAAGTTACTTGTTGATCAGAATTGGTTTATTGTAAATTTCTCTTTTTTTGAGGGGGGCTAGGGGCAGCCCGTACCATGTGACTTCTGGGACCAGGGGTTGACCCCGGGCTTGGCAGTGAGACCACTGAGTCCTCACCACCAGACCTCCAGGGAATTCCCTGTCATACATTTCTCATGCTTTAGGTGAGGGGTCAGCAGACGTTTTCTGTGAAGGGCCAGGCGGTGGCCCGTGGAATCTTTTTTGTGCAGGGCTGCAGCTCTGCCCTGTGGCAGGAAGGCAGGCACGGACAGTGCCAAGCTAGCGGGCACAGCTGCCTTCCAGCACAGCTTTGTTTAGTTGCCAACTCCTGCTCCAGGGGATGTTTTGCTTATAAAGGCAGCTCATCATCCCAAAGAAACTTGCTTAGTGTTAGTCAGGGATAATGTTTGGTTAATTATTTGGTTAATTTGGGCCTGGTTGTCATTTTTCAGCCATGTTTACCTTTGTACATACCCAACTTTTCTGATATAATTATTTTTATTTAATCAAATTTCTTCTGACATGGTCTGAAAGTTTTGGTACACATCATTGCTTACAGCACCAATTATTTTCTTCCTCCGCTCTAGATTTCCATAGGAAACTATTGCTGTTTTTTCTATTTTGAAATCCTAAAAGACTTCTCCTTTTTTTTTAATTGACATATAAAAACTAATCTTTTACATATGCTAATTTTTTGTGTGTCTTGAGTGTTTGAGAGCATCTAATGCCTAATAATATTATTTGTGATGTTGAATGGGATCTTCATAGGAATAATATTCTAGTCCTGGCTGGATTAAGTAAACGTTTCCTAGAATACTTAGAATTAACCATATTTGGATCATCATATGGAGAAGGAAATGGCACCCCACTCCAGTATTCTTGCCTGGAGAATCCCCATGGACAGAGGAGCCTGGTGGGCTACAGTCTGTGGGGTCGCATCGAGTCAGACACGACTGAGGTGGCTTTGCACGCACGCATCATCATGGTGTGGGATCCTTTCAAGTTTGAGATCTTGGTGAAAACCCTGAGATTGCTTGAAAGCTGAAAGGCTTCTGTCAGAAGCTCGTGTTTCTCTCCTTGGACGGGGAGGAGACTTCAGGCGTGTGACTAGATTTCCCTGGCACTTGCCTCGTTTCTTGATCTCTTTCTGATGATGAGGCGATGACAGATTCTGGTTGAGATGTTTTTTGGGGGCTGGAACGTGGAATTTGTGCTCAAGCTCTTCTTTTATTTTTTGAGTGTTTTGTTGTTTTCATTTAGAGCTGTAGTTGTCATACTTTTCTATTATAGCTTCAGGTGAGATCTACCAGTACATAAGAGACAGAAGCAGTTGTTGTTGGATGTCAGATCAGGGTGAGAGTGGGGGGCGTGGCCTGACCTTGCCCCCTGTGGGGAGAACTCCTTGGAACAGACTTGCAGACTGCTGTTTCCAAGGTCGGAGGCTGCTTTCGTTAACTCTGAATTCACAGGTTGGAGTGTTATTTGCTTTCTCAAGATAAATCACTTGCTCTGTAATAAAGGGCTGTGTTATTTAGTAGATAAGCCAAGTTGCTGTGTTAGTTTCATCTAGATCTTGAGTTTCCTTTGCTTTTTCCTGGATGGGAGGAGGGCTTTAAAGTCACATTAGTGTAGATTTATGGCAGTTATCACACCTGTGACTTCCTCATTGAAGAGGAGTGAAGTTAGAAATTGGAACTTGCCAGTAATTATTTTGATAATGTCATTTAATGACATTTGTATGTAAAGTAACCATAAAGATAAAATGATCCCACTTAAATCATGTTAAGACTTTTGTTTTCTTTTTTCCTTATTATAATTTGGAACTCATTAACTGTAAAATGTATTTTTAGAATTTTGCTAAAGAAGAAATACTATTCCATCCTCCCAGATCATACAGTACTTGAGTACTGGTTATCAGCAGTAGAAATCCAGCAAGTTAACTGATAATAAAAGTGACTTTTTGTTGGAGTTATGACATGAATATCCTGGCAGCTAATAGAATGGGTTCTAACTATAACTTGATATTTTTAAGATTAAATAGTAACAAATTATTTAACATTGACAGTAGTCTTAAGCCAATTAGTATTGATTATTAAAATACTTTGTGGTACAGATTGAGAATTACTGCTTTTAACTGTTTTTCATACAGGTTTATTGATTTTAATAATACTCTAAATAGGACATCTCTTCATTTTGTGTTAGTACTCTAGAGGAATAAAGAAACATGTATATGATGACAGGCTGAGAGCAGGAATTAGATGTGCTCGTGGCTTTCCTCTTGGAATGTCCATCTGTTTGGTTTTCAAAGCTCTTCCTGTAGCAGCTCAGGTCTCTCGCTGCGTCCTTCCTCAGGGAAAGTGCTCTTTGGAGAAGCGGCGCCCCTGGAGGACGACTCGGAGTCCAGGTCGGAGGGCAGCAGCCCCGCCTTCTCAGGTAGCGTGTCCCCCTTGCTCCTGTCCGCTGACCCCCTGCGCCTCAGTGGGTCGTGCTCCTCGGGGGCAGCCGTGAAGCCAGCTTGCTCAGATGCTGGATAATTGAGGCTTCTTCCATAGTGTTTACTTTGAAACACTACCTGTGTGTTTTCTTGGATCAAATATTTGCTATTTTCCTGTATAGGATGTTTTCCTATATCAAATATATGCTATTTTCAAGCTGTTTTAAAATTAGGTTTATACTCCCTGGGTGTAAGTCTTTTTGAGAAGTGAATGGTGGGTAAAGTATCTCATGAATTGCATGGGATGTGAAGAGGCAGATTGGATTAAAAATTGTCTGAGGATCTGAGCCAGGAAGAAATGGAAAATAAGAACAAACCAGTTATCAGTATTGACAGTGAATCAGTAATAGCTCTCAACCAGCAAAGTCCATGATCAGATGGCTTCATAGGTGAATTCTCCCAAACATTTAGAGAAGTGTTGACACCCGTCCTTCTGAAACTGTTCCAAAAAATTGCATGGAAAGAACACTTCCAAACTCATTCTGTGAAGCCACCATTCCCCGAAACTGAAACAAGACAAAGATACAGTAAAGATACAGTAACAAGAAAATTTCAGGCCAGTATCACTGATGAACATAGATGCAGTCAAGCAGGATTATCCTGGGGATGCGGAGGCTTTTCAGTATCCACAAATCAGTCAGTGAGACAGACTATAGTAACACATGGAGAAAATGAAAACCACTTGAGAGTGGTTTGGTCTGTATAACTCGAGCCAAATGAATATTTTTAGATAACTGAAAATAAGGCTGAAAATACAGGGAAAGAAAGTCAGAATACTTTTCATTGGTGATTATTTACTTACTGGTTTATTCTACAAAATAGAACCCCATTGACAGTAAGTAGCCTGCCAGGCTCCTCTGTCCATGGGGATTCTCTAGGTAAGAATATTGTAGTCGGTTGCCATGCCCTCCTTCACAGAAATCTTCCCAACCTAGGGGTTAAACCCAGGTCTTCCACGTTGCAGGCTGATTCTTTACCATCTGAGCCACCAGGGAAGCCCAAGAACACTGGAGTGGGTAGATATTTTAAATTACAAAAATAAAGTTAAAACATTAAAAAAAATTAAAGCTATCCATGAGCCCCAGTGCTCATTGACCCCCTGGCCTCCAGGAGTGACAGCTCACAGCTTGGTGTGGGTTCTTATGTAGGGTGGTGTTTTTTAAATGGGAGTTAAAGACTAGGGAAATGTGAAACTTGATGATGCAGGGGAGTGGGACTGGCTGAGCAGTCATGAACAGGGTCTGGGAAGATGGAAAGCCCACTTTTCGGAGCGCCGCTTGCTCCGAGCTTTTGTGAGCACGCTACCTGTACCCCAGCCAGGCTGCCAGGAAGTCACCAGAATCTCCATGGCGCTCCGCCCTCAGGACGGAGCAGCCGCTTGAGAGCTGGAGGTAGTTTGACAAACGTTGCTTGTCAAACTTGAGAGTTGGCGGTGAAATGCCACTTGGGAATATTCATAGCATTTAAAAATATCTACTCAAGATCCTTATTTTATCAATATAGTGATAGAGTAAAAGATAATTACTTACGTAATACAGTCAAAATGTTTGGAGAAGGCACTGTTTGTCTTGCTTTTGAAATAGACTAGTTATGTTTTCACTGTATTTAAGGATGTTTTATAGTTAAAACAGGTGCTGACAGTGAATTTGGGGGTATTCTACAAGTATATGGTTCCCCATTGCATTCTCTTGCTGACCCTTTGAAGAGTGAATGTTCCTCTGTCTGCAGCCTCAGTCAAGGGTGAGGTCGGAGGTGAGCTGGCTGCCTCTTCCGGGGTCTCCACCCCCGGCTCCACCGGCTCAGCGGCCGACTCTGCGAGTCATGACATCATCACCGAGCAGCCCCGGTCGCAGCACACGCTTCAGACGGACTCGGTGGCCCTGGCTGCCTGTGACTTGGCAAGCGCCGCCACCGACGGGGACGAGGAGGACATCCTGAGCCACAGCTCCAGCCCGATGAGCGCCGTCCCTTCCGACCCCGCCATGGACCTGAACGATGCGACCCAGGCCTCCTCGCCCATCAGCGACAGCTCCCAGACCACCACCGAGGGGCCCGATTCAGCCGTGACCCCTTCCGACAGTTCTGAAATTGTAAGTGGGCAGAGGGACAAGCCGGTTTCTGCAGAGGGGCCTTCCCTGGGGCCCCAGACCCAGACCCTCCTGCTTGTTCATTCCATCCCTCTGACATGTGAACAACAGTGTAGACGTCCCCAGCTCCGATCCTAAATCGGCAGCTCAGCCCCATCGGAGACCTTCCCTGAAGGAGACGGCCCAGTGTCCTTTGTGTTGAACACGGAGGTCAAAGGTTAGTTGATGAGTGCCATCAAGTGCATTTGAAATTTTTAATACCTTTTTGGGCACAGGGTAAGTCATTATTGTGAAGACCCTTAATGAACCTGTTATTAACAGATCTGCAGTCTTAATGCAGTATGACTAATAACATTAATACTGTGCATCATTTCAGTACTTTCTGACTTTTCAAGAACCCTGACTAGGTAGTCCGTCTTCTAGAGCATGTCTCTGGGTACCTCTCGTCTCTTGAGTTAGTGGACACGAAGCCCTCCGGAGTGGTCCGAAGTTTGGTACTGGCATAAACTGAGTTTCACAGCCCAATTTTATATAAACAATTTCTACTGGCAATTGTTTTGCTACTATTGAATGTGTTCTATTTATTAAGAATTTTTTCTTAAACAGTAGTGAATGCAGAAGCTTTGAGAAACACATCACGAAGCACTGGCAGCTGTCCAGTTGTCACGTGGATGTGGTTTCTGATGGCCCAGTGGGTTTCCACTGTCTCAATTGGAGGAGGGGCTCACCATTGGGGTTTTTAGCTGGAAGACCTGGCAGAAGATAGGGTAACTGGGTTGTGGGAAATGATTTTGAGTCAGGAAAGGGTGAAGAGTACTGACCAGTAGGCAGGGAGAAGGGGAGGTTGGGAAAGCGCTGCTCCCAGTAGCATGTTAACTGAGCGGAGGAAGTTTCTGTTGTCGGCTTATTGTACCAACTTGCGTCTTGCCTTTTTTTTTTTTCTAAATTTACTGGCTCTGCTGGGCCTTCGTGCTGCACGGCTTCTCTCTAGTCGTGGCAAGCAGGGACTGCTGTCTTGTTTTGGAGCTCAGGCTCTAGTGCACTCTAGTTTCAGTGGTTGCAGCCCTGTGGCTTCAGAGCACAGGCTCGGTAGTTGTGGCTCTCAGGCTTCACGTTCCTCAGCACGTGGGATCTTCCCCGATCAGGGATGGAACCCATGTCTCTGGCATTGGCAGGTGGATTCTTTTCCCGTGAGCCACCAGGGAAGCCCGTCTTGCCTTTTTATCGGTGATGCTTTCTAGACGGGTTCTCTAGACATTGGACAGAACGACCACAGGAAGTCGTGTGAGCATCCCGTCTGGAGCTGCTGCAGCAGCTGTGTGCCGTGGGGCGTGACTGTGCCAGGGGCCCACGCCGGGCTCTGGCCTGCAGGGAACTAAATGTCTCCCCTTGATGTTTCTCACCCCTGCAGAGTTCTTTCTAGTTTATGAGGTACTTCCATGTCTTTTATTTAGTCCGAGTTGTTTGCTGAACAAATGCGCTGAGCACCTGTTACGTTCCAGGGATTGTTCTACAAACTGGGGGTGAAGCAGAGGGCACAGCATGCAAAGCTGCTCTCCCGGAGCTGGCATTTCAGAGGGGGGCCCCAGGCTCTCCGTCGGGGCCAGAGAGTGAACCCCCTGGGCTCTGCGAGCCGCCTGCTGGCATTGCACACTCGCCTGTGCTAGTGAAGGGCCAGAGCAGCCACAGACAGTATGTGAACGAATGAGCGCGGCTGTGTTCCAGTAAAACTTTGTTTACAAAAACTGGTGATGGGCCAGATTTCCCTTCCTCTGTTCCAGAGTGTGTGCGTGTCTGCATAGGGCAGATCATAAGCCAGTCATCGGCAGGTAAATAAACACACAGTCAGATGGCAGCAAGTGCCACAGAGAGAAAGGAGCCAGCTGGAGGGGCCGGGATCTCCTCACGAGACCGTCCAGTGTGGTGGCTTGGGGTGTGGCCTGCAGGGAGCTCTGGCTTGGCTGCTCAGGGGTTGGGCAGCCTCTGCAGCTGTGGCCCTTGCATCCCCGTTTCCGCACCCACAGAGTGAAGCTGGTGATGGTGCTCGATGCTGTGGGGCTAAGCGACGTAATATGTGGGGGTGCTTTCACGCTAGCCAGGGATTTTCAGAAAATGTTGTTTTTTATTACGATAGAACTTCTCACTTTAGCCTGTGTGGGGTGTTTGTTTTTTTAAGTCATCTGGAGAGTGGAGAAAATTTGTTTCTTTCTTGATTGTTTTTGCTCATGTATTAATAGCTCAGTTTTATTTATTTAATTTTAATTGGAAGGAATAATATTTTTAATGATACAGAATTTATTTCAGTAATAATCTAGTAACATAGGGTCTTTCACTCAGTTTTTCAGGTAAATTACAGGGGATTTCACGTGGATGTGAGAAATTTGGCAGTATGAAATCATCACCCGTGTGTATGGCTAGATATATGAAATACTGTGCCCCAAACTTAGTTGGGTCAGTCCTAGCAGTTTAGGGGGTAACCTATTGTTAGACTTTTGTTTAAAAGACTTTTCCTCATTTTTGACTTGCTGTTTAAAATTAGCTTGTGAACACAAAGGTTTTTGTTTGGATTTTTGTCTTTTTGTAATCAAAAAAGAGAAATGTCCACATTGGGATTTCTTTGGCATTTTTAGAATCACAAAAACTTTCCATAATGTGGTAACGTGCGATCAGTAAGCTCTTGGTACTGTTCATGCCTGTACCCACGTGCCTTTGAGGAGGTAACCTTCATATTGGTGTGTAAGATGCTTACAGGGTTTTGCCTTTGCCTCTCCACCTTGGAGGGCTTGCCCCTTGGTGGTGGCACTTCAGAAGCCTCACAGCCCCTCTTGCACGTTCAGGTGTTAGATGGCACCGACAGCCAGTACCCAGGGATGCAGGTGGGGCCGACGCAGGACGAAGATGAGGACGCTGCTGCCGTTCTTCCTGATGAAGACACAGAGGCTTTCAGAAACTCTTCCATCGGTATGTTGACTTCAGGCGGTGTACGTAAGTCCCCAACACACGACTAGGCCCCATTGTGAGAGTGCATTCCTAAGTCCAGCAAAGTGAACCCAGGTATCCAGCTAACATGATCGGCCATATAGGACTGCACTGTAAAAAGTTTATAATACTTTTCCTACTTTTTCCTGGACTTGAAATAAAGACTCAATGGACATGAATTTGAGCAAGCTCCAGGAGATGGTGAAGGACAGGGAAACCTGGTGCACTGCAGTCCATGGAGTTACAGAGAATCGGACACAACTGAGCAACTGAACATCAGCTCCTGTATACAGTACTATCTCTGTCGAGTACGCTTGTAGAGGGTGCAGTGTGCCCCGAGCTAACTTACGTGATTGGAAAGTGAACACATGCTCACATCTTGGGAAGTTTGTGACTTGAAAGCTCGTATGTAGGGGCCTTACTGTACTACCAAGTTGCCTTGTTTCAACCCTGACCTCTTACATCTTAACTTCCAAGAAGTCTTCTGGTGTCTATTTCCTGAGTTGTAAACAGCAAATGAGGAAAACCGGCTGAGAAGTTGTCATCCTTTTTGGCCTAAGTCCTGTGCTTTCGTGCTGACTGTGTGTCGATGTGGGTGTTTGTGTCTTAATTGGGAATTTGTCGTTTGACTTAGTCTCTTTCTTTGATTTTGAAGCCCTTCAACAAGCACATTTGTTGAAAAGCATGGGCCACAGCAGGCAGGCGTCTGACAGCAGTGTGGATAAATTTGTCTCACGAGAGGAAGCTGCCGAACCAGGGGATCCAGAGAACAAGGTGAGACACCGGGGCCTGAGACCACGCCACGTCCTGCGCGGGCCTGCGTGTTGAAGCGTGCTCTGGCTGCCGTCCGTCCGCCGCGCTCCTGGCTTTCCTGTGGCTGCGCCTCCGCTCAGCCCTTTCCCTTTCACATATCAGCCTTGAGTCTGCTCTGCTGTCTGCCTCTCGAGGTCTGGGTGCATCCTTGAGAACTGCCCGAAGTTCTGATTTCTTCGACTGTCCATGTGATGATAGTGTGTGGCCTGGCAGCGTTTCTTGGTTTTGTTCCACTGAATTATTTGTTTACTTATTGTGGTAGATACTCATGCAGTTCTCCATTGCAACCCTTCTGAAGGCACAGCCGAGCGGCATTACGTGCCCACATGTTGTGCAGCCATCCTCACGGCGTTCACAGGACTGTTTGATCTTCCCAGACTGAAACTGTCTCCCTTTGACACTGACTC
This sequence comes from Alces alces, assembly GCA_015832495.2. Taxonomy (NCBI): domain Eukaryota; kingdom Metazoa; phylum Chordata; class Mammalia; order Artiodactyla; family Cervidae; genus Alces; species Alces alces. The sequence continues at coordinate 45,727,946 of JADEYB020000017.1, read as the reverse complement.
CCATTCCTCCCCCCACCTCTGGCCCCTCTCACCCACCATTCTGCTTTCTGTCTCTCTGGATCTGACTACTCTGGGGACCTCTCATAAGTGGAATCACGCAGTACTTGTCCTTTTGTGTCCTCAGGGTCATCCGTGTTACAGCGGGTGTCAGAATTCCCCCCCCCCCCCGCCCCTTTAAGACTGAATGATGTTTCAGTGCATGTGTTTACTACATGTTGCTTTCCTCTTCATCTGTTGATGGACACTTGGGTGACTCCCCACCTTTTATTGGTTGTAAATAATGCTGTTATCAGGGAGTATACAAATACCTCTTCAAGACCCTGATTTCGTTTCTTGTGGGTGATATACCAGAAGTGGAGGTGCTGAACTGTGTGATGCTTCTGGTTCTAACTTTTTGAGGCAGCCCTGTACTGCTTTCCACAGCAGCTGCACAGCTTTCTTTTATTTATTTTCTGCGCTGTGTGGCATGTGGGGTCTCAGTGCCTTGACCAGGGATTGAACCTGCGCCCTCTGCATTGGAAGCGCAGAGTCTTAACCCCAGGGAAGTCCCTGCTGCACCATCTTACATTCCCACCCACGGTGTACCAGCATTCCGTTTCTCTACATCTTCACCAGCACTTTTCTGTCTCTTTTTTTTTGAGAAGATCGTCACACTGGGTGTGCAGTGGTGTATCATTGTGGTTTCTGACCTGCATCTCCCCTAATGATTAGAGATGTGGAGTATCTTTTCATGAGTGAATTAGCCATTCATGTATCTTCTTTGGAGAAACGTCTCTTGAAGTCCTTTGCCCATTTTTAACTCAGGTGGTTTGGTTTTTTTTAGTTGTTGCTCAGTTGTCCGTTGAGCTATTTCAGTATTCTCTCTGTACTGCCTGCCTCTCCATGTCAGTGTCCTGTGCTCCCGGTCAGTTTTAAATCCTCAAGGACAAGAAGTAGCGTTTCACACTTGGTCCCTCCGTGGGTGCTGCGTCACCGTCTCGACCTTGGCCGTTCCTCTGGGAGTGGCCTCCCCTCACAGCTTCGGGCGTCCCTGGGCGCTCCCCTCCGCCTATGCGGCGTGCTCCTTGCCTGCTGTCTCATTCGGCCCCAGCCCTTGGGGCCCCCTGTCAGGACTCCCCCTGGGGGTCTGATCCTGCCCGACCGTGGCCTGTGAGGTCAGGCACGTATCTGAACGCCAAACTCCTGGCACAGTTGCTGCTCTGGAATTCCTTGTTGGATGAACTAAGGAATCAGCGTGTAAGTTTCATGATTATAAAAGACAAATAAGTGTTGCTTTTTCTTTACAGCCCTGCCGGATCAAAGGCGACATCGGCCAGTCCACTGATGAAGATTCCGCCCCTCTTGTCCATTGTGTCCGCCTTTTGTCTGCCTCATTTTTACTCACAGGGGAAAAAAACGGTGAGAATCAAAAGGCAGGTGCAGAGTTGGAGGGAGTGACTTGAGGCTTCAGAGGCCACCTTGGTCACCAGCTTTGAGCCTGGTTGCAGCTGATGGAGTAGAAGCTGGAGACGAGCTTTGGTTTTCACCAACTGATGGGGAAGGCTGGGGGAGGCTGGTTTCCTGGGGCTGGCTTTGTTTGTTTGGAAGCTAAAGATTTGCTGCTGTGATGCTGACGGCGACCGGGGCGGATCTGTTTGCAGCCTTGGTTCCGGACAGGGACGTGCGGGTCAGCGTGAAGGCACTGGCCCTCAGCTGCGTTGGAGCCGCCGTGGCCCTTCATCCTGAATCTTTTTTCAGCAAACTCTACAGAGCACCGCTGGACACTATGGAATATCCTGGTACGTTCACAGTTTGTGTCTCATTCCTCATGTTTAGTCACTGGTTTGAAAACTATTTCAAACTCTGACTATTTTAGTTATAGATCACCAAGTTTTCTGAGTTAATTTGCATCGTTTGAGCTGTGTGAGAGCTCTCCGTAAAGCACATCAATTGTCATGTTTTTAGCTTCTTGGACCCCCTGCCGATGCAGTGTTTAGTTGAAACACACAGAGGAAAGCAATAGAAATATGGGAATATAAGAGCTCATTAACATATGTGTTGGATTTTAGCAAAAGCACAAATTGTGTATAATCCAAATTGCTTCGGGTCACACCAGCTAGACCAGACATTCACACTTAGCCGGCGGGAAGCGGGATGTTCACGCTCAGAGCCGGTGGGGAGCAGGACGTTCACGCTCAGAGCCGGTGGGGAGCAGGACGTTCACACTCAGAGCCGGTGGGGAGCAGGACTTTCACGCTCAGAGCCGGTGGGGACTGAGATGAGCTGGGCGGCAGCGACCAATCTCCCACAGTGCACGTCCTGGGCATCTGCTCTGATGGGGTGACTGGGGGAAGCCTGCTCTCCTAAAGTTACGCTCTTGCCTGCTCTCTCACTCTTTCCTTGGGTGAGGGGACAAACCCATGCTTTTGAATTTATATTAGATAATAAGTGTGGACAAGTTTGAGACTCTCATGTCATTTTCTTGAAGCAAAAGCTTGACAACCTGGAATTGTAACCCGGAAACTGTTGTGTTGGAGTGGTGTCAGGGATGTGGTGAATATAGGCTCTTTAAACCCGGGACGTTTTCACCACGGACGGCTGTTACAGGCAGGTCTTTCTGGATCAGCATCGCTCCCTCGCCCTTCTTTTCTTGCCTGGGAATTCAGCCTTTGCCTTGAGTTAGAAAGTTGACGGTAGGGACCTGTACAGTGGCCGGGCCATTTCTCTCCGCAGAGGAGCAGTACGTGTCGGACGTCTTGAACTACATCGAGCATGGGGACCCGCAGGTCCGAGGAGCCACAGCCATCCTCTGCGGGACGCTCATCTGCTCCGTCCTCCGCCGGTGCCGCTTCCACGTGGTGGCCTGGATGGGCGCCGTCAGAGCCCGGACAGGTAACCACCAGCCTTCAGCGTTCAGCATTCCATGTCGTCGCTCCTGGACGGCATCCTCGTGCTCAGACTCACACGAAGGCGTCTGTGCTTGCTCTTCCGGGCAGGAAATACATTTTCTCTGGCGGACTGCATTCCCCTGCTGCAGAAGACTTTGAAGGACGAATCCTCGGTTACTTGCAAGTTGGCTTGTGCAGCTGTGAGGGTGAGCATAATCGTTTGTGGATATCAGTTCTTTGATTAGTGGTAATTTCACCAATGTTAACAATGAAAACTTAAGCTTAATATTAAATATTTCCATTCGCAACAGTAATAAACATCTGTGTGTCTACCTCTCAGCCTCAGAAGGAAAACAGTGCCAACAGAGTCAAGGGTTAATAGACTTCGGTTTAAATCTCAGAATATTTGTTTGAAATACACATTTCCTAAAGGGTATCTCTACCTTGCTCATATTAAGTGTAAAACTTGTTGAATTAAAACGCAGCAGCTCTTTCAGTCCCGTTGAATGCACAAACTGAGGCACGGGGGTTATTGAATACCCTGTGGTGTTGGTGGGGGGACGGCCCCAGGCCTTTATGGGGTAGCATGTTGAAATGCTCTATCAGCTGGTTCAGAACTCACAACTGGCCCAACAGCAGTCCACGTTAAGCAGTAAAAATCAAGCCCCAGACCCTACCATTGTCGGACTTATGTCCCTCTTTAAAATGTCACGGTCCGGCCAGACTTGCTCCTTGGTCCCAGGTGTTCACCAGGTGTCGGTCGGTCTGTGTCTGCTGGGGCAGAAGGGAGCCGGTCAGCAGCACTCAGCAGGCTGCGTGTGGAGTTGCCCCGCGCGCGCTGGGGCGGGTGAGATGCAGCCTCGGAGCCTGGGCGGCCCAGTGCCGGGTCCCATCAGTCAGGGTGCAGGCCCCGGGTCATGGCGTTGGGCCTGGGGCGGACGGGGGCCAGCAGGGGCGGTGCGTGCCCGGTGTCGGGGAGGGCAGGCCTGGATGGAGGCAGGGGTCGGGGAGAGAGCTGCATTCTGTGGTGGCGACACGCTCACGCTCCACCTCGAGGTGACTGAGGCACGTGTGTGTGGTCAGTGTTTCTGAGAGAGGTCGCTGTCAGAGGGAGATGGAGCGGGGACGGGGAGGGGTGCGTGTGGGGGGTCTGCAGAGGCCCACCCACTGCCTGCCTTCCAGCTCTGCGTCATGAGCCTCTGCAGCAGCAGCTACAGCGCTTGGGGGCTGCAGCTCATCACTGACTTGCTGGTCCTGCGGAGCAGCTCCTACTGGCTGGTGCGGACGGAGCTTCTGGAGACCGTGGCAGAGATCGACTTCAGGTGGGTGAGGCGGGCCCACTGGGTCAGGCTTGCATGGCGTGGGATGGCCCGGTGCCCGGGTGCAGGCGGTGACCTGTGTCCCTCTGTGTCTGCCCCTCTCTTCTGAGACTTCGCCCTCGTCTTGGAGTTTTTACGTCCAGGCAGAGGAGTGGAGTTTTCTGGTAGTCTTAGTCATTCGAGTTTCTGCACGGTGTGAGTAACAGAGCTCAGGCTTCTAAAACAATGAAGCCTGTGTCACTTGGGCCTGTTTAAACGGCTGCATGCCACGCTGTGCTGAGCCTAGGTCAGACAGCAGATCGCTGTTGCCACAGTTGAAGAGTAACTTCTGACGCCTTGCAGTTTATCATTGTCTGAGAAAGCAGGATTCCACGTTTTCTTTCTATGCTTTCTTTTAGATGGGGAATTTTCTTTTTTGTCTGAGTTTGTGTTTTTTTTCAAGCCCCCGTTTGTAGAGGGCTGGTTGTGTGCCAGGCTGGGCTGGCGCCCTCTGGGTTATTGTCTTTCAGCTTTCAAACATGTCTTTGAAGTCTGGGCTGCTTCCCGCTGCGTCTCACAGGCAGGACCCCGGGTGGTGGAGGGGGGGACCCGCCTCTGAGGGGGCCGGAGTCTCAGCCCCCTCCCCAGTCTGCCCTCCTGCCACCTACAGGTGTTTGAGCTAGTTCTGTAGGACACTTGGGTCTTTCAAAATACCCGATGTTTATATTCACTTTGAAGAAAAGTACTGAGTACTTTCTGAGTCTGGAGTCGGAAGGAGCGTGGGTTCTCCTAGCTGGAAGCAGGCGCCTTCCTGCCGTGTAACATGGGGCTGCCTCAGAGCCTTCCCTGGCTCCCGCCTGCAGCCCTGGCGTGGCCGTCCTCCTCCTCTGTGGTCATGCAGGCCATCCGTGCGGCTCTGTTCAGTAACTGAATTGTTCACCGTGAAATATGTTCTTTGTGTTAGGTTGGTGAGCTTTCTGGAGGCCAAAGCAGAAACGCTGCACAGAGGGGCCCATCACTACACAGGGGTAAGCCCTTCATGTCTGGGAGGCCATGATTTAACTTCCAGGAGTGCACTTTCCCCTTAGTGTGGAATTTCTAGGAATGCTTTGTATCATGAAGCTTGTGATCATATGTGTGACGTTAGGGCTACTGACGTTGAGTTCTTCTTCACTGGCTTTCCAAGATACCTGACTTAAAATTCATTTAAATACAGAGATCAGATCTGTTTTTATCTTTCTTTCCAAAGCTTTTAAAACTGCAAGAGCGGGTGCTCAATAATGTTGTCATCTATCTGCTTGGAGATGAAGACCCCAGGGTGCGGCATGTTGCAGCCGCTTCGTTGATGAGGTATTTACCCAGTATCTTCTCTCTCCATTCACCTTCTTGGTTAAAGTACTAAACGATATGACAGTGGGAAGAGAGGTGAAAATTTGGAGGCCATAGGGCATATTCCTAAATCTTTGACCTCACTTTTGGTTACTCTTGAGCTATCAAAAAGCATATTTTTCACTGTCTCAAGAATCTAAAATGAAAATTAAGACAACAATAAAGTATGAGTCTCATATTGTAAAAGTAATGTACTTTGATGGTCAGATTTTTGAAATATGGAGAATAGCACTAAGAAGAAAATAAAAATCACCTCTAGTCCTCCCACTGGAGATAACCACAGTTAACATTTTTTGCTTTATGTCCTATGTACAAGTTTCTTTTTCAAAATTGGGACAAAGTGTACATGCAATTTTATTATCTGTTAATTTCCACATAATAATCATTAGCATTTTCCTGTGAGAAATACTCTTCTAAAAAAGACTTTTTAACTACCACCTTTGTCTGGGATGTCTCTGTCTGTTGAGATGTGTTCATATTTCTGTACTGAAGTGCATGACATTTCATACAGTGTGAGATAAAGAAAGGCTGTAAATACTGTTTACAAGAAACTTTTAGTTAGTGGCCACTTTTTCACAGTGTAGTTTTGATAAATTTTTTTGTAAATATTATTTGGTTGGATACTAAGTTTTTATTGATTTAGATAATGAATAATGGTTCAGTGACTAGTATTATACATAAATGTTTATGTAGTGATTAGTATAATGCATAAATGTTTACATATAACTTTTTTTTCTAAGAATTAATTCCTGGAAGTTGAGTTACTAGGCCAAACAACCTTTTTGTGTTTTTTTTTCCTTATTAGCTTATTGAAGTAAGATTTTTTTATCTCTTAAAATTGACCTATTTTAAGTGTACAGTTAATGATTTTTGGTAAACTTACAGTTGTGCAACGTTCACCACAGTCCAACTTTAGAGTATTTCCATCATTTCAAAAAGATCTACTGTGCCCATTTGCAGTAACTCCCAACTCCTACCCAGCCATAGGCAACCACTCATCCACTTCCTGTTCCTCGAGGAACGTGTGCCTTTTAACTACACACACTTCATATAAACGAGAGCGCACAGTCAGTAGATGGACTTTTGCCTCTGACTCTGTTTCACTCAGTTTTTGAAGTTCATGCATGCTCTGAGGTGTGTGCCCATCGTCTGTTCTTCCCACTGTCTGGCAGCGCTCTGTCACCTAGATGACACTGTGTGTTATACACACTGCCCATCGTCTGTTCTTCCCACTGTCTGGCAGCGCTCTGTCACCTAGATGACACTGTGTGTTATACACGCTCACCAAGCGGTGGGATTATTCTCACTTTTTCATTGTTATGAATCATGCTGATTAAACTCTTGCCTCCAAGACTTTGAGTGGACGTATGTTTTCATTTCTTGGGGGTAGATACTGGCAAGTGGGTTTTTATGGTTTTAGTACTTAACTGGAGAATCGCACGGACAGAGGAGCCTGGCGGGCTGTGGTCCATAGGGCCACAAAGAGCTGGACACTACTGAAGCGACTGAGCAGGCAGTGAAGTTACTGTCCAGAAGCGGGTCAGTCTGCCCTCCCACCAACCAGAATATGATCATGCCTGAGTCTTTTCACCAAGCAGGCATTTCAAAAAAGTTAAATATGTGTCAGTTTCTTAGGCCGTCATTGGTATTTCTTTTTAACATAACTTTTATCTTGTTTTAAAAATAATAACACGTTTACTAAACAAAACTCAGGAAAAATATAAAAACCTTTGTAGTCAAACTGCTCAAAGAAAACCAGTTGTGTTTTAGTGGATAGCCCTTTGGTTTTCAGTGTGAAAGTCGCTCAGTCGTGTCCGACTCTGCGACCCCGTGGACTATAGATCCCATGGAATTCTCCAGGTCAGAATACCAGAATGGGTAGCCATTCCCTTCTCCAGGGGTTTTCAGTGTGGTCATGTGCGTGTCTTTGATTGCTTGTGAATTGTGCCTTTTCAGGGACTTGACAAGGTTTGTATGACTTGCTTGACCAAAGATCTTGAATCTTTACCATTTTCTATGAGTGACAGTAATTTATTAAACCTTAGGAAAAAGTTGTATTTATGACCAGGTCTTCCTGGAGGAAAGAAACTTTAACTGAAGATAGTGGGGTTCGCACACCACTGTTTTCAAACAGCTGATTGTCTCTGGGGGTCACAGGCCCGCCTGGGGGTGTGTGAGTGCTCCTGCAGAGACCCTGTGCTCCCCCCCCAGAGCTCACCTGGAGGGGCCTCAGCCGGGCTGCCCCTGGGGGTGCAGGTGGTTCCGCAGAGAAAGCCCCGGGAGTGTGGAGGGACCGCCCTGCTGCCCCCTGCGCAGGGCGGCTTCCTGCACCCGCTGATACTGAGCGAGGTGGTTAGAGGAGCACTCGGGAGGCTTTTTAACTCCGAGGATTTGATCGTGTGCAGAGAGCCGTATGTCACTGTGTGAACACGAGAGGAAAGTCCAGCCCCCGGTCATTTCAGAGCCGGGGTGTGGGGCACGGTCTCGCGTCGGGAGCCTCTGCTCCAGCGTGCCCGACCAGTGCCGCCGCTCAGGGGACGTGTCCGTGGGTAGACGTTGTCGGGCTTGCCGGTGACACGGGGCGCGGGGCAGTCCGCAGGGGTTTCACATACTTTCTAAGGGAAGTAAATCTGACTCTTATGTTAGGCTCGTCCCAAAGCTGTTTTACAAGTGTGACCAAGGACAGTCTGACCCCGTGGTGGCCGTGGCGAGAGACCAGAGCAGCGTGTACCTGACGCTCCTCATGCACGAGACGCAGCCTCCGTCCCACTTCTCTGTCAGCACTGTAACCAGGTATGCCGACCGAGGCGTGGGGGCGCTCATCTGAAGCCTTGCGTTTTCTGGAGAAGATGCTTAATGAGGGTGTTTGAGCAGGCGGGCTGCCTTCAGTAGGACGCTTCTTTCCTCAGGGTTCACCACCCGCCTCTATTCAGGTTCTGCTGCAGCCAGGCCCAGTGACGTCACAGGTCATGATTTGTTTGTTACGAGCCACAGACTGACAGCTGCGTTCTTCTGCAGGACTCTAATACTCTGTCTTGTCCCTAAAATTTTCACTTTCTTTGTGTTATCTAAGAGTATGATTGTGTCACGGCATTAATTTTTAGCAGGCTATTAATTTTAGCAGGCTGTTACAGAGTGTCAGTGTTATTTAGGGTTATCCACTAGCTAAGTGATTAGCAATTAGTATTATTCACATGTTTTTGTGAAAGGTCTTTAAAGACAATTTCAAATGACTAAACACAGCCCATTCTCTTATTCTCAGATGAGTGGGATAGACTAAAAGTAATCAGCAGAAATGCTTTTTGAAGTTCTAATTTTCTTTAAAATTTCAGTTTGCTAGGAATGCTGCAGAAATGATAATAAGACTATTATGCTTTTAAAGAATTCTCTGTATTTTAAATGTTATTTAAAAATTAGCTTTTATGTGATAATTTTTTCTCCTGAGTGGCACTTTTAAAAAATACTTGGGCTAAATGACTTTTGAAGCCAAAATGTCCATGTGACAGTTTGTTCTGAATTTGAAACTCAGCTTGTCAAATTTTGAAGTTATTTTTTCTTATTAAATACCTCTTCTAATGCAAAGATTGTTTAAAAACATGGAAATAATTTTTTTATTAGATAATTTCCTTTTTTTTTTAACCTCAAAACTGGCATTTTCCTTCTTTAAGCAGAAGCAATATAAGAATATTTCATTATCGGAAATTTGACAAGCTTATGATAAGTAACTTGTCAACAAGGTTACATCTTTTAAATGTCATTAGATACCAACAGAGATAGGTATAATATTTTATTAAAATTGGTTAGTAACTATAGCTGTGAAAAATTTCTAGTCCAAACTCAGACTGTCCTCTAGATACTCAGCTTTGTTTAGCTTGGTTCTTGCATGATAAGCAGAAATCCCGGTTGTACACTGAACTTGCAGGATTTGTGTGAGGAGATAAACTGTGTTCCCCTTAGTCTGTATCGTTGAGTGCCTCTGTGGACAAGACCTGAGGGGAACGGAAGTGAATCGACACTCACCCTGCCTGGGCTCCCTCCCTGTAGTTGGGGAATTAGAATTTGTATGTAACTACTAGGAGGGATTGAAATTGACATGTGCCGTGAATGGAATAAGGAAGAAGTGACAGTCTTGTAGTGGGAAAGGACTTCCTTTTGTTTGGAATCAGGAGTAGATTCCCACAGGATGTAATTTAAAGCTTGAAAAACAGGCAGCTTTGGATCGGCTGATTTTAAAGGAAATTAGAACTTCATTAAAGCATTTCTGCTGATGACTATTGGTCCTCTGGCGTGGTTGGACATTGGAGGAGGCAGGGGTTATTTCAGCTGTCTCTATAGAATAATGACCACATTTATTTCCAGTCTTCCCGTAACTTTTAAAGTCAAGATTGCTTTAACTTCGTGTGGCCTTTAATCTTAAAATTTTAAAGGCCATTTGAATTCTGAGAATGTCATAAACTTTAATGGGAGATTTTAAGTCTCTCTGTATCTTTCTCATTAGAATTTATAGAGGCTATAACCTGCTACCAAGCATCACAGATGTCACTCTGGAAAATAACCTCTCGAGAGTCATTGCAGCCGTTTCTCATGAACTGATCACATCGACCACGAGAGCGCTCACAGTAAGTCCCTTGGTTGGGCTAATGAGTTAATTTTCAGTAGTTTGCATGGTCTGTTCTTCATGATAGGATACTTGTAGTAGAGCTCTTACATGTGGGCTTCTGTTAATAAAACCCTGGTTTATTCCAACGAAAATGGAAACAACTATTTTCAGGTTATTAAAGTAATACATGTTTATTCTAAAAAGAAATTCAGCCCATCTAGGAAGAAATAATGATGAAAACTACCATAATCCAAATTGGTAGTATATCAGAAGTTTAAAATATCTCTAAAATAATTGACTCAATGACTTTATAATATATATGAAGAGGAAAAAACCTTGGAAATACCAACAAAGATTTTTGTGTCATGTGATTATCTATATCATTATTTATGATGCTAAAAGTACAAAAGAACTGTAATGTCCAAGAATCCTATACTGAATAAATTCTGATGATGACTAAATTCTGTATAGATGGTGATGTGTATAGTTATGCACCTATTAACTTGATGCTTTGGAGCATTTGTAACAGTCTGCAGAGTGAGCCTCTAGATTATAATGTTGAGTGAAAAAACGCACAGTACAAAACCATGTGCTTGTGTATAGTGGTTTTGAAAACAGTGTTCACATAAACACATTTCTTACTCGGGAAAGTAATTGGCAGAAAATTACTAAAATTAATTTTACAACTATGAATGGTTATTCTTTTTAAGATATCATACATTTTCTAAAATGAACATGTGTAATTTCCATTATCAGAGAGAAGAATGGTACATGAAAAGTGGTACCAGTTCACTGATTTACCAGCTTAAACCTTGTCATTTATTTTCTGTGACAGAAGGAATGCTTTCCTGTTGTAAAAACTCAGACAACTGTGATTAGACTCTCTTGATACACATATAAGTGCCTTTCACACTTAAATACTGTTTGGGCTCTCTGTAGTTTGGACTTCCCTTGATTTGTTCAAAATGTTATAAATTTTATTTGTCTTTATTGTGGCCTACATATATCAGACGCTGTTCTAGGCTTGGGATGTAAAAACAAGAAGGATCCTTGCCCTGTGGTTCTTTCAGTCTGGTCAGGAAGATGGAGGTTAATTAGCTTGAGCTCAGGAATGGCTGGTGCGGGGGTGGGGGGGGGTGGAGCAGAGAAGAGGGGAAGGAAATTCCAGGTAAGGGGCGGGGGAAGGCACAGGAAGATTAAAGTCGAACAAGAGGAGGTGCCTCCCTGCTGGCCTCTCCTCCCTGGATGTAATCCACCCTCCTCAAACCTGTATCTCGGCTGTCCAGCTGTATCTGAATTCTCAGGTGTGAACTTGTTCCGTGGGAGGACAGATGTCCTGTGCTTGGGTACAGAGCTCAATTCTGTTTTCACTGTTTGTACATTTTATAAAGCGTAAAAGGGGGGGTCAGTGTAATAAACCCCTGTGGTGTTGAGTGTGATCTTATCGTTCCTTTCTTGTTTAGTTTGGATGCTGTGAAGCTCTGTGTCTACTTTCAACTGCCTTCCCAGTTTGCATTTGGAGTTTAGGTTGGCACTGCGGGTATGTATTTCCTTGGCACATGACTGTCTGCAGTCATGTGATACAAACATGGTTATACAGATCCTTTTTTTTTTGTCTTGTTAAGTCTTTCATCAGTGTTACCTTTTGGGGAAGTACCCACTGGAATATTAGCTTCTCCTGGTTAGTTGTGTTTGATGCTACTGACAGGAGACTTGGAAGCAGTGAATTACTTGTGATTCTTTTGGATGTGAAATGCTCACACATCAACATTTGGAGGATTTGAGAGTGTGACTTGCAGTCTTATTGAGGGGAATTTGCATACGCTGGCAAAAGACTTTTCTGATTGGCTTGATTCTCTCCAAAATTACTCACTATGTATTAAAAATTTAGAAACTTTCTTTGTTTGAAATCAGATGTGATCTATCATGCAAAGTCATAATCAGTTACAAGAGTCGTTTAGGAACTACTGTACTTACATTCGGAGAAGGCAATGGCACCCCACTCCAGTACTCTTGCCTGGAAAATCCCATGGACGGAGAAGCCTGGTGGGCTGCAGTCCATGGGGTCACGAAGAGTCGGACACGACTGAGCGACTTCACTTTCACTTTCCACTTTCATGCACTAGAGNGTCCATGGGGTCACGAAGAGTCGGACACGACTGAGCGACTTCACTTTCACTTTCCACTTTCATGCACTAGAGAAGGAAATGGCAACCCACTCCAGTGTTCTTGCCTGGAGAATCCCAGGGACGGGGGAGCCTGGTGGGCTGCCGTCTGTGGGGTCGCACAGAGTCGGACACGACTGAGCGACTTAGCAGCAGCAGCACTTACGTTAGCAGTTCTCATTTAAAAATGAAAAGGATTTTCCTCCAGTAGATGGAGTGAAGTGAAGTGAAAGTCGTCAGTCATGTCCGACTCTTTGTGACTGCATGGACTATATAGTCCATGGAATTCTCTAGGCCAGAATACTGGGGTGGGTAGCCTTTCCCTTCTCCAGGGGATCTTCCCAACCCAAGGATCAAACCCAGGTTTCCTGCATTGCAGGTAGATTCTTTCCTGCCTGAGCCACCAGGGTATCCCTAGAATACTGGAGTGGGTAGCCTTTCCCTTCTCCAAGGGATCTTCCCAACCCAGGAATCAAACCAGGGTCTCCTGCATTACAGGTGGATTCTTTATCCTTTCAATCAGATCTGCTCCCTGATTTCATTTCTCAGTGATTTTTATGGACCTGTGGTTACAAGAAAGATGCTAGTTAACAATAGTAAAATCACTTTATGACCCAGCATGAAATGAATAGCCAGAATCCTCTGTTTGGTTCATAAGAGAAGGCAAGACTTAGCTCAGCGTTGTTCTGTAATTTGGTCCTGCTTCCAGAGTGCCCCCACTGAGCACCTCAGACGAGTCCAGGAAGAGCTGCACCGTGGGGATGGTCACCATGGTCCTGACCCTGCTGTCCTCAGCCTGGTTCCCCCTGGATCTCGCTGCCCACCAGGATGCTCTGATTTTAGCTGGGAACTTGCTGGCAGGTATTGGCCGTGCGTTGAAACAGCTGCAGGTGAACTCGTCTCTGACTTCATTGGAGTGGGCAGTGCGTGCAAGTGTTGTCTTGGGCCCCAGGGCAGTAAGAAGGCATAGTGTGAGGGCTGCGTTCTCCAGGGGCTTGTAGGTTTATAGGGGCAGGGGTCAGCACAGCAGGGCTGTTATGCTCCCAGTTGGGGATTAGGATGGGGAGCAAGGTTTGTGGGCTGGCAGGAAATGGCACAGCACACAGTACTACATGGGACACGGAACAAACAGTGTGTGATGTTTGAGAACTGACAGTTTTGGACGTCATTATGCGAGTGAAGACGAGGATAGGGAATGTGGCCTGTGAGCAGTTCGTCTCCATTAGTGAGGACTCAGAACGTTTGCTCTGGGAGGTCACTGGAGAGCTTCATGAAAGGGACTAACAATCGGGTCAGTGTTTTAGAAAGATAGCTTGGCTTATGCAAATACAGATCAGAGAAGTTAGGGAAACTCACAGTTAAGGCAAGATGGAGAGAGTCTGAACAGGGTAATGGTTGTGGCTTGTGTTGAAGAAACCAGTTAAAGAGAGTGAAGGAGATAGAATCTGCAAGTCTCAATCGCCAGTTGAACTTGAGTTGTCTCGATCAGGAAGGGGACAGTCATCCTGGGGGTGTATGAGGCTGGGTTCATGGCAAGTGAGCACACAGGGAAATGTCAGGTTGCTGTGGAACCCGAGGCATCAGCTGACACCAGGGGGTGTCCAGCAGACTCCCCATGTAGGCGGGTTTGAGTGACTTGGTCTTTGCCCCCCACCCTGGAGCTGGGGGGTGACCTGTGTGCCCGTATCACAGCCAGTGCCCCCAGGTCTCTGAGGAGTTCATGGACCTCTGAAGACGAGGCCAGCACGGCAGCCACCAAACAGGAGGAGGTGTGGCCAGCCCTGGGTGACCGGACCCTGGTGCCCATGGTGGAGCAGCTCTTCTCCCACCTGCTGAAGGTCATCAACATCTGCGCACATGTCCTGGACGAGGTGGCTCCCGGACCTGCAGTGAAGGTGACCCCCGCCTCGGGCAGCTCTTCCCTGCAGCTCAGATGGTGCAGGGGCCCCCAGACAGGCCTCTGTGCTGCTCTGCCCCTCCCGCCCCCGCTCTTGATCAGATAAACAAAATCGCTCATGTCGTGACACTAGATAGAAAGCCAGATGTGATCCTTCCGTTCGCGGCGTGTTTGGTATCATCTGTCATTCCCAGTCACCTCTGAGAGGGAAGTAGCTGGCTGTGTTGTGGGGCCTTCGGCGTCGGCCAGGAAAGCTCAGAATTCAGGTGGCTCGCTCCTGAAATGTGCTGCTTTCTTTTGAGGTGCCACTCTGTACACTCAGCTTCACAGCGAGCGGTCGAGTGATCGCACAGTGAGTTTACGATGGACCAGTTCACTTATATCTGCTGACTCCCTCCCTCCCCGTCTCTCCCCATTGAGAACTCAGGTTCTCCTCTCGCTGCTGTTGGAGTCCAGTCTCCTCGCCAGACCCCTGAGTTAGTGCCTGCTGCTGACACTGGCCTTCTTTGTAAAGCCTCTTGGGCCCCGGACTCCGTCCACAGCTTTGCTGTAGGTTCTTTAACCCCTGCTGGCCTGGGCACCAGGCGTATCAGTGCTCCCTGCTGAGGCCCGCCTGTGACTCTGGTGGGTGACTTTCAGGCCCCGACTCCCCTCTCCTCGCGGCACCCAGGACCACCTGTCCTGTACTGAGACATTCTCTGGTTGGTGTCCGGATTCCCCGACTCCTGTTGCCCGGGTGCTCTCCCGGTTCGGTCCTCGTCCTGCCGTCCGTGCTCCCCAGGCTCCGTCGTCAGCTGCCCGTCTCTGAGCTTGCTGAGAGAGTGCAGTGCTCTGGAGGGACGGGACGTCCCGTCTGCTCCCGCTGGGGCAGGAGCCTCTGGCCACGCGTGGTGGCCGAGCCCCTGAGATGTGGCCTGCGCAGCAGAGAGATTGGACTTTGATCACGTTTAGTCGTCATCAGATGTAAATGGGAGTGCCACAGGGGATGACGGGCCTGGGTGCTCAGCGCAGTCAGCTCTGCTCTCGTGCTTCAGTGTCTAACCAGGAGGCCCCAGGCCTGTCTGCAGTCTGGTGTGCCGGCTGCCGCGGACACCTCTGCTCGGGCAGTTCCTGGACGTCTGGTTCGGGCTGCAGCCGGACTCCGGTCTCCTCCCCAGCTGGTGCTTGTGCGCGTCTCTCACTCTGGTTTTTCAGGCGAGGAAATGGGAGTTACCGCAGCCCTTCATTTTGCTCACCAAATTCTTTGTTTTCTCCACAGAGTTTCTTGCCCAAAGCCCATACGTGTATACACACACATGCGGGCACACACTTATGCACGCTCACACACAGGTGCACACACACACGGACTTTCCTCTACGCTCACCACTGCCGTCCGGCTCAGAGTGGATGGGGCATCTCTGTGGACTGCGCAGTGGCCTCTGTGTTCTTAGCTGTGCTGAGTCTATGCTGCTGCGCACGGGCTTTCTCTCGTTGCGGCCAGCGGGCCCTGCTCTCTAGTGGCGTGCTCGGCCTTCTCCCACCATGGCTTCTCTTGTTGCGGTTCCCGGGCTCTAGGCACACAGGCGTCAGTAGTTGTGGCCCACGAGCTTAGTTGCTCTGCGGCATGTGGGATCTTCCTGGACCAGGGATTGAACCGTGTCCCTTGCATTTTCAGGCAGAATGTCAACCGCTGGACCGCCAGGGAAGTCCTGCAGTAGCCTCTTTGAAACAGCATTATCAGTATACCACACGGTTTCCGTGTCACTCACGTACCATGCCCCTCCCCCATTCCAAGTGTGTAGCTCAGCGTGTGTTAGTACACCCAGAATTGTTTGGCCAGCTCTACAGAACATTTTGGAACCCAAACAGGAGTGCTGTACCCATTGACCGTCACCCCCCAGCCCTCCCGTGCCCCCCAGCTCCAGGCAGCTACTAACCCTCTTTCTGTGTGTGTCAGTCGCTCAGTCACGTCCGACTCTCTGTGAGCCTGTGGACTGTAGCCCACCAGACTCTCTGTCCACAGAACTCTGCAGGCGAGAACACCAGAGTGGGTTGCCATTCCCTTCTCCAGGGGATCTTCCCGACCCAGGAATGGAACCCAGGTCTCCCGCACTGCAGGCAGATTCTTTACCATCTGAGCCACCAAATTCTGTAGACCTGTCTATCCTAGACATTCCCTGTCAGTGCGGCCACGCAGCCGGCCTTCGTGGCTGGCTCCTCGTGCAGCGGGTTTCCAGGTGCGGCCACCTCTCTCCGAGCTCTCTCGAGCCCCTCCCCGCTGCCTCTCCGTCTGTTCTGACGGCGGCCCTTTAGCCCCTGCGTCCGCTATGCAGACGAGGCTCCAAGGTGTAAGGTGACTCCTTAGACTGTGAAGTGGGCAAGCCGCGAGCCAGGGCGCCCACGCTGCTGCCGTCCACAGTGCAGGCCGGGGCTTTGCGTTCTCACATGTGTGTGCAGAGTGTGGGCTTCGTGGAGTCGGGCTTGCTGCTACCTAGCTCAGCTGCTTGCTGGCGTTGACCTTGAATAAGTCACTTCATCATCGCTGAGACTGTCTCACTTGAAAATGGAGTTCAGAGTGTTGCTTCCCATGCCCTGGCTCCCGGAGAGCGTCCCCATGCTCATTCTTGGTCCTGAAGTCTCCTGCAGCCCCTCTGACTTGCTGAGGCCTCTTCAGTCTCTGGCATTCACGGTGCTCCCATTAGGAAGTGTTGGGTCACCTCCCACCATGGATGATTGTCGTGTGGGTTAAAGTGGACAGTGTGTGTGCAGAGTCTGAGCCCCACAGATGTAGATTCAAACAAAAGAAATGAATTCCATGTGTTGACTCTTTTCCACAGATGGTGAAGCATACACACCCTAGTTTTCTGTTTTGTGTTGATTACAACCCACTCCAGTCCTCTTGCCTGTAAGATTCCATGGACTGAGGAGCCTGGTGGGCTACAGTCCATGGGGTCGCAAAAGAGTCAGACACGACTGAGCGACTTCACTCACCTTCACAGTGTTTTGTATTCTGTTTTAGGCAGCCCTGCCATCTCTCACAAACCCCCCTTCTCTGAGCCCAATCCGACGGAAGGGAAAAGAGAAGGAGCCCGGAGAGCAGGCGTCTGTGCCCGTGAGTCCCAAGAAAGGCGGTGAGGCCAGTCCAGGTGTGAGGCTGCGGCGGGGCGAGGCGGGGCGGGGCTGTCTGCATCACAGCGATTAGGATTCAAGCTTCCAGTCACGTCAGGGCTGATGGATAACTTGGCAGTTTGGAGAATAAAATGTATAGAAGGAAGCCATAGAAGTGGTTTCCCCAGGTGTGGTTTCGGGTGTTAATTGCTAAGAGTACACAGACCACGTTTGGGTCTTGAGCACGTCTGAGTGTGGTGGTCTCATTATTCGGGGTCCCGGCCGTCTCCCGGTGCCCGCGCTGTGCTCCCTACGCCTCCTCCCTTCTGTTCTTCTTGTTGATGCTCAGGGAAGGGAGTGGGTGTAGAGGGCTGGGAAGAGAGGTAGTGGGTGAGAATAATGAAGGGGGAAGTGGAAACGCTACATTTGGAAAGGCTGTGTAGGGGGGAGAGTGGGGATGAAACCATCCGAGTGAGCCGAACCTGAAGAATTCACAGATGCTAGCGGGGTCTCGGGCCAGAGGGGCCAGAGTGCCCGTGGGCTCTGCCTGTGACGGGTGCCATCTGCGCCCCCCTCGTGGGCACGGAGGGCAGACTGGACTCCACCACGCACGGTCACAGGACACCTCACAGTGCTGGGGCCGCACGTGACTCTTCCCTTCATTTTGCTTATAAAGAGTTCATGTCGAGCATTTTATTATTGTTTGAAGTTTACTCATTCTTTCGGCTATACTGCATGACTTGTGGGATCTTAGTTCCCTGAGTAGGGATTGAACCGGGGTCCTTGGCAGTGAAAGCACTGGGTCCTGAGCACTGGACCAACAGGAAGTTCCCTGTGTTAAGCGTTTGAAAAGATGCTGTTTTCTAAGGATTGATGGCAGTGCCGCTGGGGCTGTAGCATCTAAAAAGCTTCAGAGCTGTACAGACACAGTCATCAGTATGTGACTGGTCATCTTCCTGATGACCAATAAACTAAGGACCCTAAACCACCAATCTTTCAGCATTTAGTACCTGCCCAGTGATAGCGTGTGACTCACACAGTCATCAGCACATGCTCACTGCGCCCCTGTTAAGTTGCTTACAGGACTCGTGACCTCAGGCAGCTGGGGGTCATCCCCCTGGTGCCCCTGGGAGCCTTGTGCTCTGGGCGGTTTTCAGATTGGTTGAAGTTGCTTGAATTGATTGTTTCTCTGACTTGCAGCCAGGCCAAAGCAGACACCTCCCAACATCACACTTGTCTTCTCTTTCTCTTTTTATTTTATTGTATTATCTTTTGGGAGGTACTCAGAGTCTACTAATGTTTAGTAATCAATTTCTTACTACTTCTAAATAATCAAAAAGTCAGGAAAAGTTGGCATTTTATCCTACTAGAATACTTGAAAAGTAATTTATAGTGATCTCTTTTAAGCTTGGTGAGTGTTTCCTTTTGACTTGAAAGTGTATCTTGTCTGTGTGAAGCCTCTCGACCACCTGAAACCTCAGGGCCTGTTGCCACAAACAAGTCCTCGTCACTGGGGAGCTTCTGTCACCTACCTTCTTACCTCAAACTTCACGACGTCCTGAAAGCCACTCACGCCAACTACAAGGTACTGCTTTTGTAAAAATACCCTTGCTATCACACATTTCAGGGGACTGTTGACATTTTTCTTAAGATTGTAGATTATAGACATACATATGAGTGAGTAGACCTTAGGGATATGAGTTACAATTGGCTTTTTTGGCTTTGTTTATGATAGCTTCCATCATACAAAAGGTTAGGATTTTTATTGAAAAAGTGATGTCTTTATGATCTCTTGGTGCTGAGTCTGGGCGTCCCAAGACCACCCATGTTCAGAGGTCCGCTGGACGGACTCCAGGGCTCAGCCCATGGTCGTGCTCACAGTGAGGCCTCCTCACAGAGGGGCAGGGAGGACCCACGGCCAGCCCGTGAGGGAGAGGACTCAGGCCGAGTCTGGAGCAACCTCTGCCCCCACGAGGAGCACACCCCCACCCCTCACCAGAGCGAATGTGCGGCCCCGCTCGGAGAGGAAAACGGGTCCCACCTGAGCACGTGCGTCCAGACAGGGCAGGCACAGTGAGCCCCCAGCACTCAAGAGAGCTGATGCCGGCCCAGCGGACTGCTTCCTGGCCGAGTTCCCAGACGCCCCGGGCCGCCCTGCAGGCAGGTTTCTGGAAGGACAGCCGTCTGCCCTGTTGACTCTTCTGCATGGGCATGTTGCTCATCCTGAGAAAGGGAATTTTTTTCCTTTTTCAGCGGAGGTTAGATTTTATTTCACTGAGCAAATTCCTTTCTACTTATTGTAATATTTTCTCAAGGGTTTTGCCAGTTTTTACTTTCACAGTCAGTCTCTCCCTCTCACCCTTGTTCTTACGTGTTATATCCTTGAACCTGACCCTCTTCTCCGTCTGTTAAATGGGGGGAATTGCTGCAAAATTTACTTGAGCCAGGCCCTCTGGGACCTTAATGTCTCTTAGACTGGTTTGATACTTTGCTGTGCCCAGACTAAAGGCCGCGCCCGGATTTGGTAGCGGCTCCCGGGGCCTCGTGCGCGTGGGGAGCCGTGCTTGTGCTCAGCCGCGTCTCACTGTGACCCCATGGCTGCAGCCTGCCGGGCTCCTCTGTCCGTGGGCGCGAATACCAGAGTGGCTTCCCACGGCCTCCTCAGGGGGTCTTCCCGACCCAGCGATCCAACCCAGGTCTCCCCCACTGCAGGCAGATTCTTTACCATCTGAGCCACCAGGGAAACCCTGGTGTGGAAAAGGACATGTGTTCTATTTTTTTTTTTTTTTGCTGCTTATCAGGTACTGGGTATGATGGGCATTAAGCATTTTTTCTCATTATGGTAGAAGGTTGGGAATTATTTCTTTCAATAGTGCAGTATAAGTTGGAAGACACTTTTGGAAATCAGTTTTTATGTAGCTATCTGGAAGAGTAACTTCCTTTCCAAGGCATTTCCCCAGTGCTACAAACAAATGGGAACCAGCCCCTGCCAAGATGAAGCTTGGGCTGCCTAGTGGAGCACCGCGTCTCCCAGCCGATGCTGGTTCTGTCTCAGGCGCCAGGGAGGCCCGTGCCCCAGTGATGCTGTCTCCCTTGTCTCCCTCCTCATCCCCCAGGTCACCTTGGATCTTCAGAGCAGTAGTGAGAAGTTCGGGGGTTTTCTGCGCTCCGCCTTGGACGTTCTGTCTCAGATTCTGGAGCTGGCGACGCTGCAGGACATCGGGAAGGTTTGTGTTTCCTGTCTTCTCATTGAACTGTGGCTGGCACGCCTGAAATGCATCTCTGGGCCAGGTGCCTTGGGGTGGCACCCCAGTATCCCGGCACGTTGGGAAAGTGGGGAGAAGGTTCTTCAGCTTGGACACCTGAGTCTGATTCTTAGCCTCGTGTTGAGGAGAGTTTGATTTGTATTCTGTTTTCACTTTTTACTGTATATTAGCTCAGACTCAGTTGAATTAAAAAATGACTGGGTTTAAAACTGTTGAATCTTTTGCTTTCTCTGACCTTGGCATGTGGAAAGGTCAGAGCAGTCACAGTGAGGGCGTGTGGCTTTAGTAAGGAGCAGAGCTGTGCTTGAGGCTTGTGGACTTAGGTTCTGAGCCCAGTAACTGACCTCTGTCCCTCACCCTCCTGTCGTGCGGACCTGGTCATGCAGACGGGAGAGTTAGGAGGTCATGCGGTGAGTGCCGTGTCATGTCCACGTCCAGACCTGACAGTACCGCCTTGCCCACTTGTTCTGGTGTGTTTAGACCCACCTGTCCAGCTGGGGCATCTTGGTGTCCAATGAACTCCACAGTGAGCTTCCGAAAGCCCACCGTGACCGTGGGCCGCAGCGCAGTTCCCTGCCCTCGCTCTCCCCGTCTTTCTCTCTGTGTGCATGAAGCTCACCCAGTTTCAGTCACAGTGCACATCGTCGTCTGTTTCTCCTCGCTTGTCGCTTGTGCTTCTCCCACATGTCAACTCAGAGGGCGGCGGAGCAGTGCTCAGGCCAGGGCTAAGTCTTCCACCCGAGGCAAGGGCTCTCTGGCTCTGCCCGGGACTGCGAGCCCGCTGGGAGAGGAGTAACTGTCCGGGCCTGTGTGATCTCTGAGCGTTGCTCCCTCTGCCCGCCTCCTCCCTGCCCAGCACTGCGAGGCCTCCCCAGGTCCTCTCTGGGAGGCCCTTCTTCTTTGGAAACCTCACTGCGTCTGCTTCCTGGACTCCCCGCTCCTTCTCGACTCGGGGCACCCTGAGCTCTGCTCCATCCCTCATCTTCATGCCCCTCCCGGGAGCTCTCTGAGGGGCACAGTGAGCGGGGAGCCGTCCGGCTGACCAGCTCATTTCCCATCTCTTGGGAACCCCTGTCCTCTGGTCCAGCTCATTTCCCATCTCTTGGGAACTCCTGTCCTCTGGTGCCTGGTGATCACAGTCTTGGAGCCGTGCTTTCATGTATTATCTGGCTTTATTGGTTGTTTGGCTGTGGGGTAAACGTGGTCCCTCTTACCCCTTACTGGCTGGGGACGGGGTGGCCCTTTGTTATCCTGTGTGTTAATGTTCATGCTCGGGACTTGTTTCCTATTACTCTGGGCTCTCAGAAGGCCAGCAGCACCATCCTTTTCTCACCTGTTTTCAGTTTCTTAGCCATGCTGTAAAGGCCACCCAAGGCGGACAGGTCATGGTGGAGAGTTCTAACAAAACGTGGTCCACTGGAGAAGGGAATGGCAAACCACTTCAGTATTCTTGCCTTGAGAACCAATGAGCGGTATGAAAAGGTAAAAAGATAGAACGCTGAAAAATAAACTTTCCAGGTCAGTAGGTGCCCAATATGCTTCTGGAGATCAGTGGAGAAATAACTCCAGAAAGAATGACGAGATGGAGCCAAAGCAAAAACAATGCCCAGTAGTGGATGTGACAGGTGATGGAATTAAAGTCCAATGCGGTAAAGAGCAACATTACATAGGAACCTGGAATGTTAGGTCCATGAATGAAGGTAAATTGCAAGTGGTCAAACAGGAGATGGCAAGAGTGAATGTCGACATTTTAGGAATCAGTGAACTAAAATGGAATGAAATGGCGAATTTAACTCAGATGACCATTATATCTACCACTGTGGGCAAGAATCCCTTAGAAGTAGTGGAGTGGCCCTCACAGTCAACTAAAGAGTCTGAAATGCAGCACTTGGGTGCAATCTCAAAAGTGACAGAATGATCTCTGTTCATTTCCAAGGCAAGCCATTCAGTATCACAGTGATCCAAGTCTATGCCCAATCCAGTAATACTGAAAAAGCTGAATGGTTCTATGAAGACCTACAAGACCTCCAAGAACTTAACACCCAAAAAAGATGTCCTTTTCATCACAGGGGACTGGAATGCAAAAGTAGGAAGTCAAGAGATACCTGGAGTAACAGGCAAGTCTGGCCCTGGAGTACAGAATGAAGTAAGGCAGAGGCTAACAGTTTTGCCAAGAGAATGCACTGGTTGTAGCAAACACCTTCTTCCAAAAACACAGGAGAAGGCTTTACACATGGACATTACCAGATAGTCAATACCGAAATCAGATTGATTATATTCTTTGCAGTCAAAGATGGAGAAGCTCTATACAGTCAGCAAAAACAAGATCAGGAGCTGAATGTGGCTCAGATCATGAACTCCTTCTTGGCGAATTCAGACTTAAAGAAAGTAGGGAAAACCACTAGCCCATTCAGGTATGACCTAAATCAAATCCCTTACTATTATACAGTGGAAGTGACAAATAGATTAAAGGGATTAGATCTGATAGAGTGCCCGAAGAACCATAGACAGAGGTTCATGACATTTTACAAGAGGTGGTGATCAAGACCATCCCCAAGAAAAAGAAATGCAAAATAACAAAATGGTTGTCTGAGGAGGCCTTACAAATAGCTGAGAAAAAGAGAAGCGAAAGGCAGAGGAGAAACAGAAAGATAGATATACCTATCTGAATGCAGAGTTCCAAAGAATGGCAAGGAGAAATAAGAAAGTGTTCCTCAGTGATCAGTTCAAAGAAATAGAGGAAAACAATAGGATGGGAAAGATGAGAGATCTCTTCAAGAAAATTAGAGATACCAAGGGAACATTTCATGCAAAGATGGGCTCGATAAAGGACAGAAATGGTATGGACCTAACAGAAGCAAAAGATTTTAAAAAGAGGTGGCAAGAATACACAGAAGAACTGTACAAAAAAGATCTTCATGACCCAGATAATCATGATGATGTGATCACTCACACTCACCTAGAGCCAGACATCCTGGAATGTGAAGTCAAGTGGGCCTTAGGAAGCATCACTATGAACAAAGCTAGTGGAGGTGATGGAATTCCAGTTGAGCTATTTCAGATCCTAAAAGATGATGCTGTGAAAGTGCTACAATCAACATGCCAACAAATTTGGAAAACTCAGCAGTGGCCACAGGACTGGAAAAGGTCAGTTTTCATTCCAATCCCAAAGAAGGGCAATGCCAAAGAATGTTCAGACTACTACAAAATTGCACTCTTCTCACACACTAGCAAAGTAATGCTCAAAACTCTCCAAGCCAGGCTCCAACAGTGTGTGACCTGTGAACTTCCAGATGTTCAAACTGGATTTAGAAAGGCAGAGGAACTAGAGATCAAATTGCCAACATCCATTGGATCATCAAAAAAGCAAGAGAATTCCAGAAAAACATCTACTTCTGCTGTATTGGTTATGCCAAAGCCTTTGACTATGTAGATCACAAGAAAATTCTTCTGTGGAAAATTTTCAAGAGATGGGAATACCAGACCACCTTACCTGCCTCCTGAGAGACCTATATGCCTGTCAAGAAGCAACAATTACAACCAGGACTGGTTCCAAATTGGGAAAGGAATACATCAAGGCTGTATATTGTCTCCCTGCTTATTTAACTTACATGCAGAGTACATCATGAGAAATGCTGGGCTGGATGAAGCACAAGCTGGCATCAAGATTGCTGGGAGAAATATCAATAACCTCAGATATGCCGATGACACCACCCTTATGGCAGAAAGTGAAGAAGAACTAAGAACCTCTTGATGAAAGTGAAAGAGGAGAGTGAAAAAGTTGGCTTAAAGCTCAATGTTCAGAAAACCAAGATCATGGCATCCAGTCCCATCACTTCATGGCAAATAGATGGGGAAACAGTGGAAACAGTGACTGACTTTATTTTCTTGGGCTCCAGAATCACCGCAGATAGTGACTGCAGCCATGAAATTAAAAAATTCTTGCTTCTTGGAAGAAAAGCTGTGACCAACCTAGACAGCATATTAAAAAGTAGATACACTCCTTTGCCGACAAAGGTCAGTCTAGTCAAAGCTATGCTTTTTCCAGTAGTCATGTATGGATATGAGAGTTGAGCTATAAAGAAAGCTGAGTGCCGAAGAATTGATGCTTTTGAACTGTGGTGCTGGAGAAGACACTTGAGAGTCCCTTGGACTGCAAAGAGATCCAACCAGTCCATCCTAAAGGAAATCAGTCCTAAATGTTCATTGGGAGGACTGATGCGGAAGCTGAAACTAATACTTTGGCCACCTAATGTGAAGAACTAATCATTGCAAAGATACTGATCCTGGGAAACATTGAAGGCAGGGAAAGAAGGGGACGACAGAGGATGAGATTGTTGGATGGCATCACCTACTCGATGGACATGAGTTTGAGCAAGCTCCGGGAGAAGGACAGGGCGTGCTGCAGTCCATGGGGTCGCAAAGAATTGGACACAACTGAGCAACTGAGCTGAACTGATCTTAGTTTCCGGATTTCCCTGGTGGCTCAGATGGTGAAGTGTCTGCCTGCAGTTCAGGTGACCTGGGAATGCACAGAAAGGGTATTCCATATGTTTTTGTTATAAGACATGATTGTTTGTTAGACAACTTGTGATACTAAAGACTCTGGTTGAATTTTTCTAGTTAACACTTCTTAGTTACCTGCTATGAGCAGTGGTGTGGAACAGACTCAACCCTGCAGGGTATATAGACAGCCTTGGACATCTGGTCCAGGGAGGGTTAATCAGAATAGTCAACAAACATGGGCCTGAGTATATGAAGTGAACAGAAACGTGTCACTTTTTAGTACAGGATGTTGCATCAGATGAATGAAGCTAGTGGCCTTCTCTCTGTAGTTGGTGTACTGCGAGCAGCGGCTGGAGGCCATGTGGCCATGAGGAGCGGGCTGCCGGTGGCGGTCGTGGACCAGCTCTCATCTCCAGGGAACCTTGGCTGCCGCAGACCTCGTGTATGAGGCTGGAAAAGCACCTGTGAGGGCAGTCATTTGAAGGCAGTCGTGGTGGTCATCTTTGCAGGCTGCTGTCAAGACACATCCAGGACTTTCTGTGGCAAATCACACCTGACGTAATGTGTTATGATCAGCTGACCGTCTGTAGGTGCCCCAGGGATGCAGGGCTTTCAGCCCCTGTGGACTCTGACCTCCTGTGATGAGAACAGGGCTGGACGCAGAGGGCGCGGCAGAGCCTCGAAGTCCTGCATCTGGACAAGTGAGCCAACGAAGGCACGAATGTAGAAGTGCATGAAAGGAAGGGTGAGAGCCTAGATTCAGTGCTTCATGCTGACTGTCTCTGGCTGTGATAAGTGAGAGCCTGCTCTGAGTGTCCTCCGGCATTGATGGATGTTCCTAGTTTAAATGGAAGCGGTCCTGTCCGCTGTCCGTGTAGGACTGCGGCAGCGTGCCATCTGTGACTCGCTTCCTTTAATGCCTCACACTTCTCCTTTCCAGTGTGTTGAAGAGATCCTGGGATACCTGAAGTCTTGCTTCAATCGAGAGCCGATGATGGCGACTGTGTGTGTTCAGCAGGTAAGAGAGGAGCTCCTGGAAAGCCCTGCTCCCCGCACGATGCTGACGCACTGCCTGTCGCTCAGGAGATGCTGCGTCTGGCAGCCCCACCATCACGCCCCTGCTCGCTCGTTCTCGGACCAGAAGGGTGCTTGTCCCCTGTGCCCCTGGAGGAGGGGCTCGCCCTTGGGGACAGGCTCCCGTCCCCTTCTGCCGTCCGAGCACCCCTTCTGCGTCCACGCATCCCGTTAGTTTCAGGTGGACTTGGTGTGCGTGTGGGAGATTCCGCATTAA
The DNA here is from genome assembly GCA_015832495.2 of Alces alces. Lineage (NCBI taxonomy): Eukaryota > Metazoa > Chordata > Mammalia > Artiodactyla > Cervidae > Alces > Alces alces. Next base: position 45,701,580 of record JADEYB020000017.1, on the reverse strand, counting down.
TTCGAATGTCGCTGACTTCAATTCTTCCGCTCCAGTTGCTGAAGACTCTGTTCGGGACAAACCTGGCCTCCCAGTCTGACAGCCTGTCTTCCCACCCCAGCAAGTCGCAGGGCCGAGCGCAGCGCCTCGGCTCCTCCAGCGCACGCCCCGGCTTGTACCACTACTGCTTCATGGCGCCCTACACCCACTTCACCCAGGCCTTGGCGGACGCCAGCCTACGGAACGTGGTGCAGGCAGAGCAGGACCAGGACACCTCAGGGTAACCTTCTGAGCGTCCCCTGTGTTCTCTAGAGCTCCCCGCGGTGCTGAAGGCAGGGCCCCCTTCAGAGAAGCGTGTAGTCCAGTGAGAGAGGTGGGCCTGCGGTGTTTCGGTCTCGGCGGGTGGGGCTGGGCTGGGGGACAGGAGAGCTGAGCGGCTCCCCACGAAGCCGTGACCACTCATGCTGACGTGTCAGCAGGCCAGGAGCGGGGCGCGGGTATCCTCCGACACTGAAGGCCCGCCGCTGTGGGGTCTGGTCCTGTGTGTTGGTGGCCCTCAGGGCCTGTGCTCAGGTGGTGCGGCAGTGCTGGTGTGCAGAGGACTGGGGGCGGTGCGTTCCCAGCTTCCTGGGCGAAGGCCTCTTTCCACTTAACTTATGGCTGTGTTGGGCTCCCCAGCGGCTCGGGTGGTTAGGTGTCTGTCAGAGCGCAGGATCCCTGGGCCGGGAAGGTCCCCGGAGGAGGGCATGGTAAGCCACTCCAGTGTTCTTTCCTGGAGAATCCCATGGACGGAGGAGCCTGGTGGACTACAGTCCATGGAGTCGCAAAGAGTTGGACACAACTGAGTGACTTCACTTTCTTTCTTTCTTTCTTTCTTTCTTTAGGATGTCTGGGATTGCAGTAGTTTCTTAAATTACCATTAATTATTTGTGCATATTTGAGTTACTACTCTGTAGTAACAGTAGAATTCCTGGGTTATTGTTACATAGATTTAGAGTATTTTAGGAAAATGTCCACATTTTGGGCTTTAATTGGTGATATACTGACTTTTTCTAAGTCTCAGGACTAGGACTCTTCAAATATTTTGTCTAATACGGGATATAAGTAAAGCAAGCAAATGTCTGGTTACTGTCATCTAATATTACGTTTCTTGAAAAGAAAAGGGTATACTTGATGTCAAAATTCAAAGAAATCAAGTGATGCCTTCTGAGTCTCTGAGCCTTTCCCGAGCCTGGCTGCCTCCAGCCCCTGCCCCCGAGTCTGTGTGAGTGTCTAGCAGCAGCAGAACTCTGGCCCAGGTCGCCTGCTGCAGGGAAGCCTGGTGGGCTGCAGACCAGCCACGGTGGTCCGTCCGCAGTAAACTCAGTTCTATCTGATGGCGTGCTCGGTCGTGTCCAGCTCTTTGCAACTCCATGGACTGTAGCCCACCAGGCCCCTCTGTCTGTGAGATTTTCCAAACGAGAATACTACAGCGGGTTTCCATTTCCTTGCCTGACTAATCTTCATTAAAAGCAGAGCTTGATGCCGCTCCACTGAGTGGCTGTTGAAGTTCGTTCTGACCCTGAAGTGTTCTGATTGTGAGCTGGAGTCAGCTTGACCTGGGTCTAGCTGAGGACACAGGAGGGTGTGTAAGGGTGTTCTCTGCTCGCCCTTTTTCCTCCCTGGCAGGTGGTTTGACGTCCTCCAGAAAGCTTCGTCCCAGCTGAAGACAAATCTCACCAGCGCCACAAAGAACCGAGCAGACAAGGTAACTGGGACCTGTCCCCAGGCTGCGGTCTGGGAGCGGCTGCAGCTGCAGACTCACTCAGGCGTTCTTTCTTTTCTTCGTAGAATGCTATTCATAATCACATTCGCTTATTCGAGCCTCTTGTTATAAAAGCTTTAAAACAGTACACGACCACGACCTCCGTGCAGTTGCAGAAGCAGGTGTTGGACTTGCTGGCGCAGCTGGTTCAGCTCCGGGTCAACTACTGCCTTCTGGATTCAGACCAGGTGTGTCACTCGTGTCTTTCATCTGCCGTGGCTGCTCGTGATGTAGTGAAAGCTGACTGAGAAAGACGCTGAAACGTGCCGTCAGGAAGTGTGCGTTTCCTTCCCGCACCAGCTGCTGCGATTCCTCCGTCTCACCCACTGGTGGGCGCAGAGGCCTGGCCCGCGGAGCCTCGGCGAGAACGGCGCCCTGAGCCAGGCACTCCAGCCTTTACGCTCTGCAGCGGTTCCTCCCGTCCACCCACCTGCCCCCACCCCAGGAGTAATTTACACTGTAAGACTCATGGTTTGAGGGGACCTCTGTGCAGAATCCAGAGTGTGGTTTTAAACCGCTTATGAGGAACGGTTGCCATCAAGCTGTCCCCTGTTGAAAAGGCATGTGACCTGTCGGACAGTGGCTGGCCCCCGCGCTGCGGCTGTCTGAGCCGGCCACCCCGTGGGCCCTCACCCCCGCGCCCTGCTCTGGAGCGTGCGACTGTGGAAAGGCGGATCCCTTCGTGACATGGATTCTCTAAAAGCAGGAGTCAGAGCAGCCAAGGTCACCACAGGGAGAGTTGCCTTTGGGGCATCAGGATGTGACTGTCCCTCTTGGGCTGTGACTGTGGGCTGCTTTCCTGAGTGAGATGGGAAGTGTTCTGAGGTGGAAAAGCTGCAGCTCTCCGTTTGCTTCTAGACGTCACCATCTAGACGGTGTCGTGGGTGCTGTGGCACCCTCACTCCCCTGGGGAAGCTCGACGGAGAGGCGACACCGCTTTCCCCGCAGTGGTGCTGGGGGGCCACCTGAGGAGAGGGGGCCTAGGGGCTTTGTGTTAGCCAGCATCTTCACCACCCTGCCCTCCGCACTGTTCAGGAGGACATTCTCCACAGAGCCCTTTTCCTCCTCTGGGGAGACGCTCCCAGGGGATGGTGGTTCTGTCGTGTGGGGAGGGGGACGCCCTCGTCTGCGGTGGCGGTGGCCGTGGCTGAGGGGAGGCAGGCGTGGGACCTGCCGTGGGGCTTCCTGGAATGAAGCGGGGCCCAGCGCAGGCTGGCTCCACTCGTCGGAGCCCAGCAGGCACCTTCGAGACTCCTCAGGGAGACCAGTCCTCCCAGTGGTGGTTAGAGGCCCCCTTCTCCCCAGTTCTTAGGATTGGTTGTAGTGATCGTCTTTATGAACAGGGCAGAAAAAAGAGGCCCACGACTTACCTCAGTTCAGACCGTGGGTTATGGGGACCAGGAGGAGACTGGAGATGAGCTCTGAGTGTCAGGGTGGGGCATGAACATGTGCTTGAAGCTCGACCTGGCGCTGGTCCTGAGCAGCCGCGGGTGCGGCCTCCGCTCACAGCCCCCACTCCCCCAGCAGCCCTGGGTGCCCGGCCCCTCTTGAGTGCTGGTTCTGCGGGGAGAAGGTGGGCGCACCTGGATGTCTTGTTCCTAAGCCAGTTCAGGAAGTCCATGCTGCTGGGCTTGCCGCAGCTACACCAGCAGGACCTGTGCTGTGCCTTTTAGGTGCCCCCTGGTGGCCCCTGGAACTTCCATTTGTTTCTCCCAGGAGGTTTCACCTCAGCGTTCAGTAACAAGTTTAAAGGGGTTTTTGCAAGTGTCTTGAAATTATCTAACCTGACCGTAGAGTGCGTTTGAGTTCTTATATAGAAGCAAGGTTGTCTACTGTCAGGAAACTTGTTAAAGGTCTATACAGATGAGTGCCAAGGAAAGTAACCTTGTTTGCACATTTTAATTACTGATATGAAAATTTTATTTCCTGCCTGTAGGTGTTTATTGGATTTGTGCTGAAGCAGTTTGAATACATTGAAGTCGGTCAGTTCAGGTAATTGCATTTTGTTATTTTAGATTTCTTGTTCTTGTTACATAATTACATGTAATTTTATTTTATTTGGATTCATTTTTTTTTTTGGCCATACCAAGTAACATGTGGATCTTAGTTCCCCGACCAGGGATTGAACCTGTGTCCTCTGCAGTAAAAGTGTGGCGTCTTAATCACTTCCTACCAGGAAGTCCATACATGTAATTCTAGGTTTTTAAGATGAGTGTTTACTTTAAAAGACCATGAGGCGTTTTTGCCAGACCTTGTTTTTAATGGAAGTCTGATTAACATGCTGTAGGTTTTTGTTTCTTTTGAAAATTAATGACTTGAGGATCTCAAGCCTCGTTGAGAGGTAGTTCTTTATCTGATAATCACACATGTTGTCAGTTTTCATTTCAGATTTCAAAGCATTTAATTATAATAGTCCTGCTAAATGAAATATTATTTGAGATAACAATAGTTTTTTCTAATCTTTCAGAGAACAGTTTTAGATACGGTTGTCGCTAGAACTTTACCTTGCTAACCTGTAAGGTTTTAATACTTCATCCTGTAAATACAATTGAAAATGTAGATCCTTTAGTTTCTGAACCACTAGTAGTTAGGGAAGCACGGTGCAGAGGAGAGTGTTCTGAGAGGCCCGCCTGCCCCCGGGTGTGGGGGCCCAGGCTCTTGTTCTCGCCGTGTGTCACCTGACCATGTGATTGGAGGCGAGTTACCTTTTCTCCTTTGGGTGCCGGCTTCTTCAGTGGAAGGACAGGGGGCAGACGGAGGTGCCCTGGGCTGCGGTGATGAGGGTGCCTCTCTCAGGGCCCTCACTGAGCCCTGCCAGCCGCCCGGGCACCCCAGCGGGTGTGGGGGCCCCACCCCAGACAGGGACTTGAGATGAGGGTGACGGGACCGAACTGGGTGCCGAGGCTCTGAGCGCCCCCACCACGCTCTCCACTTTGAATCAGGGGTGGTTTGGTTGGGGCTGTTAATACGATGATGTTTCTTCATTTTAAAGGAAGTCTTTCGGTGTTTTTGTTTCTAGGGAGTCAGAGGCGATCATCCCAAACATCTTTTTCTTTCTGGTATTACTGTCTTACGAGCGTTACCACTCAAAACAGATCATCGGCATCCCTAAAATCATCCAGCTCTGTGACGGCATCATGGCCAGCGGGAGGAAGGCGGTGACGCACGGTAACGTGAGGCTGGCCTCTCCCCGGCTTTTCCGTCTGTGTGCTTACACTGCCCCCTGCCGGCTGTGCATGTATGTGCGTGTGTGTGCGTGTGCACTCTGGCTGGAGGTGTCTGAAGAAAGGAGTGTGTGGTCCACCGGGGTAAAGCAGCGCACGTGGAGTCTAGCATAAATGCTCCCATCTATCCATGTGAAACAGAGAATTTTAAAATCCAGCTTCTGAAAGGCCACTGGGTTTATCGTCCAGTGTCCTGGAAGGCGCAATGTGGCCTTGATTCAGGACTGGCTGTTTCATAGGTGCTAAAGTGAGGTCCACAGACAGTGACCTGCGGCCCAGGCCCCTGCTGCCGCCTGGCGCAGTGAGGCTGTGCTGTGGGGAGGAGCCGTCACCCCTCTGACTTTCTCACAGCTCTCCCAGCATGCCCTACTCACCCTCTGTGGCTCGGTCAGCAGAAGCCTGGAGGCCTTTGAGCTGTGGTTGAGGCGCCTCCTGTGACCTCCGCTGGCTGCCATACGGAGGTCCCCGTGTGCTGTACCACGGCCTCCGGGCCAAGGGGTGGGGTGTGCAGGGCTTGGCTCCTCGCCACTTCCATGCTAGCAAGGCGGTCAGCTTCCTGCTGGGGCTTCAGTTCAGGCCTCGGTAGAGGGACTCCTGACTGCCCATGTGCACTCGGGGTCGCTGGAGTTGAGAGTGCAGATCTCAAATAGAGGCATGACTGAGGCTTCCCAGATCAGAGGAAAGAAAATTCTTTCTTTGGAAAGAAAGTTGATGGACAGCCAAACCTTACTGTTTTTACTACGGAGCCTGGTCTTCGGTGGGAAACTCAGCCAGTACGTGTGTGTGTGTGTGTGTGTGTGTGTGTGTGTGTGTGTGTGTGAGGGAGTGTGTGTGTGAGGGAGTGTGTGTGTGTGAGGGAGTGTGTGTGTGTGTG
>JADEYB020000017.1:45660557-45694771 GCA_015832495.2 Alces alces | reverse complement strand
GGGGGGATGTGTGTGTGTGAGGGACTGTGTGTGTGTGAGGGACTGTGTGTGTGTGAGGGAGTGTATGTGTGAGAGACTGAGGGTGAGAGTGCGCCTTTCAGACTTGGCCGGGCTGATGCTCCTCAGTGAAAGGCCTTCCTAGTTTACTCATGAGGGTGTGTTAGGCCCAAGGCTTCACTTTGCTGTTTTGAGTAAAGACGTGCCTTGAGGGGGAAACCCTTAGTCTAACGAGAGAGTGAGTTTAATTGCTTTCAACAGTAGAGAAATCTAATATTTTGACTGTTTTCTATTGGAAAAGCATCTGTCCTCTTTTCGGGTGAATCTTTGAGCAGATTGTGCATGAGGTTAGAATGCTGCTGTTTTAGTTAGTTGGAAGGTTTTAGTTTAAATTTGACTTTTGAATTTGTGTCCCTTTGTGTCAGAAGTAATGTTATGTCACAGAAGCCCTAGTTTTCAAAAAGATTTCACACCCCTGTCAAGTGTCAGAGAAGACCCTTGACCTTCTAGGATGGTGTGCAGATAATCTCACTGCACTCCTGGGTAACCTGAAATTATCCCTTAGCCCAGAGTTGGGTGTGGATCAGAGTTTTCTTTGTTTCTTGGAAATAATCTGGAGGTGTTAGTGCTGTCTTGCGAGCGCCTTCTTAGTGCCCTTCTGTACCCACAGCCATACCCGCACTGCAGCCCATCGTCCATGACCTCTTCGTTTTAAGAGGAACCAATAAGGCTGATGCAGGAAAAGAGCTTGAAACCCAGAAAGAGGTGGTGGTGTCCATGTTACTGAGACTCATCCAGTACCATCAGGTAAGGGGTGGGGTGGGGCACACGTTGCCGACCCTTTCCTGTCCCTGCAGGAGTGGCGGGAAGCGCCCTGTGGCCCTGTCCACTCGTCAGCGAGTGTGGCTCTGTGCCAGCCCTGGGCTCTTGGGCGGTGGGGAGATGCTGCAGGCGGAAGGCTTAACGGGCTCTGTCTTTAAGGCCGCATGGCCTGGCTGACAGTCACAAGTTCGGTCAAGGTGGTGGAGAACCCTTTTCCAAAACGAGGACCAAAAATCAGTCAGCAGCGTTGATCATGGTGATGGAGTTCTGAGTAACTGTTTTTAAAGATCTCAGTGTGAAGTGATTTAAAGACTTGTTTGGACATGTATTTACCACCGTGTTGGTGGAGGACCGGAGTCTCTGCACAGATTTCTAGTTTCACTTCCCTTCAGGTGCATTTGGAATTTCAGATGGTGTGAGGCCGTCTGAATCCTGGCTTTGTAAGAGCCCTCTTCTGTGGCTGGCAGGGGCTCGCCCTCACTGCTTCAGCAATCCCTGTTACTGTTGTCTCTGCTCATCAGATTCTCTTGCACAAACGCTTTCTCTGTGTACTCTCATTTTGCTTCTAGGTAATATTTAACTAAATACTTAGTGTTGAATTAAATTCCATACAGTTAAAAGTACAGCTTCTGTAAGAGGGTCGAGAGCCAACGCCTGGCTCTTGGCAGGCATGTGGGCTGGCATCTCGCGTGTCCCCAGCCTGGCTTACAGGGCAGAGCGGGGCTGGCCTTGGTTTGGGAAGGTGGGGCACAGCGCAGAGTTGCCTGCCTTTGTGTAAGTGCCTCTGGGTCCTGGGAAGGGAGAGGCTGCTGTGGGAGGTGGTGGCCAGACAGGCTTTCCAGGGAGTGGGCTCTGCCTGAAACATGGCATTTTATAGACTGGGCTGTAGACTTTCTCTGCAATTAAGCATTTTCAGCTTTGCAGACTGCCTGGCGCCTGGATCTCTCCCTGTCTGCTGTTGTGACGGGCGCCATCTTGGCAGTGGGTTCATGGTGGCCCTGTGCCAACAAGACCATGTTTACCAAACAGGCGTTCAGGGGTCTCTGTTTACGAGGGATCACAACCAAACAGGTCAGCCACGGCCAACTCTTCTGAAGTAAACCGTCCTCAGGGGGAGGGGACCTTTGCAAAGGGCACAGAACAGAGGGGAAGGCTCACGGGAGCCGGGGGGCCCCTGTGCAGCGGTCCGCTCAGACCGCAGGTCCAGTCGGGGCTGCTCTTGTGCCCTGCCTGAGGCCAAGATGAGCCCGGCCGGCTTTCCTCTGGTTGGAGCCTGGGTCTGGCCGCACTGGGTCTTCCCGCGTGTGCGCGGCGCCTGGGGGCATGCGGGCCGCGTCCGAGCGTCTGGGCCATCCCCACAGGTGCTGGAGATGTTCACGCTGGTCCTGCGGCAGTGCCACAAGGAGAGCGAGGACAAGTGGAAGCGGCTGTCTCGGCAGGTGGCCGACGTCATCCTCCCGATGCTGGCCAAGCAGCAGGTGTGTCTCCCGCCCGTGGGTGCCGCCAGCAGGTGCCTGTCAGGTCAGCCAGCTTGGGAGCGAGTGCTCTGGGCGGTGCCTACAGCTCTTGGCGCCTGGGAGCGGGTAGGCCGCTGTCTTCACAGCGTCAGCTGCTTGCTCTGCTCTCGTCACAGCCTGTCCTCCTGAGGCCCGGGGGGCGGATTGTGGCGTCTGGTAAGATTGACAGAGGGAGGATTTTTTTGACGGCCGGTACATGACGTGCAGCTTGCAGGATCTCAGCTCCCAACCAGGGCTCAGACCCAGGCTTCAGGCAGCAGGAGGTTGGTGTCCCAACTGCTGGAACACCGGGGAAGTCCTGATAAGATGCAGTTTTAGCAAGTGGGTGGCTTTGGCGCTTTCAGCTGGCTGAGGCTTCTATGGCCGCAGGTACGCGTCCCCGGGGGCGCTCCGTGAGCTCCGCGCTCCTCTCACCGCAGGCGCTGAAGAGATGGTGGGGCGGAGTGCAGGGGGAACGCCCAGCGCTGCGTGCAGGGCGGTCTGTGGGCCGGGGCACAGCGCAGTGTGCATCCGCGCGTCCCCCCACGACCACGCCTGCCCTGCTGGCCCGAGAGGACGCTGGAATAGGGCTGCGGACAGACAGCAGAGGACCTGGTGACTGTTTACAGTGTCTGACGCGTGTCGTAGAGGGGTGACACTCCTGGGGACTTGAAGGAAGTGAGGGGTGACCTGAGCAGATGCCTGGGGAGGCTCTCTGTTGGGGAGGACTTGGGGGAGCCCTCAGAGGGCTCGGTAGGAAGGGGTGCAGGGTGAACCTGAGGGTTGAACAGGCAGTCAGGGTGGGGGTGGCAGAGAGAGCCACTCATAGCTCAAGGCCCGCGTGGACCAGGGCGTGGGGACAGAGGGGCAGGAAGGGGCACCCGCTGGACGAGGGGCGGTGGGTGAGTGCGCTCTGGCAGACTGAATCTGGACGACTCTGCATCCTTTAAAAGTAACGTTAAGATTTGAAACCTATTGCCTTGGGGGTTTTTCATTGTATTTTTAATGGAAAAAAAAGCAGAGACATAATACAGTTTTTCGAAACCAAAACTGCTCTACAGGTATAGGAATGTGGAGGAAGTTAAAGAGAACTGCACTGATTTGCTAACATTGGTTACTTGGTGGTGGGGTGGGGATGGGGTGCAGGAGAAGAACGTGAAAGAAGGTAGATGACAGTGGGTGACACCTGTGTAGGTGAACCGCGCGTGCATAAAGAGATGAGGAGAGGCCGGTCCCCAAAGTGGTGGTGGTGACTGTCGGGCCATGCAGCTTCAGCAGGTTGTTTTTCATACTTGTACCTGTTTGAATTTTTGCAGGAAGCATATTTGGTTTACTTAATAAAAATCTAAATAAAAAGATTTCCATTGTGGGAAAAAAATCTAGCTGTTAACAGTGTTCTAAAAAATGTTTCCTTGGTTCACTACTGACAGGGAAACGTATGGAAGTTTTGGGGGGTGGGAATGATGGGATGGTCCAGGCCATCGGGCCGTGAGACTCCTCACGTGAAGGGCAGAGTTGACCTTTTTTCTGCTGGTTGACGTTTCTTATGGGGAAATGTCTGCGACATTCACTTGGAACAGATGCACATTGATTCTCACGAAGCCCTTGGAGTGCTGAACACGTTGTTTGAGATTTTGGCCCCCTCCTCCCTCCGCCCCGTGGACATGCTTTTACGGAGTATGTTTGTCACCCCAGACACCCTGGTGAGTACCCGCCTCCTGCTGGCGTCTGGGTTTCCCCCGCCTGCTGCACCTGGAGGCGTCTGCGGGGCTGGGGGTGGGAATTTGCCTGTTACACAGGTTCCCAGGTGGCACTGAGGCCGCTGGTCGGGGCCTCACTTTGAGAACCAGCGAGACAGGGACTCAACGGTGGCATTGTCAAGCCAGGGGGATCTTCGTAAATGACATTGGCAACGGGGGAGAGCCCAGGTGTCCTCCTCTTCAGCAGCGCCTGCCCCCCACTCTGTCCTCAGGGGTCGGTGAGCGCTGTCCAGCTGTGGGTGTCGGGCATCCTGGCCATCTTGCGGGTGCTGATTTCCCAGTCGACCGAAGACATTGTTCTGTCCCGCATCCAGGAGCTCTCCTTCTCTCCACACTTAGTGTCCTGTCAGACAATCAGTAGGTTAAGAGACGGGGACGGTACTTCAGCATTGGACGAACACAGTGAAGGGAGACAGACGAAGAATTTGCCAGAAGAAACGTTTGCCAGGTACGCTCTGCGTCTAGTTTGTGGCCTCGGGCTCTCGTGTGGCGTTGAATCTGTGAGACCGACATGGTGGGTTAAGGAGCCGGTGTGTTCTCTTTGCCCAACCAGCCTTGTCTCTGGCCCCCGGTCCTGCCTCTCTGCAGGCTCGGTCAGGTCCTGAATCAGACCCTCTGAAGACTCCCTAGAGTAGTGGGTGGGTGCGTTGCCTGCAGAGAATTGGAAAACGTAGGAAGACCCATTTCTGCTCCTCCCCACTGTGTACTGCCATCCGGGCACCGCAGGCGGTAGAATCCCGCTCCCTGCCGGTGGATCGCTCTGCTGTGCTCCCCTCCGTGTACTGTGTGTACCTGGTCACTCAGTCGTGTCCAGCTCTTTGCGACCCTGTGGACTGTAGTGCACCAGGCTCCTCTATCCATGGGATTCTCCAGACGAGAACACTGGAGCGCTTTGCCATTCCCTCTTCCAGGGGATCTTCCTGATCCAGGGATTGAACCCGCATCTCCTGCGTTGCAGCCAGATTCTTTACCACTGAGCCACCTGGGAAGCCCTTTCAGTGTATTTGTGGCATCAAATCATGTCTGCCCGTGGCGATTTTGGGAAGCTCCTTGGAGGCCGTGCTCACAACTCGGGCACTGTACAGATTTGTTGTCAGACAAGTGTGCCTCCTCCTCTGCTGGACTCGGGGTGTGCGTTGAGCTAGAGCCCACGGAGCGTGTCCTGGGAGCTCACTTCCCAAGAATGCTCCTTCTTGCCCGCATGATGGCCCTGTGCCACCTTGGTTGGCCATGGGTAGAGGTAGATCAGTTGGATGGATGTGCACAGCATCCTTTTGTCCCAGTTCAGCACGCAGCCCGTGGCTCACGCTGTCACAGTTAGGTGGGTAACTGAAGTGGAGGCTGCACTAACTCCCTGTGGTGGCCATCAGCCTGCTTGATGGCTGAAAGCTTTGAAGGAACACCACGGGTCGTTTTAGCCTCCCGACACTCCTCCAAACGTGGTGTGGTTACCCCATCTTATTAGGGAAGTGGCGCAGAGAGGTCAGGTGACGTCATCCAGAGGGATGGTGTCAAACCCTCCACGCATTTTAGGGCTTCCCTGGGGCTCAGACGGGGGAGAATTTACCTGCAGTGCAGGAGACCTGGGTGTGATCCCTGGGTCAGGAAGATCCTCTGAAGAAGAGAATGGCAGCCCACTCTAAGATTCTTGCCTGGGAAGTCCTAAGAACAGAGGAGCCTGGCAGGCTACAGTCCACGAGGTTGCACAGAATCAGACATGACTGAGAGACTAACGCGTCTCTGTTTTACCTTACTTGCGCTGTTTCCTGCCTGTATCTGCTGTGTGTGTTACGTTCGTGGTGTACTTCCTAGGAGTGGTCTCTGACAGTCTCCTACTCCGTTGTCCCCTTCTCCCTTTCTCTGAAGGTTTCTGCTCCAGCTGGTTGGCATCCTTCTAGAGGACATTGTTACAAAGCAGCTGAGAGTGGAGATGAGTGAACAGCAGCACACTTTCTATTGCCAGGAGCTGGGCACGCTGCTCATGTGTCTGATCCACATCTTCAAGTCCGGTAGGTGCATCGCACGAGCCTGTCCCGAGTGTCCGCGCCCCCCTGCCCTGCGTGTGCCGCCAGAGTGCAGTGTGCGCGGAGCCAGCTCTGCGGTGCCCTGTGTGTGTTTGACGGGGCGTTGCTGTGAGAACGTGACTCTGAGGGCCTTAAGGATTCAGAAAGTCAGGATGTTCTGTCACCTTTGTACATGATTGTAAATTTGAAAAGTCATTGCACGAGAGAGAGTTACAGAGTCCCTGCCCTGTAGCAGGCATGGGAAGCAGACCGAGTTTTTTAAGAGGAATGAGCGTTTTCAAAAGGAGTAGTCTTGCTAGTTATCAGGTACAGGCATATCTTTCTTTTCTCAGCAAGAAAAGCAAAAGGCAGTTCTAATCTCGGGGAAACACAAACAGCAGGAAAGTTTAGCCCAGATCCGCAGCACATCTGGAAATGTGGGAGTGGGTGCTCTTTGGACGGTGGCCACCGGTGCATTTCATTCTGTGGCCACGTTGCGTTTCCATTCTTTCTACTGTGCTGGCTGTGTTCTCTGGTGGGCTCCTTCCCCACGGCAGAAGGGAGGGCCTCTGACTTGTGGTCTCAGGGCTGCATGAGTCCTCTGAGCAACGGATGCGCCCCTGGGTGGTCCGGCCACCCTGGGCCCGCTGAAAGGTTGGACAGCCTTCCTTTGGGGGAGGGGGTTACTTTCCACTACCGAGGGAAGAAAAGCTATGACAAACCTAGGTAGCATATTAAAACACAGAGACATTACTTAGACGACAAAGGTCCATGTAGTCAAAGTTGTGGTTTTCCCAGTCGTCATGTATGGATGTGAGAGTTGGGCTATAAAGAAAACTGAGCGCCGAAGAATTGTTGCTTTTGAACTGTGGTGTTGGAGAAGACTCTTGAGAGTCCCTTGGACAGCAAGGAGATCCAACCAGTCCATCCTAAAGGAAATCAGTCCTGAATATTCATCGGAAGGACTGATGCTGAAGTTCCAGTACTTCGTATCCAATACTGATGTGAAGAGCTGACTCATTGGAAAAGACCCTGATGCGGGGAAAGATTAAGAGCAGGAGGAGAAGGGGGTGACAGAAAATGAGATGGCTGGAGGACATCACTGACTCAATGGACCTGAGTTTTGAGCAAACTTCAGGAGAGGGTGAAGGACAGGGAAGCCTGGCATGCTGCAGTTTATGGGGTTGCAAAGAGTTGGACATGATTTAGCAACTAAACAACAAACGACAACAGGAAGCAAGGGAAGTAGACAGAGTAACTTGAGGATCTGCTGCAAGTGATGAAAGCGCATCAAGGTGAGCTCGAAGGTAACTACCAGAACTGAAAGCAGAGTGATAAGAAGTTGCCTTTTGAGGGATGGGGCAGGGCACCTGTAGAATTAGAAATCCTTCTCTGTTACTGGATTTTTAATTTGCATCAAAGTGATATATACACATGAGTTCAAATCCCACTCGTGTGTGTATCACCTTAATGCAAATTAAAGCACACAGGCAGATATGTACCATTAAAGCAGAAGGTCATCACCATCGCCGGCCTTTATTGCTCAGTAAAGAGATGCTGAGTCACCCGCTGCCAGGCCGGGCCTGGGTGCGCAGTGGTCAGTAGAGCTAGTGTGATTCCTGCCTCTGTGGCCATCAGTCTCGAGAGTCAGACAGTGCACAGAGATGCCGCCTCAGGTCCTGACGTCTCCCAAGGAGGAAACGGAAGACGGTGGCAGGCAGCACGGGGTGGGCAGGCACGGGGCGGGCTCTCCTCGGCGGCCGCAGAGCTGAGGCCTGGAGGAGAAGGAGCTGGCGCTTTGGAGAGAGTTCTGAGAGCGGCAAGGGCCAGAGGGGCCGGAAGGCAGCGGGGACCAAGAGTGACGGGGAGGGATGCTTCCTCAGCTGGGCCACATGACTGCGGGTGTCCTCGGCCCTGGGGTTGGCCAGAGTTTGTGATAATGGGTTATAGCTTCAAGCCACCTTACTTACTTAACACAGAAACAGTTTTCTTTTTGTGGATCTTCGGATTTATGTCCCACCAACCCACCAAGTAAGTGTGAAGTTGGGAGGATAATTAAGCCATGTCAAGATCTGTTGTTTTTAGCACGTTGGTCACTTTCGTACTTGGCCATCGTTTGGTGTGGATCTGACCCCAGTTCACGTCGGGGGCTGCTCTCCACCTTCTTTGGTAAGAGCAGTGCATTCTGCGGCCTTCGCCACACCCAGGGCTTTCTGTGCCAGTCAGGGTGTTCACTCCCCTGTTGTTCCAACCTTCTTCCTTTTCTCAGAAGCCAGAAGGAATTTTTATCGTCCGCCGCAGTGCCGTCCAGCCCAGCTCCCTGCGGTGTGCAGGTGTCTGTGTCTGCACGAACCCAGCCGCTTCTGGTTGCACGTGGCCTGTGGGCTCTGGAAGCGTGACTGCTGTGGCCGAAGCGCTTTTGTTTGATCTAATTTCTGTTAAATTGGAACAGCCACGTGTGGACTGGAGTGTGAGTGGCTGTGCCCTGCTCAGGAGCCCCGGCCGGGCATCGGGGCACCTGGGTTTTGTAGCTCATGTCTTTGGAGATTGTTCAGTTGGTCCTTATTGTTCCTTATTTAGTCACTCAGTCACGTCCAACTCTGTGACCCCATGGACTGCAGCACGCCCAGCCTCCCTGTCCATCACCATCTACCGGAGCTTGTTCAAACAAGTCCATCGAATCGGTGATGCCATCCAACCATCTCATCCTCTGTTGTCCCCTTCTCCTCCTGCCCTCAATCTTTCCTGGCATCAGGGTCTTTTCCAATGAGTCAGTTCTGCACATCAGGTGGCCAAAGTATTGGAGCTTCAACTTCAGTATCAGTCCTTCTGATGAACTGGTTGGATCTCCTTGCTGTCCAACGGACTCTCAAGAGTCTTCTCCAACACCACAGTTCAAAAGCATCAGCTCTTTGGCGCTCTGCCTTCTTTATGGTCCAGCTCTCACATCCATACATGACTATTGGAGAAACAATAGCTTTGACTAGACAGATCTTTGTCATCAAAGTAGTGTCTCTGCTTTTTAATATGCTGTCTAGGTTTGTCATAGCTTTTCTTCCAAGGGGCAAATGTCTTTTAATTCATGGCTGTAGTCACCATCTGCAGTTATTTTGGAACCCAAGAAAATAAAGTCTCTCTCTTTTTCCATTTTTCCCCCATCTATTTGCCATGAAGTGATGGGACTGGATGCCATGATCTTAGATTTTTGAATGCTGAGTTTTAAGCGAGCTCTTTCACTCTCCTCTTTCAGCTTCATCAAGATGCTCTTTAGTTCCTCTTCACTTTCTGCCTTTAGGGTGGTGTCATTTGTATATCTGAGGTAATTGATGTTTCTCCAGGCAATCTGGATTCTGGCTGTGCTTTCTCCAGCCCAGCATTTCGCATGATGTGCTCTGCATCATCATTTACGACTTGAAATAGCTCGCTGGAATTCCATCCCCTCCACTAGCTTTGTTCGTAGTGATGCTTCCTAAGGCCCACTTGACTTTGCATTCCAGGATGTCTGGCTCTAGGTGAGTGATCACACCATCGTGGTTATTTGGTTCGTCAGGATCTTTTTCGTACAGTTTTTCTGTGTATTCTTGCCACCTCTTCTTAGTATCTTTTTTTTTTTTTCTTAGTATCTTTTGTTTTCATTAGGTTCATATCGATTCTGTTCTTCATTGTGCCCATCTTTGCATGAAATATTCCCTTGGTATCTCTAATTTTCTTGAGGAGACGTCTAGTCTTTCCCATTCTGTTGTTTTCCTCTATTTCTTTGCACTGATCACTGAGGAAGGCTTTTTTATCTCTCCTTGCTATTCTTTGGAACTCTGCATTCAGATGGGTATATCTTTCCTTTTCTCCTTTGCTGTTTGCTTCTCTTCTTTTCTCAGCTATTTGTAAGGCCTTCTCAGACAACCATTTTGCCTTTTTGCATTCTTTTTTCTTGGGGATGGTTTTGATCACTGAGTACTGTCAGTATTTGTAACTAAGAGGTGATGGGTGTGTATAAATGCCTTGTTTCTAGCTCCTTGTGTATTTTGACACCATTTCTTTTAAGCACACTAGGGGGCAGAATTACTGTGTTAGTTGGTTTTGAGATAAAATTACATCTTGTACTTTTATATAAATAAGGTGTCTTTAGCATCTAAAGTTGGTAATTTTTGTTTTTACATTGGTTAAACAATGGCGATAATTTCACCCCTGCACTGAAAATTGAAACCTTTGAATTTGTCCATTTCAGGTGTTATTTCTTAAAATAGGAACCAGTCTGAGTAATGGCCTTGTGTTCTCGCTCTGTTACCCCTCGTGTTGGAGGAGGGGTATGAACCCCACAGTCATTGGCCTGTGTCAGATTCCATCTGGCGCAAACAGACAAGAAAGCACCTGGTCTCCACTTTACAAACGCTAGGAAACCAGCTCCCCAGATGGAAGTGGGGGGGGGCGGCAGCGGGCTGACAGTGTGCATCGCTGTGCCACGGGCAGGGCTGGGTCTGGCCTGTGGCCACCGTGAGGCTCCCTGCTGCTCGCTTAGTTGTCCAGTCGCCCCCTCGCTGCCTTCCTGCAAGCAGAGCTCGCTTCCTGGTGTTTCCAGAAGGGCCTGTGTTCCCCTGTATGTGTGCGCCAAAGTAGCATTTCTGCTTTGTGGAGAAAGTCATGTCCTCACGTCCCTGGGGTGGGTGCGTCTGGGACGGGGCAGGGAGATGGCGTGTGGAGCTGGCTTCGTGTCCATCCAGAGGTGGGCTAGCAGAAAGCGTGAATCCACTCTCCCCTGGGGGGATCTTCCGGGCCCTAAGGAGGACGCTGTGGGGAAGCTGGAGCAGAGCCTGCCTGGGTCTGCTGCTGACGTGCAGGGCTGAGCGTGGGTGCCTGCCTGCCTGGCCACCTGGGTGGGTGTGCCATGGTGGGCGTGGGGGCCGCCTGGCCCTCAGCTTGCTGAAGCCTGCAGACGGCCGTGCCACCGCAGGGCTGTGGCTCGGGCTGTCCTGGCTGCAGTGACCCGACTGCAGGCTGCGTAGGGGCTGCTGCTCTTTTGTGGGGCGGCGCCCACTGTCGGCACCAGCGAGGCTTCCTGCTCAGAGCCCGTGGAGAGCCTGGTCTCTCTGGGGAGGAGGGGACGGTGGGGCGCCTGCTTCCATGGCCGCTCGGTTAAGGAAGCGAGTTGTCGGGCTGGAGTTTCCTGAGTGCCAGTGCCCTGAACGTGTGAATGTAGGAAGGAGCCCTGCGTGTACCCCTCTGGTGAAAAAGCTTCACGTGACTGTGAAGCATTGGGCCGCGATGAGCAGCGCAGACGTGTCCCCCTAATCCGCTCTTTTCCGGGTTGCTTCCAGGGACGTTCCGGAGGATCACCGCAGCTGCCTCGAGGCTCCTGACGGACAGCGCGGACGGCGGCTTCTACAGCCTGGAGAGCCTGAACGCGTGGGTGCGCTCCATGATCCCCACGCACCCGGCACTGGTGCTCCTCTGGTGTCAGATCCTGCTGCTCGTCAGCCACACCGACTACCGCTGGTGGGCGGAGGTGCAGCAGACCCCCAAGTACGTGCGCCCTCTCCCCGGCAGGCCCGCCCGGCTCCTGGGCATGGCTCGCGGCAGCCGGAGCTCGGCCGGTCTTCCCCAAGCGTCGAAAGGTTCTGCTGCCCATTCCTCTTTCTTTCCTGGGCACCATTGCAGGGAAATGTGGTTTGACTGCAGGCATTCAGAGCAGCCGCTGCTTTTCACATGTGATTTCCTCCACAAGCTTTTGACACTGTTCCATCTTAGGGGCCATTCTCCTCATGCTGTGTCCCTCCTGCTGGGTTCTTGTTCTTAAATTGGTTCCAGAGCCAGACATGTTGCAACATCCTAACTTTGTTATAAGTTAAATGTGGTTCTGGTTATTCTTAGATAATGCAGTCATTATTTAGCAGCGTTTCAAAACTACCTTATATTTTGTCGTTCAGAATGACTTACAAAGTATGTGATTATGGGTGGCCTTTTTTTGTAAAACGTTTTCAGGTCTGACTCTCTGATTTTAGGCCCCTTTTGCCCAGCCATGAGTGCGAATGTGGAGATAAAAGCTTTGATCACCGCCCCTCCCCACCCCCCACCCAAAACTTAGTCCCCAGGGCAGTGTTTCTGGAAGACTCTGGAGCCCCCACCCCCACCCCCAAGGAGAGAAAGCTCTGGGAACAGGAGGCTGCAGGGCCAAGGTCAGCCCCTCTCCGTTCGGTGTGCAAACACACTGCCCTGTGCTGTGAACCGCGGGGTGTGCGGAGGAGGAGTCAGGTTTCCGGCCTCCGCGTGCTCACGGCAAGCTGGGGGAGCAGAGCCCTGCGTGACTGACCTGCTGAGAGGACAGTGTAAGCCCGCCACGGTGGCTTCATGCCGTCAGAGTCAGGAACAGAGTCAGAGTCTCTTCCTTGAGAGCTTCTTCACTGCATGTAAATCGCCTGGGGGGCTCCTTCAGATCAGGTTGATTCACCCCAGGAGCGGGGCCCGGGACTCTGCATTTCTGCCCGGCTCCTGGGGTGGCCGGTGTCTGGTCTGAGGGGCCTGCTCTGTACCGAGGCCGTATGTCCTTCTGAAGATTGCGCCTCAGAGTAACGAGGGCTTATTCCAAGGACCAGGCCCACTGTTGGACCTGACGGCCGGGTACTCAGGAATTGGGGTGCTGGCCTCTTGTGTTCTTGCCACCTGTCCAGAACAAGCCTGGGGAGTCTCACCACGACCTCCCCGCCATACCAGGCAGACCTAGGTGGGGCGGGCCCTGAGCTGGCTGTGAGTACCCGTGGGTGCTGGGCGGGCGGATGGAAGTGAAACGGTGCCCACCACCGTAAAGGACCTGTCTGCCCCTCTGCGGAGCTTCTCAGCACCCCCACTCTCTACCTCGTCTTCTGCCGCCTCTTGACCTGCGGGGCGTGCTGAGGGCAGAGGCGGACCCAGAGCGGCTTCCAGAGGAGATGGGACGGCTGACCCCGGCCTGGTGGCATGGACAGCCTTCCACAGAAGGCTCGTGTGGGCTCTCCAGCAGTGTTGGACAGTGTCGTGGGCTGTGTGGAACTGAGTGTTTGGGTGAAAAGACATAAGGATGCGTGACAGACAAGTGCAATTCTGTGATCCTCAGTTGTGTTCCAGACCTGGGGGATGGAACCATGAGAAAGGACAGTATTGGGACAACAGAGTGCATTCGAATGTGAGCTCTGCATAACCTGCTGTTGCTTTGGGTTTTGAGTAGTTCTTACACCTGCCGAGGCATTTAGGGGCGCAGTCTCTTGACCTGCAGATGACTCTTGAATGGTGCAGGCCCCAGAACTGCATGTATGTGGAGTGTACATGTGTGTGTGTAGAGCATGTGCACGTGTAAAGTGAGTATGTGTGTGTGTGTGTGTGTGTGTGTGTGTGTGTGTGTGTGTGTGTGTGCCTGAGCACAAAAGTGGTGACTTACTAGTAGTTGAATCTAGGTGAAGAGTATGTGACTGTTAATTGAATTATTCTTTCAGTTTTCCTATTGGCTTGAAAGTTTTCAAAATAGAAGTGAAGGAAAAAAGATGGACCAGGGCCTTTAGAGAGCAGCTCCAAACAGTGGTGGGGAGGAGGTCTGCTCTAGAGGGAAGTAGAGTAACAGGAAATGGGGACACGAGAGTTTCCGGCTGAGAGGTCGAAAGTTGTGGGCCACCCCTTATGAAACAGAGCATTACCGAGAGTTAGCGAGAGTGGATGGGCTTTGAGGCACAGACCTCAGCTTTGTGATGCTGATTTAGTTTTTGCAAGATTTTTATAGTCAAACTTACGTTTTCCTGGTTTCTCTCCATATGTTAGCAGATACAGGAAGCTAGACCATCCTTGGTTCTTAGCTCAGTCACTGCTTCCTCGGGAAATCTTCCTGGTTTCTCTTTGATTGCTGAAGTCTCACACTGTCTGCTCTCACTGCAGCCTTTGCCTCTTTTTTTTAGTATATGTGCTGCCGAAGCGAGCACCCTTTGCCTCTTTTTTGTGGCATGTGTTGAGAATGTCATTTGATATTTATTTGAGTGGCAATTTGGTTTCCATCTCTCTCTCCCCCTTAGAATATAATCCCCACAAGGGCCCTTATTGTATTCCCAGCACTAACATGAGTTGGTGATTTAATTACCCTGATAATAGAAGCAATAATAATATGTTGGTAAAACCCTTTTACGTATAGATCACAAGCACTTATATAGCACCAAGTGTCAGCCAGGTATTGTTTTAAGGGCTTCCTGTTATAATAAGTTATTAAAACTCTAGTAATGTGCGTATATTACAGACGAGAAAACTTCTTTTCCCGGAGAAGTTAGGTAACTTGCCGACAGTCACAAGTTAACATGCATGTGTGCATATGTGGTCCTCCTCTTGTTTATTTCACCTGTTATAGCTTAAACTGTTGTCTTAGTATGCGTTCATTTCTGGACTCTGTCTGCTGTTTCATTGGTCTGTGTGTCTGGGTTTAGGTCAGTACCGTATTATTTTGATTACTGTAGGTTGTGGTATAGTTTGAAATCAGGGAGCACAGTACCTCCAGTTTTGTTCTTATTTCTCAAGCTTGTGTTGGCTCTTCAGAGTCTTTTATAGGTTCTGTGTGAATTTTAGAATTTTTGGTTTAAGTTCTATGAAAAATGCCACTGGAATTTGGATAGGGATTGCAGTGAATCTATAGATTGTGTGTTATGGGCATTTTAACAATATTGTTGTTTAGTCATTCAGTTGTGTCCGACTCTGTGGGACCCCCATGGACTGTAGCCCGTCAGGCTCCTCTGTCCATGGGATTTCCCAGGCAAGAATACTGGAGTGGGTGGCCATTTCCTTTTCCAGGGGATATTTCTGACTTAGGGATTGAACCTGCATCTCCTACCTTGCTGGTGGGTCTGAGCTACCTGGGAAGTCCTTTAACAGTATTAATTCTTCTAATCCATGAGCAAGGAATATCTTTCCACTTTTAGTTTCTTTCATCAGTGTCTCAAAGTTTCACATCCTTGGTTAAATTTATTCCTATTTTATTATTTTTGATGAAGTTAATGGGATTTCATTAATTTCTCTTTGTGATAGTTTGTTATTAGTGTATAAAAGTGCCACAGATTTCTGCATACAATAAGTCCCCTACATTCGAGCCTTCAAGTTGTGAGCTTTCAAAGACGCAGACGTGCGTCCGCGTGTTCAGGCCTGTAAGGGTGATGAGTCTGGCGCACATTGTCACGCGCGTGCTTCGTCTACAAATGGCTGTGCCTTCGTGTGCTTGACCGTACCGCGTAGGGTCCGATAGTGAGGGTCTTTGTTCCGAGACCAGGGTATCATCTGTGATGAGAGGGGACTGCTACTACCTAGACGTCACTGGATCTTTTTTTTAAAGGAGTAGATATAATTGAATCCAGCAAGGAACCAGAACCTGTGCCATCAATATCAGGCATGGGTGAAACTGCATCTCCTCTTGCTGACGCTCCTTCTGCTCTGCCATCTCCCACCACCTCTCCCTCTCCAGTCAGTAGCTTTTCTCGTCTGTTCACTCAGGGCCAACCCCTGTGTGTCGGCTGTTGTACTGTACTTTTCAAGGTACTACACTGTTAAGATTTCTTCATTTTTTGTATGCATTTCAATATTTGTGTGAAAGGTATTTATAAACCCATTACATTAGAGTGGGCTTATAGAGCTGATTGTGTTAGTTGAGTACTTAGGCCAGCTTTGTTGGACTTGGGAATGCACCTTAGAACAGAACTCACTCGTACATAGGGGACTTACTGTATTGATTTGTATGCTGAAGTTTTACTGAACTCATTACTTCTAACAGGTATTTAGTGGACTCCTTAGGGTTTTCTATGTATAGTATCATCTCACTTGCAAGCAGTGAAAGTTATACATCTTTCTGACTTGAATGCCTTTTATTTTTTTTTTTTCTTGCCTTCTGTTACGGTTAGGACGTCCAACACTGTGTTGAATTAAAGTTGTGAAAACGGGCACCCTTGTCTTATTCCCGATCTTAGAGGAAGAGCTTTCAGCTGTTCACCACTGAGTATAATGTTAGCTGTAGGCTTGCCATATACGGCCTTTATTATGTTGACGTATGTTCTCTCTGTACCCATTTTACTGAGAGTTTTTTTTTTTAATCATAAATAAATGTTGAACTTTCTTAAATGCTTCTTCTGCATCCGTTGAGATGATCATATATTTTTTATTCTTCATTTTGTTAACATGATGTTTCATTGGTTGATTTACAGATGTTGAACCATCCTTGGCATCTCTAGAATAAATGCCACTTATCATGATACGTGATCTTTTTAATGTACCATTGCGTTCGCTTTGCTGGTGTCTTGTTGAGGTGTTTGCATCTGTCTTTATCAAGAATGCTGTGCTGTAATTTTCCTTTCTTTGGTGTCCTTATCTGTTTGTTGTGATGCGTGTCCATTTCCAAAAGGTGAACGTGAATTACTAGGATTTGGGATACAGAGTAGTACAAGTCATTATTTTTTTTTTTTTAATCTGTATACTCTGCAGATACAGAACTGCTTCATCAAACTGTTACCGAGGTTCTGTACCCAGCCCAGTACATGCCGGCTCTCAGATGAGCCTGGGCTCCCAGGCCACGCGTCCTGGAAGTACCCATGGCTTCCACAGTGGGGTCTGCTCTGCTCTGCTCCTTATTTGGGGGACTGCGTCATCATGGGCTTATCCTTTGCTTTCTACTGTCACGTGGACGGTTAAGGTCCTGCATATGCAGCCATCTTTTATTTGAGAAGATCGTTTGCTATCAATAGCTGGCAGCATCTGTCTTGGGGCCTTGCCCTCCTACAGACTGGGACCAAATTTGGGTTGACATTGGACCTTCTTTGTGTCCACCGCTAATATCTTTGAATTGCACATTCTCTCGTCCATCTTCAGAGGCTCTTTCCCTTACAGCTATACCATGGCAGAACACAGAATTACAGCTTGAATGCAGGTCATGTTGGGGCTGGCAAGAGAGCTGACTGAGAAAGGAAGGGTTTCTGTTGACGTATAATTTGCGGTGCAGGGAGTGCGCTCTTCTGTGCCCAGTGAGGTCAGGTCGCCCACCACAAGCAAGGTTCGGAACAGTACCGTCACGACAGGCGCTCCCGTTCTGGGTGCCGTCACCCCTCCCCCGCGCTCCCTCGGGAACCGTCGCCCCGCGTTCTGTCTCCATGTGTAGCCTCTTGCAGAACACCCTGTGGACGGAAGCCCGCGTCTGTACCCTCCTGAGTGTGGCTTCTGTCACTTAGCTCAGCGTGTTTAAGGTTCATTCACTATGTTGCACGTGATATGGATATGTCACAACTGGTTTCTTGTGATTGTTGCATCGTATCGCATTGTGTGCACGTCTGCTTACCCATTCTCTCGTTGAAAAACAGAAATGGTAATTAAAGTTTTTTTTAACGTGTAGAATTTTTTATGCCAGTTCTCCTCCAAATGCTGAGATGTTAGTAGAAAAAACTGACACATTTCAGAATATCCTAGTCCTGATGTCGTCTCCATCTCTGCTAAGCCTTGGCTGATGAGGTGAGGGGCTTGTCTTACCGACCCTCGAGTCAGTTTGCGAGAATGGCAACTGCTGTGTTTTAAAAGTGGTGGCCAGAATTGAGAATCTCAGAGTTCATAATTCCCATGTCCTTAGGGAAAAAAAAAAGACAAGGTGAAAAGTAAACGTGAACTGAAGTGACCTTCACTGGTGAAGGGTTAATTTTGCAGAAATGCTTTTAATTGGGGTGTCCATGATAACACGGACACTGCGGGCATGTTCAGGGCTGGCCACTGAAGAGTGAAACATGGACATGGGGAGGTTTTCTTCTGGCTCCTGGCAGCTTTCAGGGCGTTCCAGAAGCGATAGCTATGCCATCAGGTGCCGCCAATGAGATAGGAGCACCGACCGAACATGCAGCTTCAGGGTGGGCTTGGCCTTTCAGTCGAGCAGTTTAGTTTTCTGCCTGTTAAGTCTTCTCTTTTCTTTAGTTTTCCACATGTGCTTTATCCCATAGCTCAGGAGTAGATCACTAAGAGTGGGTCTTACACACATCATTCTGGTGTGGCCGTTTTTAAAAGTAAATTGACTGCTTTAGAACTGGGACAGAGCAGTAATCGTCTTCATTGTTTTGAAAATAAGCCCGCTGCCATCTCAGAAACACCGTCAGAGCTTCTGTTGCTCCTTCTAGACGACGCAGCTTGTCCAGCACGAAGTCGCTGAGTCCAGAGATGTCTGGAGAGGATGAGGATCCCGACATGGCTTCCAAGCTGGGGATGTGCAATAGAGAAATCGTGCGAAGAGGCGCCCTCATTCTCTTCTGTGACTATGTCGTAAGTGTGCAAATGCCGGTAGTGGCAGGGTCCGGGGTTCGTGTGGGTGACGCCACACAGACTGACTTCCGCCATTCCAGCGTCCCGCCAGTGAAAAGCCAAATTTGAATCCCGCTCCTAACTAGAACTAGAAATCAGACTCAGAGTCTGGTCCCAGGAGTAAGTTTGTCTGTAAAAGGCTGGGTCAGCTATCACTTGGAAAAGGAATTGGCAACCCACTCCAGTACTGTTGCCTAGAGAACCCCGAGAACAGAGGAGCCTGGTGGGCTGCCGTCCATGGGGTTGCACAGCGTCAGACACGACTGAAGCGACTTAGCATGCATGCATTGGAGAAGGAAATGGCAACCCACTCCAGGATTCTTGCCTGGAGAAGAACCCCAGGGATGGAGGAGCCTGGTGGGCTGCCGTCCATGGGGTTGCACAGCGTCAGACACGACTGAAGCGACTTAGCATGCATGCATTGGAGAAGGAAATGGCAACCCACTCCAGGATTCTTGCCTGGAGAAGAACCCCAGGGATGGAGGAGCCTGGTGGGCTGCCGTCCATGGGGTCGCAGAGTTGGACGCGAGCAGCAGCAGCCATCACTCGCTCGGGGCACTTGCAGTGCTGGCACCTTTGTTGTCTTCAGTAACAGGAATAATGGGAAGAAACTACAAATTTGACTGAGTGGGGTTCTGATTAAAAATTATTTTAGTCTGTGGAAAAGGTTTTCAGAAGTTAATTGCCATGTTTTAAATCGATTCCTGTTGGCATGGCATTCTTTTAAAATATGACTCTTGTAGTATTTTTGACCATAAAACTACAATCATCTCTTGTTTAACACAGTAAATTTGCAAAAACCAAATAAGCAAACAGAAGAAAATTAAACCTTGATGGTTGTTACGCAGAGAGAACCCGATGTTCCACCTCGTTGAGGTTTGATACTTTCTCCAGGTGCATGGAGAACCTCCACCTGCCTCCAGACCAGACACGAGGTGCTCCCCTCCGCCCACACCCAGCAGAGCTCTTTTCTGCCGAGATAGCAGTTTGTTAATACTTACACTTTGCTTTACATTCTTGTTGTTGAAGTAGTTTTTCTATCTTGTTCTTGTTTTCTATCTTGTTCTACTTTTTAAAATAATTTGGTATAATTATATAATGCTGTTTTCACAGAAAAGTAAGAAAAATATAAGTTAATACTATCAGATTATCCCACATGAAAAAACTATTAATCATTAACGCAATGGCAGAAAATTTATCTTTTACAATTTCTGCCTAGGATCAGGAATTATAATGAAAAGGCAACATACATATTTAAAGATGTGTATTTTTTATCTCCTTATAAATCTTACATGAAATATCTTCCCTTAAGGTCCATCGGATATGTGGACTCATTCATATTGTAGATTCAGAAACTCTATCAGAAAACTGTGACAATGAACAGGGAATTCCTTTTTTCCACTGACTTTTCACAAAGCTGAAGCAAGTGTAACTGGAGCGTTCCCGTCAGGAGGCCTAGAGGATGCAGGGCGCACCCTGGCTGGATGCCACCTGCCCTGGAGTCTCACATGGTCATCACTGCCCTGGGTGCCCCACACCCCTGTGCTCCTCAGTCCTGGGGGCCGTGCTGCTGGGGTGCACATCCCTGGGGCCTGATGGACTGTCACGGCCACGGTGTTTGGTTGCTGGGGCTGGGGGTCAGGCTCCATGAAGTGTGTTTCGACCTCGTGGTATCGCTGTTCAGACGCTAGCTATTTTCAGTGAGGGCTATAGTTTGGAACCGGTTCTCTCCTTCCTGCCCCTCCTGGCCTCTTCTGTGGCGTCGCCGTGTGCTGCCGCCGTGTCCACTAGATGGTGGCCTCTCATTGCTGGCTTTGTCCTCAGTGCCAGAACCTGCATGATTCAGAGCACCTAACGTGGCTCATCGTAAACCACATTCAAGACCTGATCAGCCTGTCGCACGAGCCTCCCGTGCAGGACTTCATCAGCGCCATCCATCGGAATTCTGCCGCTAGCGGCCTTTTCATCCAGGCAATTCAGTCTCGCTGTGAAAACCTTTCAACTGTAAGTCTCCCGGGTGCCAGCCGGTGGCAGTTTCCTCTGCCTGAAGAACGGAGCATTGGCATCTTTAATACTTTCTCAAAATTGTTATTTAATCATTTTTGGCTGTGCTGGGTGTTGGTCTCTGTGTGGGCTTTTCTCGAGCTGTGGGGTGTGGGGCGACCCTTGGTTGTGGCGCGCGGACGTCTTGCGGTGGCTTCTCGTGCTGTTGGAGGCGGGCCCGGGGGCATGCAGGCCGCAGTAGTCGCAGCTCCCGGACTAGAGCAGAGGCCCCAAAGTTTCGGTGCACGGGCTGTGTTGCTCCTCCCGCATCAGGGATCGAACCCGTGTCTCCTGCCTTGACAGATGGATTCTTTACCACTGAGCTACTGGGGAAGCCCCTATTGGTTTTTTTTTCCCTAACCCATTCTTTGCACTGGGCAAACCCGCTACCCTTGTCTCTCTCCTCCTCTCGCTCCGCAGCCCACCATGCTGAAGAGAACTCTCCAGTGCCTGGAAGGGATCCACCTGAGCCAGTCGGGTGCCGTGCTGACGCTGTACGTGGACAAGCTTTTGTGCACGCCGTTCCGTGTGCTGGCTCGCATGGTCGACACCCTTGCTTGTCGCCGGGTGGAAATGCTTTTGGCTGCGAATTTACAGGTACTAGGAAATAACACTGAGGGTTGACTTTTACTGGAAACTTCGCAGGGCAGGTGGAACGGTGGGCTGGTTCCCCCCGCACAGGCGACGTCTTCACGGCCCCAGGGACGTGGGCAGCGCGGCTGCGTTGGTCCTTTTTGTGTGTCCAACATTGGTGCTTCTGTGCTTCCAGTTCCCCTCTGCTCCCGGGAGTCGGATGCAGCGTTTGTGTTTTGTAGAGGAGCATGGTGGTTCTGACCTCCCCTGTGTTGCGCACACTGACGCGGTCTTGTCTCCTCTAGAGCAGCACGGCCCAGCTGCCGGCGGAGGAGCTGATCCGGATCCAGGAGCACCTGCAGAGCAGCGGGTTAGCACTGAGGTAACTCGGGGCCGGGCTCCTCGCCGCAGGTGCAGAGACGAGGGTTCGCGAGGGTGTGGTCTCACAGCACGAGAGAGGGACGTGTGTTCTAGGTGGGAGACGGGCCTCGAGAGAGCCTTCGAAATAACCCAGTGTCTGTGTCCAGAGAGCAGGCCCGCTGTGCGGCGTTAGTGCCCGTGGCTGAGAAGGCGTGTGCTCACGCAGCCTCACTTACCGTGTGCTCTCAGCGCAGAGCCAGTGACCACCTCTGATCTCAGAACCCGTGATCCGATCACTGAGTAGGACAGCAGAGCTGAGGCGCGTGTCTGCAGCTCATCAGCATCCTCTCTCCATGGCAGTCACCTCATTTTGTCTGCAGAGCCTTAGAGGCCTTTATCAGAAATCCTAGTATCTGTCACATGAGTGTGTTTCCATCACTGCGGGATAAACAGAAGGGAGCTTTACCTTCTCTCTGCACAGCGGGGAAGATGTGTGCGAGAGCGCTGGGTCCGTGTGCTGTGCTGCACTCTCTGGAGTAGCAGGGGATGGTTTAACTCAGGGACAGGACTTGATGGGCAGTGTGTGGCCTTAGGTGACTCGTCAGGACGCAGTGACTTACATTGTAGTCTGCGTCAGGACGTTGTTCTCAAAACAAGTGATGGGAGGTCAAACTTCCTCTTTTCATCCCTAGACGAGGAAGAATAAAGATACCCTGTGCCAGATGAGGTGATTGTTTATGAAATGGGTGTAGATGGGTATAAATTGTGTATTGTGTGGAGATGAAGTGGATTCTGAGCGCTGGGGTCTCACCTGGTCTGTTGTGCTTTATGAACAACGCCTGCGTTAGCTGAGCTGCTATGCTGTGTGTTCCCTGCTGCGCTTTTTGGTGTTAAGTGAGGTTTCTGAAGAATGCTGATGGGCCATGTCTCTGTGGCTGTTACCCGTCAGCTGAGCCTGACTTTGCATTGTGACTTGTGTGAGCGTTGATGAGAAACAGCTCTGCACAGTTTCAGGCATGTCTCACCTCGCTGGAAGAGCCCGTGTGGCTTCTAACCCACGTGCGATTGGCTTCCAGACACCAGAGGCTCTACTCCCTGCTGGACAGGCTTCGTCTCGCCACCGCACCGGGCTCGCGTGGTCCCATGCCCCGGGTCACGTCCCACCCCCTGGACGGGGACGGGCCCCTGGCACTGGAGGCAGTGAATCCTGACAAAGTAAGTGTCTGTGTGTGACACCCGGGCCCTCGGGTCTCTGAGGACTGCTGTCTGCCTTGGCCGTGGGGTGGCTCAGGTGGCAGGCCGTCCGGTGCCCAGTGCGGCCCCTGGGGGTGCTCAGCCGGCCCTGTTTCTTGCCGGCGATGGGCACAGCTACATCAGTGACAGGGCCATGCAGTCCAGCCCTGGCCTTTAGCAGGGGCTGAGGGTCAGGTGGTCAGTGGAGAATCAGAACACGGTGTCTGCAGCCCACCCACCAGAACTGTCTCCTCTGCTTAGGCCTGCTGACCTGTGCGTGTCCACCCCCAACCCGCGGGCCCTGGTATCACCCTCCCCACTCACCCTCCCCACTCACCTCAGAGCTGGGGCTCGTTCAGAGCCCTGGTAGAGTGGACCCCAGAACCCGGCAGCCCAAGCAGAGACTAGCGAGGCCCGGGCTGCAGTTCTCAGGCATGACTTGTCCTCACATCCATGGCACTGGCCCTGGGGAGAAGGAGCAGAGCAGACCTCTTGGAGGTGATGGGTGCGATGCCCAGCAGGGTGGGCAGAGGTGGGCCCGCTGCCATCGGGGCACGGCTGAGGCTCAGGGACACTGGCGCCTTCAGCAGATGAGGGGAGGCAGTGCAGACAGGTGACAAGTCCTTGTCACCGCCCTTGTGGCCGTTCCCATAGGAAGGCCTGCGGGGTGGAGAATGGCCGGTATCCGGCTTTGCTGAGGGTGTAGTCACGGCCTGGGGACGGCCCGGTGTCCTTGGGTTGGGCCATGGGACGTGAGGGTCGGTCAGCCTGGAAACACGGTGGTGGTCAGGTTGAAGCCACTTGAGAGCCCTGTGCAATCCAGCCTGCTGTCTCCCCCTCTTCTGCCCAGGACTGGTACCTGCGGCTGGTGAAGTCCCAGTGCTGGACTCGGTCAGACTCTGCCCTGCTGGAAGGCGCAGAGCTGGTGAGCCGGATCCCCGCGGGTGACCTGGGCGCCTTCATGATGCACTCGGTACGGCGGGGCCGGGACGCCAGGGCCCTGTGTCGCTCGGGTTGCGCACTCGGGCCTGCTTTGTTCCACTGTCGCATGACCTGCTCGTGGCGTGTACCCCTCACCTTGTGCCTTAAAGGCAGAGAACCTGATCCAGACAGGGCAGCGTGTGATCCCAGCCCCCTGAGAGTCCTAAAGGGGGGAGTTGTGTTTAACTCACCCTTTCATGCAATTAAAGGAAGAAAGCTGTAAGTGTTAGTCTCTCTGTCATGTCCAACTTTTGGCAACCCCATGGACTGTAACCCGCCAGGCTCCTCTGCCCTTGGCATTCTCCAGGCAGTACTGGAATGGGTTGCCATTTCCTTCTCCAGGGGATCTTCCCAACCCAGGGATCAAACTTGCATCTCTTGTGTCTCCTGTGTTGGCAGGCAGATTGTTTGCTACTAGCACCACCTGGGAATCTGAAGGAAGCAGGTTCCCTTGAATTGTAATGAGTTCTGACTGCTTGTCTCGTGCTCACGAGAGGCGGTATCAGGATGGTGTTGTGGTGTGTGATTTAATAGACTCTTTGATGATGTTCTGGCAGTTAGGAAGCCCCTCCCTGCATGGAGTAGGGGCCCCTCCCTGCACCCAGTGGTGCAGGGAAGCCCCCACCGTCCTGAGGCATCCCGCAGGCTGCTGTGTGGCGCGGCTACAGCCTTGGCGGGTCCCTTCTCAGACCTCCTGGGATCAGCAGCTGATAAACCTTTCTGTGTCGTGGTGCTGCCTCTAATAGACCAAGTGGGAGTGAATCAGGGGCCCGGGGACAGTCCGGGCGCGACACGGAGAGCCTCAGGGTGCAACCACGGAGCCGCGTACTGATCCTCCATCAGTGCAAAAACAAACGCTCCATGGAAAAAGAACAGGGGAATCAGTGTGCTAAAATCATATTAAGAGCCATTCAGTGAAAGCTGATTTGCTGGTAAATGACAAGCTTGCTTAATAACCGATTTATTGAATTTTCCAAATTTGCTAACGAGACTTCTAACAGCTTTAAAGAAAGGCTCAGCTGTAACGGCTGTACCAGAGGGCTCAATTTTGGTGGCTGGTGATGATGCACTTTTCTGAACGTTAACTAAAGATCGGCCAGAAAGGTCCTTAAGTGGCTTTCAAAAGCTGGCAGAGCGCGATACAAATTGAAGCATTATCGAATGAATGCCGTTTTTCCAATCAAACTTGCCACATTTCCATGCCTGCTTTGATTTCTTTCAGCTGCTTTTGAAACGTCACTTGTTTTTTTCAAACACTGGGGACGTTTGGTGTTCCACTGATTTCCTGGGTGGCACATCAACTTGATTTTGTATCTGTATCAGTTAAAATTCCATCATATTAAATTTTTGACTTCAGATAAATATGAAGGCAGAAACACCTCTTGAAAATTAAAGTACCAGGACCTCCCTGGCTGTCGAATGGTTAGGGTTCTGCGCTTCCCCTCGGGAGCGTCGGTTCCTTCCTTGGTTGGGGAGCTGAGATCACACGTGCCTCATGGGTCAGCCAAAATAAGTAAATAAAAATTGAAGGACCCAGTAGAGTCCAGAAACACACTCACTGGTTGGATGTTGGATGGGGGTGTTCGGTTATCTGTGAAAGAAGCGGGAGAAGACACTTGTTAACACGTCTCTGACGCCCTGCTTATCTGCTGTCTCCTAATGTCTATGTTCTTCCCTCCTCTGCTGTGTGTCTCTTGCCCAACTGAACATGTGTCACAGTCATTGTTCAACCTCTAATGCCCCAATTCAGGAGTTCAACCTGAGCCTGTTGGCTCCGTGCCTGGGCCTGGGCCTGCGTGAGATCTCAGGGGGCCAGCGGAGCCCCCTTTTTGAAGCAGCTCGCACGGCGACTCTGGACCGTGTGAGCGTTGTGGTCCAGCAGCTTCCCGCTGTCCACCAAGCTTTCCAGCCGTTCCTGCCTGTGCAGCCCACTGCCTACTGGAGCAAGCTGGGTGAGCTGTTTGGTAAGTAAGCTGAAAGCTCCTCTTCCTTTCATAAAGGGCAGCAGAGCCAGTGCCAGGCTTTGCACCGTGTGGAAGTACAGTGGGCACTTTGGGTTAACCCACCGCTGCATTTACAGAGGCGCCGGGAGCCCGCTCCGGGCCCGGGCTCTGCGTGTCCTTGGTGTGTTTCCCACTTTGCCTTTCTTTGATGTGGCCCAGGTTCCAGGCCCCGAGGAGCGCAGTCTCGGCCTTCGGAGCGCGGGGCCTGGGCGCGTGGGATGGCGGGGTGTGTGCGGCGTGCTCCGGTAGCCGTGTCTCCAGCCGCTGTCACATTTGCGGGGAAGGTCAGGCCTCTGCTGGGGCTCGTCCACCCACGGGGCCTTCTGTTTCAGGGGATGCTGCGCTGCATCGGACTCTGACCACCCTGGCCCGGGCTCTGGGCCAGTACCTGCTGCTGTTCCCCAGGCTGCCCAGCCATTTGCACCTTCCTCCTGAGAAGGAGAGGGACACCGTGAAGTTTGTGGTCACGACTCTCGAGGTAAGCCGCAGCTCGGGAACTCGGGCCCAGAGCGGCAGGAAGTCTGAGGGCGCCGCCCATGGAGGGAGGAGGCCCCTCCATCTGAATCCCAGAGCAGTCCTGGCCTGACGCCCGAGGCCCGCCCTTTCCGCAGTGACCGTGTCCCGCAGCACGCCCATCTCCGCTCTGCTGAGCGCGGTCACGCCTCCTGTCGCCCCATTGTGCAGCTTGCCTCGTGAGGTTGGCAGCAGCCCCCCTCGTCTCTGCCTCTGGGTTGTAGGGGTGCAGGGTGGGTGGGCTCTGAGTCAGACCTGGACCTGGCCTCCTGCCCGGGGTCTCCCAGGTACCAGGTGGGGAGGCCTTGTTCACTTATTTGTGAGTCTGTTTCCTTGATGCCAAGACAGTCTTTTCATTTAGTACAAACCATCCATTAAAATTTTTTCCAGGGAGAAAAAGTCGTGTGTATTCTAATTTTAGATACTTAAAAAGTAATGATCTGAGAAATTTGTTATATTTTTAAATTGAGCAATAAGCCTGCTATTTCAGCTGTGGGGAATTGACCATTCTATTGGTGTTAACACTTATAAATACCCCCAAAATGTGTGCACACGGTGGGGCATGGTCCTTTCATACACCTTCTGGAGAAGGGTCCGGCCTGCATCCTGGGAGACAGACACCTGAAGAGTGCCCACACCCCTGCCGCTTGGCAGCGGTGGGCAGAGGGCACTCGCACGCATGCTCCTGGGGTGACCAGCCAGGCCCTACTCGAGCCAGAGTGCTGTGACCGCAGCCGTCAGGAGTGGGGGCCGCAGGAGGACTGGCACACAGGCCCCTGGTGACCGTACAGAGGCCACTGCCGTTGTCACGGGCAGGGCGGCCCTCCCTGCTGCGTCCCGGCCAGGACCCAGTCCAGCCCTGTGAGGGCTGTTGGGCCCGTTTCACAGACGAGGGAAGCCGGGCTGAGAGGCTCTACCCGCTGGGAAGCAGCCAGCTCCGCCTCGCTGTCAGGTCCAGCCTCCGTGACTGTGGCCGAGGCCAGACCCCGGGCTGTGGGAGCCCCCCTAGGCTGTGGAAGCCCCCAGGCTGTGGGCTGTAGGCTGGGGGAGTGCCTGGCCCGCGGCCTGAGTGGTCAGAATCAGAGGCCGGAGGCTGAAGACAGGGCAACCAGATGAGGCGGGCATCCCCCAGTGAGCAGGCGGATCAGGGTTGGACAGGAGGGGCTGGGAGTGGTGGCCCCAGAGCCGTGGCTCCTGAGGGAGGTCTGGACGTGCCCGCCCGTGGGCCCTGGGGCAGAGCGGGGCCTGGGGCCTTCCTTCACACGACCTGCCCCACAGGCGCTGTCGTGGCACCTGATCCACGCGCGGGTCCCGCTGAGCCTGGACCTGCAGGCGGGCCTGGACTGCTGCTGCCTGGCCCTGCAGCTGCCCGGCCTCTGGAGCCTGCTGGCCGCGCCCGACATGGTGACCCACGCCTGCTCCCTCATCCACTGTGTGCGGTTCATCCTGGAGGCCAGTGAGTTTGAGCCCGGGGCATGCTGTCCTTTGGCCCTTGAGGCAGTAATCAGTGCCGTGGGGCTAGTTGCAGCGGTTATTTGCCACCTGTTCTCCAGGTGCTGAGTTGGGACTCGGGAGTGAAGAGGTGGAGGAATTATGGGCCTTGCCTTCGTCTCCAGTCTCCTGGAGTCTGCACTAGAATTTAACTTGAATTTCCTTTTGTGTAGATTTGGAATTTCAGCTTTCATAAAAAAAAAAATGTGTCTAATATACGGCCCTTTGATTTCTGGTCCTAGTTGACTGTTTCATTCTTTTAGTCCTAAATCATCATAAGACTAATAAGATTACATTTTAAAAATTACTTGTTTTGTGTTATAGTCAAAATGCTTGTTTCTATACTGCATTAATTTTTGAAATAAAAGTGTCTTTTTCTTTTCAAGGGACAGTGTCCTTAATGAGGGTCATTCGCCAAAATGTTTTTAAAATTGGATATTATAGTTTACATGAGAGAGGGTGTCTTGATGTTTTGTATTTTTAAATTAAATATTACAGAGTGGTGTTTTGAAGATTCATTGTTTAAATTGTTTTCATCTGTGCATTTGTAGTAACATGAAAACGAATATCCAGGGAGTGATTCATCAAAGCCAGGGTTCTTGGGGGCTCCGGGCATGCTGTTAACAGTAATGGTTCATGAGCTGTCTGATAAAAGCCCTCAGGGTCAGAGGTGGCAGAGAGCAGAAGGACTGAGGAATACAAGTGTAGAAGTTCAGATCCTGGTGCATTTCGGATTAACTTAGAGATTGATACCTGAGTCTAATGGGTCTAAAATTGTCCCAAGTTGATTCACTTGGGAAACGTTCATAAGGCTGCATGAATGTGAAAATCTGAATTAGAAAGGAACGGTTGACGTACTTTGGAATTCTTCTGTTTGTTCTCTTGTGATTTTAGTTGTGGTACAGCCTGGGGACCAGCTTCTTAGTCCAGAAAGAAGGACGAGCACCCCCAAGGCTGCCAGAGAGGACGACGTGGATTCAGACACACAGAGTAAGTCTCAGGGTCGTTTCCCTTACCTCGAGTCTTTGGGGGCTTAAGATTCATTCCCGGAAGAGGCCTCCTACGCATGACCTGTCCTTGGCTGTGTCCTGCTCATCCTGGAGCTGGGGGCAGTGCCTTCTGCGCCCCGCTGCAGACGTGCTCTGCCGTCTGGCTCTCCATGACCGCACACCCCGCGGGGTGTCCTGCTCAGCTGATTGGGCTGCAGGAGGGTGAAGTGAGTGCATCCACGTGAGGCACCCACGAGCAGTCACGTCTCTGGCCTGTGTAGCTGGTGGTGGGCTGTGCCTCCCACTCTGTGGGGCCGGGCAGGTTGGGGGCTGGCGGCGGTTTGGGGTGTGTTTTGACAGAAGGGTCCTCTCTCACGGGGGTGTCTGTTCAGACCCTCAGTACATCGCTGCAGCCTGTGGGATGGTGGCTGAGATGGTGGAGTGCCTGCCGTCCGTGTTGGCCTTGGGCCACAAGAGGAACAGCCACACACCCGCGTTCCTCACCCCGGTGCTCAGGAACATCATCATCAGCTTGGCCCGCTTGCCCCTCGTCAACAGCTACACACGTGTCCCGCCCCTGGTGAGTCAGGCCCTCCCCTGGCACAGGGCGGAAATAAGGCAGACTCTGGGCAGGCCCCCGACTCGGGGGTCCCTGAGCAGGAAGCCAGATTGTGACCGCTCTGGTGTCCGCTGACGGGGGCCGGTGCGCCCCTGTGTGCAGGCAAGGCGCCCGTTTGGATTCCTCGGGCGCGATGTGGCTCGTCCGTTAGTAGAAATACTCTGAAACAGGGTGAGGGATTACATGACGAAATAAGGTGATTTCTCCCACAGTGCCAGACGCGATTGTAAGGTCATCAGACCCGTCTGTTTCGTGGGAGAGCAGAGACTACACCCCCTCACGTGCCTCCCTGTCAGCAGGCACCCCAGGGTATCCTGGGGGTTTGGCACAGTCGCAGCTCAGCTGCTCGTCCAAAGCTGGCTTTGGAACTGGAACCAGGATCCAGTGGGCCTTGTTAAAGGGACCTGGCTCCAGATAACTGGCAGGGCCTGGGCGAGCAGCGTGTGGGCTGTGGGGGCTGCTTCACTGCCCTTGCACCCCCGAAGGGAAAGAGGGGCTGCGGGCTGCAGCCAGCTGGAGGACGGTGGGCCGGGACCTGTGGCAGGCGCTTGCTGCTGCCTGGGGAGGGCGTGTACCAGCTGGTGGGGCGCAGCCTCTGTGCGCGCGAGCTTCTGCAGTGGTTGCTCGGAGGAGACGATGGGCCCTTGGCCTGAAGAGGATCTTGCTGTGGGAGGGGAAGGAGTCCCACGCAGGGGCCCCTTCTAAGGAGAAGCCCAGTAGCTGCTGTCCTGAAGTCACCGTGGAACTGGGAGTTGCGGGCAGTGCTGGTGCCCGGCGCCCTGGAGGAGAGCTGGGGAGCTGGCACTGCCCTCGGGCCGTCACTACAGGTGTGGAGCCGGCTTGCCTTTGGGCAGGCGTGGGGAGCAGATACAGAAAGTCACGGTCCAGGGGCCCCGATGTCTGACCTGCACAGACCATGCCCTGTAGATGCAGCTCCTTGCGTGAGCACTCCACCCCACGTGGCTCCTCGGCCTGCGTCAGGACGTGCAGGAGGGTCTGGGGGGCACGTGAGGGGCCTCGAGAGCGTCTGCCAGAGGCCAGGGCGCTGGAGCTGCTGGGCCAGGTGGCTGGCCTTAGGGGTCCAGCGCAAGCCCTGGCCAGAGGCTTGCATCCTCCAGGGCCCAGCTGGGAGCTGGGCTTCTGCTGCTGGAGCAGCGCTGGCCCCCCCCCGGTGCTGTGAGCGGAGAGCTCCCCGCCTCCACTGTGTCTGCAGCCAGGGAGCCTCAGGGAGGGAAGGCGTCCCTGTCTGGCCACCCTGCCTTCACATTTTCTCTCGCTCCCTTTCAGGTGTGGAAACTCGGATGGTCACCTAAACCCGGAGGGGATTTCGGCACAGTGTTCCCTGAGATCCCCGTGGAGTTCCTCCAGGAGAAGGAGGTCTTCAAAGAGTTCATCTACCGCATCAACACACTGGGTAGGCCAGGAGCCGGGGCAGCAGTAGGGTCTGCCTTCTTTTATTCCAGGGAGGAGTTGAGGCAGGACACAATCGCGTGCATGTGTTCTGTAATATATACAAAGCTGTCCCGATGACAGGTCTGTGTGCATGTGTGTGTGAGAGCGTTTCTTCCCACGCGTTTGCATCAGGTCAGGCAGTGCCCTCGTGATGGGTGGGACTGAGCGGGTTCAGCCGTGTCTCAGCGCCTCAGCTGGAGGGAGCAGTGGTTATCTGTGGGAGCCGCCTGTGACCGCTGCCACCCCGGTTCCCGTCTGCCAGACGGAGGAGTGTGCTCACTGAGGCGGGGCGGGCAGCAGACCCCAAGGGGACAGCATCAGGCTGCAAGGCAGGCCACGTTGACCCCCAGGACTGCAGTTCTGCCGTCAATGACGTGGGGATCGTGGCTGTTGACACAGTTGCTGCAGCCTTAGGAACAGAAAGGGGCCCCTGACGCACGGCATCTCCGTCAGCAGCAGGGTCCCAGGCTTCCCTCAGGACGCCGCCTTGCTGCCTGCAGCGTAGCGGCCGTTCACCCTCTCGGCCCCATGTCGTGGCTGGGGGTAGCCCTGGTGCGTGAGGGCTGTCATCGGCAGAGCCCGCGAGGCTGCGCCTGGCAAGGCGACTCCGCCCCAGCCCCAGCCGCACGTCGGGCCCCTCCGCCCAGCACCCCACCTCTCGGCCTCCACGGGGTCTGTGCTGCTGTGACGCTGGGCCGGCGTCCTCACTGCCGCCTCCCCTCACTGAAGCGAGCGGTGACCCCTCGCCCTGTCCACAGTGAGCCCTGAGCAGCAGTCTCAGGCCGCTGCCTTCGGAACTTCTGTGCCCTCTTCCCCAGCGGCCCCCTGCCCCCCCCAGCCTGGCCAGACACCCGCTCCTCTGTGTCTCAGGTGCTGTCCTGTCTGAATTGTCATTCACCGTGCAGGACCAGATATGGCCTGCAGCTTCTCCTGATGGCTGCTGACCATTGTCCTTTGTCCCTTCTCTTTTTCTCCTGTCTGAGTCAACACATCTATCTGGACCTCCCGTCTCAGCTTGTCTGTGTGTCTGATCCAGACCTGAATCAGCTGGTCGGTCTGTCCACATGCAGGTTACCAGCGAGCTCCTGACGTTTGAGGCTTTGGTTTTCTGTCCTCAGCACCCAGCTCTTGTCCCTTGCAGCCCTGATTCAAGTGGCATGGCCCCCTCCCCTCTAGGGTCATGGCCCCTGGGATACCCGCTCACCCAGCAGCATCTTGAAAGCGGCCCCTCCGGGACGCCCTCCTCACAGCCTGGACTTCCCCGCAGATTACACCCTGTCTCCACCTACCGTCCTTCCCGGGGGGCTCAGGGCAGCCATTGCTCTAAGCTTTTATGCCTCTGCCCTGAGGTAGAGTTCACATGCCAGCCTGTCCATCCGCTCAGGTGTGGCTCCACGGTTGAGGCTGGACACACCTGCGCAGTCTGGGGGTTTGACTCTAAGTAAGGATGTCCCAGCCTCTGCTGAGTCGGGCAGAGGGCACTCTGACCCCATCCGAGCATCACCCGTTCGGACATCCACACAGCAGGGCCCAGAGGGCGCTTCGCATCAGGCCGCCTGGGCTGAACTCAGCTGCGTTGGTCCTCACCGCTGGGCTCGGCCGGCAGTGAGGCTGCATCGCAGCGCCGTCCTGAGGCTCTGGGCAGTGGCTGTGTGGGCACCTGGCCAGCGAGAGCCGGAGTGCCCGCTGCCCCGTCTTGCAGAGAAGGCGGAGCAGCAGGGACCCTCTGCCTAAAGCAACACTCGCATTTCAGGGTGGACCAGCCGCACCCAGTTTGAGGAGACGTGGGCCACCCTCCTCGGCGTCCTGGTGACTCAGCCACTCGTGATGGAGCAGGAGGAGAGCCCCCCGGAAGTAAGACCGCGCGAGGGCTCGTTCGGCAGCACCCCGTGCGTGGGGCTGGGGGCAGCACGTCCTGACTGGTGTTCCAAGGTCTGGGTGTTCTAGATTCATGACCGGAAGGCGTCTACCACAGCATGCTGCCTCCAGGTCATAGGATTGTGTCCTTTCTTAAATATTTCTTGTGTTCTGTTTCTCAGTATTCAGGTATGGTATGTAGCAACATTTCATCAAAAAGAAAAGACATGTCTTAAAGCCACACATAATTGCCAGTGTTCATTTCTCTTGACTTGTTTTGCACAAACTTTATCAGGCTTGAAGTGTTAATGCATATTATAGTACTTTAATGTTAATAGAAGACATATTCTGATAAAGGAAAGCCTGAAATGTTAAAAGTCCTCAGATACACGTTCTTTAGGTAGAAAGTGTGGTATGAAGCAGCAGAAATGGCAGTTCAGAGAGAATATATGTCAGACGTCACCAGGGGTGACTTTTGCCGGAGTGGAGCCAGCAGCTTGTCGTATTTAGGGCTCCTCAAATTGGTAAGGAAATTGAGGACAGTTTCTTAAAAAGTAATTCCTATTTGGAGATTTGTGCTTGGAGGAAACCTGGCTTTGAAAAGCAAGCCATTTGCCCATCAGATTTATCTGAAATCACAGATGCGTGTGGATTCTGGTGAATTTAGGCAGATGCACTGGGACCCCGGCCGGGAAGGCAACGTCCATCTGTCCCGCTCGGGGCCCATGCCCGCAAGGCCGCCTGGCCGGGCAGCCACAGGGGAGGTAGCGTGCTGCCGGCGCGCGCCGTGGTGACCTGGGGCTCTCCTCCTTCCAGGAGGACACGGAGAGGACACAGATCCACGTCCTGGCCGTGCAGGCCATCACCTCCCTGGTGCTGAGCGCGATGACCGTGCCTGTGGCCGGCAACCCGGCCGTGAGCTGCCTGGAGCAGCAGCCCCGGAACAAGCCCCTGAAAGCCCTTGACACCAGGTGGGCCCGAGCACCGCGTCTCCGGGCACGGCCACGTGGGAGCAGGGAGGCACCAGGGCGCCCTTTGCTTTGCTCCCAGGGTGGTTTGCTGGCTGAGGCTGACGACCTGGCCTCCAGGGTCTGGGGCCGGCTCCGGCAGAGCTAAGGGTGCACCTGGGTGGGACCCGGGGGCCTTGGCTGTGCCGTGTTTGCTGGAGGTGAAGCTGGGAGCCTAGGGGTTCACTGTGAAGATTCTGGAGGAACCGGGTGGCAGTAACCTCTGCTCTGAACTTAGGTTTGGGAGGAAGCTGAGTGTCATCAGGGGGATTGTCGAGCAAGAGATCCAGGCGATGGTCTCCAGGAGAGAGAACGCCGCCACTCACCACCTGTACCAGGCGTGGGACCCCGTCCCGTCTCTGGCCCCGGCCACCACAGGTTCCAGGGGGCTCATGGGGAGGTTGGGTCGTGTGGGGGTGTCAGCCTGCACCCTGCGCCTGTGAGCACTGCTGGACTGTCCCAGCGCCAGGGTGGGGGCTCGGGAGGGCCCACCCTCCAGAGAGTCGCCAGGGCTGCCGGCTGGGTGGGCGCCTTGTCAGCGGCCACTGACGCTCTAACTTTTGCAGCTCAGCCCATTCCCATTTAGTCTGGTTTGTTATGGAGAACAAGTGATAATTCCGCATCAGCCTGCCAACCCTGCTAGCTTCATATGCTGTGTGGGGAAGGACACCCCACTGTGCGGGGACACTCGGGGCTGTGTGCG
>JADEYB020000017.1:45609747-45659357 GCA_015832495.2 Alces alces | reverse complement strand
GGGGGGACACCCGGGGCGGTTGTGGGGACACTCGGGGCTGTGTGCGGGGACACTCGGGGCTGTGCGGGGGGACACTCGGGGCTGTGCGGGGGGACACTCGGGGCTGTGTGGGGGGACACTCGGGGCTGTGTGCGGGGACACTCGGGGCTGTGTGGGGGGACACTCGGGGCTGTGTGGGGGGACACTCGGGGCTGTGTGGGGGGACACTCGGGGCTGTGGGGGGACACTCGGGGCTGTGTGCGGGGACACTCATGCATCCTTGCCCCGCAGGTGCTCTCATCAGCCATGACAAGCTCCTGCTGCAGCTCAACCCCGAGCGTGAAGTGGGGGACATGAGCTACAAGCTTGGCCAGGTCAGTGCCCAGTAGGTGGCCAGTGAGGTCGGTTCCTCCCCACCCCGCCCTCTCCTTAACAAGCTGGCTGTCCTCTGTGTGTGTAGGGGGCTTTGTTAAGTAATTCAGAAACACGAGCCCACAAGTGTTGTCTGGTTAGAGGACCAGTTTTGAGTAGAGATCCCACCTCCTGGTTCCATTTTGTGCCGGGACTTCACCCTGACGTCCCTCAGCAGCCCAATTCCCTTTCTTTGTTCTTTTTCACTGTTCCCTTTCTTAGAGGTGCTCTTCTTCCCCCTCCTCAGCTGCTCCTGTGGGCCTCATTCGGGGTCTTCAGCCCTGAACCCCTGGGGGTCTGACCAGCCCTGCCCGGGGACGGGGGGCGGTGCTTGCCTCAGGGACCCCCAGGCGGGACCTGCGGCCTGGCACCCCTTGCCTCAGGTGCCTGAGCCCCGGCCTGTCCCGTGTCCCCTGAAGGTGTCCATCCACTCGGTGTGGCTGGGGAACAGCATCACACCCCTGCGAGAGGAGGAGTGGGACGAGGAGGAGGAGGAGGAGGCTGAGGCCCCGGCACCGCCGTCCCCACCCACGTCTCCAGTCAACTCCAGGTTCCCTCTGCCTTCTGTCCAAGCGAACGGGAGCTCCGATGAGTCCCTTGTTTGGGGGCCTCTTGAAATGAACCTCTCATCTCTTTTGGGGGAAATTGCAGGAAACACCGGGCTGGAGTCGACATCCACTCCTGTTCGCAGTTTTTGCTTGAGCTGTACAGTCGCTGGATCCTGCCGTCGAGTTCCGCCAGGAGGACCCCCGTCATCCTGATCAGCGAGGTGGTGCGCTCGGTGAGTGCTGTCCCCGCCCCTGCAGTGCCCGGCGCTCCTGCGGGCTCATGTCACCCTCCCGGGGCCCGTGCAGTGACATGGGGGAGGTCGTAGTGCGTTTCAGGCCAAGGGAGGAGCCGTTTGCACGGGTGCAGTCCGGGCAGACACGCCCCAGCCCAGCGGCTGCGTCGTGGAGTCGGCACGTGACTGTCTGTCCAGCAGCCAAGCACTGATTCGGGCAGTTGTTGTCCAGGGGTTGGCCAGCAGAGTCCTTCACATCCGGGAGACCGGAGGGGACGCGGGGAGTGTAGATTCCTGTGGGTAACACGCGCCGGTCCTCGCAGTGTTGAAGTCACACTGAGAGGTTTTGAAAGTCACTTACTCGTTGCCGGCTGGTCACCCGGGTTCCCGTCCAGGAGGAGGGACGCCCAGTGACCACATCCGTCACGTTAGCTGCTTCTGTTCTTTTTACCTAAAGGTGTCTTCTTTCGGTAATGATTATTTTTTAAGCCTGTTTTTTTCAGTATTCCTTGAAAGCTTTCTAGATTGTTTCGTATTTGGTCAAGTTGATATTTTTAAGAACCTAGTTTCTAATTTGTAATGTAAGTTGCAAATTGACTTTTATCAAAAAAGTCAGCAAACTACAAGGAATACTAAAGATCTTAAAAAACACTACTAGAAATTCTTGGTGGTCCAGTGGGTAGGACACAGCACTTCTACTGCTGTGGGCTCAGATTTGATCCCACAAACCACGTGGCATGACAAAAAAAATAATTGTTTAAAAATAGCAATGATAATACAAAGTTTTTAGTTACTTTGCATGTAACGTCTGGCTCATTAGCAGTCCCTGGGTTCTCATACCTCTTGTGTGTTCAGTCAGTCAGTTAACTTCCAGTAACTTCTGGGAAAGGCCACTGTGTCAGTGGGAGGGCACAGGAGAGAGAGGCAGGTCGGGTCAGCACTGTTACAAAAACATATTTGACCTCATGACCCCGAGAGGCGTGGATGCCTCCGCAGGTGGCCTAAAGTCCTGCTGGCTGAGTTGTTCAGCTGCCAGGGGCCCGTGAAGACCAGCCAGCCCCCACCTCCAACACTCCCAGTGATCAGGGTCTTCCCCCTGCTCAGAGCCTGTCTTCAGATGTAACGTGAGAAACCGGGCACTGTGGGGAGACAGAAGGAATCAGGGCCAAAGCACCAACTTCTGAGCCAGTCGCCCGTTCCTCCTTCGCGGCTTTGGGAGCTGGGCTGGCAGTGGCTGCAGCGGGTGGGGCCCCAAGGAGACGGCAGGCACCCTTCCCTCCTGGGCCCAGGCTCCAGTGCAGGTTCGGCTCCAGGGTTTGGGACCCAGAGTGACCTGCCCCCTCCCGCCCATGTGTCCGCCTCCAGCTCCTCGTAGTGTCGGACTTGTTCACGGAGCGCAGCCAGTTTGAGATGATGTACCTGACGCTGACGGAGCTGCGGAAGGTGCACCCCCAGGAAGACGAGATCCTCCTCCAGTACCTGGTGCCCGCCACCTGCAAGGCGGCCGCCGTCCTCGGGATGGTGAGCGAAGGGCGCCCCATGGCGCTGCAGAGCGTCGGGTGCCGGCCGAGCCTCCGGTGGGGCTCCCAAGGCCCTGGTTCCTGAGGTGGCAGGGTGCCTCCTCCAGGGCCTCGGCTGTGGCTGTGGGGGTCGAGGCCAAGTCCTCCCGCCATTGCCCGTGGCCCTCTGGGTGTGGCGCAGGAGGTGGAGGCACCAGACTCAGGGCTGAGGGGCCCTTTTGTCTCTGCGGGAAGTTTCGCTGCTGGGCTTCGCTGCTGGGCTTATTCGCATGGTAATTGTGCTCAGGCCTGGATCCCCGAGGCTAAAGCTATGTTGTCTGTAAATGGAATGAGTAATGCTTTCAAGAAGAGGCTTAGACAGGCCGGCCTGGGGTGAACCCCGCTGGTGTGGAGGACGGCGCTGGTTCCCTCAGGACAGGGACGCGGGCCCCTCAGGATGGGACCCTGTCCTCTGTGGCTGTTCCCACGCGGCCCAGCCCTGGAGTTCTCAAGCCCGCTTCTCTCCAGGCTCCCCCAGGTTGTGAAAGCTGCCCCTGTGGGCCCCGCTGGTGGTCAGAGGCCTTGGGTGTGGGCGGGATGAGGGGAGTTCTCCGCAGCGTCAGCGTTGTCTGGACCACAGGGCAGAGTTCCCCGGGGGCTGGGGTGGGGGGTGGTCTCAGGGCCGGACAGCCTCTGAGGCTTTTGCAGAGTGAGACAAGGCCCTCGGCCAGCAGTGCTTGCTTGTCCCTGGGCAGGGTGGTCTGTCCCCAGGGAAGTCCCTCACAGACTCAGAGCTGGGTTCTTCCCGGGGCCGGCCCCGAGGGCCCCTGTGCACGCACACACCAAACTCAGTCCCAGGAGACGGTGTGAGCACAGACACGGCAGGGAGCCCCCATCCGTCGGGGCGCTTGGGGCCCCTGCGACATCCCAGACCCGCACGCAGGCACCCCGCAGCGCGCCCCCCCAGGGTGTGTGGGGCCGGCCCAGCCCGCCGTGTGCTTGTGCGCAGGACAAGGCCGTGGCGGAACCGGTGAGCCGGCTACTGGAGAGCGCGCTCAGGAGCAGCCACCTGCCCAGCACGCTGGGCGCCCTGCACGGCGTCCTATACGTGCTGGAGTGTGACCTCCTGGATGACACCGCCAAGCAGCTCGTCCCCGTCGTCAGCGACTACCTCCTCTCCCACCTCCAGGGCAGAGCCCAGTGAGTGGGCACGGCCGGCCCCCGCCGCGGTCTCCCGCCTGGGTTTGTCCGCCGAGGCAGGGGGTGGGGGTGCCTGTGAGAAGTGCGCAGCTTCCGCGCGTGCAGCAGACCCCGGCTGAGGCACCAGCAGGGGCCCACGTGGTCACCCTCCGTACAGGGACTGGAGGACAGTGCGCGGGGCCGGCAGACAGCACGGCGGCCGTGTCACTGATCCTGGCCAACGTCTCGGTTTCAGCTGCGTGAACGTGCACAGCCAGCAGCACGTGCTGGTGATGTGCGCCACAGCCTTCTACCTGATCGAGAACTACCCGCTGGACGTGGGACCCGAGTTCTCGGCCACCATCATACAGGTGAGCCGGCCTGGCCTGGGCGGTGCTCTGCGACTGGGCGCTGGGCCGGCCGAGGCTCCCACCTGGGAGGAGGCGGGGCGCCCGGAGGCCCAGAGCGGCCCTTTGACCAGAAACCTTCCCCATGCACAGCTGTGTGGGGTGATGCTGTCTGGAAGTGAGGAGGCCACCCCGTC
Source organism: Alces alces (assembly GCA_015832495.2). Taxonomy (NCBI): domain Eukaryota; kingdom Metazoa; phylum Chordata; class Mammalia; order Artiodactyla; family Cervidae; genus Alces; species Alces alces. Next base: position 45,654,964 of record JADEYB020000017.1, on the reverse strand, counting down.
CGTCGTCTACCACTGCGTCCTGAGGGGCCTGGAGCGCCTCCTGCTGTCCGAGCAGCTATCCCGGCTGGACGCAGAGTCCCTGGTCAAGCTGAGCGTGGACCGGGTGAACGTGCACAGCCCGCACCGCGCCATGGCGGCCCTGGGCCTCATGCTCACCTGCATGTACACAGGTGAGCAGGGTGCCCCAGCCCAGCACGCGTGCACCACTGAGCTCCAGGCACAGGGCTTTTGGAGGCGCCTCCAGTTCTGTGGGCCACGGAGCAGCTCTCAGACTGACCCCTGTGCCCTACGGGTCTCGGCTGGGCCCTGCGGGCTGGGCCCCCTCCCTCTAGTGTCAGACCATCAATAGGAGTTCAGTAAACTCCTGTGTGAGCGCCAGGCCCCCTTCCCAGAACCGTCCAGTTTTACAAACCAGCAGCATGAAACGGCTCTGTTCCAGGGAAGGAGAAAGTCAGTCCGGGCCGAACGTCCGAGCCCAGCCCCGCCGCCCCCGACAGCGAGTCCGTGATCGTGGCGATGGAGCGCGTGTCTGTCCTTTTTGACAGGTGAGCGCAAGCCCGCCTGCTTGCAGCCAGCAGCCTGCTTCCTGATCCTGCCCTGGCTTCATGCCGCATGCAGTCCCAGCACCCAGCGCCCGGGTTTGGACGTGGGGGGCCCCAGGGCTGTCCCGAGCGCTGACCCAGGTCCTGGTGGCGAGGGGCACTGTGGCAGTGTCGGGGGCCTGTGAGGAGACGGCCTGGAGCCTGCTCAGGGACGGAAGTGGCCGTCCGAGCTGCCACCATGTAGAGAAGGGCCTGGGGGCCACGCCAGCAGCGGCTCGGGGGGGAGGCTGCTCTTGTGAAAAGGGGACTGCTCTCGTGGCCCTCGGACATCCTTGCCAGCAGGCAGCATCCTTGAGAGCCTGGGATGAAGGCCCGCCTCCACGTGTCTGCCCTGGTGTGTGTCCAGGACGGGGTGGGGGCCTCGTCCGGCTCTGCCCCGGGCCTCAGCCTGTGTCTGTGGCCTTGGGGAAGCTGGCTCTGCTCCGTGCCCCTCAGCTCTGGTCAGCTCGGTCAGCAGGCGGCCACCCGGGTGCTCACGAGAGCACACGCCACAGAACGTTCTCCATGTCCGCTCTGGCCGGGTGAGGCACTCTGGAGAGCTGGACGTACAGGCTGTGCCCACGTCGCCTGTTTGGGTGAGCGTCCGCAGTCCCGCGCTCACCCCACCAAGCCCATGGAGGCAGGCAGGGCGCCACGCTCAGCCCTGCCCGTGGGGGCTCGCGCCCGTCTTTCTGCTAGATGAGCGCGTCCACCGAGGCAGGGCCGACATTCAGCCTGACCGCACACTCATGCGTGGGGGACTCTGGGTTGACGACGCTGACTCTCCTGTGTGGGTCTCGCGTCTGGGTTGCGGCTGGTGTCTGCAGGCAGGTGGAGCAGGCTCACCCGGGCGGTTTCCAGGTCCCTTCCGGTGCTTTTCAGTCACACAGCTTTTTGACTGGTTCTGGGGAGCCCACCGCCACGGGCTCCAGAGTCCGCTGACGCGCAAGCCCCTCGTGTATGCTGCTGCAGGGGACCCGCCTCCGTACCCCCGAGGCCTGCATGCACTCAGCTTCCTACAGATGGGGCTTGCACCCGGAACACACGGACGTGGAGGGCTGGCGGCAGAGGTGTGCTGATGGCCAGTAGCCCTAGTAGCCTACTGGCTGCCCATTGGCGCTGGGAGGACCCTGTGCAAGGGCCCAGCTGCAGGTGTGCTGAGGGCAGGCAGCCGGGGGCGCTGGGGCAGGGCTGGCAAGAAGGGGGCCTGGCAGGGGCGCTGACAGGTTCCAGGAGCGCGCACGCACCTGAGGGCTTCACGAGGACGTGGGTCTGTCACGAGAGGCTGTGCCGTGATGTCACCGCCCCAGCCGTCTGTGCTGTTACTTCAGGACGCTGGCTGGGCCAGGACCCCCCAGGCTGGGGAGCACAGGCAGGACGGGCTCTGAACTGGCTCCCCCCACACCACCACAGGATCCGGAAGGGGTTCCCCTGCGAAGCCCGTGTGGTGGCGCGTGTCCTCCCCCAGTTCCTGGACGACTTCTTCCCACCCCAGGACGTCATGAACAAGGTCATCGGCGAGTTCCTGTCCAGCCAGCAGCCATACCCGCAGTTCATGGCCACTGTCGTGTACCAGGTGAGGGGCCGGGGCGGGGCGCCCAGGGCAGGCGCCGGGCCCTCAGCTCCTCCCCTGCCGGTGCTGACGGGGCCTCCTCGGGCCCGCGGCCTCCTCGCAGGTGTTCCAGACACTGCATGCTGCGGGGCAGTCGTCCATGGTGCGCGACTGGGTCATGCTGTCCCTGTCCAACTTCACACAGCGGAGCCCGGTTGCCATGGCCATGTGGAGTCTCTCCTGCTTCTTCGTCAGCGCGTCCACCAGCCCGTGGGTCTCGGCGATGTATCCTTGCCTGGTTCTGGGCCCCAGGGCAGCCCTGCCGTCCCATCAGCATCCTGCTTGACATTTGCGTCAGTGTTTTAGAAGCCTGAGTTCTGTAGGAAGCCCAGGTGTCTGGGTGACATTTCTTCTAAACCCCAAGAGAGTGAGTCACGGACCAGCAAACAGGAGCCCGTGTGTTTCCTGCGCCGAGCGGGGCTCCAGGAGGGGCCGTGGAGTGGGGAGGCCCCCAGAGGACCCCCCACGTCTGCCTGCGGGTCCGTGCAGCTGGGCGGGTCGCTCATGCTGCTTCTCATTAGCCCTTGTCACGTGCTGTGTCTCACCCTCCTGGGTAAACGCTGAAGTCAGTGAGGATTCAGTTCCCACCCCCGAGATGCTGGCTGCCAAAAGGGGACGGCCCCTCCCGTCAGCCTTCCCCAGACAGACCGCAGGGCCTCGGAGCAGACAGCCGTCCCGGCGCTTAGAGTGGCCCGGTCAGGCAGCATGGTTCTGCGCTGGGTGTATGGGAGCCAAGCCAGGTAAGGGTGGCACGAGGGGCGGCCCCGCGGGGAGGGCGCTCCGGCTTCCCAGGCGGAGCCTCTGGCTGGAGAGGCTGGACCCAGGCGGGAGGCAGCTGATCCTATAGCTTAGGGGAGCCTCCCGGCGCCCCCCGCTGTCCGCAGGCCTGTGTCAGGGCCGGAGCCCCAGGGGAGGCGGGAACCCCTGGGAGGACAGGAGTGGGTCTCCCCGAGCTTGCCGCCTTGTGCCCTTGACTGGCCGGCCAGCCTCCCGCACGTCGTGAGCCGGATGGGCAAGCTGGAGCAGGTGGACGTGAGCCTCTTCTGCCTGGTGGCCGCGGACTTCTACCGCCACCAGATAGAGGAGGAACTTGACCGCAGGGCCTTCCAGTCCGTGTTCGAGGTGGTCGCCGCGCCCGGAAACCCGTACCACCGCCTGCTGGCCTGTCTGCGGGGCCTCCACAAGGCCGCCGCGTGCTGAGCGCCCCCGCAGCTGGCGACGATGTGGCCCCGGACCGCAGGGCCCGGCCCGCGCCAGGCAGCGGGCAGCATGGGCTTCCCGCCGCGTGGTGGCGAGGCTGCACGCAGGACACACGCAGTAACGTTTGGGGTTGAGCCTGAGTCCTCTCGGGGCAGGAGCTGCTGTGGCGGGCCTCGCACTGGAGCTGGTGTGGACGTGCTCCTCCCGTCCCGCCCTCGGCCGTCACCAGGTCCCATCTGCTCCCGCCGGGGGGGGGGCAGGATTCCTCTGCTCTTGCCGGCGAGCCATCAGCCCTCCGCTGTCCCGCGGGCGGGAGGGGACGCCACAGGCTCTGAGGCGCGGGGTCCTGGGGTGTCTTGGGCTCCTGCAGGGCGCGCGTGCCGGGTCTGGCCAGGCGGGGGGCTGGGAGCGTGACAGCTTGCGCTGTCCTCCCCGTCGCTGTCTTCTCAGGATTTAAAGTTTGATTCTATCAGTAAAGAGATTAATTTTAAGGTAACTTTCTACGCCCGTGTACAGTCTGTGCATCGCCAGGTCAGCGCTGCATGTCACGACCTCCAAGCGGGTGGACGGGGTTTGTGTCCCACCCCCCACCCCCCGCGGGGCTCGCTGTCTGGCAGCCCCCTCCCCTAACGCCAAGCCCCTGCCATGCCGCCCTCTGTTACGAGCTCCCGTTTGGCATTCAGAGCAGTGCTGGCATCCGGTCAGGAGCCCTTGCCCTGCTGAGAGCGGGGAAGGTGCCGGCCTGGCTGTCCTGGCTGTGGGCGGTCGGCTCCAAGCAGGGGCAGCTCTCTGGTGGTGACAGGCAGTTTGCGGGCAGTTAGCCAGCCAGGCCAGCCCCCCGCGCCTGCCCTGACCTGGGCTCTGGCCTGCCCGGGGCTGGCTGGTAGGTGTCGGCGTCCAGGCCCGTGCCCCTTCTGCGTCGTGGGCCCAGCCGCTCACTGGCCGGCAGCCCTGAGGGTGCGGCAGCTTGATGTGTCAGGAGCAGAGCTCGGTGTCCAGCGGCTGGTCGAGGAAGGCCCAGCGCCGCCTCTCCTGTCTCGGTCCATCGGCGGGGCCTCCTTCCAGCTCAGGAGAGTGCAGGTCTGTGCCCGCGGGGCCAGAGCTGGGCAGGGGGTGCCGGGCATAGCCGCCACTCCCGCCCCAGGCCCTGGCCCTGGCCTAGCTCGTTCCTGGACCCAGAGCAGCCCGGTCATCCCGCTCCCATGAGGCCTGTCAGTGGGGTGAGCGAGATGGGGGGCTGGCAGAGCCCTTCCGGGCGGCTCTGCAGAGCCCTGGGGCAGCAGGGCCTCTGATCAGCGGCACGCCACCCAGCTTGGTCAGGAGCTCAGGCGCATCAGGTTGGGTGTCTCCTCGGCAAGTGGGGATGACCTGCCGCCGCCGTCTAGGGTCTGTAGGGGCTAGAGGCCTGGGCGCCCCCTCACGTGTCTGGACGACACACCACCCGCTGCACACACCGCCTGCAGGCCCCCCACCCCAGGAGCCACGCGTTGGGGGCTGGCCAGGGTCAGAGTGCGCAGGGAGCCCCTCCTCAGAGCTGCCCTTGGCGCCCAGGCACCCCGCAGAGGGCCTGGCGGTGTGAGCGGTGGACACGGGTCAGAAGTTGGAGCCGGGGCCTTGAGGGCAGGGCTGTGACCTCCCCGCCCTCCTGCCTCTAGCTTGGGCTCACCCTGGCCTTTGCAGCCACACGCCTGCCGGAGTGACTGTGAACACGGGAAAGCTCTAGAACTGTGGCCCTCGCCCCAGGGTCCCTTCAGCAGCTCCGAGGTAGACATGTCGCAGGCCCGTGTTGTCCGCGCTTAGGTGTTTGCCCTTGTTAGGGAGAACACTGAGCGTGAAGCCAGGGCCCGTCCCCTCCAGAGTCAGAGCGCTGGGCCCAGCTGAGCAGGGGCCCGCCCTGCTTCCCATGTGACCGTCGGTGCGCAGCGAGGGGCTGCAGCCAGCTCTGGCTATTGGTGCCACCCAGAGACGCGCTGGCATGCCCTCCGGGAGCGTGCGAGTGCTCGGGAAGGTCACTCCATCCGTGGAGGAGTGTACGTGTGTGTGGGCGTGCACCTGTGTCTCCGTCAGGGTCTCTGAGGGCGGCCGGCAGGTCTCTGCAGAAGCCCACCCCTTCAGACCTGCCCTGTGGGGTCGGCTGCGTGCCTGAGACGTCTGAGGGTGGGATGGGGTTGCTCATCAAAGTCCCACTGAGGAGATGGGCCCCCTCGTCAGCTGTCTGCAGAAGGGACCAACCTGAGTAAAGTCTGTGTCCGGCAGCAGTCACCTTGCCACCCCAGACTGTGTTGAGAGGATTGTTAGGGGACGGGAAGAACGGGGTTTGTTTTCCTGCTGGTGACGCAGGGAAGATTTGAGCGAAACCAGTGTAGTTGGTGGGCGAGGCACTCGTGCGTCTTACTGTCTCTGTGTGCTGTTGTGGCCCCGCTGAGCTGGGCAGGGGAGGGGGCATTTCTAGGTGCCCTCCCCCGCTGTCCCCTCGCCCTCCTGCAGCACACGCGTCCTCTCGGGAGGCGAGGATGGCGCTGGGACTCCCCGGGCACCCAGCCCCCCTTGTGGCCGGGCGTCACTGCTGAGCCCAGGGGTGCAGACAGCTCCCCGCGCAGGTCAGCAGGGCTGCCCGCAGCCGTCTGGGGAAGCCCCTCCGGGCCGTGCAGCATGGTGGCTCTTGTGTGGTTTGGCGGAGTGGACTCGCTCCCTCTTGGTGCCGTGGGCGTCTCTTCCTGGCACACGAGCTTGCTTTGCCTTTTTGTCCCCTTCTGCTCTGTGCCCGAAACTGGGTGACGCTCGGTGGTCCTGCACGCTGGAGTGATGTGGGGGTGTGAGAACCACCGCCAAGGTCGCTGACGCCCCCCCCACAGAGCTTGGGGTGGCCTCACCTGGAGGGGACCGCCCCCCGCTGCCTGGTGCCACAGGCTGCGCTCGCTGGGGAGCCGGGGGGCGGGCTCAGGCGGGGGTGACCACAGAGGGGGCCTGTGTGTGTGGCACTCAGTCGTGCCGCCGAAGGAGCCCCCTCCTCCGAGTGCTTGTGGAGCCCCTGGCCCCGGACGGTCGCTGCAGGCGTCCTGCTGCAGCCGGGTGGCTGCTGGCCTGGAGGACTGTGGCATCATGGACCTGCCTTGGGGGGCTGGGCTCTGAGCACGCTCCATGGCTGACCGTCCTTCAGCAGGATTTGAGCTCACACTGTCCACCGCCACAGTCCCCGCTGTGCTCCTGCGGGGCTGTGATGGGTGCGTCCCGGAGCCTGGCCCAGGCCCGTCTATGAGAGGAGAGCGAAGGTCTGACATGAGATGTATATTTTAATTTTTTAAACCACTACAAATATTGTACATATGAATTAAAAGGAAAAAAAAGGTGAATTACCGTGTGAGGCCTGCTTTGCTTATGGGGAACCTCGCCCCCCCTGGGGGCGGCAGATCACACCAGCAGGAGCCTAGCACCGTGGGACTCAGGGGATGGGGGTAACCCCCCCCCAGTGCCCAAGGCTGCGGTGGTGACGTCAAGTCCCCGAGGGGGCCATGCGGTTTCGCCCCAGGCAGGAGGGGTGGTCACGGTGGGCACAGGTCCTGGGGGCTCACGCAGGGCCTGTGACCTGACCTTGGAGCCCCTGGTGGCGCCCCTTCCCCTTTCACCCCATTGGCCACTGGCCCCCATGCCCTGAGACCAAGTGGTGAGGCTGCCTTGTCCATCTGGGCTGGTATGTCCTTCCCGCCCGAAATGCCAGCTCCTCTGGGAATCCTCTTCACTCAGCTGCATGGGCGCTAAGGGAGCGCCGGCTGTGAGGGGTTACTCCACTCTATGCCATGGTGCTTGCTCACCAACCTGCAGAGGCAGAGACCCTGGGCCGTGGGCTGCCCGGGGCGGTGCTCCACAGAGTCTGCTGAAGGCCTCCCTGGTCCCAGGGCATTGGTGGGAGTGGGTGGCCCCCAGTCCGACCACAGCGGGTGCCTGGAGAGACAGCCAGCAGGCTTAGGAAGCCCGGCCTCTTCCCTGGTCGTGGCATGTGTGGGCACTGCCCTCGTGGGGCTGCAGGAACCTACTCGGAGAGGGTCTGGCTGCTCGTTCTGGTGGCTGGGCCATGCAGGTGTGTGTGCACCCACTCTGCATGTGGGAAGAGGTCAGCTCATGTCCCCAGGCCCGTCTCCCCGACATGCTGCAGGCCCCAGCGGCCTCCCCTTGGGAGGGGCAGTGCCCCCCGCAGTTCGGGGAGCCATGCCCTGCCTCCGTGTTTAGACGAGGGCCCCAGACGCCCTGGAAGGAAGCGACAGTGTCCCACTCACCCTCCAGCTGCCCAGCACAGGTGCACTTCGCAGAGGGCAGCCCACCCCCCACTTCCTGACCTGAACCTGTGAGCCCCTCTGGGCCCCAGGGGTTCTTGGTCCCGCGTCATGCTCAGGGCTGCCCGGGCACCACTGGATGGGGCATCCTGCCAGGGGCCCGCAGGCACAGAGGCGGGCTGGCTTTGTGGAGTCACCAAGGCTCCTGGCAAACCACGGAGGTGACCTGGGTCCCCATGAGCCTGGGGGCCTTGCAGTCTGGCCTCTCGCTCGGGATGGCCCATCCCCACTGACATTCCGAGCAGAAACCCGGGGGGCCACCCAGATGTGGTCCCCCCATTGTGGCCACGTTCTCTGGGGCAGGCATTGCCAAGCCTCTGTCCCAGGCTGTGAGCAGACGAACGGCTGGCGGGGCCTCCACTCATCCTGGCCCTGGGGCGCTCAGGGCATGGGCGACCCCGTGTGGGGGAGCCCTCGACTCAGGGTCAGGCGTGCCCGCTGAGGACGGAGAGTTAAGGGTCTGGGCTCCCGCGCACATGGGAAAGGACAGTGCTGCCGGGTCACTGCGCCCAGCAGCGTCCACCCTCCTGCCCCGCTCGCCCCCAGCCTGGACTCACCGCCACGCTCCCTGTGCTTTCCCGCCTCCGCCCGGCTGGAGGTCTTAGACTGCCATCAGGACTCCCGCCTCCCGCGATGGGCCCAGCTCCCCTCTGTCTGCCCCTCCCCGGAGGTGCTGGAGGCCCCTGAGGGATGCCCCTTCCTGTCTAGAGGGCGCCGGCCTCCTCTGAGTGCCCAGGACTCGCTCGCTGAGGCCTGACCGCCCTTCTCTCCACAGGTGCCGCCGGACGCCCGGCCCCGGGCTTTCTGCCTCCCAGGCCCACAGAGCCTGAGGGTCCCCACAGACCATGCAGTTGTGCCAAGGTACGCAGCCCCTGTCCGCCCCCCGCCAAGGGCAGATAGGGACTTCCCACGGGCCACCGGGAACTGGGCCTGCCTACGTCTTGTCCTTGAGTCCAAAGCGAGTGTCCCCCCTGCCCCGCACCCGGGGCTTTCCAGCACCCATGAAACCTGAGCGGAGACGTTGGAGCCCAGCTGTTTACCCCGCCTCTGCGGGACCCGTCGGCTGGGGGCCAGCAGGGGTGGTCTCCAGCCCCTGCACACCAGCAGTGCTGCCCCAGGCCCACAGCCTCCCCGGCAGAGGCACTGGGACCTGCTGCCCGGGAGCTGCCCAGGCCGGGCACCTCGGGTGGCAGCACCTCCTGATGACCACACCCCAGCCCCAGCCAGGCCAGCACACTGGTCTGCGCCCTCTCCAAATGCCCCAAGGGGGTGGGGGGTAGGGAAAGGCCTCGGAGCTGCCCTCTGTACCAGCCCACGTCCGGTGGAGTCACCTGTCCAGACAGGTGTCGGTGAGGACAGGGCTGGGGGTGGCATGACCAAGTTGTGTCCGTAGTTGGCTGAGCCAGGTTGAAATCCTGAGCTTGGCCTGCCTCCCCTCGCTGGGGAGTGCTGTGAGGCAGACCCGCTCGGCTCTGGGGGTTGGGTTGAGAGACTGTCCACCTGGAGGACAGTCAGGGAGGGCTAGCCCAGGCTCTGGGGGCAGAGAGTCAGTTCTCAGGCCACCTGGTAGGTTAAATCCTTTACCTAAGAGGGGCATGGGGAGGACTTCCTGGAGGAGGGGGCCTTCCCATCCCTCATGCGCTCTGCAAACACTACTGAGTGTGCCAGGTGCCCAGACGAGGGGCATGGCAGCTGTCAGCCTTCCTGGGAGGTGCTAGTTGGCCAGGCTGCGGTGTCCCTGTGTCCCCAGGCAGCTTCGGAAGCCCCAACAGGGAGGGGCTCCCACCAGGAGCTGAGGGACAGGGTCAGGTGCCGGCCCAGGACACCCTGCTGCCTCTGCACCCCAAGTTCTGACTGCAGGGACGAAGGAGCCCCAGCTGCCCCACCCCATCCTGAACCCTCCCATCCTTCCAGCTGGGCTTCGGCCCCTCTCTCAGGGTGAGAGGGCGAGCTCTGGACACTGGAGGTGCAGGGTGAGAGCGCCTGGCCAGAGACCCCGCTCCGGCCCCAGGCTCAGCGTCCCTGTCCTGGGCAGCTCAGACCTGGACTCCCCTGTCCACGGCAGGCCTAAGGAGGGCCCTCTGTGCCCGGGGAGGTTTTCAGCTTGCACTCTGTGAGCCCTTCCCCCAAGTTCAGGTCCCCCCAGAACCCTGCAGGTGCCGCGGGGCTCGCGGACGGCACCCGGGCCTGAGGACAGGGCAGGGGCTCCGTGTGGCCATCACAGCCCAGCCTGCAGGTGTGAGGTGGAGGTCTGCCCCCAAGGCCTTGGGACTGAGCCTCAGCTGAGTGCTGGCGGAGGCCTGAGGAGGGGGGTGGCCAGGGACCCCAGCCCATGCCAGTGGCCACTTTGTCCAAGGTCAGCACTAGGGGACCTCCCCGGAGCCCCCAGGAAACAATGGGGGCATTTACCCAGGCAGGCAGCAGTTTGAACTAGGTTGTGTGCCCTTGCCCAGGACCGTGGCAGAGAACGCGTGACCTGTGCTTCCCGGGGAGAACAGGTCAGACCCAGCCCCAAGCCAGCCTGCTTGGGTTCAGAGCCCAGCTTGGCCCCTCGCCCACAGGGAGACCTCACCTGTCCCTCAGGCTACTTATCTGCAGAATGGGAATAACAGCAGCCACCAGCCTCGCTCACAAGAGTACCGTGAGGGTCAAAGTTGAAAACAGACATACTGTGCTTAGAACAGGGCCCAGTAGTCATCAGAGTGCTTGAATTCTTCAGACTGTTGCCTTTGCAAGCATTCTTAACCCAGAGTCACACAGCTGGAGGCAGATAGGAAATGGCTGGCTCAAGGGAGGTCCAGTTTGCAGGAGGGAAAACCAGAAGAAGGACCAAAGTGGAACAGGAAGACTTCAGAGAGAAAGTGTTGCCAGAACAGGGTTTTGAAGAACGAGTAAGAGTTTGCCAGGAAGCCTGAAGGCAAAATCCAAGAGACCTACAGGGAAGGGAGGGGAGTTCCTTGAGGTCAGTCTTTCAGAGTTCATACCTTTGCTCAGCAAAGCTTCACCAAGTCCTTTTTGTGGGGTTCTGGGGGTGCAGGGGGCTCCCCACCCAGCCCCGTGCACAAGGCAGGTCTGGGTCCAGGTGGTTCTGCTGCAGGACGGATGGGAATACGCTGTTGTCAAAATCTCGGCTCTCGGTGCACCAACGCCAAACAGAAACATGGAGACAGAGTCACGGAGGAGAAGGAAAGAGTGGCTTTACTCTGCCAGGCAAAGCAGGAACGCAGCAGGCTAGTGAAACAGGAGGGAGGGGGGCAGGGCACAGCCTCTGAGAGAATGACAGCCCAGGGACACAACATAAGCCAATTAGAAACAAGTAGGTCCAAGATGGCAAACAAGTCAACTTCACCTAGACCACGATCCCCAGTCTGCTCATTGTAACACATCGCAAGCTGAACGACACCCAGAGGCACCATGGCAGTCCCAAGGCTGACCATCAGACGCCGAAAAGTGGGCGGTGGCCCAACTGCTGGAAATCTCCACCAAAATAGTTGGAATGATCCTCGCGCTTACTAGCCTACGAGAAGGGGACGACAGAGGATGAGATGGCTGGATGGCATCACCGACTCAATGGACATGAGTTTGAGCAAGCTCTGGGAGTTGGTGATGGACAGGGAGGCCTGGTGTGCTGCAGTCCATGGGGTCGCAACGAGTCGGACACGACTGAGCGACTGAACAACATTAGCCTGTGAAATTACCCAGCTCATAAAAACTAATGTGAGAGTGTTAGTCGCTCAGTCATGTCTGACTCTTTGTGACCCCATGGACTGTAGTCCTCATGCTCCTCTATCCATGGGATTCTCCAGGCAAGAATAGTGAATTCAGTTGCCATTTCCTTCTCTAGGGAATCTTCCTAACTCAGGAAAAGCTAACCCCACACCACATTGCAAGGCTGCACTTGGCCTCTGTGACAGTCCACACCTTGTCTGTGGAGTGTGTTTTTCTCTGAATAAATCCACTTCTTACCTATCACTTTGTCTCTCACTGAAATCTTTCTGCGATGAGGCATCAGAGGACCTGAGCTTCACCAGGTTCTGACACCAGGTCTGTGATCTCAGTTGGCAGACTACGCGTTTTGGCCGAGTTCAAGTCCCGGCTACTTGGGTTCGAGTCTGCAGCAGGGTTTTGGCCAGGTTTACGTTCCCGGCCACGTGGGTTTAAGCCCCAAACTGAGATCAGCGGTTTCACCAGCACCTCAAGGGCTGTGTCCCACTCCCTGGTGTGTAGGGAGAGGTTATAGTCAGGCAGGGGTCTGTGATAAGCATCAAAGCAGTAGCAAGTCTTCACTTCTGCTTCTGCAAGTTTTCTAAAAGGTGGGGTTGCTGGCGAGTTCAGAGTGTGTGCAGGGTGGTCTATCTCCTGCTCATCTTGATGGGCCTGTCCTGTCCCTCCTCCTCCGATCAGCAACCCCTCTGCCCTTCGGAACTCGGAGCAGGCCACGGAGGCCGGAGTCTTGTTCATAAGGCATGGGGGACAAAAAGGCTTCCGTGCCCGGGAACCCCACGGGGCCCTGCTACTCATTGGCACTGCCTGCCCCCAGCTGCCCTCCACCTCGAGCCCTGCACTGGCTCCTCGGCCTGTGCCAAGTCACCCAGGCCGGCAGCCGCGCCCTGTGAGGGAGGGAACAGTCGGACAGTGACCGAGCCAGGGGTCTGCTCCAGCTGCTGGTGCCCAGCCTGGGGGTGGTGGCGTTTGTATTGTTAAGTGTGAGCCATTGGCCGGAGGATGGCTGTGCGCGGGGCATGCGGGCGGATGGGCGTTGCACACGTATGCCTCTGCGGGTCCCCAAGTGTGTGTTCCCATGCCAGTCTCCTGTCTGTCCTTCCCACCCCTCTGTCCTCCCGTCTCTGGGTCTCCCTCTCCGCTTCTTATCTCATTCCATTGCACCCCAGCCCCGCTTCTTGGGCCCCCAGCAGTGTGGGCCCAGGGTGGGGGCGGAGGCGAGGGCTGTGGCCTGGATCCAACCTGGCCCCCCCGAGCCCAGTCTTTCCAGCAGAGGGGCCTCGCTCAGTGGCCCCCGGGCCAGCCAGCCTGGCAGCCAGGCTGGGGCGGGAGGCAGGGCCGGGCGCCTGGGCCACCAGTTCTGGGCCTGGCCCTCTTGCTGCAGTATTGATGGCCGTCAGGGCGGCCCTGATTCCTGTGCTTTCAGTTAAAAGGTTTCTGTTGTTGTAGCTTATGCAGTTGCTCTGTTGCTATGGAAACGTGACATCAAAATGACGTTTCCCGTTTAAAAGCTTTTAACTAAATTCCTGCCTGTCAGATGTAGGCCCCATTTTGAGCGAGGAGCTGCCTTCCAGGAGCGGGGCTCCCGCTGCGGTGCGCAGGCCCCAGCGGCCCGCCCCGAGCGCGCTCTTTAACCCCGCAGGTGCCCCGGGCATGGCCACGGCCGAGGTGCCCGGCTACCTCGTGTCCCCGCAGGCCGAGAAGCACCGGCGGGCCCGCAACTGGACGGACGCCGAGATGCGCGGCCTCATGCTTGTCTGGGAGGAGTTCTTCGACGAGCTCAAGCAGACCAAGCGCAACGCCAAGGTGTACGAGAAGATGGCCAGCAAGCTGCTGGAGATGACGGGCGAGCGCCGGCTGGGTGAGGAGATCAAGATCAAGATCACCAACATGACCTTCCAGTACAGGTAGGCCCGCGGGCGGCGGGTGGGTGGACGGCCACGACAGCGGGGCCGGGCGGGGGCACCCCGGCTTTGTGTCGGCAAGAGGGGAGCTGCGGGCCCCGTGGAGGGGGGCGCGGGGAGACCCCCAAGGTCCCACAGGGTGAAGGATACTGCTGGTAGCCAGGGGGGGGCAGGAAGACCGAGGCTGGACCGCTAGGCCCGTGAGCCCGCAGGCTGCTGTCTCCGGCGTCCACTGAGTCCACTGCGGGCACAGCACTGGCCTCAGGGCTGGGCGCGGGGGGTGTGGAGGCCCTGAGCACCCAGGAGGGTCCGCACCTCTGCCCCCTCCCCACCCCGTGCTGGGCCCCTGCCCCGGCTGCCTCGGGAAGGGCTGGGTCACAGCCAGGCACATGGCCCCGGGCGGGGGCAGCTCCAGGACTGCCCCGCATGCCCGGCACCTCAGAGGGCGGGGCCCAGATTTATCTGCCGGGGTTCCTGGGGAGGAGAGGGTCATGGGCAGGTGAGAGGCCACAGGTGTGGAGGGGGCCACGGGCAGGGTGAAGTTTGAGCAGGAGCTGGGCTGTAGGCGGAGAGGCACAGAGAGTGGGCCCTGTGGGCAGGCTGGGCCCACGCAGCCCCTGTGAGCCTGTCCGTGTTGGGGGGGGTCTGCCGTCCCAGGAGGACACTCGAGGACCCCGCTGGTCCCAGCCAGGCTGCCTCCTGGTCCTCCCCGTGGACCCCCGGGCAGGGGAACAGAGGTGTGGCCGAGGGGGTGTGGCCGGGGGAACAGAGGTGCGGCCAAGGGAGGCGGTGTGGACGGGACCCTGCAGGTTGGCCTGGGCACCTTGAGCCAACTCTGTGGGTGAGAGGACCCCCGCCCACCCCCAGCCTGCCCCTCCTGACCTGTGGCTCCCAGCCTGTCTGGGGCCTGGGGGTGTGCAGAGGCTCCCAGGGCCCTGAGCAACCGAAGGCCGCTTCAGTTGCATCAGTTTAACTTTCTCCGCCTTGGAGGAGCCAGTCCTGAGCCTGGCCCGTCCAGAGGCTCATTTCTGACCTGCAGCCCGGCCCCCAGACAGGCCTCGGGGCAGAGCAGAGGCCGCCGGCTGCTGGGGTCCAGGGGCCTCAGAGGCACTTGGGTAAAGGTGGTCCGAGGTGAGGGCCGAGCCGTGTGCCCCCCACCCCCCCAACCCCACCCCCACCACCAGCCCCTCAGCGCCTAGGGGGGTGGGGCAGGGAGGGGGCTGCAGGGCTGAGGCAGGCGGCTTTAGGGCCTGCTGTCTGACACCGTGACTCATGGCTCTGATTGGCGCCTGGCCGGGTTATTCATTATTTATCCTGAAAGCCGCCTCCTGAGCCCCAGGGAGGTATCCTCTTCCATTCCTGGAGGGGAGGTGGGCTGAGGAGGCCACTGGAGAGGAGGGGGTGGCTGGCGGGGTGGGGCCAGGCCGCACGTGCACAGCGAGTCAGTTTATGAAGCACTTGCGCGCAGCGGTACCTCTCAGCTCCCGTCGCCAACAGGGACACCGAGGTGCAGAGCAGGAGAGGACTTCCCCAGGGGCTCAGCGGTGAAGAATCCTCCTGCCGTGCAGGAGATGCAAGAGACGGGGGTTTGATCCCCGGGTCGGGAAGATCCCCTGGAGGAGGGCATGGCAACCCACTCCAGTACTCTTGCCTGGAGAATCCCACGGACAGAGGAGCCTGGCGGGCTGCAGTCCATGGGGTCACAGAGTCAGAGCACGCGTGCACACAGGACCTTACAAACCGACACTCTGGCGGGGGGACTGGTTCTTCATCTCTCCCAACACCTCCCCTGACCCCCACCACCCAGAGCCGCCCACAGCAGAGGCTTCAGTTATTTTTTCACAACTTCTGGTTTTTTTAAAAAAAGAAAACAAAGCCAATCTTTATTCATTTATTGAATGCACTGCCGGTTTGTGGGATCTTAGTTCCTTGACCAGGGATCGAACTTGGGTACTCGTCTGTGGAAGCGAGGAGTCCCAACCACAGGACCCCCCGGGGATTCCGGAGACAGTTCATATGAAGGTGGTTGATGGAATTCTCTGGAGGTCCAGTGGTTAGGACTCGATGCTCTCACTGCCAAGGGCCCAGGTTCAGTCCTGGCTGGGGAGTTAAGATCCCACCAGCTGCTCCGCGTGGCTAAAGTATAAAAGCAGATTGTCCGTGAAGGAAGCCTGGGGGTGTCCTGGTTCCGGGGAGCGTGTGCACTGTGCAGGGGCCCCCTGCAGTAGGGCGGGCCTTGTTTCGGTGGGCAGAGCGGGACCTGGGGACTTCCAGAGGGGCTGGAAAGGGGCCCGGGCCCCAGCACAGCCCTCCACCCTCCCGTGGTCAGGGAGGCGGGGCAGCCCGTCCTGGCTCCCTGCTGAGGACCCCACGTCCCTCGGCCTCTGCCTCGAGCTGCACACGCCCACCAGGGCAGTGCTTCCAGATGGTCGGCGCGTCTCCAGGGACCAGGGTGACCAGTGGCCACACCCTGGCAGGGATTTGACCTTGAGGCACCCTGTCGGGAGACAGGAGCCACTTTGCTGTGGGGACCCTGTTACTCAGAGTCCCCCCCAGAGCGGCAGGAGCAAGGGCTAGGAATGTGGAGGGGCTGCCAGTGGTGGCCGGGGTCTCAGGGCCCTGGGTTTCGGGAGGCAGAGAGCCCACGCCCACCCCACCGTGGCCCCTTTGCTCGCCTGGCCGGACCTGCACTATGGCCGCATCTCCCCCTCCCTCACCTCCCAGGGGACAGCCGCGGCCCAGGGACCGCAGGGCCTGTCTGCAGGGGAGGGCAGGGCTCAGGGCCTGGGAGGGGCGCGGGCCCACCGTAGGCAGACGCAGACCCTCGCTGGGGGCGTCAGGCACCCCCCCCAACCCTGCCCCCGGTACCAAGAATGTCATCTGGACGGCACGCTGTTCGCCAGGCACCGGGCGTTGTCTGCTCCAGTCTTCCCAGCACGACTTGGATCATCCCCATTTTACTGACACGAGGCTCAGAGAGGTTAATGGACCCGCCCAGGCTCACACAGCGCAGCGGCAGAGACAGCCGCAGACTCGGAGCCGCAACCGCCGAGGCCTGCGCTCGTCCCGCCTGAGCTGCTGCAGGGCGTCCTCTTCAGAGGGACACGCTTGTTACCTGACCTCATCTGACATTCGTGTTACACGTTCCATCACATCTTACTCCCATGGTGGTATTATACCACATACGTTCTTATTGCTGATTGACTTATTAAAAAGCAGTGTTTGTTCATTGCAGGGAGTTTAGAAACTCCAGAAAGCAGAGAGGCCTCATGGGGTCAGCTCGAGATGCCAACCTGACACTGGGGCCTGTGGGGCCTGTCGACACCCACAGCCACGTAGGGTCCCAAGCCTGACCTCTTTCTGACCCAGTCTCATCTGGCCCACTTTTCCGGGGAGGCCTGTCTGGCTGGGAGTGGCCCACACCCGTGCCACGTGGCTCCCTGGGTCCGGCGCCCCTGAGCGCCCCTCTGCAGAGGGGCCGGGCGGGCAGGGCCAGGAACAGCCGTTTCTCACCCTTGGCTCTTGTGTCTCTCGTTTCAGGAAATTAAAATGCATGACAGATAGCGAGTCCGTCCCGCCCGACTGGCCCTATTACCTAGCCATTGATAGGATTCTGGCCAAGGTCCCCGAGTCCTGTGATGGCAAACTGCCGGACGGCCAGCAGCCGGGGCCCTCCACGTCCCAGACCGAGGCGTCCCTGTCGCCGTCTGCTAAGTCCACCCCTCTGTACTTACCGTATAACCAGTGCTCCTACGAAGGCCGCTTCCAGGACGACGGCTCCGACAGCTCCTCCAGCTTACTGTCCCTTAAGTTCAGGTGTGTGCGCGCCCCCCTCCTGCCCCACTGCCCGCCCCCAAGACGGCTCAGGCAGCCATCCTGGCGGTGGCTACCTCTGCCACCCAGGGCCGGCTGCAAAGGCCTAGGCAGCACACACACACCTCCGGGACAGGGAGGCCAGAGACAGGGAGGCAGGTGGGCCCGAGGCCTGGGCCGTCGTGTTCACCGCCCAAGCACGTCTCCTGCGCCCTCGCTGCTCAGCTGTGTGGAAAGTCCATGATCTCTCTGGGCCTCGGTCTCTGTCTGTAAAATGGGGATAAATCAGGACCTTCTCTGGCGAAGGCTAGGGGTCAGAGGCGAGCCTCCTGCCCTCTCCTCGGTGTCTGGCTCTCGAGCTCCCCCACCCCAAGCAGACCATGCCCTGGGGCCCCCTTCTCCCTGGCCTTGCCGGCTGGCTGGTCTCTCAAAACCAGGGAGGGGGCGTCAGGCTGAGCCTGCATGGTGTCCTTGGAGCCTGGCTGCAGTGGGGGCCCAGGCCCCCTGCCATCCATGGCATCTTGACAGCCCTGAGCTGACCCCGCCTCAGGACCCCCCTCAGATAGGTGTGGTGTGGGGCCGGGGAGCCAGAGGAGGTCACGTTGGGCTGGGCTTTCACGGGTGAATAGGAGTTGACCAGTGGAGAAGAGACCAGGAAGAGTGTACATTTGCGCTTTGGTCCTGCCTCCCCCAAGCTCAGTCTCATGTCTGTCGGGGATGGGGTGAGGAAGGCATCTCAGGGGCCCCTCCGGTCTGACACCCACAATCTGGGGGCTGCTGCCTGGTTGTCCAGCGCCCCTTCCCTGGGTGGGGGTGGTTTCTCAGTGAAGACCCCCGACAGAATCGCCTTTGCTGGTGGCCGGGCTGGGGTGCGGGGGATCTGCCGCTGGAGGACAGTTGCTTCCGTGGGCTGAAACTACTTCCCAGACTGATGGCTGCCCGGGTGCTGTGCCAGGCTGGGCTGCGGGGCCCCTTCCTCCAGAGTCCAGGCTCTGCTCTCTGCCCCCGAGGGTGGCTGGGCCACAATCCTGCACAGAAGCAGAGGGCCTAGGCTGGGGACAGGCAGGGCCTGGGGGCGTCTGGCAGCTCCCTGCCACCCTTGGGGGCCCCACTCACAGCAGAGAGCCGGGCTGCCTTCAGCCCTGACCCTGGAGAGATTCCTGTCCTGGAGGGGAGCCCGGCCTCTACGGCCCCGCCCTTGGCCTGCAGTCCCTGTCTTCTCACCCGCAGGTGTGCTGGCCCCTTCCAGGCTGCCAGGAGGCAGGGGTTCCCCTATCTTCTGGAGGCTGGCCCAAACTGGTGGTGTCTGCCTTGTAGGCCCTCCCACCCACCGTTTTCCTCATCCCTCTCTGGGTGTCCTCTCCCCCCGCCATGAGCACCCCTTGCCCACCCAGGTCCGTGGGTGTGGGAATGCTGTCATGACAAGGAGGGCCCGGCCCCCCGAGTGTCCGGGGACGGCCGGGAGGGTCAGGCAGGGCCCGGGTCCCGTGCCCAGCCGTCCCCACACTGCACGGTCCTTCCAGGTCGGAGGAGCGGCCCGTGAAGAAGCGCAAGGGGCAGGGCAGCCATCTGCAGAGGAAGAAGCTGCGGCTGCTGGAGGCCCTGCTGGAGGAGCAGCGCCGGCTGAGCCGCGCCCTGGAGGAGACGTGCCGCGAGGTGCGCCGCGCGCTGGACCAGCACAGCGTCTTGCAGGCCCAGAGCCTGCAGCTGCAGGAGCGAATGATGAGTCTGCTCGAGCGCATCATCGCCAAGTCAGGCGTCTAGGCCGCCCGGGCCCCGGCCCCGAAAGGCCTGGGCCACGCCCCGGACCGGCCCCGCCCCCGGAGCAGCTTCGTCCTGGACCACGCCCCCAGCCTGGGACACGCCCCCTGGACGGCCACGCCCCGGAAGAGCCAGGGCCCCGCCCCCGGCCCGGGCCCCGCCCCTGCGGCCGCTCCTGGCCCAGACTAACCTGCCTCGGGCGGGGGACCCCAGCGTAAAGGCCCTCCCTGGACTTCCGGCCCCGGGACTCCGGGTCACAGCAGGGCGGCTCCCCTGGAACGCCTGGAATCTGCCCTCCGGTATTGTCAGTGCCGACGGTACTGGAAGCGGCTTTTGAGTTAATCGTGTGCTTTTCACAACTTGCTGGGAGCAGGGCTCATGGCTGGGCGTGGAGGGAGGCGGCCGGCCGTCCCCCCGAAGACGACGCAGGTAGAGGCGGCTCCGTGGCAGGTGTGCGCAGGTGCCCCCTCGCTGGGCCTGCGTTGGCCCTGAGACCGCAGGGGGCCCGACGCCCGCCAGTGGCCTTTTATCTACCACCCCACCCCCACTCCAGGACGTGGGGCCTCTGGACCCCCATCAGCAACAGCTCAATAAAAACGATGATCCCGCCCATGCACCCCGCCCAGTGACATCTATCAACTCGGGTCAGGTGTGAGAGCGCTGGGAAGGCAGGGCTTCCTGCAGGCCTCAAGGGCCCGGAGGGGCTGGGCGCACAGCTGGGGCGCACAGGGAGCCGGCTGCCTTCCCAGGAGGGAGAGGGGCTGGGGTGGGGTGCAGGGCCTACAGGTGAGAGACCCTGTCCAGAGCGCCGCCACCCCCCCCACACACACACACACACAGTTCCTCCTGAGTCGCTGGGCCCAGGTGGCCGGTGAAGGGAGGCCCCAGGGGAGCTGAGAACCGAGCTTCGTTCAGAGTCTCACTCGGGACATGGCTGGGGTCGTGGCCACTCCGTAGCTCTCAGGACGCCGTGCAAACGGTGGAGAGGAAACACTTCCATGTGACTTTCAGCTCAGGCAGGCATCTAGCGAGAGGCCGGCAAGTCACGAAGAACAGACGGCTTGGCCGCTGGCTGTGGCTTCTACCTGTAGGGACAGTGGGCTCATTCACGCTCTTGCCTAGAGAAAACCTGTCTGAGTGCCTCCTTGTTTGCACAGAGCATCCGTCACGGTCCTTGGTCCCGTGGCCCTGATTCTGTCTCAGGGTCCCTGTGGCTCTGCCTGGCGGAGGGGGCCTTTCACGGAATGTCTGCTCCGCCCGGGACGGGCAAGTCGCTGACCCGATCAGCAGGGTTGAGGGGACGCGGCGGGTGGGGGGCGAGTGGCAGATGACTGTCTAGACATGCTCCCTCTGGTGTTTCGTGGGTGGGGAGTGGAAGTTGGGCCCTGCTGTGAGGCTGCTGCAGACCCCCTGGTGTGATGGCCACCAGCACACCCGACCCTCCCTCGACCTTTGAGGGCAGCCAGGTAGTGACCAGGACTCAGCCAGTGTCAGACTCCAGGTCCCCCCAGGGGTGCGGAGGCCAGCCCGAAGCCTGCCCCCGGGAGGGAGGGGCTGGGTGGAGCTGGGCTGGCAGGACGGCCCACCTGGGACCCCCCAACCCCCCCGCCCCCCGCCCCCAGAGAGCATGAGCTGGACTCTGGACCCTCCTGCCTGGGGCTGGACTGTGCTGCGGGGTGAAGGGGATGGAGCTCTGCCGTGTAAACCAGCTGCCCGGTGGGCATGGTGGTGCCTGCGCCTGCTTCCCGCACCCGCCCGCCGTAGAGGTCAGCCTGGAGGCGCCCCGGGTCCAGGGCTGCCATCCGGGGCTGCCCGATGAATTTCTAGCTCTTAGACAAGACACCAGCGTGAGAACTCACTGGTTCAACCAACACAGGGCCCTGGCCCGGTGGAACTCAAGGCTCTGGCCAGAACCCTGACAGGCATGCAACCCTTCAGGGTTGTCACACCCTGAAACCCCCCAGGAAGGACGGATGGAATCACACAACAAGGACTTCCCTGTGGTCCGGTGGCTAAGACTGTGCTCCGGTGGCTAAGACTGTGCTCCCAACGCAGGGAGCACGGGCTTGATCCTTGGCCAGGGAGCTAGATCCCAGACGCTGCAACTGAGACCCGGTGCAGCCAAATAAAAATACTTATTTTAAAAAGTAGAAATTAAGAAATTAAACCTAAGATTTAGAAATGTTCGTTTCAAGATAGCAATAAACTCATTACAGTGGTAACACAAGTACCACTTGCATGGAAAACATGTTTTCCTAAATAAGGAGTTTTAGCGAGAAGAGTGGCATTGTGTCATGTTTCCTCAAATCTCTGGCCTAAGAGTAGTCAGTGGCCAATATGGGACATGGCTTGGTTGGAAAGTGAGGGAATCTGGGAAATCGCGCCTCATGTGGATATATGTTTGGAAAAGAAGGGGAGGTTTCAACAACACCTGCGGGTCACGGGTGTTCTTCCTTCTGACGACACTCAGACTCGACCACGGTGGTTCCTGGTGGGCTGGTTACTGCGTGGAATCTGAAAACCTATCAATGAGCTTTCACCAGTGTCTCCCGGGAATCCGTCTGTCCATCCTACACCTGGACCAGTCTTTTCCACACTTGTGGCTGTGACGTCACAGGCTGGGCATTTGGAAGAT
The DNA here is from genome assembly GCA_015832495.2 of Alces alces. Lineage (NCBI taxonomy): Eukaryota > Metazoa > Chordata > Mammalia > Artiodactyla > Cervidae > Alces > Alces alces. The sequence goes on along the minus strand of JADEYB020000017.1, from coordinate 45,633,404 downwards.
AACAGTCACCAAGCACGCAGGTCTGCCCCGAGTCGATGGTCCTGTGTCAAAGTGTCCCCGTGTGAATTCACTGTCAGTCTCAGCTAAAACGTCTGTAGTTTGGTGAGTTGGCAAGCTCCTGGTGGTGGGTGCAAGTTTTCTCAAAATCCCGATCTTTGATGAAAGCTTGAAGTTGGTCACAAGCACCATCAGTTTTCCTTGAAGGGACAGGCTCACTTTGTCATCTTCAAGGAAGCGTCTCCAAGGCACACAGGTCTGAATAATCAGACCTTCCATCAGCCCTCCTTTCAAAGAAGACATTGATCCACAGCTTCCCTGGGGGTCCAAAGGCTGGGAATCCACCTGCCAGTGCAGGGGGCTCAGATTCGATGCCTGGTCCGGGACCATCCCACAGGCTGCAAGGGGGCTAAGCCCGCGCACCGCGGAGCCTCTGAACCCTGGAGCCCGGGGGGGCCCTGTGCAGTGGGGGCCCGCCCACCCCAGCGGGAGAGTAGCCCCCACGCACCCCAACTAGAGAAACCCCCTCATAGCAATGAAGGCCCAGTGCAGCCGAAATCAAAGCTGTTCCCTTAAAGTATATATGTGTATATTTCAGCCCGCGACTCAAACAACGGCACACGTGCTCTTCCCGACACAGCCTTCCCACTCAGGTCCGGAACTGAAGGGCTTTGGGTGTGCTTGCGTTTTGTCTCATGGAAGGGAGACTCAGGGGCCTCCTGAGTGGACTCAGGGGCCAAGGGTTCGTAGGATGAATGGTTTGTTCCGCTTGTCGAGGACACTCTGAAGGGAAAGGAGTGCGCGCGCTGCTGGTCTGTGACCGGAGGGGAGGACGCAGGGCCGTCACCGAGGCGGGTGGCCGGGGCCGCGGCAGGAACCAGGGCACACAGGGCCCCAGGGGCCAGGCATGCAGTAGCGTCTGGCGCGGGGACCCGGGGGGCCCAGGCCCCAGGCCCTCGTGGGGCCCCTGGGAGCTGCCACGCTTCCCACAGACCCCTTCCTTCCTGACCCCATGGGCGTGTGCTGCCTGGCTTGCAGTGAAGACCTTCCTGCCAGCCTTCCCAGGGTGGGGTTTGCCTCACAGACTGGGCCGGGGCCACCCCTCCCACCCACCCCACCCATCGCGGGGCCTGTTTCCTGCTCTCAAGGCCCTGTGGGTGGCGAGGTTGTGCCGGCTTCTTTGGTCACCGTGGTTCTGATGGCCAGCGCCCCCGGAGCATGGCGGGTCCCTGCCGGCGCTGTGCCCGCTCAGCCAAGGACAAAGCGATCCGTGTAGAAACAGGGATCGCGAGATGCAGTACTTTCTCTCTTTGCCAGACGGTGTGGTTGTAAGACCAGGAAACCTAAAAGAAAACCCGACTAGATGAACAGATAACATAAGTGTATAAAATTCCCTTTTTCTATAGTCTTGTAATACAGACATGCAGGAGATCCTGTTCCTAACAAGTGTGTAATTGTGTAACACTCCGAGTGCTTCTAAACGGATGACAACGGATAGGAAAGGTGAGCACAGTCATCAAAGGGCAGGAAAGGGCCTGGACCGAGGTGTCGCGGGGGCACTGCCCTCGAGTCACCAGCGCCCCTCCTCCCGCACCCCGAGAAGGAGCCAGGCGGCACCCCGGCCGCCGTGGGGATGCCCGTGCTCCATCTCCTGCGCGGCCCGCCCGCCCGCCCTCCGGGAACCCCTGGGGGCCCTTCTCTGAGATGCATTCCGGACACTGCGTTCTCGATGTTCCATCAGAACCATGCGCGCCACAAACCCTTGCCCCATCCACGGTCCAGGGTCCAGGGTCCAGGGTGAGGCTGTGAGAGAGCGGGGAGGGTTACTTAGGGTTAGTGAAGTGAAGGGGCGGCCGGGGTGCTCTGAGGGCCACGGGGGTCAGAGGTGACCAGGGTCAGGGGCCGTGGCGCAGCAGGAGAGATGCGGCCGGCTCAGCTGTTGGTCTGTCTGGCACGGTGTAACCGGCCGTGTGAGCCATCAGGGAACCGCTTCCACAGCCTGTTTTGGGCCCTGCTCAGGCTCAGATGCTGCAGTGCTACGTCCCTGCCCTGGGGGAGCTCAGGACAGACCCCAGTTTTTTATTCCGATCTCTGATGTTTGGTGTCGAGCTTGATTCAGGTTTTTTTTTTCCCTGTTACAATGAATCGAAGACCTTCCCTTGTGGCAGAGCCTGCTAGAGGCCAGTCAGTACCCACTCTTCCCTTCCCGGGAACAAAACGCTTGGATTATTCTGGGCAGCAATGTTCCCACTAAACTTGACCAAAGTCCCTTGCAATTTAGGGTGACAAGGCATCTGAGGAAGTTGGGTGCAAATTCTGGGAAACCTCCCTAAGAAAGGAACAGGCAGATATGTGGGGTTTTTCCTTGCATTTTCCCCACTTTCTTGTGCTTCTGGCCCCACCATAGGGGACATGGAGAAGATGTCTGGCTCTCCAGCAGCCCTCCAGGACCATGAGGCCCCCCTGAGGGTGAGAATCACAGCCCAACAGAGGAGGGAGACTGTGGGCCCTGGGGCCTGCCAGCCCTGTGCTGCTGCTGTTGGGCCTGGCTTCTCTTATGAGAGAGAAATAAAATTCCATCCCATGCCAGTGTCATCTCTAGCCTTGTTACTGGCCAGTCACTCAGTCGTGTCTGACTCTTTGTGACCCTGTGGGCTCTAGCCCGCCAGGCTCCTCTGTCCATGGGATTTCCCAGGCAAGAATACTGGAGTGGGTTGCCATTTCCTCCTCCAGGGGATCTCCCCGACACAGGGATCGAGCCTGAGTCTCCTGCATTGGCAGGTGGGTTCTATACCACTGAGCCACCAGGGAAGCCCCATTTCTATCCTAGCTCAACTTTTATCAAATTCAGTATCAGAAAGGGAGAGGGGTTCTGGCCGCGGCTGCCCCGGAACAGCGCGCTGGCCGAGTGGGGGCAACTGAGCGGGGTGGGGGGGTCACCAGGGTCTGCCCACTGCAGGCCGGAAAGCCAGCGGCCTGGGTCGTGTCGCGGGGATAGTGGGGCCACGCTGTCACCCAGCCACCTTGGCGGGCAGACCACACACGGGCGGAATAGCAGCCCTGGGGGGTGGGGGTGGGGGCGGCGAGGAAGACGGCAGAGCCCTGGGGAGAGGCGAGCGAGTCCCAGGAGGAAGATGGAGTCGGCTACGCCTCCAGCCTGTGGCACAGACGGTGCGAAGTGGCTGGTCACCCAGGCTGACGCGGGCCTCCTCATGGGTGCTGCGGTCCCCAGACCGCAGTGATGCGCTGGGCTGTCCTGCCCTGGGTCACAGGCCCTCCGTTTCCCACAGCTCCCTAGGCACCCGCCGCGGGGACCCTCGTGGGGACCCAGTGTAACCTGGCACAGTCCTGCCCTCGGAGCGGCTGGCGTGGGAGGGGCTGACACACAGTAGGGCCAGCTGGTGGGCACGGGGGTGTGGGGGCCAGGGCGGGAGGGGTAGCCCCATCCAGGAGCCCAGGGACTCGCAGGGTCCTCGGGCCGAGGCCCCCTCACCGCACGTGCAGATGGTCCCTGGCCGGGATGCGGGGCAGGCCCTGGGGAGCCCGGCTGGGCCTCTTGGCTGAGAGGGCCTCACTCGTGGGGGTGGGGGGGGGGTGGCGGGAACACAGACCCTGCCCCCTCCTGCTCCAGCTGCCGCTTCATGTCACATCCACAGAACTCCCTCAAGGCGGGCCTCGCTCCGAGAGCTTTCCACCAGCTTCTAGAAAGTTCCCAGCTTACTTGTCCCTGTTCAGCCACTCAGCGGTGTCCGACGCTTTGCCACCCCATGGACTTCAGCCCACCAGGCTCCTCTGTCCTCCACCGTCCCCCGGAGTTGGCGCGCGTTCACGTCCACTGAGTTGATGATGCCATCCCGCCCTCTCACCCTCTGCCGCCCCCTTCTCCTCTGACACCTTCTCCCCCCTTCCCCACGGCTGATTCTTCACTCACCACGGCTCCATCCTCCTCCCAACAAACCCTCAGCTCCGGCTGCCTGGGGTCTGGGGGCCACAACCCCCCAGCCGCTTGCCCCCACTCACCTCCAGGTCACGAGCTCACGGCCGCCTGTTACTGTTGAAATTTAGATTCCAGCTTCATGCCTGACCCCCTCCATCCCCCGCCTCATTTCCCCAAACGCCTTGGTCTTTCCACGTTCAGAGAGCTTTCACCAGACTTTCCAAGCTCTCTGGGAACAGTGTGGCTCCCCAGGGTGCCAGCTGGCATCTCCTGCAATTATCCTTAAATTATAGGGACAATTTTAATTTCACAATAATTAGAAATATCAACTGCAGCTCAGGCCTTCGAAACTAATGGAATTTTAATGGGCAGCTGCTTAGGTTACAGCCAAGAATAGTAACGCTCCTGGGCTGGAGGTGGGGGCTGTGGGCCTCTGTGCAGGGTGGGTGGGGGGTGGCCGATGGGCGGCTGGCACAGTGGGCGCGCCCAGTCGGGGTGGAGCCTGCGCCCTGGACTTTGGGCCCCAAGCTCACGGTATTTCCCCCCTGAAAGTGCAGTCCGGGCCTGGTCAGCCCAGCCCACAGCCCCCGTGCTTGCCTCTGAGCTCCTTTCCACCCCAGGCAGAGCCCACCCACCCCGACCCCGCAGCCCGGCCCGCAGAGAAAGCTTCCTCTGAGGGCCTGGGCGCCCTGGGCTCACCGGTGCGTGTCTCCTCTCAGCACTGCCGCCCGGGGTCCCACAGTCTTCTCCCGCGTGGGGTCAGCGTTCAGTCATCTCCGGAGCGGAGGGCTGGTGTGGGTCTGCTCAGACCTGCGACCCCACCATCCTGGAGAGTGTGAGTTAGTGGTGCCCGTGGAGGGGGGCAGAGAATTTGTTTTGACTCGATGGACATGAGTTTGAGCAAACTCCAGGAGATGGTGAAGAACAGGGAAGCAGGGCGTGCTACACTCCGTGGGGTCACAAAGAGTTGGACATGAGTGACTCAACAACAAAATCAAAATTATCTACCATTCTTCTTGTTGTATGGCCAGAGCTCTTGTGGCCTAAGAACTCTTCACTGAAGCCATGAATTTCTTTTCCCAGATCGTATTCTAGCAGCTGTGATGATGTTTGGATCATTGACGTAACTCAAATCAATCATTGTGTGTGATGCGATGAAGAGATCAAGGTTTATTTTTTTCTCATGATTATTAAGTTATTCCAGCACCATTTATTAAAAGTCTTTTTCTTCCCCCATTGAAGTTTTCTGGTGTTTTGTCAAAAATCAATTCACTGAGCACGAGTGTTTCTAGACTCCATTCACTTCTGCCGGTCGAGTGTCTACATTATCTTGATTACTGGCTGTGGTTTATAGAAAGTCTTGAGGTCCGACGGTGTGACTCTCCCCGCTGTGTTCTTCCTTTCTAAAGTTGTTTTGGTTGCTTTAGGTCTCTAGTATTTCTATATAAATTTTAACTCAGCTTGTCTATTTGTTCCCCAAAGAAGCCTGCTGAAATTTTTTATCGAGACGGCATTGATCTATTGATCTACAGTGACTTGTTACCAGTCAATACTGAATCTGGCCATTTCTGAACAGGGTATAGCTCTCCCTTTGGGGAAATTTTAGGGCTGTTCCCATGGCTCAGACGGTAAAGGATCTGCCTGCAACGCAGGAGACTCAGGTCCGATCCCTGGGTCGGGAACATCCCCTGGAGAAGCAACGGGAACCCATCGCAGTCTTGGCGCACCCCCTTCTCCTCCTGCCTTCAATCCTTCCCAGCATCAGGGTCTTTTCCAATGAATCAGTTCTTCTCATCAGGTGGCCCAAGTTCTGGGGCTTCAGCTTCAGCATCAGTCCTTCCAATGAATATTCAGGGTTGATTTCCTTTAGGATGGACTGGTTGGAGCTCTTTGCAGTCCAAGTATGGACTTTTTGCCAGTATGAAAAGGCAAAAAGCAGGAAACCCCTACTCTATTACATTGAGGAAATTCCCTTCTATTTTTAGTTTGTTTAGAGTTTTAAATCACAGATGGGTATTGAATTTTGACAAATCTTTTTCTGCATTTACTAAGATAATTGCAAGATTTTTTTCCCCTTTATTTTGATAAGGTGGTGAAACACAAGGGTTGAGTTTCAAATATTAAACCAGCTACTTTCTTACTCTCTACTAGCTATCTGTGGGCTCTGTAATGATATTCATTGTATTAGTAGTTTATGTTTCCCTCAGTCTTTCATTAGTCTTACAAGGGTTTGATAAATTGCATTAATCTTTTCAAAAAACCAGCTTTTGGGTCTCTTGTTTGTTTTCCCTGTGGTTTGGCTCTTTTGTATTTCATTAATTTCTACTCTTATTTTTATTACTTCCTTCCTGCATTTAATCCATTTCCTTCATTTATTTTTGGTTTAGTTTGTTCTTTATTTTTCACCTCTTTGCCTTCATGTGAGGCTTAGATCGGCTTCGCTGGTGGCTCAGCTGGTAAAGAACCCACCTTCCAGTGCAGGAGAGGCAACAGATGCAGGTTTGACCCCGGGGTGAGGACGATCCCGTGGAGAAGGGCATGGCAATCTGCTTCAGTGTTCCTGCCTGGGAAATTCCATGGACAAAGGAGCCTGGGGGGCTGCAGTCCGTGGGGTCACGATGGAGCACGTGTGGGCACACACACACACAGAAGGCTTAGATCATGACTTTCAAATCACTTTTTATATTATAAACCCTTAAAATTGAAACCACAATTTTTAGTATATTGAGATTTTAACAGCTCAGTTAAAATATTTTTTATAATTTCCCTTGTGATTTCTTTTCTGACCTTTGGATTATTTAGAAGTGTGTTACCTAATTGTCAAAAACTGAGTGATTTTCTAGGCATCACTATTGATTTCTGCTGTCAGAGAATGTATGCTGTATTACTTCAATCCTTTAAAATTAACAAGATTTATTTTATGGCCCAGCATATGTTCTCTCTTGGAAAATGTTCAGTGTGCACTTGAAAACAATCTGTATTCTATAGCGGATGGGGGTACTCTTCTACTCACATTAATTAGGTTAGATTGGTGGTGGTGTTCAAATCTTTTATATACTCCCTGATTCTTTTTATTTTTCATCAATTTATGATAGACAAATGTTGAAATATTAAATTACAAATCTATTAATATTTGTCTATTATTATTGTCTCCTCTTAGTTCTCACAATTTTGCTTTAAATATTTGAATATACAGCTACTCCACCTTTCTCATGACTATTTTCCCATGGTATTCCTTTTTCTATCTCTTCACTTTCAATCTAAATGTGTTTTTCTACTTAAAGTGTGTCTCTGCTAAACTAGAATATAGCATTTTTTTCCTAAATCCACTGTGACATGTTCTGCCTTTTAATTGGAATGTTTAGCCAATTTATATTTAATGTAATTAGGGATATTGTAGATTTAAGTCTACCTATAATCTTACTAATTGTTTTCTATTTGTCCTATTTTTTCTTTGCTTTTTTTTCCTTCCTTTTCTGCCTTCTTCTGGATTATCTGATTTAAAATGAAAAAAAAAAAAATTTGTCTCCTCCATTGAGTTTTTGTTTTTTAAGATTTTTTTTTGAGTCGACCATTGTTAAATTCTTTATTCAATTTGTTACAATATTGCTTCTGTTTTATGTTTTGGTTTTTTTGGCCTTAAGGCATGTGGGATCTTTGCTCCCCAACCAGGAATCAAATCCACACCACTGGCATTAAAAGCCAAAGCCTTAACCACTGGACTGCCAGGGAAGTCCATCCCATTGTTTGCTTTTTTTAAAAATATTTATTCCTTTGGCTGCACATAGTCTTAGTTGCAGATTGCAGGATCTTCGATCTTCATTGCAACATTCAAACTCTTAGTTGCAGCCTGTTGGATCTAGTTCCCTGACCCCGGGATGGAACCCAGGCCCCCTGCATTGGGAGCTTAGAGCCTTAGCCTCTGGACCACCAGGGAAGTCTCTTCCATTGGGTTTTTAGCTACAATATTCTGAATTATGTTTTTAGAGTTTGCTCTAGGGATTCCAATATGTATCCTTAATTTACCTCATTCTACTTTGAAATCATATTATACTACTTCATGTATAATGTAAAGACTTTCAACATTAAATTCCATTTCCTTTCCCATTCTTTCTGCGACTGTTTTGCATAACTTACGTGTATATTTGTTGTAAACCTCATAAACCATTGTCATTATATTTGCTTTGAATGTTCGACTCTCCTTTAAAGAAATGAAAAAAGGAGGGGAAATAGATCTTTTTCTTTATGCACGTATTTACCATTGCTGCCCTTTTGTGTGAATCCAAGCTTCCGTCTGGCATCATTTCCCTTCAGCCAGAGAACGTCTTGGAGCATTTCTTACAACACATGTTTAGAGTCACTTCTGTTTACCTGAAAATGCCTTTTACTGTGCCTTTATTTCTCAAGGCTGTTTTCACTGGATTTAGACCTATCAGTTGACAGCTTTTGTGCCTAGTCTTTTTAAAATGTTGCTTTCTTTTTGTCTTAGGGTTTCTGTTGTTTCTGATAAGAACTCACTCATTTTTGTTGTGGTGGTAATGTATGTATTCTTTTTTTTCCCTCTAGATGTTTCTAACTTTTTAGGTTTTTTTTTTCTTGTTGTTGTTGTTTTCAACAGTTTGTGTCTAGGTGTGTTGAATTTGGTGGTCTATGGATTGATTTTCTAAAAATCAAATTTGAGAAAAATTTGGCTGCTATTTCTTCTAAGATATTTCCCCCATTTTATCTTTCTGTGACTCCAATTACAGATCCGTCCTGCCACTTGGTATTATCCCATAGGCTACAGTACTCTTTTTCCTCTTACTCAATCTCTTTTCCCCCTCTTTGTGATTTAGTTTGGATTATCCATACTGATCTGTTTTCAAATTGACTGAAATTTTCTTTTTCAGTGTCTAGAAGCCTAGCCAATAGTGTTTCATTTCAGATACTGTGATATTGTAGTTTTCAGTGATTGAGTTTCTTTTGAGATTTTAGTTTCCATTTGTCTTCCAAAATACCCCATGTCTATTATTTCTCTTTGTCTGTAATTCTTCTGCATACTCATAATATCTTTTTACATGATGTGTCTGTTAAGTTCAGTTCCTGGATCATGGGGTCTATATCTTTTGATTGTGTTTTCTTTTGATTTTTGGCCAGTTTTTTCTGCTGCTTCACACTTTTTGTAATTTTTAACTCCACTCCAGACACTGCATGTGGGTGAACAGGGGTGACTGATATACGTAATGTTTTGTTTTGATTTCGTCCTGCTTGTTTCCCACAGAAGGCGAGCCGTTCCACAGTTTGGGTTTGGAGCTACCGTTCGAATTCCTCCAGGAGTCAAGCTGTTCCTGGAGCTGGGACAAGGCTTTAATTACATTGTTTGCTTACATTCAGCCCAGCCCTCCACCTCCTGTTCCCCTGCTGCCTTTTTTTAAAAATTTATTTTTGTTATTTATTTCTTTGGTTGAGCCAGGTCTTAGCTGCAGGATGCAAGACCTAGTTCCCTGACCAGGGACTGAGCCTGGACCGTGGGCAGTGAAACAGAGTCCTAACCACTGGACTAGCAGGGGATTCGCTAAAGATTTTTTAAAGTACATTTACTGAGTGGTGCAACTATCACTGTTAAATCAGTTTTGGTTTTCTTTTTTAATTGAAGTCTTGTCAATTTATAATCTTTCAGGTCTACAGCAAAGTGATTCATAGTTGTATATTTGTGAATATATATAATCGTGAATGTCTGTTCTTGATTAAGAGCTGTCTTTCTCAAGAATTCAGTCCATAAATGTTATCTTGTATCTGCTGGTCTACTTGTATCTACCGGATGATGACCACAGCCATGAAATTAAAAGACGCTCCTTGGAAGGAAAGCTATGACAAACCTAGACAGTGTATTAAAAAGCAGAGATATCACTTTGCTGACAAAGGTCTGTATAATCAAAGCTATGGTTTCTCTAGTAGTCATGGACGGATGTAAGAGTTGGGCCATAAAGAAGGCTGAGCACTGAAGGACTGATATTTTTGAATTGTGGTAATGGATAAGACTCTTGAGAGTCCCTTGGACTGCAAGGAGATCAAATAGTCAATCCTAAAGGAAATCAACCCTGAATATTCATTGGAAGGACTGATGCTGAAGCTCCAATATTTTGGCTACCTGGTGTGAAGAGCTGACTCATTAGCAAAGACCGTGATGCTGGGAAAGATTGGGGGCAAGAGGAGAAGGGGGCAACAGAGGATGAGATGGTTGGATGGCATCACCAACTTGATAGATGTGAGTTTGAGCAAACTCAGGGAGATGGTGAAGGACAGAGAAGCCTGGTGTGCTGCAGTCCATGGGGTCACAAAGAGTCAGACACAACTTAGTGACTGACCAACAACAATAACAACAACTGGCCTACTATCCTCATGCATGCTTGCTAAGTCACTCAGTCATGTCTGACTCTGCAGCTTCATGGACTGTAGCCTACCGGGCTCCTCTGTCCGTGGGATTCTCCAGGTAAGAACACTGGAGTGGGTTGCCATGTCCTCCTCCAGGGGATCTCCTCGCCCCAGGGATCTAATCCTGCAGTTCTTATCCTGCAGGAAGATTATTTACCATGGAGCCATCAGGGTGTAATTTTTTCCCTGGGATTTTCTTGTTGTTACTTTGAGAGTGGAAGCCTTTGCTTCCTTCCTTCTGAACTGAACTGAACACCCCAGGTAGAGGAAGCCCCATTTTCTTTCGTCCTTATGCTCCACATTGAAAGAGCTTCAATTAAGGTAAAGGACAAAGTAACATGGAGAAGGAAATGGCAACCTACTCCAGTATTCTTGCCTGGAGAATCCCATGGACAGAGAAGCCTGGTGGGCTACAGTCCTTGGGGTCGCAAAGAGTTGGACATGACTGAGTGTGCATGCAAAGTAGCAAGCTTGTCAAACCCTCCCTTGCAGACAGAGTGGGCGCCTGGATTCTCAAATAATAAACACTGTATTCAGACAGTGCTGACAGCCATTTGTCTTGCTTTCCTCCCTGTTTCCATCCCCGCTTCTTCTGGAGGGTCTGAGAAGTCCGCAGAGCATCACCGCAGCTTCCCTGGGAGCTGAGGAGCACCTGCCACATGGAGCGTCCACGTCCTTCCACACGTCCGCGCAGCTGGGGCTGGACCTGACCTCCACGTGGGACCGTCACTACACGCCCGCGCAGGGTGCAGCCTGGACACAGAGCGTCTATTTGAGAAGATCCCATTAAGTTTTCAGCAATCGAATAAAGCAATTTTGCCCTCATTTAAATAATTTTAAAGATTGCCAGGGGAAGACCATGAATCACGATGTACAAAAGAAAAAGTAAACAAGACAGAACTGTGGCCTGAAACCCAGAAGGCTCTTTGTGCCAGCTCCGGCCTGGAGTCCGAATTCACTACTCAAGGCGTGGCTTCAGGAGGCCGACAGGGACGCCACGCTTCAGAATAAGGCAAAAACCTCACTTGATGGAGTTTGAGCCTGCCCCTAGATGGAACATCTCCATGAAACGTGTATCGCATTTGACCTTAAAATCACCCTCAAAAATACAAGAAGAACATCAATTAAGCGCTGTTAAAGCAATTAGATTTAATTTACACAAGATGCAGCTGCATTAGAAGAGCTACGTGAAATAGCAGGATATCCTCAGGTAGAGACGGCCACGGTTCTCAGAGGAAAACGAAGCTGACTTCAGATTTGCCCTGTTCAGTCATCTGGGGCATTGATGCTATTGATGACATGAGGAAATGCTTACTGAAAAATAATTAAAGAAGATTGACTATTTCATGTTTAAAAAATTAAAAAAAAATTTTTATTACAGAGAAAATAGCTTTTCTTCATCAAAGGAAACTGCACATGATCCAAGCAACAAAAAAATAGTGTCCTAGTAAAATGCAAGGAAATTAGAAAAAGGAAATACAAACATTTGCATGATGGCGATGATTCACATAAAAATAACTTTAATTGACTCCACAGAGATTATCTTCTTTCATTTTAGATTAAGAAATAATCTCAATTGAAGAGAGATTTGAATAAATTGAGTAAGTTTTGGTATTTTAAAAATAATACCTCAACATGGAAAATTCAAAGTATTAATAAAAACTTTAAAAATACTACATGAAGCTAGATATAGTTTTAAGAGATGGTGAAAATCTTGCTATTGTTGTAGCCACACATTCTGGGAAATAAACTCGCTCAGGACAATGCAGATAGTGGAGTGCAGTTTATCACACCAGCGGGCCCACGGCAGAGTCTCCTCTTAGCCAAGGACCCTGACCAGTTTTTGTGAAAATCTTATATACCCTAAGTGTACTTGCTCAAACCCACCTCCCCAAATTCCTTGAAACTAGCCTGGACAAGGTAAAAGAGAGATATGACCAAAGTCAACCCATGATTCACATGTCACAAGACTAGATAAACAGTGGACATTTATCAATAGGCCTGTGGTCATATCCTGCTAAACATAGTGGAATTTACCACTTTGTTCTGTTACAGAGATAATTAGCATAGCCTTTTAGGCAACGGAGAGTCCAAGTCCAAGTCCTGAGGCTCTTTCATCCGGGGGTCTGGTTTTCCATTGGTATGCCATTTCTATAGACCCCGGGCACAAAGTTCAGAGTCCACTGGGAGGGTGACCATGTGGCCTAATGGTCGCAGCCTGGCCGAAGACGGAGCCCTGCTCTGTCTGTTTCCTCCTTAACTATCTTACAGTGATTTCTATGATGAAATCCAGTTCAGTTCCGTTCACTCAGTCGTGTCCGCCTGTTTGCGACCCCGTGGACCGTGGCACGCCAGGCCTCCCTGTCCATCGCCATCTCCAGGAGCTTGCTCAGACTCACGTCCAAGTCAGTGATGTTGTTAGGTAGTTAGAATAGGAAACAGCAGTCCAAAATGCTGCTGGTTGAAAGGCAAGGAAGGGAAAAGCCCGCAAAAATAGAGCAAAGGGAGGTCAAAGGAATGTCCGAGGGCCGGAGTGAGGACCTCAGGTGGAACAGACAGCACCCCTGGCTGAGGCCAGTTTGCGTAGCGCAGGCCCGGGGGAGGAGAAAACACAGAAAAAGAGGACCGAAGGGCTCGCGCGCTCTGCCCCGCCCGGCCCCCCACGCACTGGTTCATGTCTTTGGGTCGGCATGCCCTCACGCCTGGAGGATGGATTCTCCTGCTATTTTCTAAATAAAATAGAGCTGTAACACGGAGCTGTAAGACTGATTTGTCTAAGAGCTACAACATGGTCTGTTCGAGACCCGAGAGCCGTGCCGAGGGCTTTAATGTCCGTCACTTCAAATCTCTGTTGTGATGAGACAGAACTGAGGAACATCATACACTCGCCTGACAATACTGTCCAACCAGCTCATCCTCTGTCGCCCTCTCCTCCTGCCCTCAATCTTTCCCAGCATCAGGGTCATTTCCAGTGAGTCGGCTCTTCACATCAGGTGGCCAAAGTGTTGGAGCTTCAGCTTCAGCACCAGTCCTTCCAATGAATATGATGAAATTAGTTTGTAATATTTTCTGTGATAACAGTAGTGTCGTATGCAACCCCATAACATTTGAACATGATCTATAAAATCTGTGGTTCTTTTCAACTTTAAATATTTGCTCTAAGAATTTTACTGACAGTTATGTTTGCTTTTGCCTCAGCAGAGAAAAGTTTCTTCAAACTGAAAATACAACAGAGGGAGTTTCCTGAGGGCCTAGTGGTTAGGATTCTGGGCTTTTGCTGTTGTGGCCTGGGTTCAGTCCCTGGGAAGGGAAACTGACATCCTGCAGTGCATCAGAAAAAATACAAAACCAACACAAATATTCTGGAAATCTGAATTATAAAAACATAATTACAGATTTTGCTGAAATGAATGCAGGAAAAGTTATTTTTCTAATAACTATCTTTTATGATACTTATCATAAATAACATAAGTCATTCATGAATCCAGTCATAGTTGACCCATCAAGGCCTCTTGACATAAGCAAAAACACACAGTTTTGGTATTTTGCTATTGGGTGGTCGTATAAAAATCACAGCTTTCGAAGATATACAAATGATCAATACATACATGAAAAGATGCTGAACGTCATTAAATATCTGAGAAATGCAAATCAAACTCACCGTGGGATACCACCTCACACCCATCAGAATGGCCATCAAAAAATTAAAAACAGGACTTCCCTGGTGGTACAGTGGATAAGAATCTGCCTTGCAATGCAGGGCACACAGGTTTGATCCCCAGTCTGGGAAGATTCCACATGCCGTGGGGCTAACTGCTGAAGCCTGAGAACTCTGGCACCCATGCTCCGAGACAAGAGAAGCCACCATGATAAGAAGCGCACAGACCACAACTAGGAGTAGCCCCTGCTCCCTGCAACTAGAGAAAGCCTGCACGCAGCAACGGAGAACGGATTCAACCAAAAATAAATCAATTTTAAAAGTCTTCAAAAAAAATACAACCAAACAGAAAAGAAAATAATGTGTTGATGAAGATGTGGAGAAACTGGAATCTGTGTGCTCCGTTTGTTGGATGTAAAATGCCGCAGTGGAAAACAGTATGGTGATTCTTCAAAAAATTAAAAACAGAGTTACCATATGACCCAGAAATTCCACTTCTGGATACAAACCCAAAAGAACGGAAAGCAGCTGCTGGGATAGATAGTTGCACTCCCATGTCCATAGCAGCCTGATTCACAACAGCCAAAGGATGGGAGCAGCCAAGCGGCCATGGATGGATGGATGGATGAACACAATGTGGACAATCCCATTCTACAACAGGGTATTACTCAGCCTTAAAGAGGAAGGAAATTCTGACACCAGCTGAACATGGACGAACCTTGAGACCTTCAGTCACTTCCGTTGCTCAGTCATGTCCTATTCTTTGCGACCCCATGGATGCAGCACACCAGGCCTCCCTGTCCCTCACCAACTCCCAGAGCCTGCTCAAACTCATGTCCATTGAGTTGGTGATGCCATCCAATCATCTCATCCTCTGTCGTCCCCTTCTCCTCCCGCCTTCAATCTTTCCCAGCATCAGGGTCTTTTCCAATGAGTCGGCTCTTCACATCAGGTGACCAAAGTATCAGAGATTCAGCTTCAGCATCAGCATCAGTCCTTCCAATGAATATTCAGGGTTGATCTCCTTTAGGATGGACTGGTTGGAGCTCCTTGAAGTTCAAGGGACTCTCAAGAGTCTTCTCCAACACTACAGTTCAAAAGCATCAATTCTTCGGTGCTCAGATGTCTTTATGGTCCAACTCTCACATCCATACTTGACTACTAGAAAAACCATAGCTTTGACTAGACAGACCTTTATCGGCAAAGTAATGTCTCGGCTTTTTAACATGCTGTCTAGGTTGGTCACAACTTTTCTTCCAAGGAGCAAGTGTCTTTTAATTTCATTGCTGCAACCATCTGCAGTGATTCTGGAGCCCAAGAAAATAAAATCTGTCACTGTTTCCATTGTTTCCCCATCTATTTGCCATGAAGTGTTGGGACCAGATGAGACATTATGCTTAGTGAAATAAACCAGACATGCTGTATTGTTCACTAATATGAGGTCCCTAGAGGAGTCAAATTCATAGAGACAAAAAGTATAAGGGCAGGTACCAGGGGAGGAGGGATGGGGAATGAGTGTCTAAAGGGGACAGAGTTTTAGTTCAGGAAGTTCTGTGGACCGATAGTGGTGACAGCTGCCACACAGCTTAATTCCACCCTAAGAAATGGTTACGAGGTGATTTTTATGTTTGTCTATTTTTTTGGCCATGCCATGTGGTTTGCGGTGCCCTGGTGGCTCAGATGGTAAAGAATTCACCTTCAATTCGGGAGTCCTGGGCTCGACCCCTGGATTGGGAAGATCCCCTGGTGGAGAGCCTGGCAAACCACTCCAGTGATCTTGCCTGGAGAATCCCCAAGGACAGAGGAGCCTGGTGGGCTACAGTCTATGGGGTCTCAAAGAGCCGGACACGACTGAGTGGCTAAGTATGAATACAAATTCCTTGACCAGGGATTGGATCCAGACCCCTGGCAATGAAAGCATGGTGTCCTAACCACTGGGCCACCAGAGAATTCCCTCTGTTTGTCTATTTCACCAAAAAAAAAAAGGAAAAGTCCACAGTTTTTGCTCTGTTTCAATTTTGTTGCCTTATGGGAATTTTGTCAAGGCAGAAGGACAGAAGGCATTTTATTGAACATTTTACTGGCTTCACTTATTAGTATTGGGGCAAATGGGGTGTGGGGTGCCCATCCGCACTGTGGCCCGGGGACCTGGTATCCAGGATCCTGTGGAGGGGCTGAAGGCTGGCAGGGACTGGCCAGAGGGGCTCCAGAGGGCCGTGGAGGAACCTGGTGGCAGGTGAACGAGGCCCGCGGCCCCTGGGCCTCCGGTGAGAGTCTCCCCTTGTGCGTGCACAGATGGGAGCACAGGCCCCCAGGACGGGCCTGCAGGCCTGGATGGGAACCTGGGTGGGCGGGGCGGTCGTCTGATAGGCGGGGATCGGGTGGGTTCTAAGGTGAAGGAAGCATGGCAGCCTCCCAGGAGGCTGATGCCATCCAACCCTCTCATCCCTGAGACTGAAAAGCATGTGAAAACTGCAGGGTGTAGACGCGGCTTTGTGGAGTTGCCTACTCCTTCTCCCGATCCAGCACACTGGTGGTGGAGACCCCCTACAGCCCCGGGCTGGGGCACCGCTGGGGTGACCCAGGACATCCCCTCCCAGCACCAACTGGGAAATGTGATTCCTTGAGGCGTGAGAGGCAATGCCTGTGTCCAGCCTGGGCGTCCCCCGGTTATCGCTGACATCCATCAGAGGCAGCGGGGCTGAGGGCTGCGGGGGTTCAGGGACAGAGGACTTGTGATGCGAAAGCCTAGAGGGGCCCGGGTGAACTGGGCCAGCCCCCAGAAGGCCAAGGTCAGACCTTCCCCTGTGGTCTGCAATGTTGAGCCTATGCAGTCAGTGGGTGGGAAAGCATTTCTATACTAGAACCAGAAAGGCATCTTTTACTGTCCCCCTCTTTTCATGGCAGCCCAGGCGGGGGGCGGGGGGGGCAAACTTCCTACAGCCGTACAACTTCCGGGTGGCATTGGGGCTCTCTGCTCACTCTTACGTAACAGGCAGCTTTCCATCCGTGAACCGGCAAATGCAGTCTCAACTCAGAGTCAGTCCACATCAGCGACGTCAGGTCTGGGACACCGCCTCCCGGAGCCTGCGTGGCACAGCTGTGCGCGGCAGGAGCGGGGCTGGGGAAGGCGAGGCCAGGCTGGGGAGCACCCACCCGCCGGCACCCAGGGGCGCCTGCTCGAGGGAGCCCTGCACACACCCGGGGCCCCAGACGCAGCTGGGCCGGGCCAGGAGCATGGGCTCGTGCCTGCTGGGGCCTGACCGCGGCAGGACCCTCGCCCTCCCAAGTCCTGGTCTGAAAGGCGAGTCTGAGTCCACCAAGGAGCCGAGGGCTGTCACAGGATGGCCAAGGGGCGTTCAGAAATGACCTCTTGTCATCTCCTCGTTTTGAGGGGATGTTTCGGATTTATTTCTTGTTTAATTTCTGTGGAGGAAAACATGATCTCCTGACAAACACTGTCCCCCAATAGGTACTTTTTCAGCAGGAGGGGTTCATTCCGGCGTGTTTAGGGGGTTTGTGGAGAAGAGACACCTCAACGTTGGGTCTGCCCCGGGTCAGGACGTTCACACCAGGCAGGGGCCTCCCCTTCCGGCTCAGTGACCTTGGCCGAGGCCAGGCTGCCTGTGGGGCCACCCTCTCCCCAGACCACCAGCAGCCCTGTGCTCTGGTTGATTGGTGTATGTTCTTTTTCTGTAACAATATGGTCTATTTCATTAATGCCACCCTGTTTGGTAACAATGTCCCTAATTAATACAAGTTCTATTTAGCAACAATATGGTCTATTTAATTAATTTCGTGTGTTCTGGTTAAAAACCACACGGTGCTTCACTTGATTGATTTCTGCTGTTCACGGATCCTAATGTATTCCAAAACACAGGGGTGCAGTCCATACATTTAGGGCTGGTCATCTGCTTCAGCTGCCCCCCGCTCCAGAAGGTCCTCAGGGAGGGCTGGCAGACCCCCACGGGCCATGGCCTCAGCAGGGGCCGCTTGGGTCGAGGACTTCAGCTGGGGGCAGGGTGTGAGCGGGGCCCAGGCGGGGGGCACCGCCCATCTAACCCCCTGGGGTGCGCGGCAGCCTAGTCTCGTGGTGCTTGGCCCACACCGCTGCCTCCAGGCTCTCTAACCCACCGTGGCTCCTTCCCCAGGGCCCTCTGTCTCCTGTCCCCAGCATCACTGTCCCCTCCTTCACCCAGCCAAGGACACTTCTGGAAGCCTCTCTGCCCATCGTCCTGGGTGTGGTTCCCAAAGTCTTCCTGAAGCAGCCTGCAGGCCTCTCTGCTGGCCGGCTTCCCCCGCCCCCATTTGCTGCCCCCCACCCCCTGCCCCGCACATGGCACCTGGGTTGGGCCGGTCTGCCCGCAGTTCCTGGAGCCTCCTGTGCTCCTGTCCAGGATGTTGTGCCCCCAGCCTACCACGTGCCTAGGATGGGTGGGTGCTCAGAAGCCCACCCTACCGATGGGCCCTCCTGTCTAGGAGCTCATGGTGGAGGGGTGTGGTCTGGGGGGTGGGGACCAGACCTGAACTTGACCCCTTTACAGAACGTTGGGACAGTGACAGGTGGGTCTGCAGGTCTGGTGGGTACAAGGGCGGGGTGTGTGTGACGCCTGAGCTGAACCCTGACAGGTGATGGGCTGGGGGCAGCTTCCCAGCAGGCCTGCCAAGGACAGCGCGCCGGCTCGGGAGTGAGAGGGAACTCGGACCATGGTCGCTGGTCGCTTGACTGGAACCCTGCTCTGGCCTTGTGTCCAGCTGCATCTGCATGCCCGGCTGTAAGGCCCAGGGTGGGATCCTTCTGACTCCTTGGAAGGCAGAAAGGGCCTTCATGTAGCGGACCCTTGAATGCCGGCCTTGGACTCAGTGAATTTCTTCCTGCAGATGGTGGGGGCCCCCAGGGGCACTTGAGCAGGGATGAACAGCAGACGCAGGCTTGGGAGAGGGGCCTGGCAGCGTGTCCCCCACGGCTCGGGACTTCCAAGGACGGCCCAGGTGTGGGAAGCACCGTGAGGTGCTCGTCAGACCCCAGTGCCCCCACTTAGTGGTGAGTGTGCAGGGCCTGTGGGAGGAATAGGTCCACAGGTCCCTCTGCGGAAGGGCTCTGGGCCCTGGACTGCGATCCGGGAACCCGGGAGGGCCCGGGCTCTCCACTGGGTCTGCTGCTCACCAGCCCTCCTTTTCTTCAGCTGTGGAAAATGACCAGCACCCGATGACCTGCCCATCTTTTTGCCTGGAGAACATTATTGTCACAGAGCCCCCCCGGGGTCAGGCCTCCCCAGCCTGCCTGCTCCCGGGCAGGTGGCTCCTGCCACCTTTCCTGCGGAGGAAACACATCCCCTTTCTTCTGGACTCCCTCCCGAGCGTAGTGTCCAGGGAGGGACCAGCCGTGGCAGCCCCTCCACCGTCCATTGTCGGCCCCCAAGGGCAGCCACCGCCAGGCCCTGGGCATGCTGGACTCTCCATAGAGAACAGGTCTTAGGGCTAAGTGAGCACACGCTTTATTGCCCCCAGCGGGCCTCCTCCTGGAGAGAAAGGGGGCTGCTAACAGAGGGCAGGTGCCCACGTGACACAATCACTTACCTCTGCCAACCTCAAGGATAAAACAGCCCATCAGTTATTTTATCAGTAGAATAAGTTCGTTCAGGAACAGCAGAGGAACTGCATTTGAGATGTGTAAGGTATGGCCAAACCTTGAGCAAGTCTGGCAAATGTAGGGCTGGGGTGGGGGTGGCGAAGAGGAACCTGATACAGGGAAAGGGGGAAGGAGCTAGTGGCTGCTTCCCAAGCCCTTTGCAGGAAAGCAGGGCTTCAGGGCTGACGGCTTCTCATTGGCCGAGCAGTGGAGGCTTGTCATTGGCTAGGCTGTTGCTGGGTGAAGAGAGGAGCTTCCTCCTACCGGGTGGGGGTAGGGGTGGGAAGCAAAGCAGCCCAGATGCAAAGATGCAAAGTACTTTCTCCCTGTAGGTGAGAGGTCCCCTTTAGGGCTTCCCAACTCTATTTTATTTACTTATTCTTTTTGTTTTGTTTGTTTGGTTTTGGTTTTGTGTGTGTGTTTTGCCACAACATGCACATCCGGGATCTTTGTTCCCTGACCGGGGATCAACCTTGTCTACGGCAGTGAAAACATGGAGCGCCTAACTGAAAGAGAGGAGGCCCGCCTGGTCCTTGCCTCCCCCCAACCCTGTTCTCTGCCTGCCTTTTGCCTGAGGAAAACTTAACTCCAAGAATAATCAGAGAAGTGAGAAATGCTGAAACAAAGGAAAACAGTCAAAGGAGACTAAATGATAATAATGTAGTCATTAAACATAGTCAGGGACCTTTAGTTCTTTCTCAAGGGCTGTAGATAATTTTCTGAGCCATATCCTGTGAGCTGTCTTACAGATACCAAAACACCAGGTGGAGTTAACTACGTGATGAGCAGGCTGAACCCAGGGCCTGAGCTGCCACAATCCCGAGAATTGACTGCAAAGAAATAGGAACAAGGGCACTCCAGAACTGAAGATTAACTGTACCTAAAACAACCAAGATGCTGATAGTCAGACCACTGATGATCAATTGAAGATGACTGTTAGAGATGACTGTGCTGTTTCTGCATGTAACCCCCCGCCACTCTGTCTGTGAATGCACTCAGCCCCTGCTTGTCGGGGAGAACTGGGAAGCTGGCCTTTGGACAGATGTCCACCACCCTCCTCCCCAGTTGCCAGCATCTGAAATAAAGTAAACTTTCATTTCTACCAACCTGGCCTGTTTACTGGCTTTTGAGTGGCAAGCAGCCAGACCCCCATGCATATCTTTCAGTAACATACCCACTGGACCACCAGCGAGGTCCCCCCAGCTCTATTTTAAGTGAGATTTCCCTTTGTTAATTTTCACACATCCCAGCACTGCCTTGGCCTGCATCTTGGCCCAGTGACCATGAACGAAGGCATTAGCGGTCACCATGGACTCGAGTCCTGCCCTCACATCACTCACACCAGCAGCAGGGTCCTTCACACAGGGTGGGAATCCAGTTCCAAATCCCTTCCTGGCGGCCTGCCTTCTGGAAGGGTTATAATTGATCTGCCAGCCTGGGCCAGGGCTCCCTAGAGCACAGAGCCTGTGGGAGGGAGGTGAAACCAGGGATGGGAGGGGACATGTGAGGCTGTCCCCAGAGCTGGCGCAGTGCCCAGCCCTCTGCCCAGGGAGGCAGGTCGTCTCTGGGCTGCCTGTGAACAGTTTCATTTGGAGCAATCTGACCCTGGGTGAAGGGATGAGATGCGAAACCCAGGACCCTTCCTTCTCAGGCCTCTCATTGCCCAGTCATCAGCCCTTGGAAGGCTGGAGGGGAGCCAGGACCCCCACACCAGGGTGAGTGCATCTTCTGGGTCTGGGAGTGGGGTCTGTGCTTCAGAACTGTCTGGCTCACCTGCCCCAGACCTTCTGCGAGGCTGGCCTGGCCAAGGCAGGCTGTCAAAGGTGCAGCCGTGCCACTCTGGACTGTCCCCCCCCACCCTCATTCAGGTGTTAAAACCCTGATCCCCAAGGTGATGGTGTTAGGAGTGGTCCTTAAGGAGGTGATCAGGCCATGAGGGAGGAGTCCCCACGAACAGGATTAGTGCCCTTATAGGAAGAGACAGGGCTTCCCTGGTGGCTCAGCTGGTGAAGAATCCACCCGCACTGTGGGAGACCTGGATTCGATCTCTGGGTTGGGAAGATCTCCTGGAGGAGGGCATGGCAACCCACTCCAGTATTCTTGCCTGGAGAATCCCATGGACAGAGGAGCCTGGACGGTTACAGTCCACGGGGGTTGCAAAGAGTCCAACACGACTGAGAGACTAGGAACAGCACAGGAAGAGATGTGAGCTCTTGTCCTCTCTCTCCAGTCTCCTCCTTCTGAGAAGACAGCTATCTGTAAACCAGGAAGAGGGCCCTCAACAGACGCAGGATCCCTCTGCACCTTGATCTTGGAACTTCAGGCTCCAAAAACGTGAGACATGAACACTTGCTGTCTCAGTCCCCGGGTCTGTGGCGGCTGTCACAGCAGCCCCAGCTGACCAGTGGCACCCAGCGCTCCCTGCCAGCTCAGCGCACGGGTGGGCCAAGCGAATCTAGGTGTTCCTGGAAGATCATACGTCCACCCCGCTAACTGCTACCCCAACGGTACCACAGACTGGCGGCTCAGAGACAACAGAGGTTTGTTTCCTGCACTTTTGAGGCTAGAAATCTATGATCAAGTTATGCGCAAATTCATTGTCAGGTGAGGACTTGCTTCATGATTCACAGACAGGTGTCTTTGGTCTGTATTCTCTTGTGGCCCATGGGATGAGGGCGCTCTCCAGGGTCTCTCTTGCATGGGCACTAATCTCGTTCATGGGACTCCACGTTCATGACCTCATCACCTCCAAACACCGTCACATCTGGGAACAGGCTTCAACATGTGAATTTTGGGGGGGGGGGACATAGTCCATAGCTGTCCTGTTGTAGAGACCATTGGCCCCAGTGCCTGAGATCTCACACTTCCTGCCCTTTGCTGGGCAGAGCCCGACCCTCCCACATGCCTACACACTCCTGCTGATGCAGGTCCACATCCCAGGATTCTGTCTGAGGAATTTCGTTTGCAAATATAAATTTGCTGCCACTTTGGGAACACTGAAGGGAAGATGAAGCATCAGTTAAGATTTCTGATTTTTCCACCGTGAGTGGAAGGGCTTGAAGTGCGATGGCTGGTGTATTAATATTTGTCACGATGATTTATCCTACAAGCGAGGAGGCTCTGGCCAGGTTTGGGAGTTGGCCGAATAACTGAGAGTCAAGGTGTGGACAGACAGGAGTCCTGGGCTTAAATCTTTCCTACTCTTGGTTTGTACAATAAATGTCCAGCCGACTGTTTCCTGAAAATGCTCTGGCAGGTCGCTATTAGGTCACTGTGACTAGCGGGAAACAGAATTTCCAAAGGAGTGATTGCTGAGGAGGAAGACAGCTGGACGTGGGGGGAGGACAGTAAGCCTGGATGGTCCTCCTGGGAACAAGGCCAGGTTCCAGGAGGAGAGGAGGGCAGCAGGTACTCCCGGGACCTCCAGGACAGCGGGGTGGAGCTGGGCGCCTGCCAGGCCTGCCTGACCACTCCCTCCTATTGGGGGACTAGGGGGTGACTGCGTGCTGTTGGGACACCACACTCTGTTCCGCTTCCCTTCCTTAAAAATAAAATGATGTCCCGGCAGAATAGGGTCTGGCGAGCATCAAGTTTGCGGAAGGCTGTCGAGAGGAGGGGGCGGGGACCCCGAGAAGCGGGGCACAGAAGTGTCAACGCGCCTTCGGAAACCGGGTGGAGAGCGTAGCGCGGGAGGGAATACGGGCTGCTAGCGGCGGGGGGCGCAGGGCGTCCACAGCCAGAGCCGAACCCGCCACCGTGCGTGGGTAGCGGAAGTCCCGCCCCAGTTCTGGGTGGTCCCCGCCCCTCCAGGTCCGCCCCCTCGGGCTCCGTCCCTCGGTTCTTTCCACCTTCCCCCCTGGAAGGGCCGCCCCTCCTGTTGTCCACTGGACGCCCCATCTCCGCTCTGTAGACCCCGCACGGCGGCCGCGTCCTGAGAGCCGCCCACAGCCTTGGAGGCCAAGCCCGCTCCACTCCCTTTCTGAGGTCCTGCTCCTCCCGGCCCCGCCCCCGTCCCCGCC
>JADEYB020000017.1:45551014-45593577 GCA_015832495.2 Alces alces | reverse complement strand
CACATCCCCACACCCGCACATCCCACACCCACACAGCACCTGCCTTTTGGGCTGGTGCTGGGCCCTGTGGAGGGCGGGTGGTCTGGGAGGGACATCCAGGGGGGAGGGTACAGGCGAGGCTGGTGTAGGGTTGAGGGGCCCAAGCCATTTGTTGCCCTTGGGGAGCTGCGTGGGGTCCCCTGTTGTCCACCAGGCCCTGTGGCTCATCAGACGGTGGAAGAGTTCAAGCCTCCGCCTGCCCCCCAGGAAAGGTGCTCCGGGGTCTCCGTACAGGACATGCCCGGCGGGCCCCCAGCTGCACAGTCAGGGCCTGACTGGAGCGGCCTGCTGTGCTGTCTCAGCCGGTTGGCACAGCCAGAAGGTGGACCCCCAGGACGGCTCCCCCAGGACAGGCTCCCCCCACGGATGGGTTCCCCAGGACGGGCTCCCCCTGGCTGAGCCCGTGTCTCTCTTCCTCGTCCTAGAATAGACCTGCCCGGCACAGGCCTCCTGTGAGTTTGTGGGGTGGACGTGGGGTGACCTGGGCAGACGCCTGTCAGTAGAGCTGTTTTAGTACCTCTGGTTTTCAGGGGAGGGGTGAAACTCCACACTCAGGAGATGCTACCTGACCAGAGGGCCTTTTAAAAAGAGTCCTTCCTTCTTTGCTGCAGAGGCTGAGAAGTCCTTCGGGGTGGGGGCGGGGAGCCCGGCTGCGGCCGCCGGCCAGAGAGTGGAGGGCGGGTCTGGGGGCACTGCCTGCAGCCCTCCGGGCTGGCTGGCTGGCTGGCTGGTAGGTTCAGTCTGCCTCTGCCGGCATGCGTGGGTCCGGGCCCAGCCCTGCTGAGAGGGGCCTCTGCTCCTGGCGGGCGCGTCCTGCCGGCTGGTGCAGTGGACGCAGACTCGCACGCGTCCCTGTGCTCGGCCGTCACACTCAGGCGGCCATGCCGCAAGCCCACCTTTTCTGACCAGCCCCACCTGCTACAGCCGCCGCAGGTGGAAGTCCTGGCGGGGGCGCTGATAGCACAGCTGACTCACTGAGAGCCTCCGTGTGTCCACTCGCCTGCCGCCCTGCGTGCGGGGGCCCAGCGCCTGGGGGGCTGGGCTCTGCTGTCCTGGGACACCTGCTGGCAGGCTCTCGTCCTTCGCACAAGATCTTTCTCTCTGAAGGTTTGGGGGGGCGTTTTCACTTATCCTGCTTAGTGCTTGATGGGCCCTTTGAATTGGAAGGTTCTTGTCTATCTGTTCCTCTGGGAACTGGTCAATTAATTTTTGGACCAACTAGGCAAGCAGGTATTATTGGGCAAACATTGATCACCACTAATGAATTCAGTCAGTACCTCAATCCACCCACTCTCCACCACCCTCTGCTCACCCATCCTCCAATCCCATCTGTCCACCCACCTATGCATCCATTCCTCCGTCCCCTGGCCATCCCTGTATCCACACATTCATTTATTCATGTCTCCCCATCATCGTCTCATCCTCCACCCGTTCCTCCATCCATCACATGTCCATTTATTCATCCGTCTCCCCATCATCCTCTCATCCTCCACTCGTTCCTCCCCCGTCCGTCACACGTCCACATATTTTTCCATTCTGCAATCAATCCTCCCATCCGTTCTTCCCCATCCATTCCCCCGTGCTCCCCAGCCATCCACATATCCCTTCATTCTCCCATCCGCCCTTCCCTCCACCCGTCCACCCGTAACTCGAGCGGTGTTCTCGGGCACTGTGGTAACCAGCTGCTTGTGCAGAAGCAGCCTGTTGCGGACACTCCTGGAGATTTGGTGTAACCTGTGGCTTGGCACTTATAATGAAGCGCCAAGCTTGTCTCTGTCTGAGAGACCTGAGCGTGGTGGCCTGTGTTTCCTGAGTTCGCGGGGTGCGGGGCTGAGGGGTCTTCTCTTTCTTTTAACTGCTATAGGATCCCTCTGCTATTTCTTCCAGTTTCTTTCTCTCCTTTCCCACTTTTTTCTTTTTTTAAAGTCAAATGAGGTCAAACATCCCACCAAATGCTAAAGCCTGGATTTGATTTCAGCTCCCTCTAAGGTTCTCCAGGGATAATTTTATGTTTCCACGTAATCTACAATTTAAGTCATCTGACCCCAAACACACACTGCACATTTGGGAATCCCTTCCAGGCTGCCTCACGGGCAGCAGTGACAGACCAGCAGAGAGGCTTGTCGCTGAGCTCATCCTCTGCTTCCCTCCCCAGTCGCCCCTGGACCCCTCTCGGCCTCTCCCTCTCCCACGGTGGGTGCTCCGCTCCGCTGTGGACACGGCCCTGGACTGTCCTCCCACCCTGGGTTATTTGTGGATTTTTGCAGACTGTTTGCGCAGTTGTTCCTTGTTTGTGATAACCTTTGCTTGAGGCTGCATCTTTTTTGTTTTGTTTTGCTCTTTGCAGGGCAAATTACTTATTTAGTCAAAGTATAGTTGACGTACAAAATTGTATAAGTTACAGGTGTACAATATAGTGAGTCACAATTTTAAAGGTTGTACTCCATTTATAGTTATTATAAAATACTGGTTGTATTCCCTGTACTGTCCAACATATCCTTGTATTTTATTTTATACGTAATGGTTTGTACTCCTAACCCTCCCCCTCTGTGTTGCCCCTCCCCATTCCTCTCCTCACTGGTAACCACCGTTTTGTCCTCTGTGTCTGTGAGTCTGCTTTCTTGTTATAATCACTGGCTATTGTAATTTTTGGATTCCCCATATAGTGATATTATAATACAAATGGTATCCACATGTAAGTGATAAGTATTTGTCTTTCTCTAACTTATTTCGCTTACATAACACCCTCCAAGTGCATCCATGTTGTTGCAAATGGCAAGATTTCACTCTTTTTTAATGACAGTGGTATATTCCATTGCATGTGTTTACCACATCTTCCTTATCTGTTTGTCTGTTGTTGGACACTTAGTGTGCTTCCATGTTCTGGCTATTGTAAATAATGCTGCTAGGAACATTGGGGCGCATGTATCTTTTTGAGTTAGTGTTTTGGGGGGGTATATACTCAAGAGTGGGATTGCTAGATCATATGATGGTTTAATTTTTAGGTTTTTGAGCAGCCTCCATACTGTTTTCCACAGTGGCTGCACCAATTCACACCCTGACCAACAATGTGTGAGGTCTCCCTTTCCTCCACAGCTTCACCAACATCTGTTATTCGTGTTCTTTTCTTATGGTGGCCATTCTGACAGGTGTGAGGTGGGATCTCATTGTGGTTTTGATTTGCATTTCCCTAATGACTAGCAATGTTCAGCATCTTTTCATGTGCCTGTTGGCCATCTGCACTTCTTTGGAAAAATGTCTATTCAGGTCTTCTACCCACTTTTTTATCAGGTTTTTTTTGGTGTTAAGTTGTATTAGCTGTTTGTACATTTTGGATAATAACCCCTCACTGGTCATATCATTTGCAAATATTTTCTCTCATTCAATAGGTTCTTTTCATTTTGTTGATAGTTTCCTTTGCTGTGTAAAAGCTTCTAAATTTAATTAGGCTCCATTTTTTTGTTTTTTATTTCCTTTGCTAAGGAAATGGATTAAAAATATTGCTATGATTTATGCCAAAGAGTGTTCTGCCTACGTTTTCATGTAGGAGTGTTACGGTTTCTGGCCTTACATTTAGGGTTTTAGTCCTTTTTGAATTTATTTTTGTATGTGGTGTTAGAGAATGTTCTAATTTCTTCCATTTACATGAAGCTCTCCAGTTATCTCAGCCATGCTAAGGGGATTCTTTTCTCCATTGTATGTTCATTCCTCCTTTGTTGTAGATTAGTGGACCATAAGTGTGTGTGGTTATTTCTGGGCTCACTATTCTGTCCCATTGACCTGCGTGTCAGTTTCTGTGCCAGTTCCATGCTGTTTTGGTTCCTGTAGCTTTGTCGTATAGTCTGACGTTGGGAAGTGTGAGTCCTCCAGCTCTGTTCTTCTTTCTCAAGATTGTTTTGGGTATTCAGGGCCTTTTGTGTTTCAATAGAAAATTTAAACTTGTTTTATTTCTGTGAAAAATGCCTTTGGCATTTTAATAGGGATTGCATTGAAACTGTAGATTACTTTGTGTAGAATGGACATTTTAACAGTGTTAATTCTTCCAGTCTGTGAACATGATATGTATTTACATCTGTTTGTGTTGTCTTCCATTTCTTTCATTGGTGTCTTATAGTTTTCTGAGTACAGGTCTTTTACAAACTCCTTAGGTAGGTTTATTCATAACTATTTTATTCCTTCTGATGTGATAGTAAATGCAATTGTTTCCTTAGTTTCTCTTTCTGATAGTTCATTGTTAGTGAATAGAAATGCAATAGGTTTCTGTGTATTAATTTTGTATCCTGCAACTTTATCAAATTCAATGATGAGCTCTAGTAGTTTGCTGGTGGTGTCTTTAGAATTTTCTCAGTATAGTATCATATCACCTGCAAAGTTTTACTTCTTCCTTTCCAGTTTGGATTCCTTTTATTTCTTTTTCTTCTCTGATTGCCGTGGCTAGGACTTCCAAGACTATGTTGAATAAAAGAGGTGAGAGTGGGCATCCTCGTCTTGCTCCTGATCTTAGAGGGAATGCTTTCAGCTTTTCACCACTGAGTGCAATCTTAGCTGTCAGTTTGTCATGTATGCCCTTTATTATGTTGAGGTAGGTTCTCTCTATGCCTACTTTCTGGAGAGTTTTTTTTTTAATCATAAATGGATGTTGAATTTTGTCAGAAGCTTTTTCTGTGTCTATTGAGATGATCATATTGTTTTTATTTTTCAATTTGTTAAGGTGGTCTGCCACAATGATTGATTTGCAGATACTGAAAAATCTTTGCATCCCTGGGATAAAGCCCACTTGATCATGGTGTACGATCTCTTTTAATGTGTTGTTGGATTCAGTTTGCTAATATTTTGTTGAGGATTTTTGCAGCTATATTCATCAGTGATATTGGCCTTTAGTTTTTTATTCTTGTGATATATTTGTCTGGTTTTGGTGTCAGGGCGGTGCTGGCTTCATAGAATGAATTCAGAAGTGTTCCTTCCTCTGCAGTTGAAAATGCATCTGTGTGAATCTCCACGTGTCCTGATCGGGGTCTCGAGAGTCTGGGAGCCCTCACTTGTGTTGGCCACCCCCCCCCCCCCACCGACTATGCGACTGAGGAGGTGGCGGGCCAGTCACGGAGGGTGGATTTGGGGAAGAGGGTTTGTTTTGACTTTTGAGTTTGTGGTGCCCTTGAGCTTGCCTAGGAGTTGCGGGTGGAGATCAGAAGCTGGGAGACCCTGCTTGGGCTGGGTGTGGTTGCCGGGGGAGGGAGAGATGCCACATGGAGGAGCCTGGGGGGACGTGCACCTGCTGAATCTGCTGAGCGGCTGGGGGAGAGGACCGCGCGGAGCCGGGCCAGCTCGTGTGGTCCTCGGTGGCCAGTGTGAGAGGTCTTCGGAGGCACCAAGGGCTGGGTCCCCAGTGCAGGTGAGCCCTTAAGAAGCTGCCCGGGGGAGCGGCAGCGCAGCCTGGGGATGGAGGCCTCTACTCCTTCCCTGTTTAGGGAGGTTTGTGTATCTTCAGACCCTGGCAGGTGGGGTCTGCCCCCCACCCTGAGGTGGTGGGGATGATGTTGAGGGTCCAGGGGAGATGCTGGCCTGGGGAGAGGGGGCGGGTGCGCACTGCTGGGGGAGGGCTGGTCAGGGAGGGGTGGGCGGGTGGTGTTTGTCTTTTCCGTAGTGGAAGAGATAGGCCATAGGGAGGGGAGAGCTGGGCCCCTGGGTGGGTTTGGGTGGTCGTGATGGCTGGGGGAGAGTGTTGGGGTTGACGGTGCTGAGGGCCCCGGGGCTGCAGGTGACTTTGGAGAAGGGTGGAGAACATAGGGGGCAGGAGCATTCCCGGACTCACGCCCAGTGGACTGGGGTGGGTGCAGCAGGCAGGGCAGCAGGAGAGGCTGTGGGTGGGAGAAGTGGGGTGGCCAGGGGAGCCCTGCAGCGGAATCTCTGGGGTGAAGGGTCAGTGTGAGGCCAGGGAGGAGCGGGTGGACACGCGTGACCTTGAGAGGGGCTGCTGGCACGAGGAGAGGCGTGGAGAAGGCCCAGGGTGGGACATCAGGGGGACAAAGGTGCCGGGGACAAGGGACAGTGAGGCGGGGTGGGGGCGATGGCCTGGAGGTCACGCGGGGTGACCAAGGACCGCCGGGGGCCTGGGCGGGCGCGTGGGTGTGGGGCAGAGTCGTGTCTGGGTGTCAGTGTGCAGAGAGAGGTGACAGGCGGCTGAGAGCTCGGGAAACGGGGCGCTTAGGAGAGAGTTCAGTGGGCGGTCAGGCCGCGGGGTTGCCCACCTGGACGCTTTGCGTTCAGAGAGGAAGCGGGTCCTCAGGGAGAGGGGACAGGGACGGGGAGCTGGCAGCAGCGATCCGCAGGGAGCACGGCAGGGGCGCTCCCTCTAGGGTCCCCTGGGAGCTGCCGGCAGGGCTGCGGATACCCCCAGAAGCTGCTGCTCTCGGGGCCTCTGGTTCCTCGTCCCCTGCCCAGGGCTCTTTGCAGGAAGGGACCTTCCCTCCCGACAGCCCTGTGTCTGGCCCCGTCCAGCACATGGCAGGCTCCTGGCAACCCTGGTGAACGTGTGGCGGGCCTTGCTGACACCGGCGGTGGTGAGTCGGGGCAGGCCGTGGAAAAGGGGCCCCTCAGGGTGAAGGCTGGGTGAAGGCTGGGTGAAGGGTGGCGGTGCGTGGCCGGATGTGGCCCCGATGAGTGCGGCCCCCCACGGTCCTCCCGGGGCTTTGGCCCTGCGGCTGGGGAGGCAGGTGCGCTGGCGTGGCTGTGGAGCAGGGCTGCAATGGACTGGGGGACGAGGCGGCCGGGGCGCAGGGCAGTCAGCGTGCATCTGGGGGGTGTGTGTGTCCCCGAGGGGTGTCTGGGGGAGGCGGTGCCTGGCGGGTGTTGGTGTCAGCAGCCAGGGTGGCGGCTGCAGCTCCCTGCTGGGAAAGGCTGGCGTTGGGGGTGGACGGGAGGGGCAGGGCTCTGAGCACTGCTCCGCTTCCTCCAGGAAGCCCTTTGTGTGGGGAGGGGGGAGCCTAGAGCAGCAGGTTCAAGCCCCCCTCTGATGCTGAGCAGTTCTGCAGCTGAAGACAAGTTACTTCTTTGTGCCTCTGTTTCCTCATCTGCAAAATGGGAATAACAATCGTTACCTACCTAATAGTGACATCTTACACACACGCCTTCCCAAGTATAATGTCCTCAGAACAGTGCTGCCAGGAGTCCAGAATCAGTGCCATGGGGGCGGGGGTGGGGGTGGGGGGAGGAGGGCAGCCCGTGTGGGGGAGGGGCTGCTCCCTCCCGGAGGCCCCCCGGGGGCCCACACCCCACCTTCCAGGCCCAGCGCTGTGCTCTCTGCTGCCCTCACCAAGGCCTCTCTCTGACTCCCAGCTCCTGCCTTCCTCTGACGAGGACCCTGTGGTCACATGCTCCCCCCTCCGACCCCATGAATCCAGGGGGACCTCCCTCCTGGGACCCTTCCCCTCATCACATCTGCAGGGTCCCCTTGGCCTTGTGAGTTGACAGGTTCCAGGGATCTGGACATGGGTGGCTCTGGGGCGTGTTTCAGCCCACACCCCTTTAGGAGAGCCAGTGGGAAGAGCGAAGCACAGTGCATGGCACACTTTGATACACACATTTTTAGTGATGGATGTTAATTCCAGTCATCATGTTTAAGTGACTAATTTGGCATCACTTAGATATTGAATAACATGGTTATTTCGGGCTGCCCTCATAAAGAATCCGCCTGCAATGCAGGCGGCCCCGCTTCAATCCCTGCGTCAGGAAGATTCTTTGGAGGAGGGACAGGCTACCCACTCCAGTGTTCTTGGGCTTCCCTTGTGGCTCAGCTGGTAAAGAATTCACCTGCAATGCAAGAGAGCTGGGTTCGATTCGGGGGTTGGGAAGATCCCCGGAGAAGGCAAAGGCTATCCACTCCAGTATTCTGGCCTGGAGAATTCCATGAACTGTATGTATAGTCCACGGGGTAGCAAAGAGTTGGACACGACTGAGCGACTTTCACTTTAGAAATAAATTATTCTGTGTTCATCATAAAATAATTAAACATACATCCTGCAGACCATTGTTCTGTCATCCTTGAAGCTGCGCTTGTAGTTGTATGATAACAGGCTTTCCATGTTGTCCAGTTCTTACACTTTTTGGTGTGGATGCATCAATTAATTTTTGTTAGGCTTCTGTTACTGGAAACTTTCCCAAGACCTGAGAATTTCTTCTGACAATGTTAAAACAATTGTTTAAAAAACATACACTCTTTAAGAAAACATGTTCTATCACATCCTGGATCTTCACAGTACAATCTACTAAGTGTGCTACTTTTGGAAGTGATCTTTAAAGGGTTTTGTGAGGAGAGCAGTCCTCCCAGCGGGCCTGACTGCCGTCCTCCGAGAGGCCCACGTGCGGGGCTGGCCCTGGGCTGGCATCCAGGAGCCGGGGTGTCGGCAGGGCCCCCAGCACCCCCACCGATGGGGCTCCCCGTGCCTCCCTGCGTGTCTGTGCTCACACCCTTCTCCCTGGGGCTGGATTGAGTGCCCGCCCCGCAGAGGGGCCCTCGGGGCCGGCCCCCAGTAAGAACCCCGGCTCTGAGTCTGTGATGGGCTTCCCTGGGGACACGTGTCTCTGTGGGTCCATGTGTGTCCTCGAGACGGGGTTCTGGAAGCTGGCGCCCGTCTGCCCTGGACCCCACCCCCTCCCCCACTGGACCTTCTCCCATTGCTGGTTCTGCTTCGCAGCTTCTCGCTGTGATGGATCAGAGCCGACAGGACGAATGTGCCGAGTCCTACGCATTCTCCTGCTGGAACCCGGGGTGGCCTTGGGGACCCCAACCCGGGTTTGTTTCTGCTGACAACCAGTTCTTTTCACTGCGCAGTCGTCCCCCTGGGACAGTTAAGTACAGATTCCTGCTCTCCTCGCTTCTCTCGTCTGTTCCGTGGGGTGGCCTCCATCCTGCAGGACTTTTTCAGGCCGGTGTGTTCTCTCCACACAAGGCCTTGTTCAAAATCAATGACTGGAGAGAGGGCGGGGGATGTGAGGGAAAACCAGCCGACACCCCTCCCCCGGGGCGGACTTGGTGTGGACGGCAGTGGTGGTCAAAGAGGCTGGCAGCACACCCCCGGGGCGCGGCAGGGGCCCGCCGGAGCGCTGGGGCCCGGGGCGCGCCTCTCGGCGTCCAGACCCGAGGGGGCGGCTTCTGCGGCAGTCCTGTGCTCCTCAGACCCGGGGCGGGGCGGGCCGAGGTGGGCGTCGGAAGGACAGCAGGCCTGCCCCTGAAGGGGGCCCCTTGCGCTGCACAGCGACCGCGCCCCTTCTGCGCGTTGACCCCGCGGCGGCTGCGCTGTGAGCTGTGCCTTCGTGTTTAAGCAAGCACGCCGCGCAGGGTGCCATCTTCAACAACCAGCTCTCTCTTCTTCCTCCGCAGGGCGCCCCTCCGAGGAGACCGGGCTGGCTGCCGGCAGCCTCGCGCCATGGGCCGGCCGGCGGGGTGAGCGATGCACGGGGCGCGGCGGACATGTTCCGAGCGGGGGACCCGGCGCCCGCGCGCCTGCGCAGCGTGGAGGTGGCCCGGGGCCGGGCCGGCTACGGCTTCACGCTCTCGGGCCAGGCGCCCTGCGTGCTCAGCTGCGTCCTCAGGGGCAGCCCCGCCGACCTCGTGGGCCTCCGCGCCGGCGACCAGATCCTCACCGTCAACGAGATCAACGTGAAGAAGGCGTCCCACGAAGACGTGGTGAAGCTAATCGGGAAGTGCTCTGGGGTCCTGCACATGGTGATCGCGGAGGGCGGCGGCCACCTGGAGTCCTGCTCCAGTGACGAGGAGGTCGGCTTTTACGAAGGAAAGGGCTGGCTGAAGCCCAAACTCGACTCTAAGGCCTTAGGAATAAACAGGGCAGAGAGAGTCGTTGAGGAAATGCAGTCAGGAGGGATTTTCAACATGATCTTTGAAAACCCTGGCCTTCGAGCCAGCAGCTCGGAGCCCCTGAAGCTGAAACAGAGGTCGCTTTCAGAGTCGGCCGCCGGCCGGGGTGACCTTGCACACGAGAATGCAAATAATCCACATCCCAGCCTGCCTTCTAAGGAGGAGACGCCCAAAGCGGGGAACCACGGTTCTGCTTTCAGCGCGGGGCTGGAGGCTCCTGAGGACTTTGGGCTGGATGCAAGCATTCTCAACGTGGCCATGGTCGTGGGCTACCTGGGCTCCATCGAGCTGCCGTCCACCGGCTGCAGCCTGGAGTCGGACAGCGTGCAGGCCATCCGGGGCTGCCTGCGGCGCCTTCGGGCTGAGCAGAAGATTCACTCGCTGGTGACCATGAAGGTCATGCACGACTGTGTGCAGCTGTGCACGGACAAGGCGGCCGTGCTGGCCCGCTACCCGGCCGAGAGGCTGGCCTTCAGCGCCGTGTGCCCGGACGACAGGAGGTTTTTCGGGCTGGTGACCATGCAGGCGGGTGATGATGGGAGCCTGGCGCAGGAGGAGGACGGCGTCCTGCGGACGTCCTGCCACGTGTTCATGGTGGACCCCGACCTGTTCAGCCACAAGATCCACCAGGGCATCGCCCGGCGCTTCGGGTTTGAGTGCACAGCCGACCCCGACACCAATGGCTGCCTGGAGTTCCCCGCGTCCTCGCTGCCCGTGCTGCAGTTCATCTCGGTGCTCTACCGGGACATGGGCGAGCTGATTGAGGGCGTGCGGGCCCGGGCCTTCGCTGACGGGGACGCCGACGCCCACCAGAACACCAGCACGAGCAGCAACAGCGACAGCGGCATCGGGAACTTCAGCCCCGAGGACAGGAGCAGCCGCGTGCTCGTCGTGGACCTGGGCTCCGCCTCCAGCAGGCACGGCCCTGGTGGTGGCGCCTGGGAGGGCGCGGGCGGAAGGGGCCCCCAGCCCTGGGCCGCCCCCTGGAATGGGGCGTTTTGCCTCGACCCTGAGGGGGCCCCGTTCGAGGCCGCCCCGCAGGCTGACAGGTGCCGGGACCTCGGCAAGCACCTGGGGCCCGCTCCGCACGCGGAGGGCCCTCCGGCCCCACTGAGGTGTCCGGCCCCGCCTTCCCGGAGGGGCGCCACAGGCCCTGGCGGTGGCTCCGGCCAGCGGTGGCTCCCGGTCCACGTGCTGCAGGAGTGGCAGTGTGGGCACGTCAGCGACCAGGAGTCTTACACCGACTCCACGGATGGCTGGTCCAGCATCAACTGCGGCACGCTGCCCCCACCCATGAGCAAGATTCCTGCCGACCGCTACCGCGTGGAGGGCAGCCCGGCCCAGCCCCCGCCCAGCACCCAGCGGAGGGACTGGGCCAGGAAGGCCCTCGGCGTGCAGAATATCTTTGGCCCCCATCGAAGTGTTAGGAAGACCAAGGAAGACAAAAAGGTGAGCCTGGAGGGAGGGTCGGGGAGGCGAGCGTGGTTCCTGACTCGCTCAGTTACCGATGGACGCCGGCACCTGCGTGGCTCGTTCCCCCGTGCCCGCTTCCTCCTGCCTGGCCCGGGTGGCCTCTGGTGGCCTCACAGCACCTCCCTCGGGTTCAGCCGGGCTCTGGGTGGGGCCCAGGTGGGACAGGTGGCTGTGGAGGGGCGGTGAGCACCTGTTCGGGGTAAGGCCCTCCTCCCTGCTTCCCACCCTTTCCTGCTGCAGTGGGTGCCCCGGGGGCAAATTCTGGATGCTCAGCCTGTTCCCTTCGTGACGGGGAGCTTCCCCGAGGCGTTTCCTCCACCCAGGAGGTGCTGCTAGGAGAAAACACCAGCTGAAGTCGTCTGCAGACAGCTCGGGACAGGCTTGGAATACACAGTCCAAGTGTGAGTCCCTTAGTTGTGCCCAGCTCTTTGCGACCCCATGGACTGTAGCCCGCCAGGCTCCTCTGTCCATGAGATTTCCTAGGCAAGAATACTGGAGTGGGCTACCATTTCCTCCTCCAGGGGTCTTTCCGACCCAGGGATCCAACCTGCCAAAATTGGCAGGTGGGTTCTGTACCATCTGAGCCAGACCGGGCCCCCAGCAGGTGCTGGCGGGAGGGCTGAGACATGGGGTGCCGGCTGGAACAAGGGGGGCTGGCTCGCAGCTCAGATGGTTTGAGAGGAACTGTTCTCAGAGGACCTTTGTGATTTAAAGTATCTTTTCTGTGTTTGTTTGCACCTTTGTTCCCAGAAGCTGAAAATAAATCCCGGGAGAAGCCCCAGAAGGGGTTGGCTGGTCGGGTGGGGGCAGAGTAGAGGAGGGGCTGGGCTGTGGAGTCTGAGGCTGTCCTCCTTGCGACCCGACCCCTTCCCAGGTCTGATGGGATACACTTGAAAGAAAACTTAGAGACCGAGGAGAGTCTCTCAGGGTTTTCCCTCCCACGTGGCCGGGTGACCCTCTGCTCTGTCTGAGCACAGACCTGTGCTTCTGTAAACAGCTGTGATCACAGGGCCTGACCGAGTTCCCACAGCGGCCGGGCTCGGGGGTTCTGCCCTCGAGGGCCCCTCCCCCAGTTCCCCGGGTCTGAGCTGCCTGGCCGGGGTCTCCTTCCCACCCGCTCCCGCCGGGCCACCTGCGGCGTGGACGGGTGGGCGGCAGCTTCCGCCTGGGCTTCCCTGTTGGGTCGGGGAGTGCTGGGGAGGGGAGGCCCCGGAAGGTGGCCAAAGCGTTATCTGAAGTACAGGCGTTGGCCCTCTCTCTGAGTACGTACCCCGCGAGTGGGTTCTCCCCACGGCCGCTGTGTCGGGGGAACTTACACTGACTGGACGCAGGGTGTCTGTCTGTCCAGTGGACGGCAGCGCGCCTCACGTCTGCCCCCTGGGTGGGAGTGCCCATCGGCCCCGTCCAGCTCCACGCTGTCTCAGGCTCCTCGGGGGCGGGGGTCTGACCTCAGGGACCCCGGGACCGTGGGTGCGCTGTGCCCCTGCAGGCTGGTGACTGGTCCTCCAGGGGCCAAGGACTTGTCTGAGGTCAGCCGTCAGGATGAAGCAGGTTCATGGTTCAAACCTTTCTTCTTTCTGTTTTTCACAAGACTGTCTTTTAGAGCCGTTTCAGGTTTATAATGAAATTGAGGGGAAGGCACAGAAAGGTAGCTCTGTCCTCAAAGGTGCACAGCCTCCCCCCACCCCTGTCCCCGTTCCCCTCCAAGGGACCTTTGTCACCATCAGCAGACCCGACTCCACAGTTTCTGCTAGGGTCATTCTTGTGTGTGTTCTGCGGGCTTGCACAAATGTATAAGGATGTGTACTCACCACTGTGGATCACGCAGAGTGGTTTTCACGGCCTTAAACACGCTCCGTGCTCTGCCCGCTCCTCCCGCCCTTCTGTCAGCTCCTGGGCATCACTCAGGCTTTCACCGTCTCCACTGCTCCGCTCTTTCAGAATGCCAGCATGGCACACAGCTATGGCCTTTTCAGATTGGCTTCCTTCACTTAGCCTTGTCTTTTCATGGCTCGTTAGCTCATTTTCCTTTAGCACTAACAACATTCCATTGTCTGGAGGCATCACGGTGTATTTATCCATTCCCCTCCTGAAGGACACTTTGGTTGCTTCCAGGTTCTGGCAGCTCTGAATAAAGCTGATCGAAACATCTGTGTGCAGGTTTTCCTGTGGCTGTAAGTTTTCAACTTCTGTGGGTAAGCTCCAAGGGAGGGAGATTGCTGAATTGTGGGCTCAGAGTGTGTGCTGCTTTGTAAGAAAGTATCTGCCAAAGTGGCTGCACCATTTTGCATTTCTGCCAGCAGTGATGAGAAGTGTCGCTTCACGTTCTGGCACCAATTGCGTGTCAGTGTTTAGCATTTTTGCCATTCTGACACTTGCGTAGTGGTATCTCATTGTCTTAACTTGCATCTCCCTGATGACATGTGATGTTGAATGTCTCTTCCTGTACTTACTTATTGTCTGTGTATCTTTGGTGAGGTGTCTGTTAAGATCTTTGGCCCATTTTTTATCAGATTGTTTGGCCACACTGCATGGCACGTGGGGTCCTAGTTTCTCTCGACCAGGGATCAGGCCCATGCCCTCTGCACTGAAAGTGTGAAGTCTTAACCACTGGGCTGCCAGGGGAGCCCTGAGTCCTGGATTGTGTGTTTTCTTACCGTTGAGTTTTAAGAGTTCTTTGTTTGTTTTGGATAATAGGCCTTCACACAGAGTAAAAATTCTTCATTTTGATGAAGTCCAGCAGCTCATCAGTTCTTTCTTTCATGGATCGTGTCTTTGGTGCTGTACCAAACGCGTCACTGAACCCACGGTCTTCCAGGTTTCCTCCTGTGCTGTCTTCTAGGAGTTTTTTGATTATTTGTTTTACACTGATGTCTGTGATCCACTGGGAGTTAATTTTCTGAAGGGTGTGAGGTCTGTGTCTAGATTCAGTTTTTGGCTGTGGATGCCTGTTGTTCCAGCACCCTTTGTAGAAAAGACGGTCATTGTTCTCTTGTATCATCTTTGACCCTTTGTCAGAGATCAGTGGTTTGTACTTAGGAGGGTCTTGGACTTCTTTTTAATGTTCTTTCACCTTGAGCAAAAATGTAGTGAAAACGAAGGTGTTGGCTGTTACTGCTTCTTTTGTGACAGAAGAACGAAGCCCTTGGCGCGGAAGGGAGGTCTCCGGTGCTGGGGAGTGGCACCATAGCATTTGTTTTATCTCCTTATTTGACCTGAATGGGGATGCTGTGAGCTCATCATCTTACTGATAAGGAGAGTAGGGTTTATGCACATCCAGCGACTTGCCAGTAGTCAGGTGGCATTCATCTTTCAATGTGACGGACACACAATTTATCTAAGTAGTAATAAATTGTAGTAAGTAGTATAGTAATAAATAAGTAATAATAGATTGTACGTTGCTGCATCCCAGCTCCAGTCTCTGGAAGTGAATCCATTGCTCTTTGCTAAGTGGGTTCTCCTCATTTTAGCACAGTCTAACCCCCCGGCCCCAGCTGGAGTGGCAGAGGCTTCCAGGGTCCTAAGCTGGGGCTCCCGGTGTCCCTCCTGGCCTGGTCTGAGCTGGCGTGAGGCTTGTCTGCATCAGCAGAGGACAGGCCAGGAAGGGATGGAGGCCGGAAGTGCCAGGAATGCCAAGAGGAAGAGGCGTTAGGCGTGGGCGGGAGCGAGGCCAGAGATGGTAGAAGGTTGGGTAGGTGCCTCTGGAATTGCCGTCAGCTTCTCTCCATGGAGACTATGGCTTCAGGGTCTTACCCTGTGCAGAATCAGGCTGCGTCCGTCAGGATCTGGCCGGGAGACAGAAAACACGCCTGCGAGTTGAACGGGGAGAAGTTATCAGGAAGAACCAGGCCAGAGCTGCCTCACCGCCACGGGAGTGCGAATGGAAGCCTGCGGAGGAAGCAGCAGAGGGGGTGAAGGCAGAGACTTAGAGCCTGGAGGGCCGGCCTGCGGGCAGCGGGCTGCCGGGGAGCAGGGTGCCCCCGGGCGATGGCCTCGGCAGGGTGTGGCCAGCACGGCCCCGCAGGCAGAGTGCTGTCCCGCGGCCCAGCTCCAGCTTCCGACGCAGGCAAAGAAGGTGCTGAGTGCCTGGTGCTGAGAGGGAGCCCCCGCCGGCCCCACCCCGCCCCGCCCCTGCGCCCTCTGCGGCCCTCCCCCCTACCCCGTCCCCACTCAGCGTCTTTGTGCACGGGCTTTTCCGAGTGAATTCGGTCCAGGGCCTTCCTCGTATGTGGCCTCGAGGCCTTGGCATGTTTCACTTAGAGCTGAGCGGCTGACTGCGCAGAGGTTCCACCGCATGCCTGGAGCTGGTCAGTCTCGGTCTTCGTGGAGAGGCCCGGTGCGCGTGGCGCCTCCGCCGCTCAGACAGGCACCTGTCGCCTGCCTGGGCCTTCGCTCCTGATGGGCCTGCTCTGCCCTGCCGCACAGCCCTCGGGCGGGCACGGCCCTCCAGGGCCCCGAGGGAGCTCTGCATGCCCCAGGGGACTTCTCACCAGCTTTTCCTGGGCGCGCGCTGTCTCTCTCTTCCCTCCACCCTCTGGTGCTCATGACTACTTCCTTGTCATGCTCAACAGCTCTTTGTGTTAAATGTTCCCGTCGGAACTCTTGGCACACAGACTTTCTATTCTGTCTGCGCAAAGGAAGCCAGCTGTTAGCAGGACTCTTATCACCGCGTTCGGTCACCAGTTGGTCCCCAAGTCCCATCACCTCCGTGTCCAGATGGTCCTCTCTTCATTATGCACCTTTTCCTGAGCTCTATCCTGTGTATCCTGCCTCAGTCCAGATCTTGGCTTTGTGGGACCCCTTTCTGCTGTGAGGCCTGGGGGGGACGGCATTTTCTGACTCTTGCCTGTGCAGGTGAACACGTCTGCAGGTGTCCTGAGGCCAGTGTCAGGTCAGCCGTCCCAGAGAGGCTCTCGGGGGACGCAGGAGGGGAGGCTTTCAAGGGTGAGTCATTTCCAAACTGGCAGAAGTGGTCGTCACTGAAATTTTTTTGATTGAATAAAACATGCTTGTTGACAGTGGCGTGAAGAATGATGTGTTTTCGTACGGTAGGCTGCATGCGCTCATTTACAAGTGATGGGTTTCAGTCTGTTACACAGGACTTTGTGTGGCCTGAACCCTCAGGGCTGTGCTCTCCGCTGGTCGGCCTGGGTGGGCTGCCCAGGGCCGGCACGGAGGCTCCCTCTTCATCAGGAGCCGTATTCCTCCTTCCTGTTGTTTCCATGGTCCCACGTGTGTCTGCACATGAACTTGAGGTTGAAGACAGCCGCTCCGCAGGGGTGAGACAGCGTCTGTCCACATTCCAGCCCACAGGAGGATGGGGGGGGTGGGTGGAGGTGGTCTGCAGGAGGGGGACAGGGAGCGATGGAGGCCCAGCAGAAGCTGCGGGGACCCTCTTGCTGCTCCTCGTGGGCCCGGCCTCGTCACGGGGATACGCCTGCTGCAGGGGAGGGGGGTGTGCACCAGGTGGGAGGTGGGTGGGGTGGAGAGTCACCCATGGGGACCGCCCAGGGAGCGGGCAAGCCGGTCACACGTGCACATTTAATATGGCCCCGCTTTTGTTTAAGGCATTTGAATACCCCCCAAATAAACCTATCCATTTTAAAGCGTACACATGTTTTTATGTAAACATATAGAAGAAATGAAAACGAAACACTTCAAACGCATAGTACTAGTTACCCAGGGCAGTAAGTGAAAACTGGGAAGGGCCCAGAACACTAGAATTTTATTTTTTTGTTGTTTTGATTTTTTTATTATGGGAATCTGAACATGTTTTACTCATCTAAAAAGAATGCATTTGAAGAGAAAAACTTAAAATTATGTTAGTAATTCTTTATTTATTAAGATCAAAGTGAGGATTGGTGCTGGAAGCCTTATCGGTATTTCTGCGGCTTTGCTAAGGACAGGCTCATCTGTCCTCCCGCAAGGACAGTATCGGATTCAACAGACTGACCTCTCTTCTAGTACAATGAGAGGAAGTTTTAAAATAGACTGTAAAAAAAAAAAATCTAGAGAATACTAAAAATGCTGGGCGAGGCCTGGTGATTTAACTGCCTCTGAAAAGAGCGGCTTTGATCTTCCATCCTTGTAAACAGCGCCCTTGCTCAGCAACACCTGGCTCTCTGAGAGTTGGTGGTGGAGGAAGCCGAGGATGATGGGGAGAGTCAGCTGGTCTGGGAGATAACAGGGCCCGCCCTGCCCGCCCGCTGGTGGAGGTGCTCTGCCCCAGGATGGACGCATGGACGTGGGGACTCGGGGATGGCACGCCGGGATGGGACACAGGGACACAGGGACGCGGGGACTCAGGGATGGGATGGCGGGACGGCACGCGGGGATGCCGGGATGGGACGCGGGGACACCGGGATGGGACACGTGGACGCCGGGATGGGACATGTGGACGCCGGGATGGGATGCGGGGACACCAGGACGTGGGGATGCCGGGACATGGGGATGCAGGGACGCCGGGATGCCGGGATGGGACACGTGGACGCCGGGACGGGGTGCGGGGATGTCGGGATGGGACGCCGGGACATGGGGATGTGGGGACGCAGGGACGGGATACGGGGACATCGGGATGGGACGCCAGGATGTGGGGATGCGGGGACGCCAGGATGGGACACCAGGACATGGGGACACAGGGATGGCGGGACAGGACGCGGGGACGCGGGGATGGCACACGGGGACAGCATGCCTGGGGACCCAGGGACGCGGGGACGCTGGGACGTGATGTGGGGACTCCGGGACGCACAGGGACGTGGGGATGGCATGCCGGGACGTGGGGTCGTGGGGGGTGGGGGGGTGGGACACAGGGACAGCACGCTGGGATGGGACGCCGGGCCCCTCGGCTCTCTGCGCTCGCTTGCTCTGCACGAGGCGGTCCTTCTGACCGCCTGCACCCTGTGCTCCCCCGGGGGGAAGCGCTCGGCCCCTCCTGGACCCGGCGGGGCAGGGCTTCCAGAGGAGCTGGGCACCGTGTGGAGCGCAGAGGGGAGGACACTCAGGTGAAAGAGGCGGGCAGCAAGGGAGCGGGCACGTAGCAGGGCCACCGCTTCCCGTCCTTGGCTTTAGACAGTTGCCAGGGAAAGGGAGAATGTTCCCAGCTAAGTGGCCACCACGTTCCTGCCAGAATCAGAAGGGTTTGAAGTGCTTGAATCCCGTATTGCTTAGTTTTGCTGTTTCTTAAGCTTTAAATGGCTTTATAAGACAGTGTTCTGTAACTTGTTTTCTAATAAGGCATGTCACTTCAAAGACTTCATGATATTATCTTCACCTGCAGTTCATCATTTTAGCTATAATAACCCATCGTATGAGTATACCACGAACGCGTACACACACACACACTCTCTCACACTCACTCACCCACACACACACAGCCATTAACAGAATGACAGACGATGCTTTGGCGAGCATTCTTGCACACGTCTCCGGCTGTGAATATGAAGGCGTTTCTCAGGGTCTGTCCAAAGACCGGAAGGGCTGCTCTGTAGCAGGGCCGAGCGTTAAGCTTCTGGCCTCTGTGTTCCTTCGCACCGACCGTAGCCGGGTCTCTGGAGCAGGCGCAGACGGGATCACTG
Source organism: Alces alces (assembly GCA_015832495.2). NCBI lineage: Eukaryota > Metazoa > Chordata > Mammalia > Artiodactyla > Cervidae > Alces > Alces alces. Next base: position 45,574,617 of record JADEYB020000017.1, on the reverse strand, counting down.
ACGGACGGTACCGCCGGTGTGTGGCTCCTGGTGCCCAGTCCTTGCCCGGCTCGAAGCGGTGGGAACCGTGTCCGCTGTCACCCTGCATGCCCCCCAGGCGGGTCCAGGGGCTTCTACCCGTGCCGCCCCTTCCCCTCCTGCGAGCGCAGGGAAACCTCTACGCTGTGCACGGCCTCTCTGCGCCCAGGGGAGAGTCCAGGGCTTCTGCTCAGCCGTTAGTCCAGGTAGGTCTCCAGGAGGAACACAAGACCAGCTCTCTCAGGAGGTGTCTGAGGCCACGCTCCTCTGAGATGTCCTGGAGTTCTCACCATCTGTTCCATCCTAGTTTAACCGCCGAGTCCCACGACTTGGAGGCTTTTAGTCCAGGTTCCAAGCTCAGTAAAATTTGCTCACAATGCCCTCACCACGCAGAAGCACGCGGTTTTCCCGACCTGCACCTGCCCCTCTAAGCTCAGATTGCCCCGTGTGCTTGCTGAAACTTGCCTTTGTGAGGCTCCTCCACTTTCCGTTAACCTATGCTATCTTGTGGCTTTAGTTTGCATTCCCTGATCGCAAAGATGTGATTTCCTCTTTTTGAGGGGCCTACTGAAAACTTGGCCCGTTTTTCTGTTGTGTTGTCTTCTCTGATCGGTAGGAGTTATAGGCTCTGGCTGTTAACCGCTGCCGATTGCGCACAGTCCCTGAGTGCCCTCTCGGTATTCCACGTGCACTGTCACCCTGATGAGCGGAAGTCCTGACTTTGATGTTGTCCAGCTTCTCCGCCTTTCTCTTGCATTTCTCTTTTCATGAATGTGGTTTAACACATTCCCTACTACCCTGACCTCTGGAAGATTTTCTCCTTTTCTTCCCCCCTAACATTTTATGGAGTTGATTTTTGTGTGTGGCATAAGGTGGGTGACACGTTAATTTTTTCCTCTATGTGGACAACCAGTCGGAAGCACTGAATTCGTGTTCTCAGGAGGCCCAGCGGTGCCCTGTGCCATGTGCTGCGTATCCACGTACGCGTGGGTCTCGATTCTCTGACCTCCTCTGTCAGTGCCCCAGCCACTCTTTTCTTTCAGAATTGTAGCTTTGTGTCTGATATGCCTGATCTGATCTTGCCATTGCTTGAGCCTTGCTCTTTTATACAGATTTTATAATCAGCTAATAAATTCTCCAAAAAAATTGCTATTGATTGTTTAATTGGGACAGCATCTCCAGGAAGAAATATCCTATACCCTATCCTATCTGTGAAAGTGGTATCTCTTGCCATGTGTTTAGATTTTCTTTCAGTAAAATCGTATACCTTCATAAACATTGTTGACTACTTTTATTCTTAGATTATTTGACCAGACTGATTTCTAGATACCTTATATGATTTGTTACTATTATAAGTGGTGCATACATAAAAATTGTACATGTCATCTTTTGTGACATTTAAAAGTACAGTGGATTTGTTTCTTTCTATGTGCAGCTGCCTTGCCAGGATCACCTCTCTTCCTGCTTGTTAATACTTGGCATCATGAATGGATGTTGAATTTTAGCCTTTCTTTTTTGGTTCTTTTGCACTCACTGAGACAATCAAATGGGCTTCCTCTTTAAAAATGCTAATGTGGTATATTACACTGACAGGGTTTAAATACTGTACCCAGCTTCCGTTCCTGAGATAAGCCCAGCTCGCGCTTGTCTTCTTATTCACTGCAGGGTTGGCTTGCTAGTGTTCCTGCAGGATTTTCGCATCCGTACGTTAGAGTGACACTGTCCTGCACTTTCCCTTCTCTCATTGTTTCGTTTTGGTGTCAGGTTTATCCTAACCTCACGAAGTCATAAAACCAATGGTAGCATTTTTCTCCCCCTTTCCTTCCTTTCTTCTCTTTTTGGCATATTGAATCTTTTATTTAAAAACCTCCGCTAGAGGTGAAATCTGTTTTGTCTGTTATACATGGCTACACAAGCCTTCTTTGAGTCAGCATTTTCTGCCTTTAATAAACTTTTCCATTTTTTCATGTTTTAGGATTCTTGCTATGAGTGGCAGGTAGTTGGATGTTTACCCTGATGCAATTTGATGTTCTGAGACTCAGGAGTAAGATTGGAATAAATTGGCGAATTTAGTCCGTTTATATTTATTGAGGTTAGTGCCAGGTATAGTCTTGGTTCTATGACGTTGCTGTGTGCTGTCTAAGTCTGTAAGTCTGTTTTTCCTAGGCTTCTCCTTTCCTGCCTGTTTGTATGTTTTGTTTTCAAGGCTGTTGTTGGCTTTCTTGCTTCCTTCATCACCTCCTTTATTGGCTTGGAAGTTCTGCCACACACCGTTTTTCTGTCTTTTGAACAAGTCTCTGTTTTCACTCTTGATGACTGCCTGTCTCTTAGACATTATTGAATAAACAGGCATATTCCTTAATTTTCTGTCTTGATTTGACTGACCTTTTGTACACATTCTAACTGTTGCTTCTTGACCCGTGAACAGGTTTCTCAGGAGACAGGTTAGATGGTCAGGTACTCCCACATCTCTTTAAGAATTTTCTGCAGGTAGAGCCTGGTGCTGGGAAAGGTTGAAGGCGAAAGGAGAAGGCGGTGGCAGGAGAATGAGATAGAGAGCTTGGATGGCATCACCAACTCAATGGACGTGAATTTGAGCCAAGTCCTTGAGATGGTGAAGGACCGGGGAGCCTGGCGTGCTGCAGTCCCGGGGGTTGCCAAGAGTCGGACAGAATGAGTGACTGAACGACGGGAAACACATTTGCCCTTTTCTTTGTTGAGCAGGAGACCCAGTCTTGGCTTCTTTCTCGAGAAGGTGATCGCAGTGAAGAGGGGCCCTCCCTCAGCACTCACGTCTCCCGAGTCACCTCTGCGTGTTTGTCCAGGGCCGTGTTGGAAGTGGATTTCTGTTGATTCTAAAACTGATTGGATGTTGGGCTTAGGCTTCTTCCTGACGGCGGAGTTTGTAGGAGCCGGACCTCATGAGCTGTGCTGGCCGCTCGGCTCTCGTCCCTCAGCCCCGGGGCCTCCTCCTGTGCTGGGCTCGGGACGGGCTCTGCGCCCTCCCCTGGCCAGCTGGGTTGCCGCCCAGCTCTGGTCGCAGCAGCTGGGGGCTGCAGTGCCCCCAGCTGCCCGCGTCCAGCGTGCGGTTCCCCACCTCCCGGGGCCTCTCTGCCCGACACCAGCCGTCGCCTGTGCCCCCGAGGGCCCGAGTCCGAGGCTGGGGTCCTGCCGCGCCCGCCGCTCCCCTGCCCGCAGGCTCAGACAGCTCCTCTTCCGTGCCGCCCCGGCATCCTGGCATCGTGGGTCCCTTTTGCCCGCTTGGTTCTCTGGGGCCCGGCTGGCAATTCTTTACGGGGACGCTCTGTGAGGCAGTCGGGGTGGCTTTGCTTTCTGACTGGACGCTGCCTGATTGGGCAGGAGAGGTATGTCAGCTGGAAACCTCGCTCCTCAGAGTCTCCTGGGAAAGCTTCAGCTGACCTGGCCTCCATTGGAAGCTAGACGGCCCCGTGTGCTGGGGTTTGTTCCATAAGTGCTCACGGAGCGCCCGCCACGTGCCCGGCACTGTCCGGCGGGGACCCGGTCCTGCCCCACTGGGGTGTCTTCACCCTTCACTTGGGCGTTCCTGCTCCTGATCTTCGAGACGAGACGAGAGCTGGGTTTGGCCTCGAGTGGGCCCGTCTCTGGTTGCGGCTCCTCACCTGCAGGCTGAGTAGGCCGGACGGACCGGGCCGGGTCACTGTGTGGGCTCTGGGAGGCCCCTCCGCGGGTGGTGGGCAGCGGGTTCTTCCCTCACCCCTCCGGCTGTCTCCCTTCTCTGGGCCTCGTCTGGGGGGACGAGACGGTGGCCCTCGGGGACCGTGCTGAGGTCACCAAACCTCAGCTGAGGCCGGGGCGGCCCTCGGCCTGCAGGGTGAAGAGCGGACTGTGCAGAGAGCGGGCCCGTGGGCCTTGCCGTGGCCGCTCCTGCGTGTTGGTAGTTCTGTTTGGGAGAGTCGGTGACATGGCGCCAGGCCAGCGGGGCTTTTCCAGCGGTTTATTAACACCCGGAGCTCGGTCCCCGTCACGCCCGGGGTGGGGGGCGGAGGGGGCAGGGACTCTGGCGTCACAGAGCTGCAGCTCCTCCTGCTGCTGAGGTGTCGCCGTGGGGTCCCCTCAGGCCTTCCCTGACGTCCCAGTCCAGCTCCAGCCTGTGCACAACCAGCGTAGACGCCGCGAGGACCCCTGGCCCCCGGTTACTTTGCCCTTCTGTTTTCCCCAAGCCGGTGTTCCCGAAGGGACCACAGAGAGCACAGGCCCTGCAGCCCCTGCTGGGGAGGGGTTCCAGGACCCCAGAACCCCACAGGTTCCCCTGTGGTTCCAGGACCGCCTCACCCGGGGTGGTGGGGGCTGTTTATGGAAAACGCCTGAAGGAGGCTCTTGAAAGGGTGCGCCATATTGGGGGGTGAGTGGGGCCCAGGGGCGGAGGGGGTGGCATGGGTCTGCAAAGGGTCGCTGGATTCCAGTACATCTCACACACAGACTCAGCTCGAGGCATATTTTTTGAAAAAGACATTAGACAAATATTGCTCAAGAATATGTCAGTAACTTGCTGGCAAGGCCCAATAGTGAGCCAGGGTGCTGCTGGGGGTGGGAGAAGGGGGATGGGCGGAGGAGGAGGGGACTTCGGGACTTCGGGATGAGCCCGTGTGCGTCCGTCATTGTCTCAGAGCCCCCCCTGGACCAGCCCGGGTGCCCGTCTCCTGGAGCAGAAGCGCAGTTGGAATCCCAGGCTCACCCCTGGTTGGTGGGTGGGGGAGGGTCTCGGAGACACACTCAGGCTGGCGTAGGCCTTTCCTCGGCCTCTGAGAGGCAGCGTGCTGGCTCCCAGGCCCGTCTGGGGACAAGGAGGTCTCTGGGCAACTTGGCTCTTTAGAGGCCGATCCCCCGCCCCGTGCAGCCTCACCCCTGCACGGCTCTACGTCTCGCTTTCAGGGTGACGCTCCAGGGGCCTCAGGGGTCTGGCTCTGGCCTGGCACCCTCGTGGCCCGCTTCCTGAGGCCTGGGCACCGCAGTCCCGTGGCCATCGCATCACCCAGGGACCTCGGCGGGCAGGCTGGCGGCACAGCCCCGCCTGGGGTGGACGTGCAGAGGTGAGGGCATGTGCGCGCCTGGGCTCTTGCTGGGACGCGGGGGCTGAGGAGCGCGAGGTGACATGTTACTGCGCCGGGGACCCCCGTACTACCAGTGGTGACACGTTTGAGGGGTCCTGGTCGTCACTGCGTTTCCTCTCCCTGAGTCAGCCCCGTCTTCCCTCTGCCTCCGTCTCCCTCCCTCCTTCCCTCTCTTCCCCGTTAGTTCAGGCTTTTCCTCGCTCAGGCTTACACGCTCTGCTCCAGGTGGCTTTTCTGAGCCTCTGCTACGCACGTGTGTGCAGCACGGCCGCGCGTGGGCCTCTGTCCCCGCAGAGGCGCGTTCAGCAGGGCATGGGTGCGTCTGCAAGGTTGGCGGTGGAGAAACTCAGCCCAGAGAGCTTCACAAGGAAGTGCTGCATGTTGTGTCTTTCCGCGAGGTGCCCTGGTCCCTCTGCAGGTGCGGAGCGGAGAACCCGAGGTCTCGGAGTGTTTAGAAACTTGCAACTTCTTCTGTGCTTGAAGCGGGTCACTTAGGATTTCGTGTACCCAGGAAATTGGAGATTTTCAGCTGTGATGCCCTTTATTTTTAAAACGTGATGGCTTATTTGCTGAACCACATTTGGGGAGACGTCTGGCATAATGGCAGTGAATTAATTCTGGTCATTTCCCAGAGAAAGAATGAAAAGTGTTAATGGTTGGTTGTTTCATGCCACGGGCTTGGTTTGGTCTTCAGACACCAGCTGAATATCCCGAGACTCTTTAATTTCCTAAAATGCTTATAAAATTGTGTGAAAGCACAAACTTGTCAAAAACTAGTCCATATTACTAACAACTTCGGCCACCCGCTCGAGCTTTCCCTGACACGCGCTCATGTTTTGCTCTTGCCCATGGATGTGGGGTTGAGGCTGGGGTCGTCCTCTGGACGCATAGCTGGAGGTGGCCCAGCGAGCACTCGGGGCCCTGGGTGACCTTTTGCAGCTTTGGGTTTTCAGTTGTGGTGACTCACGCACCGTGAGATCGACCTGGACGCCCCGGAGGCCTCCCCTCGTCTCCGTCTCTCCAGGAGGCGCCCTGTGTCGGGCAGAACCAGCATCTCCTCCCAAGATGGTAACGGGTCTTTGTCTTTGTTTCAGGGCTCCAAGTTCGGGCGGGGCATCGGACTTGTGCCCCCGGCTCCGCGTGCCTCCAGCCGGAGGTCCTTCGGGAGGTCCCGGAGGCTGAGCATCACCCGCTCCCTCGATGATCTCGAGGTAACGTGACTTGAGTGTTTCTTCCTTTATTCTCCAGGCTTTAAGGAATGATACAGCTGAATCTCCATTGACTCCCACCCTCCCCTTGTCCCCGTCCCTCTCCCGTAGCCTTGATCTGCATGGTGAGCGCCCATGCACGCCCAGCCCCTCCCTACCTTGTCCTTACCCACCCTGCCCGCCCTGACTCATCTCCTCTGCTCCTCGCCGACGCAGAGTCGTGATAAGTCCTGTGGTCTCTGCGTGCCGGACGCGGTGTTCTAGACACACGAACCCTCAGGGGCCTGTCGTGACCTGTTACTCAGCCAAACTTGGGTCCATTTGCCCGATGCACAGAAAAGCTCATCCACTGACTCGGGCTGTGGGGAAGGACCGCACAGCCTTTTTTGTGGCCCCAGACGAGGGGAGCGGACAGCTCATGCTCAGGAGGCCCGGACTTCTGCGGGCTTCAGGGGAGGGGCTCACGGGGCACTTGATCAGCTCACAGGCAGCTCTCCGGCCGGTGGGTGGTGAGGTAACGAGGTGATGTTACGGGAATCTCAGCCATCTGCCTTCTGCTTCCAACTGGTCTGGGGTCTAGGTGCTGTGGGGGCAGCATGCAGTTTACTTCTTCCTCCTGGCGAGGGTTTCAGTGTCTGCAAAACAGCTCAAGGACATGGCTCAGGATATTATCTGCAGCCCTTGAGGAGAAACTAAAGGTTCTTGACTTTGTTTTATGGCTCAACTGTTACTATTTTGTCCTGCTTGACGGTTTTCTTTCATTTTTGCTGTCTCACTTCTCTGGTTGAATCTGCCCTTCGGGCCTGGGGGAAGGTCAGGAGGCAAAAGCTTTCCTAGAAACAGTAGGTGGGGGCACAGGAGGGTGTGTCCCAGGAAGGCCTCTGGGGCTCCCGCTCCCTCTCACACCCCTCTTAGAGATTGGGTTCTGAGCCACGGGTCCTACAGTACCGTCTTGTGTGGTTCTTCTCTTTGGTCTGTAACGCTGGAAAAATGAATAGACTCACTCCTTGAGCAGGTCTCGGTTTACAGAGAAGTTCAGCGGGAAGTACCGAGAGTTCTGCGTGTGTGCTGTGCTGGTATGTGACTTTTAGCCTTAGTTCAGACTTGCGTGGAGGCCGCCCCTGGTGCCGTCATCCGGAAGGTCTGGCCGGATGGAGGAGGGCGCGCAGTCGCCATCGCGGTGTCCCACGGAGCAGGCCCCCAGCCCTGAACCCCACGTGCTCCGCCCGCTCACCGCTCCTGCTTGCCCTCAACCCTGGCGGCACGGTCCTTTCACTGGTTCATTTTGTGTGTTTTAAAATTTTACAGAGATGTAATTCTACTACATATCTTATTCTGCCAGTTTTTAAACAGTGTTTCATATTTTCAAGCTTTGCCTTGTAGTTTTAGTTTAGTTTACCTGTTATGTAACATTTCACTATGAACGAATTTTATTCCACTCTGCTGCTGCCTGGCACTGCCTGCAAGGTCGGAACCATCTTCTCTGAACAGGTCGTCCATGGACGGGGGGCGGCGGGGGTCCGTGTGCACACCCGGGACCCTGAGAGCCGTCTGGGCATCCGGTGGCTGTGACGGGTGTGGCTGAGCCCACCCAGGGTCTGCTCACCAGCAGGACGTGTCCCCCTGGTCACTGACGCTTGGGACTGTCGAACTGAAGTCTTGCTGTGTCCGTAAAATGCCAGCTCATTTTAATTCGCATTTTACAGACTGTGAGTGAGGGTGAGCATCCATCATGGGCTCTTTGGCTATGAGTTTTCCCTTTTTTGAATTGATAACCGATTCATGTCCTTCTAGTTTTTAAATTTTTATTTATTTTATTATTTTAAAAGTAGATTTTGTAGTAGTTCTTTACATTTTGGGGACACATCCTGTGTCAGATAAATGTTTTGAAAATATCTTTGTGACTTTTTTCTACCTTTGTTTACCTTTATTTAGGGTGTGTGTGTTTGTGTGTGTTTATTTTAATTGTGGTAGAACAGAACACTGAATTTACCATTTTAAGTGTCCAGTTGAAGGCAGTAAGCACGCACATCATTTTGAACGTGCCCATGACTCAATCAGTCCCCCTTCCTCCCAGCCCCTGGCACCCACCCCTGCCTGCTTTCTGCCTCCGGGAATTGACTTTTGTGTCTGGCTTATTTCACTTAGCATAGCATCTTCACGGTTCACCCATGTAGCAGGTGCCAGAGTGTTTTTCCTTTTTAAGACTGAATAACGTTCCACTGTGTGGACGGACACTTTGTATTTATTCTTCCTTCTGACGATGATGGCCCCTGCTGTTGCTCCCATCTTTGATTAATGTGGCCAGTGGTTATGAATGTGAGCATGCAGCTGTCTGTTTGAGCTCAGTGATGTTTTAAAAATAGACCGCAAGATAATTTCTTACAAACTCAATAATAGTTATCTGGAATAAATTGTCTGTGGGGTTTCTTTTTGCTTAAAACAGAAAGTTAATTTGTGTTCTGATGCAGAAGCTGGAATCTTTGGCTGTTAGAGCTGGAAAGAGCCTGGACATGACCTTGTTGTCCAGACGAGAGGAGGGACTGATTCTAGAGGTCTCCAGGGGCAGGGGTGATGCCAGGTGGTCGGCGCTTGGTACTGGGCGGTGGGAACAGGAGCAGCTGTGGGACGGCTTCCTGGGGCCCCAAGGCGGGGACAGGCCCCAGGGCAGGGCCTCGGGGCTCTGAGGTCCTGAGAACGGGGTCCCCACTGAGCCTGCATCCTCCCTTCGGGGGTTTGGCCAGGCGTCGTCTCTGCATCGTCCTGGGAGAAGGGTCTCCGCAGGGCCCAGGAGCCAGCGGAGCGGCTTGGGGTGGCGCAAGTTCTGCTTCCGGACATTCGCCGTGGACCCTGTGGTCAGGGCCCACTCGTCTTTGCGATGAACGTCCAGGGGCCGGCCGGCGTCCGCGTGCCTGACCGAGGGCCGGGCGCACACCCCCGCCCTTGCCCTCTGACTGTCTCCGGTTCACAGACGAGAACCCAGGTGCAGGGAGAGAGTTCTAAATTTAGGCCCCGGGGCGCGGAGCTCCCGGTCTCCCCCGCTCTGAAGCTCTTACTTTTGTCCCAGTGGTGCGTGAGAGACGGGATTGAATCTTTGCGCCTTTCTGCTTGAAGACTTCAAAGTGTAGAAATGGTGTTGGTCAGGCTGTTTCTAAGGCAGCCTGTCTGTCTGTCCTTCCCTCTGCCCCACACCCTTCGGCAGGTGAGCCAGGCGCCTCGGCTGTCCTGTCCTGGCCTCCCAGCCTTGTTTGGCTCCTCCCCAGGGGCACTGGCTTTCGCCTCTTGCCTCTGGGTCCTAAGCACCCTGGGCCTGTTAGAAGCCCCACCAGGGCCTCTGTGTCGGCTGCCGCCGCCGCCGGCTCCTCCGCACAAAGCCAGGTCCAAGTCCACTTCCCAGGCCCTTAGGACCCCAGTGTCTTGGGCTGGGTCTGCTGGGAGAGGCAGACAGAGGGCTGTCGAAACGGTGGGGGGGGAGCGAGGAGGACGACCGGGGAAGGTCTGCTCAGAAGATAAAACGGTGAAAGTATAGGTCAGTCCAAATGAGCGGTGACTGTGTAAAGCAAGAATAGCTGTGTTTGGTTTGAAAATACAAGAGATTAAATTACAGCACGGCAGGCTGAGCGCTGGAGGGGTGAATGGAGGTCAGGTGTTTCTGGGTGCCCACTCTTCTAGGAAGAGGATGAGGGGCGATCAGGATTCGATTTTTATGCGGTAAGGATGCATGTAATCTCCAGGGTAATGTAAGACAGTCATGAATGCACTTTACATTAACAGAAGGAAAACATGGAATAATGAAAAATATTAAATTTGAAAGAAGGTGAGCCGGGAAGAAAGGGGAGACACAGGGCAGAGAGCAGGAGGGACAGGCAGGCAGCCTCGGGTCCAGCCGAGCTGCAGTTGGGTCAGCGCTAACGGGGTCACATATCTCAGCTAGAAAGGAGAGACTGTGAGGTAGCGTCAGAAACCTGGTCGTGCCGTTTACGAGGGGCATCCCTAGCACTTAGGAGACAAATGTGAGCGAAAGGATGGACGCGGAGACCCTGCGGTACTGACCGGAAGGGTGGAGGTGGAGCTTCAGTGATCTCACAGCCGTCTCAGGCAGCGCACCCCTTAGACACGGGGAGCGTCAGCACGGTGGGGCCGAAGCTTCATGTGCATTCCGTTACACAGTCTCCGCGCGTCTGCAGCAAAAACCCACAGAAGCCCACAGAAGCCCACAGAACTGGACGGGTCTGTACTCGGCAGCGTTCACCCTCCCTCTCAGAGACTGGCGCGGTCAGCAGGGAGAGCTCAGAGGGTCTGACCAGCATGACCCGCGGGACTGGTGTGCGTGAGGCACCCAGCAGGCGCGTCCCCACACCCAGCCCCTCGGCATGTGTAGTGAAGCTGACCGTGCGCTGGGCCGCAAGGCAGGTCTCAGCAGAGGCGGGCGTCTCTTCACTCGGAGCCTGTCCTCGGCCAGACAGGTGTGGCAGAAACCAGCAACAAAGGCAAGGCGCCTCACGCACGTCATGAGGTCCAGAGTTTAAAAGAGAGTCAGTTTGGAAATTAGAGCATATTCTGAATGGAAAGGAACATACATCTAAGCCTGGGGGACGCAGTTAAAAGTATACTCAGAGGCACAGTCATAGCTTTTCAGTGCCTGTGTTAGAAATGAAGAAAAGTGGGAAGTCACATCAAAGCTCAGGAAAACAGCTGTAACACAGACGCAACGGCAGTACTTGCTGGACCATGATGAAAGTCAGAGTAAAATGAACGAAACAGCAAGAGAGCAAACATGTCAACACAAGAATCGGTCAAGAGGGATTACTTCCCAACTCATTTACGAGGCCTCCAAAACCTTGATCCCAAACCTGACAGACACTTTAGAGGAAAGGAGAGTTACAGGGCAGCTCACTGTTGAGAGAGGTGGAGGGTCCTCAACTACACATGTCACCTGGTCCAGCCGTTCATGTTTCTTCCAAGGACAGTGTTTTTAACATTTGCAAATCAGTCATGTAATTTACCACATTAACAGAGTAAAGTAGAAAAATCATGTATCATCTTAACAGAAGCAGGAAAGACTTTTGGTAAAATTCAGTATCAGTTCATGGTTAAGAAAAAAAAAACCTTAAAATAGGGATTAAAGGGGAACTTTCTTAATTTGATAAGGGTTTAAGAAAAAACCTATAGCATGCTTCAGACTTAAGCTTTCCCTTTGAGATCAGGAATGAGGAAAGATATCTGTCACTGCCATTTCTATTTAAATGTTTTCTGCGAGTCCTGGTTAGTGTAGAACAACTGAGGTTTAAAAACTTGCAAAGGAAAATGACAATGTTATCATTCTCGAACTATGGGATTGTAACATGGAAAATCTGAAACAATCTATGGGTTCCTTCTTAAAATTAATGAGTGATTTAGGAAGATTGCTGGATGTATGGTCAACATACAAAAGTCAGCTGTGTGGGGACTTGCGTGGTGGCCCAGTGCGGGGGACGTGGGTTCCGTCCCTTGTGGCAGGGGAAGGACCACGCCAGGGCAGCTAAGCCCGTGCACTCGGGAGCCCGTGCTCGGCGTCACGAGAAGCCTCTGCCGTGAGAAGCCCGGGCTCCACGATTAGAGAGTAGCCCCTGCTCGCTGCATCTAGAGAAAGCCCGCGTGCAGCAAAGAAGACCCTCAGTTAATTTAAAAATTTAAAGAGTCAGTTGTAGATAGAAAATGATGTATAGATTTGATGTAATTTGAATCAGAATCCCAACAGGTAATTTTGTTGAGCTTAAGAAGATAATTCTAAAAAATTTGTTGAAATGCAGACGGTCAAGTGTAGTAGCCAAGAGATTCTTGAAGAGGAATGAGGTAGGAAGACGTCCTCTATCAGCCTCCAAAGCTTACGAACTTAGAGCAGTGGAAGACTGTAAGTGTCAGCACCCGAAGAGACAGAGAGTGGGGCAGGAGAGAGAGCAAGGAAGACCCGCGCCTGTGGACACGCCGGCTGTGTGCGGAGCCGGGGCGGCCTGGGCTTTTCAGTGGCCCTGCAGCGAGGACAGGTCTGCATGGAAAAAGGGAGAAAGAAAGAGAAGCTGGGTTCTCCCCCACGCTGTGCAGACGGAGTTAATCCAGCTGTGTTGGAAATCTCCCTGGGAAGGGCAAAGCGAGAGTTAGTGGAGGATAAAGTCGACGCTCATCTTCGTGGTGCTGGGGAGGGAAAGACTTTCTAAGCTGAACACAAACTGTAAACGCCGAGATGGACTCTGACCAGCGAATGCTTGGAACCTACCTTCATCCCAGCATCCCATCCCTAGGGTGCATGGGGGCACATGAGTGCGGCGACCCTCGGAGGCCCCGTGTCCCCTTGTTGCCCAGCAAGCAAAGCAAAGCCAGCAAGAGATGCAGACAGGCCTTTGATGAGAGATGACACCCAGTGGCAAACCCAGCTCTGGTGGATCCAATCACGGAATTCATCAGGGAAGAAGATGGCAGCTCGCGAGGTCCACACCGCAGAATGTCTGATGTGGAAGACCAGTGGACAGTGCAAATGTTGGTGTGGACGTGAAGCAGCCGGACTCTTGCCTAGTGGGCAGGAGTGTTGGCTGTTCAAAGCAACACTGAAGACACCATCTCATACGGTGTCCCTCCTGTCTGGGACGACAGCCTGTGGATCTGGAGACCGGCAGCAACCCAAGGCAGCGTCGTCACAGGCCACCTCTCCACCGCATCGTGACTGGGCTGCCGCCCCGGCCGCCTCGCGATGGACTTGCAGGTGTCACGGGGCGGGAGGGCGCTGGAGAGCGCTCTGCAAGCTCCGTCTGTGTAGCCGTGGCCCGGGGTGGCGTGTCCAGTGTAGAACCGTAGAGAGAAGCGGGCACCGGTGATGCTTTTCCCTGTGACCTTCGGGGCTGCGCGGGCTTCACGCTGTCTGTGCTTGTGCTCTGTTCTGAATGGGTGGCTTCCCGGGAGTGCCACGTGCACGATCGTGTGCCCTCCGGGCCTGTGAGTGCTGAGCGGGCAGTGCAGCCCAAGAGCCTCAGAGGGGTGTGCAGGAGGGCGGGGGGGGTTGTGGGAGCCTCAGAGGGGTGTGCAGGACGGGTGGGTGGGGGAGCCTCAGAGGGGTGTGCAGGAGGGCGGGGGGCCAGGGAGGGGAGAGGTGCTGCTGGCAGGTGGGCTGTGGGGGGTCCTCCCTGGGGGTCTCCTGAGACAGGAGGTGTGGAAGCGACAGGTCGGTTTCTATATGTTGTGGTCATGGCCACGGCAGGCGGTCACCGAGAGACCAGGACCTGAGAGGCGGGGCAGGAGACTGGGTCAGCAGAGGCCCGCCCCACCTGAAGGTGTACAGCCGGCCTCGGAAGGAGGTGCCCAGGCCCTTGAATGGGGGTCTGGGCGTGGGGGTCCGAGGTGAGCAGTGCAGGCCTGGGGAGCGGCGCTCGAGCCCAGATGCCAGGAGCCGGCCCTCTCACCCCACTGGAGACCGTGAGCCATGCTGTGTGTGGAGCCGGGCTGGGCCTCTGCTGACCGTGGGCAGGAGTCTCCACGCCTGCTCCCTCCTCCCAGGGCCGCCTGTGATGGGTCCAGGGGCTGTGGCAGGACTGGCAGTGCCCCGTCTGCGCAGCAGGGGGCGCTGAGGCCATGCGTTTCCCTCCCTGTCCGCGGGGGAGCGGGGCAGGGGCGCTTTGGGAGGAGGGTGGCTGTCCGTGGTCTTTCTGATGCCGGTGTTGAGGTCGAGTGAGTTGCTTCACGTCAGCTCTGCGGGGCTGACCCCCTGAAGGAAAGGCAGGGGACTCCGACCTGGACCTCAGACCTGAGACTGGGAGAGAGGCTCAACCTTCCAGCCCCTGGCTCACCTCTGGGGCACTCTGGGCCATTTACAGAGTTCACATGGTCTGGGGTGAAATCTCCCCAGACATTTCGAAACAAGCTTTTTTTTTTTTTTTTTTAACCTATTTCTTACTCTTGCTGCTTTGCTCTTTCAAGGGAAATTCAACTTGGATTTTTGCTTATTTTGGTCTGTCTGTGCTAGCTTTAACTTCTTTATATAGGAAAATATCTTAGCTCTCTCTGAGGTCCTGTTGACCCAGGGGCACACGCTAGGGTCTCTCAGCGCCTTGTTTCCTCCTTGAGGGACTGTTTATGGACACTGGGTGTGGACAGCCCTGCGAGAAACTGCTGCCAACCCTGCCCCGGAGGACTGGCTTCCAGCCACGAGGAGTGACAGCCGGGTTCAGAAAGGGTCCCTTGGGCTGCTTTGCCAAGAGTAAACAGGAGGGGCGTTGGGGCAGGAAGGGGCCCTTAGGATTACTTTTCGGGCCATGTGGTGGTCCGGGCGAGGGGAGGGCTTGGGGAATGGGGGCTTGGGCCAGTGGATGGTGAATGATCATACCTCTCACCTCAGACCACCGCCCGCCCCCGCCCCCGCGGGGTCACAGCTGAGACCAGGCCGCTGCAGGAAGCCTGCGGAGAGGAGCTGGGGGCGGGCGGGGCTGGTTTCCTGGGCACCTCCCCCGGTGGTCACCTTGGTTACTGTGGACGCCCGGCCTCTTCCTCGGGAAGTCTTGGGCATCCCCGAAGGTGGGTGGTCTGACCTTTGCTGGCCTCCTCCTCCTGGTTCGGGTTAGTGGCCCCGCCTCCTCCGGCAGCGGCGGGAGCCAGGGGCCTCTCTGAGGTTGTCTGACCTTGTCCTCTCTGCCAAGCCGGCCAGCTCCATGCCACTGGCACGTGCCAGGCCTGTTAGGGGCTGTGCTGGGCTTCGCGCCTGTCTCTGAGCCCACCCCCATCTGGCGATGGGTCAACACCACCAGGACGCGGTGCTGGGTGTGGTGGGTGCTCAGAATGTCTTGGTCCCTTGCTCCAGGAGCTCCAGGAGGCCCAGCAGGCTCTGCCACCTAGGGTGCCACGTGGCACAGGGTGTTGTGGCCCGATTCTCACCTCTTCTCTTCCTCTCTTTGCCCTGTGGACAGCAGAGGAGGGGCAGACTCACAGCCAAAGGGGAGACAGAGCCCTAGAGAGACACAGGAACCCAGAGGGCACAGCTCCACGTGGACCTAGCAGGGCTGGGCCGCCTTTCGGGCTGAACTGATAATAAGACGCGTGAAGTGACGCCCTGCTTCTTGTGCAGGCTCACTGGGACGTCTGTGCGAGACGGTGAAAATACAGACCAAGTGGGGCTTGGTCTGAGCTGCTGAGCTCCTGGACGCAGGGTTTCCCGCCGTCCTGGGAAGTTGTGCCCGTGGGCGGGGCCTGTCCCAGAGGTTGTGCCTGTGGGCGGGGCCTGTCCCAGGAAGTTGTGCCCGTGGGCGGGACTTGTTCCATAGTCTCTTTTCCTTCTTGGTCCCTGATGGTTGTGGCTAGGCTCTGTCTGGGGGCCTTTGCAGACTGCTGTCTTTTGCTCTGGCGAGGAGTCACCGCCTCCCCCCAGATCCTGTGAATTAGTGCAGGCAGGGCCCTTGGAAGTCAGCGAGGAGGACAGTCAGGGTCACAGAGTCAGGGACTCAGCTCATCCCCATGAAAACCGCAGGGTCACCCCCCAGAACCCTCCCGTGGGTTTCCTCTGCGTGTGTGCGGGTGTGTGTGTGTGTGTGTGTGTGTGTGTGTGCTGGAAGGGGAGGCCGGGGAGTGCAGAGATCGCCGCGTCCCACTCCTTGTCTCAGCCCTGCCACCAAGGGAGTGAAGGGACCTCTGCAGGCCAGAGGGCACCCCCCTTTCCTTAAAAGACCGGGCCCTACCCAGGAAAGCGGTCTGAGGCCCCTCCAGGCCGGCAGGCATCCGAGGCCCTTGTGTCCCGGGGCGGGGCAGCCCGTGCCCTCCCTCCCCACAGGCCCCCTGCTCCCTGCCCCTCCTCGCTGGCCCTCACGGCCCCCAGGGTCCTCCCTGAGGCCGAGCGGGTGGCCGTGGCAGCCTTGGCTTGCACCCCACTCCCACTTCCGTGTGTTTATCGTGTGAGAATGGGTCCGAGGAGGCCGGGCCGGAGCCGCCTGTTGTCTGCGAGCTGCCGTCCGGGCCGCGCCCTGCGCTTCTGCAGTAAACACGGCCGGCGTCGTGGAGTCTGGGCACCGGACACTCCCGCTGGCCGCCTGCGCCTCTTCCCCCCAAAGCCGAGCGAGGTGGAGCCCCAGGCCGCCCTCCCCGCCCGCAGCCCTGGGCCTGGTGCCCCAGGAGCCCGTCGGGTGAGGCCCCGGGCGTCCGCACGTCCAGAGACGAGCAGGTGCTCTGCGGGGGCCCTTGCTCCTGGACACGGGGCTCTTTCTCTTCCTGCTTCCCTTTTAAGTTAAAACAGGACCTGCCACGGCTCCCTCACTTGGAGGCTGTGTGGGGTGCTGGCGGCAGACAGAGCCGAAGGTGGAGCAGGGGCCGGCCAGGGCCAGGTCTCAGGAGCCCGCTGTTCCCGGGCTGGGCCCCTGCACGCGTGCACGTGGAGCTCATAATAGACCCGTCGGCGGCTGTAATTAAGGCTGCACCCCGCACCACGCGGCTAGAAAACAAATTCTCTGCAGCTGCTGTGCTGACTGAGAAATTGCCCCTATCAGCTGAAGTTTTATTCTTCTGATTTGGGAGAGGAAATACTTTAAAAATGATCTCACGGTGTGATTTATGTAAACGGCTTTTTTTTTTTCTTTGTGCGAGACAATTGAGATAGAGCCTGAATCCCGGGCAGACCGCAGCTTCCTGCAGTGTCCTGTTGCCATGGGTGACGGAGGGAGCGGATGGAACTTCATCTGAAATGCCTTTAAACTTTCTGACGTGCACAGGCGTGCGGCGGGGCTGGGTGCTGTGTTTCAGAGCTGCGTGCCTGGAGTGGGTAGGAAGTCCTCAGGTCTTAGGATGAATTCGGAGAAAGGGTTGCCGGAGGAGACCCACGTTTTAAACAGCCAGCAGGTAGGCCACTCCAGATGATCTTGTCGCTTACAGAATTGTTGAGGAAGCCTGGCATCTCGGTTACAGCTTTATTTTCAGCCTGGTAGTGAATAGTGGCTTTTAAGTGTAAACTTTGAAAATGTCTTTCTTGTGTCTGCATTGTGGAGCTTGAAGTGTCTCCCATGGAGGTAAAAGCCAGTCCCTGGGACCACAGACCCACACCCCGAGTGAGGCTGGGTTGGGAGGCCCTCACGCCAGTCCCCTCAACCTCTCGGGGGGACACCACCCGCATCCCGAGTCAGCCTTACAGGGAGCATCGGGGGTCCATCGTCCTCACCATAGTGACTGGAACAGATTTGGAAGATGAGTGAATTTAGATTTCAACTGCATCACTGTAGTACAATCGTCTTTTACTTTTTAAATTGCTGTTTTATGTTTTGTTTTTCCCTTTTTAAGAGTTGTAGTATAGTTTTCTTTTTCTAAAAAACTGATTTGCAGTGATTTAGTTTCGGGTGTGTAGCCAAGTGACTTGGTTGTATATGTAGTATTTTTATTTATTTTTTTATATGTAGTATTTTTAAATGGGATGAGCTGGTTCTGCTTCTTATACGTTCACAGGAGACTACTGGCAAACCTATTTACTGACTGATTAGTGTCTGAGCTTCTAAACATGAACTTACTGTAAAATGTTTCTAAGGCTTTGAGAGTAGGAATAATATATTTTATCTTCCTCTCTGGCTGCGTCGTGTTGATGTAAAGGCAAAAATACGTTTCGATTATTTATAGACGATTGTCCCTAGTTACTGGGGACCGGTTTAAATTCGTCCTTTCCTGAGAGTTGTTTCATCTTAGCCTGTTCTCCTGACATCAGATTAGAACCTTGTGTAGAGAAGAGCAGGAGAAACTGCTCACTCAGATGCTGGGATGCTGGGTTGAGGAACCTGACTGCACTGGTTTTTCAAATAGGAAATAGAAATAGGTCTGCTGGACAGGTCCAGAGCTATGCCTATGAAGGACGGGCAGGTTTTAATGGATTTTAAAAATACTTCGTCTGTATTTGCAGAACTGCCTGTGCTAATGAAGCTCACTTGAGAGGGTGGGGAGCCGCTTTGATGTTTACGGGCGTGCCCGCTGCCTGCTGCCTCTGGCCGGCCCCGCAGGAGCAGTCCTGGGCTCCTGTTTGTCCGCTCCTGTCCCTCTGGAACGTGAACTTCGGAAATCCGCTGTGCAGTACACGTACCAGTTAACCAGTCACTAGTTTGTATTACGTGTAGGCTGCATTTCCATTCCCGTAGTATATAGAGGCAAGTTTTAGAAAAGGTTGTTTTTTTATTTTGAGTGAAAAAAAAATCACTAGAAATCTGCCTTCTATTTGCCTGCATAAATGATTTGGATTCATTTTGAAATTTTGCACGTGCTCAACCCAGCGAAGAAGTTGTTCACGGTGGGTGTGAACGAGTCTGGTTGGTGTGGTCCTGTTTTTAAGCAACAGAAAATTGCAGGAAGGTGGTGGGGTGGTGAGCAGTCCTGAGGGGCTGGTTGGCTCCACCCGCGGGCGGGGGGCAGGGGGCAGAAAGTGCTGTGGCCTCCAGGTCGGTCCTCGAGAGAGAAGTCTCAAGGTAGAGGGCAGTGGTCTGCGGTGGCCGTGTGGGAGGGCCCCCTGCCCTTGACGGCTCTGAGCCTCAGACTGTTCGTTGTCACAGTGGGGGTGTCTCGGGCGCTCTGGGGCCCTCAAGGAAAGCCGTGACTGTGAAGGACTGTGTCTTGAAAGTGTCTTTCACCTTGGAGAGGAGGACCTGTGGGCCTTGAGAGGAGGCGTCTCCCAGGACCACTTGAGATGCTCTCGGGTGTGACCCGAGGCTCTCACTGCCGTTGGCGCCCCCGTCTCGTAGGCATGAGGTCCAGCGGAGCAGACTTTGGACTCTAGGACCCGCCCATTTGCCAGTCCCAAGCGATCCACCGTATTTCAACCACTGCACGGGGGGACGTGCTGGTCCAGCCTCGGGTCAGGAGGGTTTGTTGCAGGAAGAAAGAGAGCTTAGGTGGGCTTTCTCTGTGGACCCCTTGGGGCCCCCTGCCGCGTCTGGCCAGCTTGCTGGGGTGGGGCCATGGCCGTCCGCGCTGTGGCCGGACTGCCGTCCAGGAGGCGGGGGTGGAACTCGCCCGGCCTGAGCTGTCGGACCTGAGCCCGCGCCGTGCAGGGCTGTTGAGTTCAGGGACCCTGGGTCACCGCCGCCGCTGGGCGGGTTTCGCACTGCCCCTGGGGTGCGGGAGCAGGCCCCCCTCTCGAGATCTGGTTCCCAGGGCACCGCCTGGGCACTGCCCTCCGTGCCCCGACCCCGCTCTGCTCTCACGGGCCCACAGTCAGCATCCTCCATGCCCGCCGGGCGGAGACGTCTGAGCCCCTGGGGCGCTTGCTTGGGTGGCCGGCCGGGCTGGAAGGCCAGTCAGTCCTGGGGGTCCTGGGCCTGAAGACAGCTGTGCCACGTCGCGCGGTGGCGGTCTGTGCGAGGGTGGACGTGACGAGCCTGTGTGGCCCCCTCCCTGGCAGCGTTACTTCTGTGCGCTGGGCTTTGGGCGGCACGTGGAACCAGAAGGCTGCACGTGAGGAGCGGGGCCGGTGCCTCTTCCGGGTGGCCCGGGGCCCTTTCTGGGCAGCGCTGGGCAGAGACCCGGGGCTGTGGGTCGGGGGGCTGCTCCAGCAGGCACCCCAGTGGTCGGGGCACCCCGGCGGCTCGGGCCCGCCCGCCCCAGGCCTCTTCACCCCAGAGCTGCCCGGGGAGGGACATCCGTCTGTCTGGACCGGCCGCTTTGCCCCTTGGTCTGTGGGCTGCACAGACAGACGCCTTTACCTTTTAAGGCTCTGGTCGCCGTCGTCCCCGTGAGAGGAAGGCTGAGGGAGGCCGTGGTCTTCCCCTTTCTCCACATCTTCCCTTTTCTCTCTCGGAGGCCGGTCAGCCTGAGCTGGACTCTCCCTGCGTCACTCTTGTGGAGACTGCGCTGTCGTGCCTCTGGTCTCCTCGCGTGCCCACGGGCGGCTCCTTTCTCCCCTCCAGCCCACAGCGGTTCTCGTCTGGCAGACGTGGAGGCTGGGCTCACCTCCTCCGGCAGTTGCATCCCAGCTGCCACTGAGGCCGTGCTTCCCACCCCCCTCTGCAGACCCTGAGACGAGGACGAGCCCCTGCTCCTGCCTCAGGCCCGACCCCGCAGCCCGGAGGTCAGCAGGCCCCTGGGCTTGACCCTCTGAAACCCTCTGAGTCCATCTGAGCTCCCACTCCTTGCCTGCCCGCCCTCCTGCCTGGGGCCCTGGGGACCCTAATTCTGTGCCATCCGCTTTGGGGCGCCTGCCCTGGATGGCGGGCCCTTAACTTGCTAGGTTGGTTTCCAGCCCTGGCAGGAATGCCCGGGTGGTAGGTTTGCAGTGGTGGGCACCCCATGTCTGGAGGAGCCTGAGTTTGGCTGAGCAAGTGGAAGCTGTCCCAGCAATCCTCCCACTTCCTGTGGCCCTGACCCAGGACCACCCCCCCACCCCATGGCTGGGTCTCGGCCTTCATGAGAAAGCGTGTCGTGAAGCTAGACTTCGAGTTCAGCTGCCAGGGGGCCTGGGCTCTGGCTCAGTCAGTGGCTGTTGATGCAGAAGGTGCTTCTGGTGCACGGGTCTGTCCGAGGCTATGCCTGGTGCCAGCTCACCCTCTGGGCCAGTGTGTATGCTGGCTTGGGTTGTGGGTATCCAGCTGTCTGTGGGGACGTGCCCTCTGTGATGCCCGCCCTGTCCACGCAGTGGGAGTGCGGGTCTTCCTGCAGCCGGGCCGGCTGGTGGGGAAGGTCTCTGTCTTGATGTAGCAGGAGGGCCAGAGGTTTCCTCGTGTAAGGTCAGATGCTGCCCCCAGCCTGCAGCGTTCACGTGGCATCCGCGTGCTACCTCGTCCGTGTGCCTCTGGACTTTTAAAGGTTTTGTGGTGAGTGATCTGGGGCTTTTCCAAGGGCAGGGCAGAAATGCTAGCTGTTAAATTCTTAGGAAAATGCTGTGACTGTGGGTTTTCATTCTCTTGATTTTACTGGGGCTTGAAGAGCTCTTTGGCGCGCGCACACACACACACACGCACACACGCACACGAGAGGCTCAGACCCTGTTCTGAGCTGGGCCCTGCCCTTCTGACCGCGGCTCCCTGCCCGTCCCCACGCTGCCCTGGGCCGGCCGCCCCGTCTGGCGCTGGGCAGCGCTGAGCACGCCCGTGCTTCTCTTGTCGCCCCGGCCTCGGGGTCACAGGGGCCCTCTGTGGAGGTCAGGGTTTGAACTGAGCACCTCTTCTCGGCCTGCACGTGAGCTTTTCATGTTGTTCTATTCCATCTTATCCCATTTTTCCCGCAAATGCTGCTTATGACCCACTGAATTGATTTGACAGCTCCTTAGAGGGAGAAGGAAATGGCAACCCACTCCAGTATTCTTGCCTGGAAAAGCGCATAGACGGAGGAGCCTGGTAGGCTACAGTCCATGGGGTCACAAAGAGTCGGACATGACTGAATGACTTCACTTTCACTTTCAGAGGGAGAAGGAAATGGCAACCCACTCCAGTACTCTTGCCTGGAAAATCCCATGGATGGAGGAGCCTGGTAGTATAGAATCCATGGGGTCTCAAAGAGTCGGACACGACTGAGCAACTAAACTTAAACTTAGAGGGTCGCAGCTGAGTGGGAAGACCCCTGCGCTCAAAGCCCAGAGGGTGGGTGGGCACCTGGGTGGGACCAGCAGAAGGGCCCCTCTGTTCAGTGGCTCTCTGTCCCACCCCTGGGGGTCTTCCCAGGGGTCCCTCCAGCCCGTGCCCTGCTCTCTTCTGTGTTCTGTCCAGCAGGGAGTCGCCTTAAAACTTAGGTGAGCAAGGCTTTAAAAGGTGAAATGAATATAAATTAGATACAGATTGGATTGCTGAATTCTTAAGGAATTCACTGGAATTATTTGAATTTCTTTTCTTTTTCTCAAAATGTTTGATACCATTGGGGAAGTTGCAGGCCTTTGCCTCTTATTTAAGAGTCAGAGATGGTTGTTTAATATTTCTTATGCCCAAGGTAGGAAATTTTTTCATTGGCTCAAAAGTGAAAATGTTTATAACTTTGTATTCCTATATACTAAGTAATTATGAAATGATATATTCTAATAACTGCTATTGTTCAATGTTACTGACAGAATCAGCCTTGATAAATCAGAATCAGCATTCTTCATGGAAATCAACTTTCAAAACATTAATTCAGAATGAAATATCCACGCCTCTGTGTGGTCCAGATGAATGTCCTGCTGGGAATAAATCCCAATCAGTTAGCACTGAACTGTTGGGCTGACCTGAGGAATAGAAATTGTTTGAACTTAAATTACTTATCTAAAATAAATACTTTAAAGTTTTTAGAAACAAATATATTTACGTTAGTGTAAACTCCAGGCTTGGGGAGCAGCAGACCTTTTTAGAGCTGTTTAGTTATGGTTTGTGTTTAAATCTTAAGTACAGAAAAATGCTCACTTTCTCGGGCCTTTTAGCTGGTGGCTATTTTCTCTTTTTTTGGGGCTGCACTTGTTACAAGAACAGCATGCCAACACGGGAATGTGGGAAGAACGCAAGAAGGACAGGCTAGTGAAAATACGTCATTAATACAGATTATGCTAGCTATCAGAACACAGGCATGTGAAGTTTGTTGTTTAAGAATGCCAATAAATTTGGGGGTGCCTCACTTTAGAAGTGCTGAACTGTTGCAAGCTAGCCTTGAAAAGGGTGATTTGGTCAGAATTGGGCATGTCAGCCCCAAGGCCAGTAGAAATGATTTGGGGGTTCACTGTTCCCCCAGCTGTTGCGGCAAGTTGCCTGCCTGCACCTCCACGCCCGCCCCTACATGGAGTGCTGGCCACCTACCCCCCGCGACAGCGCCTGCCACCCGTGCGGCCCCGTGTCGCCCCTCTCAGCCTCAGCGCCGGTTATGGTGGAGCCCCGGCGCGCTCCGCAGCCTGCTTCTGCGTCCTTCTCCGGAGGGCCGGGGGTCAGGCGCCGACGAGGGACGCAGGGCCCCTTCCGGGCGTCAGACGTCGGTTCAGAGGTGGCCCGGCCGCCCCTTCCCGGTGTGTGCTTGTGGACGGCGCCGGTGCCGGACGGCAGCTGGTCTGGTCGCACGTCCTCACCTGCTTCTCCAGGAGTGTGTGGGCGGGAGGAGGACGTGGTTTTCCGTCCAGGGGCTGGCATGGCGTGTCTCCCTGGTTTTCCGTCCGGTTCACGTCTGACGGGGGCGCAAACAGTCACCAGGTTAACAGGTCGTGAGCAGACGGGGGAGACGGTGAGGAGGGCTGTGCCGCTGCTTCCCGCCCGCCTTCCTCGGGATCCTGTCAGAGCCGCCCCGGGCGCCTGCCTCTCCTCAGGGGCCCGGGGCGGAGGAGGCCAGGGTGGGCAGGCGTGGCAGCGCTGCGGGAGGGTGCGGGGGG
>JADEYB020000017.1:45521720-45542258 GCA_015832495.2 Alces alces | reverse complement strand
CACACAACAGACACACACAGACACACACCACACAGACACACACACACAACAGACACACACACACACCACAGACACACACACAACAGACACACACACACAACAGATACACACACACGACACAGACACACACAGACAACAGACACACACACACCACAGACACACACACACAACAGACACACACAGAGACACACACACACACACCAGACACACACACACCACACACCAGACACACACACACCACACACCAGACACACACACATCACACACCACAGACACCACACACACACACCACACACAAGAGACACACACACATACCACACACACACACACACCACACAACAGACACACACACATACCACACACACACACCCCACACACAACAGACACACACACACACACCACACACACACAGACACCAGACACACACAGACACACGACACACACACACCAGACACACACACACACACCACACATACCACACACACACCACACATACCACACACATACCACACACCACACACAGACACACCCACACACCAGCACACACACACCACCCACACACTACACACAGATAAACACCACACACACACCACACATGCATAAACACCACACAGAGACACCACCCCCCCCCCACACACACACAAGGCCCACCAGCTGTGACTCCTCAGGTGCCAAGAGCTTGGGAAGTCCTCTCAGCACAGCTGCCCGCAGTTCAGAAAGGGAAGGAAGTATGTCATCTGAAGCTGTGGCTTACAGATTCTGAGCCCCTCCTGGAAAATACTGAACAACTGAGGTTTGGACCAGGACGCGTCTTCCTGGTGGGCATCCTGGAGGAGTCCCGGGACGGGGCGGGGGTTGGCCCGAGGCACGGGCCGCGCGCCCTCAGAGCAGCCTCGCCCCGGCCGCGCTGCTCCTCAGCCGCCTCTGCGCTGCGTCAGGGCATTTCTCTCAGTTCCCAGATTTTCTCTTCTGTCCCCGATCTCTGGTAACCTCTCTATGGAGTACCTCTCTGCAATTTCAACAATTGTAGATTTCATTGTCAATCATCCTATAGGATTATTTTTAAATCTACCACCCCGCTTCTCCGTTTTTTATTGAAACCTTTGTGTCTTCACAATTTCATAGTCATTTGACATCTGCATTAGACCTCTCCAGTATCTGAGATTCTGTGCCTTGCTGTTTCTGCTGGTTCTTTCTCAGGGGGGTTTCCCCTGGGCTTGGGGGATTTTTGAGCTCATCTCTAGGTGGGCTCATGCTCTTGGAACTCCTGTGGGCTTTGCAGGGCCGCTTCTTCCCAGAAGGTTTGTGTTTGTGGCTGTGGAGCTGGGCTCTTCACCCCGGGAGCGTCCAAGTGAGGGGACGCACCCCTCAGCCCTGTGGCCCTCCGTCCCCTCCCTGCTCCTCCCTCAGGGGGCCCCTTGCTTCCTTTCAAGCAGTGTTGTGTTAGAAAGCAGGTTTGTTTCTGTGCTCGCTTCACAGTGTTTCTGTAAATCAAAAGCTTCTTTAAGGCATGTTTGGGGACCTTTACCTGGATCTGCTCACCCTGCACCGGAGGGCCCCCCGCCGGAGCCTCTGCAGCTGCGAGCCCGCCCTGCTGGCCCTGTCCCCGCTGCCCAGCCGGCCCAGCCTCCCCATGGTCAGTGTGCGCTCACCGGCCACCTTCTCGGCTTCAGGGACATGCCTCTCTCCGGGATCTTGAGTCTCAGTGCATTTGGGGGATGTGTGTATACATTTTTTACTGCATTTTGTCTAGTCTGCTAAAGCCTGAGACTTCAGTTTTAGTTGTGACCATACAGGGAGTGAACCACGTCCTTCACATTGATGGATTTTGCGTTCTGACTTGCTTTTCAGAAGTTATTATTGATGGTATTTCTGCTTTTGTGTATGGCCTTGCAGAGTTTCCTCTCACAGTCTCAAGGAGTGATTTGCCTTTGATATTATTTAATTTTCCCAGGATCATAGGTGACTTGTGGTGAACATGGGCAGGAGGACAGCATCCGCGAGCCCTCGTCCACCCTGGGGCGGGGACCCCCTGATTCTCCAGCGAGAACAGATCCTGCTGTGCGGGCTCCCTGGGGTCTGCTCTTTGCTGCCTGCCTGGCAAGGTGAAGGTTTAAAAGCTGGATCCACCATAGCCTGTGCTTTTACTGTTGAAAAATATCTTGATAAGGTGCCAGGATGCAGTAGCAGAGTGTTTGTGACCCAGGACTCAAGACGGTGTGAAGCGTGACGAACCTGATCCTAGGGCAGGATCTTAGAGGACAGCCCCCTGGGGGCGGGGGGCGGCCCACCGGGCCGGGCAGGGCGAGCCCCAGGGGGTGAGGGCCCCCGTCTCCCAGGTGGGGGGCGCGCTGGACTGTGGACGGGGAGGCCAAACAGTGTGTAGGGTGTGCTGTTGATATGGATCACTCTTTTCACAATTTGGCCACAAGCACCTGCTTTTGCCCCTGGGTAGGGGGCTGTCCCTGGAAGCATTGGTCTGGCACCTCCTCCCCACCTGTTTGCTCTTGGCCTTGGGGGTCTTCAGACGTGACCCCAGCTGACTGGGGAGGCCCCGGGCCTGGGAAGGGGCTCCCTATCGCTATCCACGCCCTGCTCTCTGGTCTCCCCTCGCTCTGCAGAGAGGAAGGCGTGCAAGGCCCGGGGCTTCTGCAGCGGGCTTCTTCTCAGGGCACGACTTGGGGGCCAAGATGCCTGGGATGCTGGCTGCCCTAAGGCCTGTGGGCCCCGTGTGGCTGCCTTGGGGCCCTGGCTGCCTCTGGCCCGCCGGGCTGTGCCTGGGCTGTGACCAGGACTCGTCACAGAGGTGCTGAACCCACTCCCTTCCTGCGGGGAGGCTCCCTGGTGTCTCTGCTGCCTCCCCAGACCCCTTCCCCTCTCCTGACTTCTCTGAAGCCCCTCCGTCCACAGCCCCAGGGCCCCTCCCTAGATCACAGCCTCAGAACTGCGTCCTCAGGAGGACTTGCTCAGTCATCCCATCAAAGAATTTGCTCAATTGCTTGGAGCTCTTGGGACCCTGCCTGTTGTCCCAGGACCTCCCTCCACCACCTCCTCCCTCCAGGCCTGGCTTGTCCCCACCTGCCTGCCCAGGGTGGCTGGCTCAGAGGTCCAGGCTGGCTGCAGGCCGGCCCCCGCCAGCCACCACCGAGGCGGATCTACCCCCGGTGGGCCTGGGGTGAAAGCGCGGAGCAGGACTGCCATGTGCCCCGGGCCGCGCCTCGCCCTGGATGGACGGAGGGCAGGCCTGCCTCCTGGACTCGGGTGTGCCTGGCAGACTCAAGCCCGGGCTGGTCAGCCCGGCCTCTAAGGCTGCTCAGAGGCTGTTACGAAGCCTGCGGTGTGGGGCGTGACGGGATCTGTTCTCCAGGGAGGAAGGGGACGGTCGCCGGCCCGCGTCCTGGCCTGGGGGCGGGGCGGGGCTCACCCAGGAAGCCGAGAGCCACGCCCCAGGAGGCGGCGTGCCCGGGCACCTGCTCCCAGAACGGGCTTGGCCAGAGGCTGGCTTCGCTCCTCACGTGGACGTGCTGTCTTCTGACCGGTCATGAGGCCCAGTTAACTCATGTCTCTCTCTCTTTTCTTTCAGTCCGCAACGGTGTCCGACGGTGGTAAGTCACAATTTCTAATGTGTATTTTTTTATTATTTTTAACGAACTTTTCAAATGTGGAGTGTATTTGCCCTTGACTCACTCTGACGTTGTCTTCTCGGCATTTCCACCTCTGCGGGGTGGGGGGTGGTTCCCTCGGGCCCGCTGGGGGGCTGTCAGCCCCAGCCCACGACCCTGTTTGGGAAGCAGTCTGTTGATGCACTGTTGCGACAGCGTCTGGGCTCGTCCCCACGTACCCCATGGGGGCAAGTGACGGCCTGCCGCCCGTGCGGCAGAGCAGCTTCTCGACCGGCGAGCCAGGCTTCAGAGCGCCCGCCAGACTGGGGCGGCTCTGGAAGTTCGGCGAGACGCTCGTGGCTGAATTTCCGTTTCTTAGGAAAAGTTCAGTGGATGATTGGAACCTGTGGGACAAAGAGGAAGAAGCTTTCTTTCTGCCTTTAAGTGATTCCGTTCAGGGGATTCTTTTACTAGGACTGACCTGAAAGGAGGTGGCCAGAGACTTCCTGTTTCATTTAAGTGATTCCTCTGATGTAACCCTTATCCCTTGGGCTCAGTGAGTTCTTAAAAACTCTCCAGACTGACTTGGAGGGTTTCTCCCGAATGTTCCTTGTTCCTTACAGCACTCGTAAAAGCCCTTATGCTCACAGGTTTGTTTCTTTTTATGTGTTTTTAACAACTCTGTTCTGTCTGTTGACAGTTGAATCTTACAGTTTGTCAAAACGTATCAGCATTTTATTTTCATTGATGTGCTAACTAGAGGGGCCAAGAAGTGCCAGAGCTGGGGGGTCCTGGGGTCAGGGTTACCCTCTTTATCGTGAGCTGAAGAGAAACCAAGTTTTCTGGGTTTCTATTGTCCAACAACTGCTGACTTCAGTCACGGGCCTTAGAAAGGGAGGCTGGTGGGAGGAAGGCGGGTGGGCGCAGAGCCACCGTGGAAAGCCACCAGTCGTCGGGGTCCGTCCAGCCATGGGAAATATGAGCAACGCGCTGATACCTAAAGCTGAGACCAGATGGATCCTAAAGGTTGTGTTCGCAAATTTATTTTTCTAGTAAAAGAAATTACGTTAACCTGTCTTATGTACAGTGATAATCTTGTCATTTAATCACCTTAAGCTAGGAGTGGGAAAAACTTCCTTAATGAAAGGAAATAGGACCTGTAACCAAACCCAGGATAACAGTGAGTGGTTTTACAGTATTCTGTTCACGACAGCCTTTCTCCCGTGTTGCTCATTTAGCTTTCCTGGTGGAAGCCATTCATTTCTGCAGAAAACTTACTTGTTTGAGAAGTTTATTTAATATGTTCAATTTAATCGTACATGTTAAGCTTTATTCATCTGTTAAATTTTCTTCTGTCAGCAGTAGATGCAGGAACCCCATACTGTTTTGTTATATACTGCATTTTACAATTTTTGGAAAGCTAAACTTCCCCAGTGTGGAAGCTCCAGACTCACGGCCCCGTGTCCTCTGTAAGGAAGTGGGGTCCCGGCTGGTGGCAGCGGCTCCCCGCCCTGCGGGGGCTCCCCTTCCCGCTGTCATTCTCTCCGTACCCCAGGCCCAGTGCCACTCGGGGCGGCCCCCGCTTCGTGAGCCCCTCTGTGGAGAGCAGGGCGGGGGCAAGGTCACTGTTTCCTGAGCACGCCTTCAGTTTCAGGGGCTGCAGGTGACAGACAAGTACATGTGTTCTGATGAGTTTTTCCCCACTTTTATTATTTTCCACTTTTAGTTTCTTTTCTGATCGTAAATAAGGAGAAAAAGTGATCTCATTTATTTGGCATGTTAGTCCTAGGAGGTATGTATTATTAAATATTTTCTGCCATCTTTGCAGGTAAAAGCAGCCGGCAGAAGAGGGCCCCACAGACAGCGAGTTAGGGGGCTGGGGTCAGGCTCTGGGGTCTCCCTCTCTCACCCAAGCGTCCTGGCCCCTCCCTGGGCCCTCCGCTTCCTGACGCCTGCTTCCTGGGGTCACCTTTCCCTGTGTGGTCGGGGGCTGGTGAGAGGATCCAGGTGGGAGCTTGGAACGTGTCTCCACACAGAGACATCTCCCGTTCGTGCCAAGCAGGAGATTCTGGCTCCGGGACCTGGAGCTTCAGGAACACACAGTTGCCGTGGGAAATACATCCTGCGCTGACTCAGGAGCAGGCTTTGGGGAGCGGCCTTTCCACAGGCTGGAATGGTCCCCACCTAGTCATCCCGTCTGGTGTGGGTGACTAATAAGTCAACACTTAATATTTTGTGATCAGTTAACCTTGTCGGTGAGATCATTGGACTTACTTACCTGTTGGACTCATTTCACACGTTATGTTTTACTGTGTCTGTTCTTGCCATATAGTTAGTTTTGTGGCTTTATTTTAAGGAGGTTGGACAATGCTGTGTTTGCAGTCTTTGTCAACCTGAAATGTGTCTTCACTTTCTCAGGAGAGGGGCCCAAAGCCCGAGACCACCCTGTAAGGAGGGTTAGAGGTCAGTCTCTGTGGAGGGCAGACCAGGACCTGGGCTGAGTCAAGGAGGCAGATTCTGCCTCAAGAGCAGGAAGAACATTCTAGCACTTGAGAGAGGTTTAAAAACGCAAAGATCTGTCTTGTGGCGAATCATCCAAACGTGTGTTCACACTGCCGCCCCCAGCTTTGGGACAGAGGCCCCAGCAGTTGAACAGGCAGAAGCTTGTGAGGAGGTGTAAGGACTTCCCGCCTTGGACCTGGGCTTTGGCACAAGGCTGCCTTGTTGTAGGAGAAGTTCATCCTCCTGTTTTCATTCTTTCTTTTCCTACTTTGGACTGAGTGGCTTTGCCGGGGAGCCCCTCCCACCCTGCTCCCATGTCCTGGAAGGGCCGGACTGTCCCTGCCGTCCCTGGACCTGCCCCTTGAGGCTGGGCAGTTGGGGGCTT
Organism: Alces alces; assembly: GCA_015832495.2. Classification (NCBI taxonomy): domain Eukaryota; kingdom Metazoa; phylum Chordata; class Mammalia; order Artiodactyla; family Cervidae; genus Alces; species Alces alces. The sequence continues at coordinate 45,535,769 of JADEYB020000017.1, read as the reverse complement.
TCGGGAGCTTTTGAGTGGATGCGCCCGCCTGCAGGCACAGGTCGGCTGTGACCCTGGGGAGGTGACCCCGGCTCCTGGGGACACATCCACATGGCGTGGCTTCTCAGGCTGCGGAGACGCCGGCCTGACCTTTCTGACCTCCAGGCACACTGGTCCCAGGCTCTCCCCACCTTTCTCCGTCTCTGCAGCCTGGCGCCTCCCGCCTCCTTCCCCTGTTCAGCTCACCTCACTGCTGACCTGGGCGCTGCCCTCCGGGTGGGCAGGCTTCCTCCCCAGGCCTCCACTGGGCTCTCAGACACACGGGGGCTTCGGTGGCCCCACACAGCGCCATCTGCTGCCAGTGCCTCCCCGGCCGGGGGCAGCCCCCCAGAGCGCTGTGCTGACCACCCAGCCCTCGCTTGAGGCTCAGCCCGGCTTCAGCCCCTTCTGACAGTGCTGACGGGGTCCTGTCGTTTTGATGGTTTGTTGGCGTCACTGTTTGCCCCCTCCGCCTGGGGATGGAGACCTTTGTGCGGTGGGGTCAGGGTTGTCCTCGGCCCCCAGCACAGGAGTCACACAGGAGGTGTCTGTCGAGTGAACGTGGCGTGTTTACCGTGTGGCAGCCGCAGCCAGGGCCTGGGGGCTCAGTAAGACCTGCGCTAGGCTGTTAGGGTGGCGGCCTTCTTAGTAACATCCTCTTAAAAAACCAGGCAAGCAAAAAAACCCCACAAAAACCAGGCAAGCTTGGTAGAATCCTTTCTGTAAATGCAGCAGCAGACGTGTCTACTGGACTCGCGGGGTGCAGCCCACCCTCTGGTGATATTTCGGCTTCCAAGGCCGGGGGACCCGAGCAGCCATCTTCCACAGGGACACCTATAGTTTTCTTTGTCTTTCTCCAGAAGCCACAGTTTACCACCTCTGATTAAGGGACAAATAGTTTCAATGTCTATTGTAAGCTCCGTGCCATAAACAAATCAGCAGTACTTTGTAACATTTCTGCTTACTGTTCTAACAGAAACTGGGCCTTTAGAAATCAGAAATGGTACCTGAGGTCAAAGATGTGTGTCCTCTAATTCTTGTTTGTCTTCTGAATGGAGACATTCTTTGAGTTTGTGTGTACCCTCTGCCCTGCTCGTCTCCATCCGCCTCTTTCCAATGGACCTTAGCTTTGGTCAAGCGTGGGGAGTGAGGAAGGGGCTGGCAGGTTAGAAGAGGCCGAGAAGGCCGCACAGTGGGGCTCCGTGTCCCCTGCAGCCGAGGAGCCTGGCCGCCCAGCCCGGGGTGTCGCCCAGCGAGGGGCGCCAGTGTTGGCTCCGTGAGCGGGGCCTGGCCTGAGCCGGCGCGGTCCTGGGGCTCAGGACGCGGGGAGGGGCCGGGGCCTGGGGGCACCGCGTGCTGGCCCGTTCCTTTGTAACTGGGGCGGAGCGTAGTGTTGGCTGGTTAGGACCACTGGTGGTTGTGGTCCGTGTGGAGTGCGGCTGAGTGTGTCGGGTTAAGCCGACAGTGCTTCCAGTGACCAAGATCCTGTCGTAAACCTGGGCTGTGCAATGCCCTCAGAGAGAAGCAGGCTGTGGGTGAGCTCAGCGCCCTGCCTCCTGCTCCGTGCCCGCCCGTGCGTGTCATCCTGACTCACCCTTGATCCCAGCAGCCTCTTCCTGCACAAGGCTTTCTTTTCCCTTTTAAAAATGGTTTTATTTTGCTTCTTTTCCAGCTTTATTGGGGTATAGTTGATAAAAAATTGTGTGCTTAGGTATATGATGTGAGATGCTGATATACATACACATGGCCGAATCACTGCAATGAAACTAATTAGCAGCCTTGCTACCGCACACGGTACCTGTTGTGTGTGACGCGGGCCCACGGAGGCCGACCGGCTTTGCAGACAAGTGTCCAAAACACCGCGGTTAGTTGTGGCCACTGTGGTGCAGGTCTCGCAGCTGAAGCTCTGACCCCTCGACCTGCATCTCCCACCTCCCCGCCCCAGCGCCTGGCGGCCGCGTCCTGCCCCCTGCTTAATGAGTTTGAGTGTCGTGGTTTCCACACAGACAGGAGAGCATGCAGGGTTTGTTCTTCTGTGTCGGGGCTGCATTCTAGCATGTCCTCCAGAGTCACCTATGCTGTTGCACAGGCAGGATGCCCTTCTCTTTAAAGACTGAATAACGTTCCTTTAATGGAATGTTGGAATAGGATATTATATAACGCCGTACTTTCCTCATCCATTCATCTGTGGCACTGAAGTTGTTTCTGTATCTTGGCTATTGTGAGTAATGTTGCAGTGAATGTGGTGATATAGATATCTTTTGAGATTCTGTTTCATTTTGGGTGAATACTCAGGAATGGGATTTCTGGATCATATAGTCGTTCTAGTTTTAATTTTTTGGAGGAGCTCCCATGCTGTTTTCCACAGCGGCTGCACCCGTGTCCATTCCCACCAGCAGTGCCAGAGGGTTCACTTTTCTCCACACCCCTTCAGCGTTTGTCTCTTGTCCGCCTGATAGCAGACACAGCTGCCCACTAATGGGCGTGAGGTGCCGCCTCGTTGTGGTTTGGTTTGCATTTCCTCGAGATTACTGACGTTGAGCGTCTCTTCATGTGCGTGTCGGCCATTTGTATGTCTTGTTTGTCAAAGTATATGTTCAAATCAGGTTTTTTGCTCATTTTTAACCTGATTATTTGGGTTTTTGTTATTGAATTGTATGAGTTCCTTGTGTATTTTGGATGCTAATCTTTCCTCAGATAGGTTTGCAAACCTTCAGAAGGAATCCTGACCACACTACCACCATGAAGCAGTTCAGACCCTCAGCTTCTTTATTGTTGTTCCCCACCCCAGGCCAGTTTCTAAGAGCCCAAGAGTGTTGTGTTCCCTTCTGCTTCTTTCTCAAAGTATGTCAGCTGTATTCAAAGGCAATTCTGTTGTAGACATTTTTTTCTGTGTCATTAGTTTGATTTTTCAGACACACCTTGCCTCCTTTTTTTTTTAATTTTTAGTCATTTTGCAATAATATTGATTTTTGTCCTCACTTTGTGTCTTCATCTCTGCATTTTCCCCTTTCTCTCATGGAACATATTTTCCCCTTTCTCTCATTGTTGTTCAGTTGCTAAGCTGTGTCTGACCCTTTGTAACCCCTGGACTGCAGCTCACCAGGCTCTCCTGTCCTTCACTATCTCCCAGAGTTTACTCAAATTCATGTCCATCGAGTAGGTGATGCCATCCAACCATCTCATCCTCTGTCATCCCCTTCTCCTCCTGTCCTCAATCTTTCCCTGCATCAGGGTCTTTCCCATGAGTTGGCTCTTCATATCAGGTAGCTAAAGTATTGGAGCTTCAGCTTCAGCATCAATCCTTCCAATGAATATTCAGGACTGATTTCCTTTAGGATTGGCTTGTTTGATCTCCTTATAGTCCAAGGGGCTCTCTAGAGTCTTCTCCAACACCACAGTTCAAAAACTTCAATTCTTTCGTACTCAGCCTTCTTTATGGTCCAGCTCTCACATCTGTACATGACTATGGGAAAAACCATAGCTTTGACAAGACAGAATTTTGTTGACAAAAATTGATGTCTCTCCTTTTTAATATGTTATCTTTTTAATACACTTTCCTCCCTTCTATTTGCATGAAGTGATGGGACTGGATGCCATGTTCTTAGTTTTTTGAATGTTACGTTTTAAGCCAGTTTTTTTCACTTTCCTCTTTGACCCTCTTCAAGAGGCTGTTAAGTTCCTCCTTCTGCCATTAAAGTGATATCATCTACATATCTGAGGTTATTGATATTTCTCCCAGAAATCTTGATTCCAGCTTGTGATTCATCCATCCCAGCATTTTGCATGATGTACTTGGCATAGAAGTTAAATAAGCAGGGTGACAGTATACAGCCTTGTCATACTCCTTTCCTAATTTTGAGCCAGTCCATTGATCCATGTTTAGTTCTAACTGTTGCTTCTTGACCCACATATAGATTTCTCAGGAGACAGGTAAGGTGGTCTGGTATTCCTGTCTCTTTAAAAATTTCTAAAGTTCTTTAGGCTATGTTTTCTTCCAGACCAGACTTTGTGTTTGCTTTTTGCATATTATATACCTTCCTTTATCTATTGGCTCACCCATCCATCTATCCATCTACTTACGCATCCATCCATCCATCCACTTACTCATCCATCAATCTGTCCACTTACCCATCCATCCATTCACCCATCCATCCGCTTATTCCTTCCTCCCTCCATCCATCCACGTACCCATCCATCCAGTTATCCACCCATTCATCCACCCACTTCTTCATCCCTCCATCCACTGTTCATTCACTTACCCATATATCCATCCATCCACCCGTCCACCCATCCACTGACCCACCCACCCGTCCATTACTCGTCTGTCAGCCCACCCCCCATCCATGGATGTGAGCAGGTCCCCCGCCCCATCACCGTGCTTTCTGGCACAGAGATTCTTGAGCCCAGAGAGAGCACAGCGCTGAGCTCCTGTCTTTCCTGCCTCAGCCAACACCCTCAGCACCAGCCAGGCTTTACGCACGAGGGTGTGTCCTTGACTTTCCCCATTGTCCCTGTTCTCCTGCCTTGACTGGAATGCCTAGGATTTTGTTGGTGCAACTTGCTTCCCCAGGACACCTGCCCACCTCAGGGGTGGGTCAGACACAGAGCCTGTCAAAAGCTTCCTATGTTTTACCTTTTCTTGGCTTTTCCCCCTTTTCTCTTTTTCTTGTTTGAGGCTAATGGCCTCGGACCGTGCCCTCCGTGTTGGTTGTTTTGCTAGGTCGGTGGCTGCTCTGTAGCCCCTCCACTCCGGCCCGCCGGTGCCGCCGCGGGGAAGCAGTCTGGCACTTCCTCAGGTGCCCGCACTCACCCGGGGGGCTGCCGGCTGCTGCTTTGTTTGATCTTGTCTTGAAATGACCTTCAGTATGAAGCGAAAGAGGACAGTATGTGGTCACGAGCGGCGCTTCCATTCCTCCTGTCCTCCCGCTCCTCCAGGAGCTGCGTGGTGTGTCCCGGGCCGGCAGAGCATGTTCAGGGCCCAGGTCCTCTCCCAAGAGCTTGTACACGCCTGGCCGGGGCTGCACCCCGCTCAGGGGCCTGGCTGCCCGGCCCTGTCTGCCAGGGATCTGCCCCCTCCATGACCTGCTGGACACCTAGGGAACCGTGCTGAGCAGAATCTGGGTCAGATCCGACCAGGGGTCTCCGTGTCCCACCTCCAGGGTGGGGGTGCTTCCCGCCACCTGCCCAAGTCCAGCCCCAGCCTGCCACCCGGTCCGCCTGTGCTTTACATTCACAGCAAGCTGTGATCTCCAGAAGGGGCTCGTTATTTCAGGTGTTGGGGTAGAAGGCCATTCCTTTAACAGCATTCCGTGTGAGAACCTAAGTCAACCCACAGAGAAGCTCCTCTTGCCTTTGGTCATTCGCTGGGAAGAGCCGACTCCCCCGGCAGCCCCTTGGTGGGCCGCCTGGCCCCCAGCCGAGTGCCACCGCGTGCAGCGGGGCCCCGCCTGGAGGGAAGCGCGCGGGCTGGAGTCTGTCCCGTCTGTGTCTTCGTCTTCACTCCGGCACCTCCTCCCCTGCCTGGTGGGTGGCGGGCAGCAGGCAGCCCTGTGGTCAGACCGCTTCCTGGCCTCTTGTGGTGGGCCTGGCAGCGAGGCCTGCATGCCTGCTAATAACTGAGGGAGGTGAACTGCCCCCTTCTTCAAAATGTCAGGTGCTACAGCCTCTTGTGCTTTTGCAAATGAATTTGCGTTCTCTAACACTGCCAAAACCCACTCCAGTGTTCTTGCCTGGAGGATCCCAGGGACGGGGCAGCCTGGTGGGCTGCTGTCTTTGGGGTCGCACAGAGTCGGACACGACTGAAGTGACTTAGCAGCAGCAGCAGCCACACTGCAAAAGAGAAAGAGGAATGTAAAGGTTTCAGGGTAGTGCCAGGGTAGGATTTGTGTAGAATTCTGGTGAACTCATATTTTCCTCATCGGAAAAACAGTGCAGCCTAATTGCTCATTTTCAAAAATGTTTGCTAAATAGTAGAGATGGAATGGTAATTTGTAATTTGCTGTGTGAGAAGGGTTGTTTAAAACAGACGTCTTTATTTTGGTTTAATATGTCACATTCCTTACGGTTTGCTTTGAACCTAAAAATTATACCCAGAGTAACATCGTGTATTTATAGGGTTTGAAGTACTATGTATTTTGTAAACACGAGTCAGACTTAGATTTTTGTTTTTAGAAGCATGGAGTCTTGATTTCTGCCAAGATTCTTTGCAACGTACTTATTTCTTTCCAGTTCTGCTAGAGAGTTTTTATTAGTAATTATTTATACTGTTCCAAGCGCACAGAAGTTCGTAAGTCGTAAGGCAGTGACCTCATACCTTCGCCCCAGAAGCCACGCCGGCTAACGTTTGGGTGTGTTTGCCTGAGGCCTTTCTTGCGCGGCGCTGCGGTCACTGTGGAGGTGGTCCCCTCTGTGTCCCTCCGGTCCACTCTGCGTGCGCCCTCAGAGGCCCTACCTGGACGCAGGTGTGTGTCCTTCCGCTCCAAGGGATGGTCCGTTTGATTCCCGAGGGGTGGCGTCTCCTAGGAAGCCGCGGCTTGAAGATCAGTGTGAGGGCGGCTTAGTGGCCGTGTGTCCATCAGGAGCGGTGGCCCTGCAGCCCTTCCCACCACACGCAGCCCGAGGTCCCCCTTACGTGAGTGTTCACTCAGGGTCCGTGTCCTTTCGGGGCACGTGTTCTACTTCAATGAAGAGTTTACTAAAATAATTAATATTGGTTTAAATGCATGAAAGTTTCTACCCAAGAACCTTCAACATGGTCTGACTTTTTTTTTAGATTCATTCTCAAGAAAATATGTATAGAGTTGCTGAGAAAGTATTATATAGATTGGGTTGAAAATCTGATTTGCCAAGTCATTGAGGGGAAGAGGTCTAAAAGCTGATCCTGAGGTTGGGGAGGGCTCAGTGGCTTGTCTCAAGGGCTCTCTGTAGGCGCTTTTGTGCAGGTTATGAGGAAAGAAGTGGATGCCTCTGGGCCTACCTTCTCTACCCGTGAGGTTTTCTTTTTCTTGCTGACTTTAGCAACTTAATTGTGAAGAGTCTTGGGTGGGTCTTGTGTGCCTGCCGTTTGGGGGGCATTGAGGGTCAGAGATTGTTTATTCCTCTCCTGCTTTGGGGACTGGGCTTTTCCTGCAGCCACTGGGGCTTGCTCATTTTCAGCCTTTTTTCTTCTCCATATGCTTCATCTCTCACAGTTTCTTTTGCTCTCTGAGTTCACCGATTTCTTCTACAGTGTTTAATATGCCATTAGTTCCCTCCTGTGGAGTCTCACTTCAGAGGTTTGTTTTCTATTTCTAGCAGTCCCTCTCTGACCTTATGTAACCCTTCACTTCTCTCCTCATATATTCATGCTTTCCTTTAAACTCTTGAGCACGCTTTGCAGCATCTCAGATTGTCTTCAAGTCTGTATCTGCTAAGTCATCCTTGTCGTCCTTCTGGGTCCGTTCTGCTGACTGATTTTTCCCCTGGGCGTGGATCTCATTTCTGTATCATTCCTTGGCTAGTGATTTTTGAGTGGGTGCTCGATTTGGTTATCTTCCCTTGAAGAGTGTTGGGGTTTGCTTTAACTGACTGTCAGGCCACTTGGGGATTGGCTTGATCCCTTTGAGGCTTGTTTTAGGCTTTTTCAAAGGACACATCTAAAGTAGCATTCACTCTAAGCTTAGCCCCACTACTGATGGCTGACACATGTGGAGTCTCCTTCGAAGGCCAGGTGTTCAGCCAGAACCAGTGGGGACTCAGAAATCTCACAACCCTGGGTGGGTTCTGGGAGCACGAAGTCTGCAGCTCCCAGCTTTGCTGTTCCTGGGCTCTCAGGGTTGCCTCCTGTGTGTGCAGGCTCCGTCCTGAGCGCTCCAGGCTCCGTCCCCCTCGTCAGGGCAGCGCCAGCCCCTCCTGGACAGGGCAGTGTGTGCGGGGCTTGGGGCACACGCGCAGGGCACCCTCACACGTGACCTGAGACGCTGCCTTGGCTGGGGTGGATTTATAAAATGTAGGTAACACATCTAGAAAGCAGTGTATCTGACAGCCGGGTGATTAAATAATTACACACAGTTACATTTTACATTTGTCACTTCATGGCAAATAGAAGGAGGAAAAAATGGAAGCAGTGACAGACTTTATTTTTTTGGGCTCCAAAGTCACTGCAGACAGTGACTGCAGCTGTGAAATTAAAAGACACTTGCTGCTTGGAAGAAAAACTGTGACCAACCTAGACAGTGTATTAAAAAGCAGAGACATTACTTTGCCAACAAAGCTCTGTCTAGTCAAAGCTATGGTTTTTCCAGTAGTCACCTGCAGATATGAGAGTTGGACCGTAAAGAAGGCTGAGCACCAAAGAATTGATGCTTTTGAACTGCGGTGTTGGAGAAGACTCTTGAGAGTCCCTTGGACTGCAAGGAGATCCAACCAGTCCATCGTAAAAGAAATCAGTCCTGAATATTCATTGGAAGGACTGATGCTGAAGCTGAAGCTCCAATACTTTGGCCACTTGGTGCGAAGAGTCAACTCATTGGAAAAGACCCTGATGCTGGGGAAGATTGACGGCGGGAGGAGAAGGGGGCGACAGAGGATGAGATGCTTAGACAGCATCACTGACTCAGTGGACGTGAATTTGAGCAAGCTCCTGGAGGTGGTGGGCGGCACTGGGTTGTAGTTTAGCTTGCAGGGCCGTGATGACTGGTGGGGTGAGCACCATTGTGTGTTGCTGGTCACTGGCATGTCCTCTTTTGTGAAGTGTCCGAGCAGGGCCTCTGCCCATTTTCCTCCTGGGTCGTCTGCCCTTCCTTGCTGGTTTGTAGGAAATGTTGAAACATATCCTGGACTTGACTCACACTGAGTTCATATGTTCAGGTGAGTCTCTGCAGCTTGCCTGTTCATTCTCCTCATGCTCTTTTGATGACCATCAGTTTTTCATCACTTTCTTTTTTATATCCTTTAGAGCAGGGGTTGCCCTTCCCAAGACCATGAAGGTGAAACCATGAAGCTTTAATCTTTTACAGTGAAACCTCCTGCCATCTGAAACTGATTTTTGTATGATGTGAGTTAGGGGACAGGATTCACTTTCCCTGTGAAGCCCGGGTGACCCAGTTCCATCTATTGAAAAGGCAAATCCTCTCCCCACTGAACAGACGTGGTGTCTTTATCAGGTAATCGTATATTTGTGGGTCTGTTTCTGGCCTCTGTCTTCTGTTGCGTTGGTTTCTTCGTCATTGGAGCAGTACCTCATGTAATAATCACTGTCATGCAGTCTGCACTTAGAGGTCTGCTTGTATAGTCTTGAGATTGCTTGGCATTTTCTGGCACATTTTGAAGCCATTAGTGGGTTGCTGGTGGTTTTCCAGAGTCACCTTTCTTCTCTCTGAGCTGGTGGAGACACAAGACTTTTGGAATTTGTGTGTGGTGCTTTTCCTGGAAGTGGTGGCACAAGCCACGCTGGTATTAGGACAGCTGGGTTTTTTTATGTTTTGTGACTGGACCTTTGTGGTCCTCATTGTGTCTTCTTTTCTAAAAATCTTCAGGTCATTCCCCCAGGAGTAAATACTAAATCTGGCTGGGTTTGTTTGCCTTTTAAAAAGCCATCCCTTCTAGATGAGTTAACGTCTATCGGTATCTAAAACCAGCATGAAGTGAGCTGACTTCAGGCCATTGTGTCACCCTCAGACATGCTTTGTTCAGAGGAGGGGAGGGGAAGCCTTGTGACAGAAGTGACCCCTGATGTGAGTCGGGGGGGGGTGGGAGGAGCCAGGAGGGAGCAGAGAAGGACCCGTGGGGCCGTGGAACCCTGGAGAGGATGGTGCTCTGCCTGCGAAGACACCTCCATGGGCGCCAGTCACGGCGTTGGCGGGCGAGAGGGGCAGGGCCGGGAGAAGCAGGTGACAGGCAGGAAGACACGCTGTGACTCTCGAGCGGCTCCTCAGGCTCCAGGTGGGACCATGGTGTCGAGAGCGGGGTAAGTGGGTGCCAACGCTGGAAGCGGTCAGGCCTGGGAGTGTGAGCTTGGGGGTCTTCAGTCTGCTGGTGGGTTTAGTGCTGGGAGAGGCTTGAGTGATGGGAGGTCATGAGAAGACGAGGCCCAAACCTGCGAGATCAGTGGGCAGCGGAGGACGGTGGAGGCGGCATCGTCAGAGGTGCTGGGGTGTGTGGCGAGTCTCGAGTGTGGGCGGCTCCGGTCTCTGTAATGTGGGCACCAGGACCCGCTGTGCAGAGTTACTGTGAGAACTGTGATGCCCTTGGAGCAGCACATGACACGTACATTAGTAAAGAGCTGCCAGTTTTATGTTGGCATCCCTGTTGCTGTTTCACCGCGTTTCTGGTAGAAGTGGCCCTAGGAGGGGATAAGACTTCCTAGAAGGACTAGGCAGAGAGAAGAACCCAGGACAGGTCACAGAGCAAATGGCAGGGAAAGGGCATCAGAGGAGAAAATCTCTCCGTTTAGATTGTTTAAAATTCAACATTAGAACACACAGGAAGATTGAAAAAATTAAATAAATTAATCTTTTTCTTGAGTAGATTCTAAGAAAAGAGAAAATTGGTATGGCGATAATAACATCACGCAAAATAATTCAAGTTAAAAACCTATAAAAAGAACAAAGCAGGCAATATACACCAAAAATAAGAGTCTCTCACTTATCAACAAAGTTAGATGGCCTGCAATAAACATGGACAAGTATTCTTAGGGGAAGTCTATAATATACCTTTTCTAGAAGCTAAGAAATAGAATAAGATCATAGAGTATTTGAGTTATAAAACAGACAACTTATATTACACACACACACACACACACACACACACATATATACACATATATTACATTTTATACACACTCACACGCACATATATATGTTACACCCAATAGGGAATATACTTTCACTCCCAAAGGTAGGTGGAGTATCTACCAAAGTTGGCAGTATTCTACTCCAGAAATACAGTTCCTACAAATTTAAAATATGTTTATGGCATACAGGTCACATCTATTATCAGTGTAATTAAATAGAAGCCAGCTGAAAAAAAAACATACATAATTTGTAAGTTTGAAAGTTTAAAACTATATTTCCAAATAATCCATGGGTCAAGGAAAAAACAAAAATGGAAATTATATTACAGTTTAGAATGTTTAATAATTATAGTGCTGCACATTAACACCATGGAATATAGTCAAAGTGGTTTTCAGAGAAAATTTTGTAGTTTTAAATGTATATATTATAAAAAAGAAAAGTTGGAAGATACAGGAAATAAGCTTTCAACATAAAAACCTAAAGTGGGGAAAACATAACAAACTCAAATTAAGATTAAAGAAATAATAAGGATAAAGTAGAAATTAACAAAATGGCAAACAAAACAAACAGTATGTAACTGATGTAATTAGACCAAAAAAGAAGTCTCCAGTAAGTATGACCAAAGAAAAGAGGGAAAATATATCAAGAATGAAGAGGAAAGAAGACAAAGATAACATCAAATACAACAGAGAATTCTATGAATAACTTTATACTAATGCATCTGATTACCAGGTCAGTTGGACAAAGTTTAGGAAAATATGATTAACCTAAGAGGAAAGAGAAACATTGGTTAGATGAATCAACACAGGCAAAACTGATTTGGAAGCCAGAGATCTATACTGAAAAAGGCAACATGCCCAAACCAATTTATAGGTGAGTGTATCGGTCAGCTCAGGACAATGATGTTGCGGTAAGAAGTAATTCCAAACTCTCAGTGGCTCTGAAAAAGGAAAATTTCTTTCTTAGCTTTCATTATGTTTGACTGTGTTCTGGTCTACGTATTTTCACCCCAGGAGCCAGACTGTTGGAGCAGTTCCTCGTGGGGCCCTGTGGGTCCTGTGGCAGAGAGGAGGGGCGTGGCAGAAGCAGGCAGTGCCCGGCGTGGGCGGCACCTGTTACACGCTCACGTTCATTGGCCAAAGCCCGTCACAAGGCCAAGCCCGACACTGAGGCAGAGGGCGTGACAGCCCTCCCATGAGGAGGGGCAGCCAGCATTTTGTTTGGACTTCATGTGGTCTGCCACGCAGGGTACAGAAGATGGGAAGCCCCCCTGCTTATTTTGCAAAGCCAGCATAACCTTGATACCAAAACTGGACAAGGATAGCACAAAATTAAACCACTGGCCAATTTAACTTATGAACAAATACGGAAACTTCTTAAATAAAATTTTAGCAAATTGAATCCAGCTGTGTTTTTTAATTCATCTGTATGGACAGTAAAAGTGAAAGTCGCTCAGTCATGTCTGACTCTTTGCGACCCCATGGACTGTGTGTAGCCCGCCAGGTTCCTCTGTCTATGGGATTTTCCAGGCAAGAATACTGGAGTAGGTTGTCATGCCCTTCTCCAGGGGATCTTCCTGACCCAGGGATCAAACCCAGGTCTCCTGCATTGCAGGCAGATTCTTTACCATTTTAGCCGCCCTTATGCAGGGAATGCAAGGAGAGTTTAAAAATAGAGAATTTTCCACTGAAGTCGTGATTCATTGATTCAACAATTATTTTTAGGGCTCCTACTTTCTTCTAAAAACTGTTTTGCACACTGGGGATATATTGGTGAACAAAACAAAGCCCCTGCCTTCACGGGGTTTACATTTCAGTAAAGGAATATCACAGGCATATAGGCAGATTGCATTGTATGAGTAGATTAAAGGGGTAAGACTGTATGATTATCACAATAGAAACTAAAGGAGTATCTGGTAAAAAGAAGCCCCCATTCCACTTTTTAAAGTGAAGTATAGGTGATTTACAATATTATATATTGCAGGTGTACAATGTACTCACTCATAATTTTTAAAGATATACAGTACACCGTTTACAGTTATTATAAAGCATTGGCTGTACTCCTTGTGTTGTACATAATATCCTGTTGTTCACTCACTCAGTCGCGTCCGACTCTTTGTGACCCCATGGACTGCAGCACGCCAGGCCTCCCGGTCCATCACCAGTTCCTGGACTTTGCTCAAACTCATGTCCATTGAGCCGGTGATGCCATCCAGCCATCTCATCCTCTGTCGTCCCCTTCTCCTCCTGCCTCCAATCTTGCCCAGCATCAGGGTCTTTTCAAATGACTCAGCTCTTCATGTCAGGTGGCTAAAATGTTGGAGCTTCAGCTTCAGCATCAGTCCTTCCAGTGAATATTCAGGGTTGATTTCCGTTAGGATGGACCGGTTGGATCTCCTCGTTGTCTAGGTGACTCACCAGAGACTCTCCAACACCACAGTTCAAAAGCATCAGTTCTTTGGTGCTCAGCCTTATTTATGGTCCAGCTCTCACATCCGTACATGACTACTTGAAAAAACACAGCTTTGATTCTACAGACCTTTGTTGGCAGTGATGCCTCTGCTTTTCAATATGCTGTCTAGGTTTCTCATAGCTTTCCTTCTAGGAGCGGGTGTCTTTTAATTTCATGACTGCAGTCACCATCTGCAGTGATTTTGGAGCCCACGAAAATCTGTCACTGTTTCCACTTTTTCCCCATTTATTTGCTATGAAGTGATGGGACTGGATGCCATGATCTTCGTTTTTTTTTTTTTTTGAATGAAGTTTAAACCAGCTTTTTCACTCTCTTCTTTCAACCTCATCAAGAGGCTCTTTAGTTCCTCATTGCTTTCTGCCATTAGAGTGGTGTCATCTGCATCTCTGAGGTTGTTGACTCCAGCTCGTGCTTCATCCAGCTGATATTTTGCATGATGTGCTCTGCATGTAAGTTACATAAGCAGGGTGACAATATACAGTCTTGTACTCCTTTCCCAATTTTCAAGAAGTCCGTTGTTCCATGTCCGGTTTTGTTGCTTCTATACAGTTTTCTCAGGAGGCAGGTAAGGTGGCCTGGTTCAGTTCAGTTCAGTCGCTCAGTTGTGTCCAACTCTTTGCGACCCCGTGAACCGCAGCACGCCAGGCCTCCTTGTCCATCACCAACTCCCAGAGTCCACCCAAACCCATGTCCATTGAGTCAGTGATGCCATCCAACCATCTCATCCTCTGTCGTCCCCTTCTCCTCCTGCCCTCAATTTTTCCCAGCATCATGGTCTTTTCAA
>JADEYB020000017.1:45503468-45520265 GCA_015832495.2 Alces alces | reverse complement strand
ATTTCAAATCCTAAAAGATGATGCTGTGAAAGTGCTGCACTCAATATGCCGGCAAATTTGGAAAACTCAGCAGTGGCCACAGGACTGGAAAAGATCAGTTTTCATTCCAGTCCCTAGAAAGGCAATGCCAAAGAATGTTCAAACTACTTTACAGTTGCACTCATCTCACACACTAGCAAAATAATGCTCAAAATTCTCCCAGCTAGGGTTCAACAGTACGTGAACCATGAACTTCCAGATGTTCAAGCTGGATTTAGAAAAGGCAGAGGAACCAGAGATCAAATTGCCAACACCCGTTGGATCATCAAAAAAGCAAGAGAATTCCAGAAAAACATCTACTTCTTCACTGACTATGCTAAAGCTTTTGACTGTGTGGATCACAATAAACTGTGGAAGATTCTTCAAGATATGGGAATACCAGACCACCTTACCTGCCTCCTGAGAAACCTGTATGCAGGTCAAGAACCAACAGTTAGAACCAGACATGGAACAACGGACTGGTTCCAAATTGAGAAAGGAGTACGTCAAGGCTGCATATTGTCATCCTGCTTATTTAACTTCTACGCAGAGTACATCATGAGAAACGCTGGGCTGGATGAAGCACAAGCTGTAATCAAGATTGCTGGGAGAAACATCAATAACCTCAGATATGCAGATGACACCACTCTTATGGCAGAAAGTGAAGAGGAACTAAAGAGCCTCTTGATGAAGGTGAAAGAGGAGCGTGAAAAAACTGACTTAAAACTCAACGTTCAGAAAACTAAGATCATGGCATCTGGTCCCATCACTTCATGGCAAATAGATGGGGAAACAATGGAAACTGACAAATTTTGTTTTCTTGGGCTCCAAAATCACTGCAGGTGGTGACTGCAGCCATGAAATCAAAAGATGTTTGCTCCTTGGAAGAAAAGCTATGACAAACTTAGGCAGCATATTAAAAAGCAGAGACATTTCTTTGCCGACAAAGGTCTGTGTAGCCAAAGCTATGATTTTTCCAGTAGTCATGTATGAATGTGAGAGTTGGACCATAAAGAAAATTGAGCGCCAAAGAATTGATGCTTTTGAACTGTGTTGTTGGAGAAGACTCTTGAGAGTCCCTTGGACAACAAGGAAATCCAACCAGTCCATCCTGAAGGAGATCAGTCCTGAATATTCACTGGAAGGATTGATGCTGAAGCTCTAATACTTTGGCCACCTGATGCAAAGAACCAACTCATTAGAGAAGACCCTGATGCTGGGAAAGATTGAAGGCAGGAGGGGAAGGGGACGACAGAGGATGAGATGGTTGGATGGCATCACCGACTCGACAGACATGAGTTTGATCAAGCTCCGGGAGCTGTTGATGGGCAGGGCAGCCTCGTGTGCTGCAGTCCATGGGGTCACCAAGAGTCAGGGATGACTGAGCGACTGAACTGACTGATGACTGCAGCGTTACAGAAGCCCAGCCAGGAGGAGTGGGGGTGCTTCCTCCAGGACTCACCTGTGTCAGGTGGAGCTGGGTTGGAAACTCCTGCTCCCAGGACATAGCTTGCCACAAAGCAGACTTTGAACAAACCTATGTTGAAATGTCCATCTTAGCATCCCATCCAGTTTTAGGATGACAACGTGAGGAATGGTTGGTTCCTGGTGTGGTGGAGCCCTGACCTTGACTTATTCCGTGGAAGAGTTAGGCTTGAATGATCCCCGGGGCCGGTGGGGGGAGAGAGGGCACACCTGCCAGGTGGGCGCTTCAGCGTTTATTTATTTTTTTGCACCGTGTTAATTTTTTTCAGCCTGAAACTATATCAGACTCAAAGTTTGCTGCTGTAGCACAAAGAACTTCTCCTATACCATTTGAAAGTAAGTTGCTGATATGATGCGCTTATCATCTTAAATACTTTAGAGTCAATTTCTTCCAGAGGAATACATTTTCTTGCAAAATCAAAATACAACTGTCGAAATTAGGAACTTAACGCCGATACATTACCACGATCTTGTCCTCACAGTCTATTCATTTCAGCAGTTCGTGGTGAATTTCAACTCTACAGTGAAAGGATCCAGTTCAGAATCACACTTTGCTTTTAGTTGTCGTGGTTCTTCTGTCTCCTTCAGGAGAAGAGTTCCTCCTTCTGCCCTTGCTTTTCACACTTGTGCCGCTCTTGAAGGCTGCAGGCCACTCCTTGTGTAGGTGCTGCCTCAGTGTGGGCCACCGCTGCCTTTAGCTCTGCCCACTGGAGACGTCCAGACCACTGGTGCGGGCTTTGGGACGCTCGCGCCTCGTCAGTACGCCTCGTGCAGGAGAAGGGGCAGGAGAGCTGCCTGTCTTCCCGAGTACGGGCCAGGGAGCCGGGCATGGGGCCTGAAGACCCCATGGAACAGGAGCCAGCCTGGTGACCAGGTTTTGGGAGCCTGGGATAAGGGACTTGTTAAATTTGATTGCTTTATTTGAAAATCACATCAAAGCTACAAGTATTGTTTAGTTTTGCACCTGACATATTGCCTTCCTTATTGAGATTATATGAGACCCCGGGCCAGAGTCGCACAGGCTGCGCCTGAGATGGGAGCCCGCCTCTCCGTGTCTCTGTGGCTCCTCTGCACTCGGCGCCCTCCCTGCGGGAGGGGGCGCTCCGGACGACCCCACAGCCTTGCCCCTTTTCCCTCTCTGCTGGCCCCGCCCTGTGGGGGTGCCTGGTGCCCAGCGACCTGGTCCCCGTGCCGACCTGGGCTCCCCGCCGCGCCTGTGGTTTCCGTCCTCGGCTGAGGGCGGGGTCAGCGCCCGGTCTGCATCTGCCTCGTGGAGCCCCCAGTTCGGGTCCTTGGGCTTCTGCATTGAGCAGCGGCCTGCAGACAGGGTCGGGCCACAGCAGGGGGCTCTGAGCTTCGCGTGTGGCCCTTGGCCCCTGTGTGAAAGGAGGTCTTCATGGAGTGTGTGGTTTTAATCGCTGAAATGAAATACATTAGCTTCATGAAAGAATTACTAAGTGAATAATGTAAGTTTTTCCATTCAAATCAACGAAGTTGATTAGGGCTCATCTTTGAAAAGTGTCCTGTCTCTTGTTGGTGAGTCCCAGGGACCCCCTGTGGTCAGGTGCTGGTGAGTGGGCAGCCACGTGCGGCCTCGGTTGCTATCTCCGCACCTCGCATCCTGGGCCCTCAACGTGACAAGTGCCAGCGTCCCCTCTGCATGTTGCCTCACTTCCCACACTGACCCTTTTTGGTTGCCGTTCTGCCCACTCGCGGCCTCACGAGCACTCCCGGCGTCTCACCCCCATCTGCTTGGCATTTCAGTCTCCAGAAGGACTTGTGTCATTTCAGACCCAGGGAGTTTGTTCTGCTTTGCTCTGCCAGAATAGTTATAACTCGACTTTTCTGATGTTGACTGCAGGAGGGACCCAGACGTAGGTTTCTCCCGTCTGGGCACACGTGTCTGGTGGCCCTGGGGGGTACACGCAAGGACGCTGCACGCCGAGGGCTGCTCCGTTCCACTGGGGGCGATGGCCTGCTCTCCGGGGTGCGACCTCTGGCCAGGAGCGTCCCGTGGAACACGCGGACGCCTTCCCAGCGCCGTCACCGGCTGACCTCACGTGTCACAGCTCGGCAGCCTCGCCTGTAGAATGGGTTGATGGACCAACAGTTGGTGGACTGCGGTCTGAGGAGTGCCGTCAGGCTCCACAGTCCCGCTCATTGTCGGCAGGGCTCTGTAAACAGGGGCAGGCCTTTCACGGAGAGGAGCTGGGCCGCCTGCCCGAGGCTGCACCAGGTCAAGCAGGACGCGGCCTGAGGTCTCTCTTGCCTGTTCTTACCCATGTTCTCTTTCTCCCCAGTGACCAGGCCACTCACGGGGGTTGCCTGTGCGATTTCTTTAAGGAAAGAAGGGCTGCATCTTTAAATCTGTAAAGCATACCAGGGCTGCAGCTGGGGACTGAAGCGAACACGCTCCAGGTGACTGCTGCAGGGTGTGGCAGGGTGGGGCAGACACGGGCACACGGCTGACGAGGGTGGGGCGGGGGGCTGGCAGCCCTTCTGGGCTTCTGCCTCGCGGTATGGGACACTCGGGCATGGTCCAGAATTCTGAGTCCACGCCTGGCGTTCCAGGTTGTCCGAAGAGTCTTCTTAACAGTGTGCTAGCTTCTTTGACATCTTCTCAATATTTGGATGCACGGTGTAAATATCTGCTCTTGGCCCAAGCCCTGTATTTGTTCGTTCCTCCCCTAATAGGGGAAACCAAGGCGTAGCAATACTCAAGTCCTTGCAGTGTATCGCGCGACGCTGCCCAAAGCCACAGTGACCCATGTGGGCGCGAGTCTCCCCCGGGCCCCCCGGAGCCAAGTTGCACCGTTGCAGTGACCGTGTGGCAGGTATTCTCAAGGTCTGGTCGGTTTGAAGGGTGGACCAGTTCACTAGCAAGCACAGGCTTTAAAAAGTAAATGATGTGACATTAAAACTCAGAGTCCTGCACCCAAGACTGTACATTTCACTGTATGTGGATCTTATCTCAGAAACTGTAAAGAAAGACTGAACTCTCATTAGTGGTTTTGTTTTGGGCAAGTGTGTGTTTATCGGCTCTTAAAGAATGTTTTGTGTGCTCCAGCAAATGAGTAAATACACCAAGAATCAGGGGAACCCAGCTCTCCACTGCTGGGATGGAGTTACAGAACTGGAGAAGGAGGATGTCCTGGGGTTGGGTCAGAGCTTGAGGTATCACTGTGAACTCGTGGCTTTAGTGGATGTGAACATGTAGAAATAAATAAATAGATGTGTACCTGTGTATTCACACAGAAGAAAAGTTATAATCAACCTAGACAGCATATGAAAAAGCAGAGACATTACTTTGCCAACAAAGGTCCATCTAGTCAAGGCTATGGTTTTTCCAGTGGTCATGTATGGATGTGAAAATTAGACTACAAGAAAGCTGAGTGCCAAAGAATTGATGCTTTTGAACTGTGGTATTGGAGAAGACCCTTGGACTGCAAGGAGCTCCAACCAGTCCATCCTAAAGGAAATCAGTCCTGAATATTCATTGGAAGGATTAATGCTGAAGCTGAAACTCCAACACTTTGGCCACCTGATGGGAAGAACTGACTCATTAGAAAAGACCCTGATGCTGGGAAAGACTGAAGGCGGAAGGAGAAGGGGGTGACAAAGGATGAGATGGCTGGATGGCATCACCAACTCGATGGACATGAGTTTGAGTAAACTCTGGGAGTTGGTGATGGACAGGGAAGCCTGGCATGTTGCAGTCCATGGGGTCGCAAAGAGTCGGACATGACTGAGCGACTGAACTGATCTGATTTGAACTGTGTATCGTAGGCACGTGTGGGTATGTGTGTTAGTGTTTATTAGCTCTGTCTGCTGGATGGGCCTGAGGGCAGTGCGACTCCCCAGCAGCAGTGAGTGGCTCTTGTGTCCAGATCTTGCTGTCTAAACCCCTCTCCTCAGTGAAAGGAACTGGGCTTCTTGGAGCAAAGACTGATTTCCTGGGCTGGAGCAGGGAACGGACAACATGAGCCCCACGCGCCTCCTCTGCCAGGAAATGAGGAGGTGCTCAGTGCGTGCCGAGGGCTTACCAGAAGGACCAAGTCCCAGCTCGGAGGAAGGCAAGCATGAAAGAAAAACAGGTCCGGTGTTTGTGGGTTATACACCGTTGGGTGAAACAGGCCCGCTGAGTGCATACTGATACAGATGAGCAAGCTTGTAGCAAGGGGGGAGAAGGGGCACTCTCGCAGAGTTGAGTGGAGGAGGACTGGTGGCCTCAGGAAGTCTCCCCTGGATGCTGAAATGCAGGAGCAGGCTCCGTCCACCATGTGAGAGCCTCCACCGTGGAGAAGCCTGGATCCCCGACCAACAGCGCCAGGGCCGCCTGCAATGGGCTGACCCCTGCCCTCCTGCAGAGACACGCCAGGAGGATACACGCGGGGAACCGGCCAGGTCAGCCGGGGACACCAGGCCGCCCAGGCTGAGAGCCGTGCTCACACGACGGGCCCACGTCTGGGTCTCGGGAACAGAGGGGCCGGGAGCTTTTAAAGACGCACAAGCCCTGAGCAGTGCTGACTTGGACCCTGGACCGGGAAGTAGCCAGAAAGAGCCTTGCTGATGAAACGGGGAGTCACGCTGTGTGACTTTCCCCAGCTTTGATGGCTGTGCTCTGGCTATGAAAGGGAATGTCCCCGCTCTTCAGAAATTCACACCAAAGTGTTCAGGGGCCAAGAGGCATGCTGTCTCCAGCTTAATCTCCGGTTTGGGAAGAGCTACCAGCGTTTGTGTTCAGACAGGGAGAAGGGGAGGGAGTGAGCAGGAGGGGGAGGTCACACAGCCAACAGGGCAGGACCGGATGCCGCTGAATCGGGGTGAAGGGCCCTTTACTGTCTCTGTAACTCTCTGCAAGTTTTAATTTATACCAGAACGAAAATTTGCCCGCACAGAGCGGCACCTGTGGCCCTAAGGGAGGGGTACCAGGGGAGGCGTTTTCGTGCTCCAGTCTGTATGCTGTCCCCGGGGGCATCAGCCGTACCCGTGGCCAAGCCCCTGGGCAAACGGCGGGCATGGCCCGACTCCGCGCATGCCCTCCTGAGCTCTGCTGCCTCCTCGCTGGCACGTGGCTGCGCCTTGGAAACTTGAGATCAGAAAGGGCTTGCTGGGAAGGTGGCTCCCCGGGGGCTGGGCTGCGGCCTTACAGCCTCTCCCCGAATTGTTCCCTTGGAGGACGCTGAGATTAATTTGACGTCTTGTTTAGCAGAGCTGTCACCCAGTTTATGCCGCAGAGTCCATCGGAAAATCCGGAGCAGACCCCCCGCCCCTGTGTTTGTAAACAGAGCCTTCACCACACAGTCACATGTGTGCTTTGCTTTGACCTCACAGTGCTCCTGATGGTTTAGAAGTGGTTCAGTCTGGGCTGGCTGCTCACCACCTAGTGAAGGCTTATTCCTGAATCTGAGCTTTGGGTGGTCACCTTCTCATTACAGACTGAAATTTTGTTAATAGGGAAATAAGAGTTTTATCATGAGACGTATGTTTTCCCTTCATCACCGCTGGCTTAACAGAAAGGATTCCCTGAGGCCCGAGGGCTTCAGCTCCAGCCCTGGAGCCTCAGAGAGCAGCCTTGGGAGCTGCTCCGCCTGCTAAATAATTCAGCCTCCTCGGCAGCCGCCGGCGAAAGGTCTGCTCTGAATTATGGATGCGTCTTTGTGAGGCTTTGTGTTAAGTATACTGTGCCTGCTTCTCCCTGTGCTGAAGGGAGAGACTCGCCTTTGTCAGCCTGGGGACGGGCGTCTCTGGAGAAAGTGCACTAATTTGCCTCCTCGGGGAGCTGAGCTCTGGAGGAATGTCTCTCTGTGTGGCCTCAGCCTTTGCCCGGGGCCCCGGGGGCTGTGCCGGCTGACCCTGGTATGGATTCAGAGGGGTGGTTTGCGGTGAATGGTTGGAAGTATTTGGTTAAGTGGCATCACAGTGGCTCTTATCAGCTCTGTCCAGGTAAATCCCTCTGGTCTGCGCCCTGTCGTGGTTGGCGGGGGCAGGCAGACCGCGCGGGCTCCAGGTATGTGTGCGGGGGTGGGGGCGCGGCTCACAGGCAGGCGGCTGTTAAGCCTATAGCCTGACCATGAATTGGGACTTAAGTCTTTACAGTGCTGGAGGTTACGGTGGATGAGATATTATGAGATAATGATGGGAGAGAGCCTTGAGTTACAGAATTATCCGTAAAACGTTCATGCAGGGGCGGGCCTCAAGGCATTTGCCACAGGGTAACCTGCGTGTTAGTCCAGCCAATGTAGGGGTCATGGCGTTCCCATTTTCAGCACATCTGATAGACTTCATAAACTTCCTCATCAGGAAAGCATTTCTTTGAATCAAACTGATCGAAAGGGGGAAAAAACAACAACAACAGAGACAACAGAACCCAGGAAACCTCTCGGAAGCGAAGCTGAGAGGTGGGAGGTGGGGGTCTTCCATAGGGTCTTCCTCTTGGGTTGGAGGATGCCTGTGGGTTTTCCAAACACCGGACACCCCAGGGACTGTACTGGCCTTGGAGTTGGGGTGGGAACCCTGGTTTTGGGAGGAATTTCACTTGTATTCAAGGGTAGTCCTTCCACAAATGTGCGTCGTTTTCCATGTGTTGAGAGCTGAAAGGTGCTGTGAATTGTGAAATTCAGAATCTGACAGTGCATGTCAAAGGCCAGGGGACTGTCCATGTGTGTGGACACACGGACGTGCTTGGGTTTTGTCGTCCCCAGGGGGCTCTGCACCCGGCCGGCGGGTCCCCGACGAAGGCCCACCAGGAGGTCTTATGGTGACAAGAACCGTAGGCACATGCTCTGTGTCCCCGGGGAGTGTCTCTAATTCTCCCCTCTGAAGCGGATGCAGGCTCCCTGAGGTCTGGCTGAGGTCTGCAGAGTGGGGCTGCGTGGCCTGGCCCTGGGGTGCTCCCGCAGGGCCTCTGCCGTGCACCCTCCAAGCTCCGGCGCCGGAGTTGAGGCCCAGGGAGCAGGCATTCGGGTCCCAGAAACCGCAGCGCGGGGGTGTCTCCTGCAGGACGGAGGAGGAGCTCGTGGGGGTGGTGCGGGCGCTGGGTCCCTTTCTGACCGTGTGGGTCCCCACGCCCCTCAGGGGAGCAGTTTTCAGCTGAAGCGACTTCCTGGGGGGGCTCTGTCTGTAGGCGGAGCCCCCCGCCCCCCCACTCCCCTTCCCTACACCATCTTCCTGTGCAGGACGCCAGCGCCCCTAAGACTCCGCGCGGGGACGCCCGGCTCCCACCAGGAGTCTGTCAAGGCGGACCCCAGAGTGTGCTCCAGACCCACAGAGCCCGCACCCAGGGGCCAGGAGGTTCCTTTTATTCTGACTGTAAAGCGTCTTTATCGATGAGACTTTTAAAAACTAATCTTATTTATTTTCGGCCGTGCTGGCTCTTCGTGGCTTCGGCTCTTCTCTCGTTGCGGTCAGCCGCACGTGGGCTCCGTAACTGCGGCTCCCGGCTCTGAACCTCAGGCTCTGTAGCTGCTCTGAGGCACCTGGGTCTTCCCGCATCTGGGATGCAGCCTGCACTGGATTCTTTACCACCGGCCACTAGGGAAGCCCTCGATGAGACTTTTAAAGTGACAGCGGTTGATCTGTGAGTCCTAAACAGCAACTCGTATTTGCCCAGTCTTAATAGAAATGAGTCAGTGTACCGGTCATCTTTCCCTAAAGCGTGTATGCCGCGTTCCTCCTTCCCTTCCCTGACCCCTCCGCGAACCTGCGGCGTGGGGCCGGCACCCGCCTCCCTCCCGCCCTGTGTGCCTGCTCAGGGCCTGCTCCGTGTCGGAATTCAGACGCCTTGCCTTTGACAAGCAGAAGCTCTCACACCCTTGAAGGGTGCAGCTGCTTGGTCTGGAGCTTGCTGCCCACCTCTCCCCGCCCCCCATGCTCCACGCCGGCAGTCCTCTCAGCCCCGCCCCCACCCCCACCGTCCAGGCCACCAGTGCCCTCAGCCACCCCTCTGCCAGGGCAGCGCCCAGGGCCCCTCTCCACGGGCGGCCAGGAGGGCCAGGTCCCTCCTGTTACTATTACTATTATTACTTGTCTTATTTTCTAACACAGACGTGATGATTTTTTTCCAATATCTTTGACTGAAGTATAGTTCATTTACAACGTTGCGTTGATTTCTGCTGTACGGCAAACCAATTCAGTTACATTCCAACACATAGACACACACACATGCACACACACATATACATGTACATTCTTTTTAAAAAATATTCTTGTTCATTGGTTTATCCCAGGCTGTTGAGCATAGTTCTCTGTGTACAATAGGACCGTGTTGTTTATCCATTCTGCATATTCTTTGTTGTTGTTTGGTCGCTCAGTCCTGTGACTCTTTGTGACCCCATGGACTGCAGCACACCAGGCTTCCCAGTCCTATACCATCTCCTGGAGCTTGCTCAAATGCATGTCCATTGAGTCAGTGATGCCATCCAACCATCTCATCCTGTCATCCCCTTCTCCTCCTGCCTTCAATCTTTCCCAGCATCAGGGTCTTTTCCAGTGAGTCGCTCTTCCCATCAGGTGGCCAAAGTATTGGAGTTTCAGCTTCAGCATCAGTCCTTCCAGTGAATATTCAGGACTGATTTCCTTTAGGATGGACTGGTTTGATCTCCTTGCAGTCCAAGGGATTCTCAAGAGTCTTCTCCAACACCACAGGTCGAAAGCATCAATTTTTCGGTGCTCAGCTTTCTTCACAGTCCAACTTTCACATCCATACATGACCACTGGAAAAATAGGCAGGCCTTTGTTGGCAAAGAAATGTCTCTGCTTTTTAGTATGCTGTCTAGGTTTGTCATAGTTTTTCTTCCAAGGAGCAAGTGTCTTTTAATTTCATGGCTGCATTCCCATCCACAGTGATTTTGCAGCCCAAGAAAAGAAAATCTGTCACTGTTTCCCCATCTATTTGCCATGAAATGATGGGACCAGATGCCATGATCTTAGTTTTCTGAATGTTGAGTTATAAGCCAGTTTTTTTACTCTCCTCTTTCACTTTCTTTTTCCATTCATTTTTATTAGTTGTAGGCTAATTACTTTACAATATTGTAGTGGTTTTTGTCATACATTAACATGAATCAGCCATGGATTTACATGTGTTCCCCATCCCGTTCCCCCCTCCCTCCTCTTTCACTTTCATCAAGAGGCTCTTTAGTTCTTCACTTTCTGCCATAAGGGTGGTGTCATCTGCATATCTGAGATTATTGATATTTCATTCAGCCCGACATTTCGCATGACGTACTCTGCGTATAATTTAAATAAGCAGGGTGACAATATCCAGCCTTGACGTACTCCTTTCCCGATTTGCAGCCAGTCCATTGTTCCATGTCCAGTTCTAACTGTTGCTTCCTGACCTGCATACAGGTTTCTCAGGAGGCAGGTCAGGTGGTCTGGTATTCTCATCTCCTGAAGAATTTCCCACAGTTTTTTGTGATCCACACAGTCAAACAAAGGCTTTAGCATAGTCAGTGAATGTTTTTCTGGAATTCTCTTGATTTTTCTATGATCCAACAGGTGTTGGCAATTTGAACTCTGGTTCCTCTGCCTTCTCTCAGCCCAGCTTGAACATCTGGAAGTTCATGGTTTACGTACTGTTGAAGCCCGGCTTGGAGAATTTTGAGCATTGCTTTGCTAGCGTGTGAGATGAGTGCAGTTGTGCGGTAGTTTGAACATTATTTGGTATTGCCTTTCTTTGGGATTGGAATGAAAACTGTTTGTAGTCCTGTGGCCACTGCTAAGAGTTTTCCAAAGTTGCTGGCCTATGAAGTGCAGCACTCTGTATCATGTATGTTATGTGTTCTATACATGATAGCTCACATCTGCTCACCCCAGCCGCCCACGCACCCCTCCCCACCGCTCCCTCTTGGCAACCACAGCACAGTCGCCTGTGTCTGTGAGCCTGCTTCTGTTTTGTGAACAGGTCCGCTTGTGTCATATTTTAGACTCCACAGGTAAGTGACATTGTACGATATTTGTCCTTCTCTGTCTGACTTCCTTCAGTCAGTGTGACGATCTCTAGGCCCATCCATGTTGCTGCCAATGGCATGATTTCATTCTTTTTATGGCCAAATAATATTCTACCCTATACATGTGCCACATCTTCTTTATCCGCTCCTCTGCCAGAGGATGTGCAGGTTGCTTCCATGTCCTGGCTGTTGTGAATATTGCTGCTATGAACATAGGGGTGCTTGTACCTTTTCAAATTAGAGTTTAGTCTGTATTCATTCTCTGGAGTAGGATTGCTTGGAGCACATGGTTACTCTGTCTTTTAGTTTTCTGAACCTCCATACTGTTCTCCATAACATTAGCGCCAATTCACATTCCCACCAACACGCCCTTTCTCCACACCCTGTCCAACATGTATCATTTGTAGATGTTTTGATGGTGGCCATTCTGACTGATGTGAGGTAATACCTCATTGTAATTTTGATGTGTAGTTCCCTAATAATTAGTGATGTTCAGTATCTTTTTATGTGCTATAGGCCATCTGTAGGTCATCTTTGGAGAAATGTCTATTTAGGTCTTCTGTTCATTTTTTGATTGCGTTGTTTGTTTCTTTGTTGTTGGGTTGTATGAGCTGCTTCTATATTTTGGAGATTAAGTCCTGTCAGTTGCCTTGTTTGCAGGCATTTTCTCCCATCTTGCCCTTCCTTGCTTATCGCTACCTCCAGGGTGAAACCCACACAGCTCGGGTGTCCACCACCCGGCCCCGCTGACCCTGCCTTCGGGGCTCTCCTGCCGCTCGGGCGCCCAACCACCCCAGCTGTGAGCCGTGTGTCTCCAGCCCCAGGGCCTTTGCACATGCTCGTCCTCACGGAAGGCTTTTCTCAGGTTGGTTACCTTCTGTTCACCCCTCTGCTCTCAGTTCAGCCACGTGGCCTCAAGGGAGGAAAGCTGGAGAGTGTCTCGGGCTCATAGTCACAGTGTTTTCAGGAAGACTGCTTGTCTCATGAGGACAGCGTTTCTCAGCGTGGAGTGCAGCAGGAGCGCCTCCCGGCTCAGCCCCTGCGCCCCGACACTGGCTCTGGGTTCCCGTCGCTTTGGCCCTGTGGAGTGGGGTCTGCCGCGGCCCCTGCCTGGGGACTGACCGTGCTCTCCTCCTGCTCTTCTTGGGCTTCTTCATCTTTCTCCTTATGATGTTTAGTTGCTCTTAAACACACAGGAAACTCGGCCTTCAACTGTGTAACGTGTTACATGTATTTTCCAGTTTCTTGCTTGTCTTTTGACTTTGCTTGCAGTGTTTTTTACATACCGAGATTTCATTTTATTTTGTTGAGGTGTAGTTGACAGACCGCATTCGTTTCAGATGTACAACGATGGTTCGAAATGTGTATATATTGTAAAAGGATCACCACACAGTTGCAGAGCTTTTGAGATGAGAAGTTGTAGGGCTTCCCGGTGGGGGCTAGTGGTAAAGAACCTGCTCGCCAGTGCAGGAGATGTAAGAGACACAGGTTCGATCCCTGGGCCAGGAAGATGCCCTGGAGGAGGGCATGGCAACCCGCTCCAGTATTCCTGCCTGGAGAATCCCATGGACAGAGGGGCCTGGCGGGCTACAGTCCACAGGGTCCCAGAGTCGGACACGACTGAGCGCGCACACGTGGAGAGCCTGTCACGTGCTCTCTCGTGGCCATGCTCTCAGACGCGGTGCTGACTGTACTCACTCTGGATCCCGTCTCAGGGTTGGTTCATCTTGGGACTGGTGTTCGTGCCCTTGGGCCCCCCAGCCATGCTGCCCACCCCCGGCATCACACAGCCTGTTCTCACGCACGGAGACTCTGAGTCTGTCCCTCCAGCTCTGGGCAGGAGTGCTCTGGGGGTCCTCACTCGGCATTTCAGAGGACTCTGCTGTGCTCCCTCCTCGTGTTTCTCTGACTTCACTGTTCATGTCTGAGTCTTGGTCTGTGTGGGGTTTGTCCTGGAGCGCGCTGGGAGACCCCGCCCTGTTACTGTCCAGGCGGCCGCCGCTGGCCGGCAGTGCTCACTGGTGACCGATATGTCCTGTCGGCAGAGTGGACGCTTGTGCAGGACGCGGTGTGCCGTGCGTCTGACGTCGGGTGGGGTGGCCCCGCCTCTGTCTTGTGTAGCTGTCCTCACAGATCTCCACACTCGGTTTTGTCCAGTTCTGATAAAGCACATGTGGGGAAGTGTGTCGGGAGGAGAGACTGATTCAGGGGGTGAGCATCTCTGTTGTTCAGTCAAACGTGGAGCCGTGGGGTCTTCCAGGACCCCAGCCCCAAGGAGAGACGGGAGGGGTGTGTGTGTGTGTGAGCCGGCCTGTGAGTGTGTCAATGTGTGTGTGAGTGAGCCGGCCTGAGTGTGTCAGTGTGAGTGTGAGCCTGCCTGTGACTGTGTCAGTGTGAGTGTGAGCCTGCCTGTGAGTGTGTCAGTGAGTGTGAGCCGGCCTGTGAGTGTGTCAGTGTGAGCCGGCCTGTGAGTGTGTCAGTGAGTGTGAGCCAGCCTGAGTGTGTCAGTGTGAGTGTGAGCCTGCCTGTGAGTGTGTCAGTGAGTGTGTTAGTGTGTGTGTGAGCCTGCCTGTGAGTGTGTCAGTGAGTGTGAGCCTGCCTGTGAGTGTGTCAGTGTGAGTGTGAGCTAGCCTGTGAGTCAGTGTGAGTGTGAGCCGGCCTGTGAGTGTGTTAGTGAGTGTGAGCCGGCCTGTGAGTGTGTCAGTGTGTGAGTGTGAGCCTGCCTGTGAGTGTGTCAGTGTGAGTGTGAGCCTGCCTGTGAGTGTGTCAGTGTGTGAGTGTGAGCCGGCCTGTGAGTCAGTGTGAGTGTGAGCCGGCCTGTGAGTGAGTCAGTGTGAACCGGCCTGTGAGTGTGTCAGTGAGTGTGAGCTGGCCTGTGAGTGTGTCAGTTTGTGAGTGTGAGCCGGCCTGTGAGTGTGTCAGTGTGAGTGTGAGCCTGCCTGTGAGTGTGTCAGTGTGTGAGTGTGAGCCTGCCTGTGAGTGTGTCAGTGAGTGTGAGCCGGCCTGAGTGTGTCAGTGCATGCAGAACCGGAGCTTTCCTCGTGCGGGTCTGTGTGTCGGGCTCTAGCAGAGCAGGTCTGGACAGTGTGTGCGTGGGTCCTGCTCGCTGCTGGGCACTGCGGTGTGCTGAGTGACGTGCGTGTCTCTTTGGGTGCCCCTTGCTGGTGCCCTTGTCCTCTGCTCCGCCCACCATCACCTGGCCCCGGCCCCGGGCGCCTCAGGACCCCGGGCGGACTCAGCTCGCTCCCTGTGGCGCCCGCAGCCAGGCTGGCCGCGACCTGGGAGCGCCCTTGCCGGGGTGCGCCTCTGCCACAGGAGGCACGTTCTGTCTCGTCCCCAGTGCCTGATGGCGTGGTGGCAGCGTGGGCACTCCCCTCTGCCCAGAGGGGACGGCTCGGGGAGGCGGCGGGCGGAGGGCAGGGCCGTGGTGAGCGAGGTGTGTGTGGCCCGCAGAGCTGACCGGCGCCGACCTGAAGGACTGCGTGAGCAACCACAGCCTCAGCAGCAATGCCAGCCTGCCCAGCGTGCAGAGCTGCCGGCGTCTGCGCGAGCGGAGGGTGGCCAGCTGGGCCGTGTCCTTTGAGCGCCTTCTGCAGGACCCACTCGGCGTTTGCTACTTCTCCGTGAGTCTGACGGGCAGCGGGCACCCCTTCCAGCCGGACTGGGCAGGCAGGGCAGGCGTCTCCCCCTCCTGCCTCAGCCCCAGACTCTCAGGCCCAGGGTCAGAGGGAGCCTCTATCTGCTGCATCAGGGCCTCCGTGAACCCTCATCCGCTGCCTGCGAGCTGGGTCTGCCCTCGGGAGGGATTCTCGGCTCCTTGGGCGTCCCCAGCCTTTGGGTTTGTCTCTAGGGGAACTCTGGAGAGGCGCTTGGCACCTCTGGTTTCTGTGAAAGGGGAAAATCAGAGTAAAGTGGGGAAGAGACAGCCTAGTGGTGAGGTCCCCCGACCACTGACGGGCCCTCTTCTGAGGACCATGTGATGGTTAATCAATGGTGTTTTCCTTAGGATTTTCTGAGGAAGGAGTTCAGTGAAGAAAACATTTTGTTCTGGCAGGCCTGTGAATATTTTAATCATGTTCCCGCACATGACAAAAAGGAGGTAGGTTTTTCGGACGGGGATGTGGGGTCGGGGGTGGAGGGCGGGGGTTTCAGTGGAGGTTCACACCTAGTGCGGTCTGAAAAGTCCACCCACAACTTTCACACGATTAAAAAAAATGCCTCTTTCAGAATGTTTCTTAATATATGTGATATTTAATTTTGCCTAAACTTAGCTTTCATAAATGCCTGGAGCCCTAACACTTTCCTCAGCACATGTATTGCCTGCCGCCCAGTGTGAATGGAGAGCTGGGAGAGAATCTGGGGGGGGGGGGTGCATTCCAGGAGCTTCCGTCTGGGCATCCACGTGCAGGCCGCATGGGGCGGGCGGGGTCCCGGCACGACCTGCCCTGAGGCGGCTGGTCCCCTCTTCCCTCTGCCCCACGTGCTCGGTGCCGTGGGGACCGCGTGGCAGGTCCCAGCCCAGGTCTTCCGAGCATTCAGATTGCCCTTTGACAGGACCTGGAGAGGAGCCAATTCATTGAAAAGTTTCATGCCGAGCTGGTACTTTCGGTCAGTTTTCAACCAAGGGATGGTTATTAGGTCCCAAGAAAATGCATCTCCAGTGCCCGGAGTCATGTCAGGCGTTTGGGCTGCAGTGGTGAACAGACACAGGAGACGTGTGCAGCCTGCGTGTCCGGCTCACATGCTGCCCCGTCAGCTCTCCTACAGGGCCCGCGAGATCTTCAGTAAGTTCCTGGGCAGCAAGGCCACCACGCCGGTCAACATCGACAGCCAGGCCCAGCTGGCGGACGACATCCTCAGCTCCCCCCACCCCGACATGTTCAAGGAGCAACAGCTCCAGGTGATGGCCCCGGGGGGACAGAGGGTGGGGCCCCAGGGGGCTGCTCCCATGGGCACCAGCCCCCACGGGGAGTGCAGCGGGACCCCTGCACTGGGCCCCATCTCAGGGCCACGGTTCAGCAGGGCCTGGAGCAGGAAGCCCAGCACCGCGGCCCTGTCTTTTGGCTCCTCTGTACGCGATCACAGGTTCATGGGCGTCGACACACACAGATCCGTAGGTGTTTGGGTCTTTTCAGCTTTAGGACATCACGGTAGTGAGAAGTGTGTGTGGGACCCAGTGTCAGAGCCCGTGTCCACGCGGACCCAGTGTCAGAGCCAGTGTCCACGCGGGACCAACTGTCAGAGCCCGTGTCCACGCGGGACCCAGTGTCAGAGCCCGTGTCCACGCGGGACCCAGTGTCAGAGCCCGTGTCCACGCGGACCCAGTGTCAGAGCCCGTGTCCAC
>JADEYB020000017.1:45434668-45502020 GCA_015832495.2 Alces alces | reverse complement strand
TGTCAGAGCCCGTGTCCACACGGACCCACTGTCAGAGCCCGTGTCCACATGGGACCCAGTGTCAGAGCCCGTGTCCACGCAGACACAGTGTCAGAGCCCGTGTCCACGCGGACCCACTGTCAGAGCCCGTGTCCACATGGGACACAGTGTCAGAGCCCGTGTCCACGCGGACACAGTGTCAGAGCCCGTGTCCATGCGGGACCAACTGTCAGAGCCCGTGTCCACGTGGGACCCATTGTCAGAGCCCGTGTCCACGCGGGCCCAGTGTCAGAGCCCGTGTCCACGCGGGACCAACTGTCAGAGCCTGTGTCCACGTGGACCCACTGTTGGAGTGCATGTCCCCTGGCCTCAGCAGAAGTTCCTTCTATTGCCTAGTCACAAGAAATAGGTTAAAAAATGGAGGAAGGTATTTTCTTTTTATACATATTTATATATTTGGCTGCACTGGGTCTTAGCTGCAGCGTGTGTGTTCTAGTTCCATGACCAGGGATTGAACTTGAGGCCCCTGCATGGGAACCCTGGAGTCTTAGCCAGTGGGCCACCAGGGAAGTCCCGAGGAATGTATTTTCAAGGCAGGTCTCACTTCCTTTAGATTCTGGTTGCCTTGGTTTCATTCCTGTTTAACAGAGTCAAGGTTCTCCATGACTGCACCTTGCCTGTCCTGAGTCAGCTCAGGTGCTGGCTTCATGTCGGTGTTGGACCGGGCTGTCTGTAAGCGTGACCCCAGGGGCTGGCGTGTTGCAGGAAGCATGATCACACTTTGAGGAGCCTGGGTGACCCCTGCAAGGGAGACAAGGGGCTCTGGGAAGAGGCCTGCACTTTGGGGACCGAGGGTCCAGTTCCGTCTGTGATGGGACAGCGCTGCGTTTTCCTGGCAGATCTTCAACCTGATGAAGTTCGACAGCTACACACGGTTCCTGAAATCCCCGCTGTACCAAGAGTGCATCCTGGCGGAGGTGGAGGGCCGCCCGCTGCCCGATGCTCAGCAGGTCCCCAGCAGCCCCGCCTCCAAGCACAGCGCCAGCTCAGACCACTCCAACACGTCCACGCCCAAGAAGGTGCCCATCCCGCGCGCCTGCCTTCCCCAGGAGGGCGCTCTGCAGACAGCAGACGTCCCTGTTGGCATCTTCCCTCACTCGCAGAACCTGAAAGGCCCGCACTCCTGGGGCTCTGGGCGGGGCGGGGGCCAGCTGCTGGTCTGGGGGGGTTGGCGGGCTGCACCTCCCTCAGCGCCCCCGCCTGGGCGTCCCACCCCACTTCCCTTCGCGTGTGTCTCCTGCGACCCTACAGCAGCATCACGCTGTTTTAACAGCGCTTTCCCTTTGACGGCAGTTGAGCGGAAAATCGAAATCAGGACGGTCCCTGAACGAAGAGCTGGGGGACGAGGACAGTGAGAGGAAGCGGAAAGGCGCCTTCTTCTCGTGGTCGCGGACCAGGAGCACCGGACGCTCCCAGAAGAAGAAGGACCACGGCGACCGTCCCAACGGTTCGTGGTCTGTCCTGTGCGGGGGCTGGGGGCATGTGCTGTGGGCTGTGCTGTGAGGCGGCCCACGGGGCGGCCAGCTGGGATCGCAGGGCGGCTCCAAGTCCTCTGAGAGGCACGGGATACGTTCCGCCCCCGCCCCCTAGCCTGGGTGTCCTGCGGGGGGCTTAGTGCCTGCCATTCAACCACCATCTTGCCCGAGCTCTCTGTAGAAAGTTTGGGAGATACAACCGGGAGAAAAGAGGGGAACACAGGTGTCTGCCTTCCGTCCACCCAGGCAGCTCTTGCTTTTCTGCGGTGTGCCGGGGTCCGTGAGCCTTTGTCGTTTTTTAAAGAAAATATGATACCATAGCTCGGTTATCAAGCATTTTCAAAATCATCATTTTATTGTTGCAGATCTTAAAGGTCAGCATTCTAGAGCTTTTTCCCTGTGTTTCTTTCTCGTGTGTGGCTGGGAGGAGAGGGTGAGGGGGGCGGGGGCGTTGCTGGGAGGAGGTGGTGGGGTCGGGCTGTTTCTTCCCCACAGACTGCCACTGCGGGGGTTATTTTCCAGCAAGTCACCTGTAGGCTTCCGGCCTGGTCCCCAGGTTTAAACCGGGAGCCCGTCGGCTCGGACAGGGAACAGCTGAGGACGGCGTGGAGGCAGCCTCCCGGCGCGGGGCCCGCGCTGTGCCGGGCAGTGTGTGGAGGGTGATTGTCTCCTGCTCAGAGCAGCCTGCGAAGGGGGCCTTGTGCCCCTTTTACAGACAGAGGCGTGGGGGAGGCTGTGCGCCTGGTGGGGCCCTCAGGCTCCGGGCCGGCCGGGGGCCGCTGGGACAGCAGTCCTTCCACAAAGAAGGGCAGATGGCTGGGGGATGGGGGCGCTGTGGTCAGTGGGGTCAGGGACCCCCGAGGACCCGACATGGGGAGGGCCTGCCTCTCTAGGGCTGTGCCCCAGACAGGACCCCAGGCGGCCAGGGCCCCCATACCCCAATCTTTAGAGAGCCACCTGGAAGGGGTGCTAAACCCTGAGTCCAGGGCCCTCCCCAGGAGTTCTGACTCAATTGCCTGGCTGTCTGTTGCTTTTGGAAGGTGGTCGGTGGGCCCTGGGGGCCTCCATGTAATCAGACCCCTGCTCAGCCCCGGGGCCCCGCACAGAGGCCTCATCCAGGAGTCCGCGCGTGCTCTGGAAGGGCCTTTTTGCGGTAGAGTAGGCACGACTTTCAGACCATAATTAGCTCTGTTAGTGACATCAGATAGTGCGATCATCGCTGGTTCAGGACTTCCCAGGAGCTGATGGTGAAGCTGCAGTGACTCGCTGCGTGTTAAGCCGCGTGCGGAGATAACGATTCCGGATTAGTGAGGGGCCTTGAGGCCCTGCACTTGCTGTGTGTTGACTGTGAGGCGGGGGTGGGGGGCGCTCGGCCGTGAACAGAGGAGAGCGCAGGCCTGGGTCGGGCTCCCGGCTCCGGTAGGTGCCAGGGGAGGCCGTGCTGCGCACGGGCCTCTGGGCCAGGCTCCTGTCCTCCGAGTACGTCTGTCCAGCCTGAGCCGCTGGGGGTGTGGGGGCCCAGCCACGCTTGGGGAGTGGCTGCGTTACGTGAGGAGGCGTGAGGCTGGTGCGGTGGTATTCTGAGTGCCTGTGTTCCCGCAGACGCCCTGCACGCCAACGGAGGCCTGGGCCGCCGGGAGTCACAGGGCTCCGTGTCCTCGGCTGGGAGCCTGGACCTGGTGAGTGCCCTCAGAGCCGCCGCCCTTGTCCACAGGGCTTCCAGGAGGAGCGGGGATGGGTGGGAGGGCGCCCCGGAGCACCGAGAATATCTCGGGCTTTATTCCCCAGCATTTGTTCTCGATCGGGCACGTGGCTCTGGACGCCCACGGGAGCAGCAGGTGCTCGTCTTTGTCTTGGCATCTGCACACGCGCGGGGCTGTGAGCTCCAACGCCCCGCAGCCGCGCCCGAGTGCTGGGGGTGGTGCCCGACCTGCCTGGCCCCGCGCCCTTCACCCTGCTGAGCTGCCTGCTGGGCCCCCATTTCCAGTGGCGTGGGGGAGGCGCTGGCTTCTTAGCTGATGTCTGACACCAGCTCTGGAAGACCCTGTTGTCAGCAGCCTCGTCTCTTGAAACGGTCAGGCAGGGGTTAATGTGGGATGAGCTTCTTCTCCAGCTGAGGCAGTACCAGGTAGAGCTGTCAGGCAGACCGTGCGCCAGTCGGCTGTTGCCGCCTCACGGGCCACCCGCGGTCCAGCGGCTTCCAAGTGCGTGTATATCACACGTGCATCTGAGAAGGGCACGCTGGGGCCATTTTCTCTCCGTCTGCCACCTACAGACTCGTTTTCTGAAGTCACATCTGGGTGAAAGGGATTTCCCGACCCCAGGAGGACAGTGTGTTATGAACCCGAGGAGCAGGGTGGTCGGACCTTAGGAGGGTGTATGTGGAGAGCCCCTTTTGGCAGGAGGGGCTCCTGTGGCTCAGGGACCCGGAGGTGCATTGTGAAGGGACCTGGGGTCCGCCCCGGGAGCTGGGCCGCTGGGCGGCTCCTGTCCTGCCCTGAGACCCGGCTCCAAGTGCGGCGAGGGGCTGCCCACCCGCGCTCGCCCCCTCCGCACCACGTGGACACCACAGCGCTGCTCTGCCCCGGCCCCTTCCCCTGGTGGAGGGACATGCACCTGCCCACCTTGAGGCCCGGGCCGCGGGCACCGCAGGCTGCAGGCCCCCGCCTGCCCCCACCTGCTCCTCTGACCTCGGACGTGTGCTGCTGCCCCTGAGCCTCGGCCTGGCCGCCCCCCGCCCTGCTGCCAGTCCTGGGAGGTCAGGCAGAAAGAGCCAGAAACGCAACCAGGAGCAGCAGAGGTGGGGCCGCAGGCCCTCAGCGCTGGTCCAGCCTGCCTCACGTGTCCACGGCCCCCAGACTGAGTGGCAGGCAGGCAGCGCAGCTCATGGTCCCCGAGTGGCCTCACGGGGCTCCAGAGGTGACTGCATGCGCTTCTGGGTCAGGGAGGCCAAGACCAGACCCCCAGAAACCACAATGGAAAGACCCGTCCTGTTCTGAGCAGGAAAGCAGTGTGGTTAGCTGTCAGCCTAACCTTTGTGAGAGTTAGACCCAGAGGTTGGAGAGTGGGCCCATCCGGATGGCACCCGAGGTTGAGAGAGGGGCTGGCTCCCTCCCGTGTTGGCTGGAGGCCCTGCAATGCAGCGTGCGCTTATCAGAACGGGTTGTGTGCTGGAGCTGGGTGTGCACGGGGGGTGCCCTGCCCCCCCCCCCGGCATGTGCAAGCAGTGCCAGCCCCGCCCGAGTGCCCCCGCCCTGTGCCCACCCCCGTGTCTCCCTGTCCCCAGCCAGAGGCCTGCAGGACTCTCGCGCCCGAGCGGGACAAGCCGGCCAAGCACTGCAGCATCCAGCTGCCCGACGGGACGGCCTGCGTGGTGCTGGTCAGGGCGGGGCTCTCCATCAAGGACGTGCTGGCCGGGCTCTGCGAGCGGCACGGCATCAACGGGGCTGCCGTGGACCTCTTCCTGGTGGGCGGGGACAAGGTACAGCTGTGGCACCTCGGGCCCTTCCCCGTGGGGATCCTGCTGGTGGAGAGCCAGCCTGCCCACATCTGTCCACCTTACCCGCGGGTTCCCTGCCACCTCTGCCGGAGGCCCATCCGGGAGCCTGGCCCGGCTGTGCTCCCCGCGGCTGTGCGCCCGGCCCCCGCTGATGTCCCTCTCGGTTCCTTCCATGTGCTTGAAGCCTCTGGTGCTGCATCAGGACAGTAGCATCTTGGAGTCCAGGGACCTGCGCCTAGAAAAACGCACTTTATTTCGGTAAGAAAAATGCACCTGCTGGTTCCGTAAGGTTTCCAGAGCCACAGGGCCGTTTCTGAAGACTTGATATGCTGGCCTCCGCTCCGCTGGGATGGGAGGGCCAACACCCCCACTGTGAGCTCAGAGGGGGAGGAGTCCCTGGGGCCAGAGGGTCATGCTCCCTGCCAGCGACCACCGTCAGTGGTCCCGTGGGGTGGCCGCTGGGGGGTGGCTGGGGTTGGCCCCCGGGTCCTGGAGAAGCCCCTGCAGGCTCTCCCGGTGGAACCCGGGCTGCCCTGGTGATGGTGACGCTGTGGGTGCCACACCGCTCTGCTCTCGAGGGAGAGTGTCTGCATGAGGGTTGCATGTGCGTGTGCAAAGGCGTACTTGTTTCTCCCCCTCTGCCAAGGCTGGATCTGGTGCCGATTAACCGATCGGTGGGACTCAAGGCCAAGCCCAGCAAGCCAGTCACGGAGGTGCTGCGTCCCGTGGCGGCCAAGTACGGCCTGCGCCTGAGTGAGCTGGTGGCCCGGCTGGTGAGTGACCAGGCTGACGGGGTCACGGGGCCCCCTGTGCTCCAAGCTGCCCATGAGCTCCTGCCTGCCGGGGTGCAGTTTGCCCTTAGTCGTCCACAGAGTGACCTGTGGCATCACAAGGGGCGGGTGAGGAGCGGCTGGTGGCGCCCAGAGCCCTGGGAGGGTCTCACCTCCACCTGTCTGCCTCCCACCCTACAGTGGAAACGCTCGCTGTTCATACTTCCATTGTGCCCTCTGGGTTTGAGTTGAGATTTGGGGGTTTTGGCCCAAGGAGGCCAAGAAAAGAAACAAGGAAAACCCTGCAGCCTCCTGCCATTTGCGCATCTGACCAGGCGTCGGTTCAAGGGCGGGAGCTGCCCGATCCATCCACACCAGCCCCTCATGCGCCCGCTAACTGCCCGGCTGCCCACACGGCGAGGGTCTGATGGCACTTGGGCATTTCCCAGCCGGCCATTGGGTTACTTAGTGAACAGGTTAAGGAGGGACAGAGCAGAGCCCCACCCTGTCGCCGGAGGGCGTCTGGGGGGACTCGGGCCAGCAGGCTCAGGGCTGTCCCCACATGAGCCATGTGTTTGCTTTGAAATGTAGTGATTTTGGGACCCACTGGGGACTTTCTCGTGGCCCAGCGATAAAGAACACGCCTGCAACGTAGGAGTCACAGGAGACATCGATCCCTGGGTTGGGAAGATCTCCTGGAGGAGGAAATGGCAACCTACTCCAGGATTCTTACCTGGAGAAGCCCGTGGACAGAGAAGCCTGGTGGGCTACAGTCCATGGGGTCGCGAAGAGTTGGACGCGTTGAGGAGACTGAGCACACACTGATGGCCCATTGGCCTGTGTTCTCCCATCTTTACAAAATACACTGTATCAGAGCTAGATTGCAAGTATTGTTAGGATTTTTATTTTCTCTGAGACGAGCTCCAGAATTGTTCAGAAATTTTGAAGTGAAGCAGAGGACCAGTCCTGAGGGGAACCCAGAGCTCCCTCCCCTTAGCTTGGGACAGTGGGGGAGGGGACGGGGGGAGCGCTGCCCCAGAATCTGGAGTCTAGAATATGCGCGATGGAGAGGAGCACGGCCTGGGTGCCACGTGGCCTCCCTGCCCTCACTTGATTGAGACCCTAAGCCGTGGCTTGACGCTCTGTGCCTGTAGCACTATCTGTGAAGTGGGGAGTCAGGGCAGCTTGCTCACAGGGCAGCTGTGGGGCTTCTGTCCCGGGGGCTGGCCGGCGGGCAGGGCTCCTTCCATGCTGATGCCTGAGCCAGAAGGGCGGTCCAGCCGCTCCAGGGCGAGGGTCCGGGAGAACTGGGGGGGGGCAGAATGGGGGTCCCGTGGGTGGTCTCCGAGGTTAAGGCTGTCCCGGGACCCTCTTGCGGACCCTCCTGGGTGAGCTGTGGGCCGCTGAGGCCAGGAGGTCGTGAGCCACCTGGACCTGCTAGCCCTGTCCACTCCCCACTTGGCTGGAGCTCTGGCTGGGTGTTGGGTCATTAGGTAGCTCAAGAGCCAGATTGCAAGTTCAGATTGTTTTTTGACAGAAGCTGTGGGACTCGAACAGCAAAATAGTCTCCCGGGGGAGAAGGGCAGGACCCTGGGCCTCAGACCCGCCTGCTTCCTGCTCTCAGGGAGGGGCGCGAGGCCCCACAGGAGCATCCTGGCACACGGAGGATCAGCGAGGTGGGCTCGGGGTTGCCCCCTCCAGGCTGAGAGTCGTCCTGAGACCTCGGCCAGCTTGACTTGGGGACGCAGCTGTTAGTGGCGCCACCACGTGCCCTCCACCGCCGAGTCTTCATCCCGACTCGGCGTAGCCCACAGCTGGCCCCTGGTGATAGCTCCGTTCACGCCGGTTCCTCAGGGTGCCTGTGTTCGGGCAGGCCTGCCAGCGTTTGGGATCCGTGTCATTCTACATCAGGAGTCTGCGGCCAGCCCTGCTGAGGTGGCAGGATGTGGGGTCAGCTGGCCTGTGTGACTCCATCAAGCCTGGGGTGGTCTTGCTGGCAAATGGACCACATGTGGTTGTTCCTGAGAGCTCCAGCCCACGTGGGCTGCTCATTGCACCATCTCTGCCTCTAGAGTGGAGAGAAGGAGCCCCTGGACCTTGGGGCCCCCATCTCGAGTCTGGACGGACAGCGGGTCATCTTGGAGGAGAAGGACCCCTCCCGAGGGAAAGGTGAGCGGAGCAATGCTGGGTCCCGGGCTCTGCTGTCTGGGTCTCAGCATGACGCCGTAGAGAGCCGCTAACGGCTTTAGGGTTTCCCGGGGCCCGGCAGCTCCCCGCCATGGCCGAGTTCAAGCCTGACGGGCATCTGACATGGGCAGGAGCACTGGGGCCTCGCCGAGTGTGTCTCCTCTGCCAGGAGAAGGGTGACAGGCCCTGCCGAGACCCCGGGGCAGCAGTGTGACTGCCGGGGCTCCGTCAGGTCACCTGGCCTCGCCTTGGGTCTCAGGGACCGGCACTCCCCGGAGCGCTCAGCCCCTCTCAGGCGGGGGGTAGCGGGGCCATGTCTCCTGCAGGGAGCCCCTGGAGTCCACTGAACAGGGCGAGCGGAGGGCTGTGCCAGGAGCTGCCCCATCCCTTTCCTGGGCTGACTCAGCTCTGAAATGGGGCGCTGGTCACTTGTCTGTGCCCCCGGGTGACCGGGGCTGTGGTGGCCTCTCTGCCCTCGGGGCTCCAGCGCAGCCCCTCATCCCCCTCTGGGCCCATCTGGGTTCTGAGAGTGCAGTGCGCTCTCCCCCTGCCCGGCGGCCAGTCTGGGGGGCGAGCGGCCTGAGCAGGCCCCCTCCAGGGTCTGATGCAGTTGGACCCCTGGCCCGTGTGCACAGGTGAGTGTGAAGGTGCAGCTGCAAGCAGGTGTGTGCAGGGTGCAGAATGCTGCTCACAGGCGGGAGGGCAGGACTGCGCCGGCCTGTCCTGGGCCAGAGCAGTGGCTGCGCACCATGAGGCCTGGAGGCCAGCCTGCGGCCCTGACTTGGGGCAGTGGCCGTGGTTGAAAATACGTAATGAATGTGAGAGCCTCCTACTTTCTAAAGGCGCTCGTGCCACAGTCCCCAGGAGGCCCTTTCTCTCACTGCAGAGCCCAGTGAGCATGGTCACCCTCCCCCCGCCCTGTCCAGAGGCGGCCAGTCCAGGGCGCTGGTCCTCTGTCCGTCAGCCCTGTGCGGGCACCTCGGCCTGAACGTGATGGAGATAAGGGACCTGAGAGGTTTGGCTTCTGTGCACCTTTGCTCTCAAAGACGGATAAACGTCATTGTATTGATGTGGAGATGGGCTTGTGGTTCACTGCAGAATAAAGTCTATCTCGCTGTGTTCAGCATCCACAGATAAACAGAGAGCTGCGCCGGTCAGACAGAGCACAGCTGGAAACGCCAGCTCCAGGAATCACTCGGCTACGGTAATTTCCCCTCGCCCCACACCTGCGATGCTCACGGGCGGCGGCCCCAGCAGCATTTGGGCCTGTGCCCCGGGGTGGGGGGTTCTTCTAGGGCCCCTTTCTGGTGCCCGCTCCCACTGGCCTGGGAATCGCTGGGTGGGTGTGTGTACCTCACATGCAATCTTTATTGCAATTGACTTTTCTGCAACGCATGTAAAGCCCAAATCTGTGCAGTCTGTTTCCAAGTCCCCTGTTATGTAACTGATGAACATGCTATCGTGTCTGCAACGTGAGTGGAACTTTGACTTTCCTTCTGACGCAGGGAGAGGAGAGAACGCTAGGCAAGTCTAATTCTATTAAAATTAAAGGAGAAAATGGGAAGAATGCTAGGGAGCCCCGGCTTTCAAAGAGAGAAGAATCTATTGCAAAGATTGGGAAAAAAAAATATCAGAAAATTAATTTGGACGAAGCAGAGGGTACGTGTACTTTTTAAAACTTGCACGTTTTTCGTGAATGCATAGGATCCCTAGACCCTTTTCTGGGTTATGCTGCTGGGGTGACTGTGACCCCTTCTCACTGAGAAGTCGCCCGTGTGGGTCTGCAGCTGTCGGTGTAACCTTACTAAAGCCCCAGTTTTCAGACAGAGGGCCGGGCCCTTCAGGAGTTAGGGAGCCCCCGCCTGGGGCTGCAACAGGTGGTCTCACGGTCCCTGGGGCCGGTCCTCGTCAGGGGGCGGTCCCTCGCGGAGGGGCGGGTCCTGTCAGGGGGCGGGCCCTCATCAGGGGGCGTACCCTCGTCGGGGCCGTGTGCTCACCAGGGGCGGGTCCTCGTCAGGGGGCGGGCCCTCGCGGGGGTGGGGGCTGTCAGGGGGCGGGCCCTCATCAGGGGGGCATACCGTCATCAGGGGGCGTGTCCTCACCAGGTACGGGTCCTCGTGGGGGGCGGGTCCTCGCGGGGGCGGGTCCCAGGTGAGGCGGAGCCCTGACTTCGCTGACCGCCCTGGTCAGAGGCCGGGAGGGGACGCTGTGTGTCAGGCCGTCGGGGCCGGCCGCCCACGCTGCCCCCGGACCGCAGGCCGGAGGAGGGCAGCGCGTGAGAGACAGGGAGGCGGGAAGCTCTCCCTCCAGAAGCCGGTAACACAGAGAAGCGCTCGGAGCAGCTCCGCTCAGAGCTGCCCTGTGACGGCTGAACCCGGCCGGCAGCGCTTCCGCTTGGCCAGCTCGTCGCAGCTCCTACGGGGCTTGCCCGCGCCTGCGCCGAAGCGCCCGCCTTCTGAGCGCCCTCAGGTGTGAGGCTGCAGGCTGCTTGTTGGTCAGAAGCTAAGACTGTAACCTTAGTTAGCTCAGCTAACCCCAGGAAGGCTCAGTGTAGACACCGTCTACCCGGGATGGTGGACTCGAGTTACAGCTGAGAACCCACCCCGGTAAGAACAGGCTTCCCAGGTGGAGCTAGCCGTAAAAGGAACTCACCGGCAGTGCAGGAGACAAAAGAGACGCGGATCGACCACGGGGTGGGGACGGTCTGCAGGAACACATGGCACCCCACTCCATTATTCTTGCCTGGAGAATCCCATGGACAGGAGCCTGGGGAGCTACAGTCCACGGGCTCACCAAGAGTCGGACACGACTGAGCGACTAACACTTCCACTTTCAAGAACAGGAAGAGTTCTGGGGGGCATCCAGGAGGCTAGAGTACCTGGCCAGGGGTGCCGCAGGCGGGCGTCCCGGAGCTGTGGGAGGGGGTCGAGGGCCAGGCATCGCTCACAGGCCCAGGCGGTGCCCAAGGACACCCGCACACGGGTTCACAGGCGCCGGACACCTGGGCTCCTGGTTCTGTCAGGCCGTGGCGTCTGGTCAGCGGCCTCCCTCCTGCTCAGAAGGGAACCAGGTGGCTGCTGCCCCGGCACCCAGAGCCAGTCCAGGAAGGACCTGCAGCCTCCCGGGCTCTGGTTGGAGACTAGAGGGTGGGAAGGCCCGGGGCAGCTGGACGGAACTTCTAGCCGCGCGCTTGCCCGGGGGCCGGAGGGGACCTGCTCTAAAACCTGGTCACTGGGTTTTCTTGCTAGAGTTTTTTGAGCTCATTTCCAAAGCTCAGAGCAGCAGAGCAGATGACCAGCGCGGGCTGCTGAGGAAGGAGGACCTCGTGCTGCCCGAGTTCCTGCGTCTGCCCCCCAGCCCCCCAGGGCTCGCCCCCTCCCCTTCAGCCGCTGCCAAGGCCTTCGGCCCCAGACCTGTGACGGGTCACGGGGAGGAGCGGGCACCCTGGCCCAGAGAAAGCCCGGCCAGCAGCCCCGGCTCCGGCGACAGCCTGCCCCTCGGCGCCCCCGGGACCCCCAGCCCGCCGGCGCAGGAAGTGGAGGCCGGCAGCGTCCAGACCGAGGAGGGCGAGCACGTGGCTGACCTGACGCTCACGGGGGAGGGGGACATCAGCAGCCCCAACAGCACGTTCCTGCCGCCGCCCCCCGACCCGCGGGACGCGGCTGCACCTCCAAGACCAGGTACCTCCGGGCGCGCCGCCCCTGCTCCCCTTTGACTGCCCTCCTCCCGCTGGCCCCGTGCCGTCCGCCCGCCGCTGGCGTTGTCCACACAGTTTCCAATTAAAACGAGAGGGCGGTGGGAAGTGAACCCCCCCGCCCGGAGTCTCTTGAGGGAGGGTTCAGCGTGCTTCCTCCTCGGTGACCGTGCTTGTCCTGGCTGCCCCTGCCCTCTCTGAGAGGGCCCAGCGCCGCTGAGGTCGGAGAGTGGCCAGGAAGGTGAGAGGGGGCGGTGGGCATGGAGGAGGCCTCCTGTGGGGGGGGGGGTGCTCATGAGCGGCGCCCCCACCGGGCCCGGCGCGCTCCCCTGTGCCTCTTCCCCAGTCCGGGCCAGTAATGCCACCAAGCAAGGCCCTGGGGACTTCTGAAAAATGTGTGTTATTTTTACAATCTAGA
Organism: Alces alces; assembly: GCA_015832495.2. Classification (NCBI taxonomy): domain Eukaryota; kingdom Metazoa; phylum Chordata; class Mammalia; order Artiodactyla; family Cervidae; genus Alces; species Alces alces. The sequence goes on along the minus strand of JADEYB020000017.1, from coordinate 45,489,938 downwards.
TCGCTAGCACTTTCAGTATTTTAATCTCAAGACTGAAAAAAAAAGGTATTTGTCTTGAGCAAGTGGGAGAAGCCCTATGTGGCTTAGAGCCCGAGGCTCATGTTGGCCCCCCAGGTCCGGCCACGGGGGGCTGATCCCCCTCTCCACATCCGTCAGAGCACGTGGGGGCCCATGGGCCTGGGGTTCCCTGACCCGGGAGATCACGGTTCCTCCAAACGGAAGCGTGAACGTGTCACGTGAGCCTGTCCGAGACGCATGAATGTTGGCTGAGGAAGCGAGGCCCCTGGCCTCGTGGAGAAGGGGCTCAGGGGCACTCCGCCCGCCTGCCGAGGGCCACGCCTGTGCCCGGCCCGCGGGCGGGGCGGCTCCTCGCGCCCGGTAGTGCGCAGACCCTCGCTGTGGGCTGCCCCGCCGCCGGGAAGGCCCCCTTTGCCTGAGTCTTGCCTGGGATGGGTCCTCCGGGACCCGCAGCCGCATCTCTGGGGACCCCCGGGCCGCGGTGGTCTGGCTCGGTGCGCGGGGTGCCGGCTCTGGACGATGGGCTGTGTGGGCGGTCTCCCCGCAGGGACCAAGCCGGGCCTTCCTTCTCGCATGTGGCCTGCTCTTCGACCCTGTCTCCCCTTCCATCCCCTGCACACCTGTGCAGCTGCATCTGTGCTTTGAGTCTGTGCTCCTTCAGGAGAAATAAACTCTACATCTGACCATCGGACTGCTTGAAAACTCTTTCCTCCTTCATTTGAAAAGCTATTTTCTCGTTAGAAAACGATAGGTGTATTTTAATCCATGGCAAACACTGCACATTTTCGTGTAATTCATTGTTTAATATATTAGCTTTTGAAAATAGACCACTCTAGATACACTTGGGAGCCTCGGGTGTGTCTGCAGAGAGAGCTGCATGAGGGCGGGATGAGGGGGGCGTGGCTGGGGAGGGGGCGCTGGACTGGCAGACACAGCGCATGGGGGGAGGGGGGCGGGGGGAATGGCTCTTCCCTCCCTGAGCCCTGGGGTTAGGGGTCGGATGGCTCAATGTGGGGAGTGCCGGCGCTGCTGGGTGAGGCGGAAAGGCCGGATCCTTCCGCCTCGCCCCCTAGTGAACCCAGAGCGCAGGCGTGCTGGCTGCTTGCGGTCCAGCTACCTCCTCCCCAGCTCCACACTCAGCTCGGGCATCGAGCCCACGCGGTTTACCCAGTGGGGCCTCTTTCTACCCCTCGCTCCGGAGCCTGGGCAGGGTGACGGATGGGTCCCTGCATCTCCCGGCACATTGCTGGGGCCATGTGAGCCCCATCCCCGTGCACTGGTGGGTAGGAGCCCAGGTCATGGCCAGTGCCGGCAGCTGCTCCTGACCACCGTGGCCGCCCCCACCGCCCCCCAGCCCCCAGCGAGGTGGGGGCCCTGGATGCTTGCCTTCTTGGGTGTCCTGGGCGTGCTCACCAGAGGGACCCTCCACTCCTCCCGTGAGCCTTGGGCTCACCTTGGTGACTCAGAACAGCACCGGGGGTTCTCCAGCCAGTGGGGGCACTGCGGGCACCCTTAGGCCAGTGTGCTTATTCTTGGGGTCCATTGGCAGGTTTCATGCAGCGTGCGTCCCCAGTTATAGGTACTGTGAGCTGTTTCCTAGAGGGTGACCACCTCTGTCCAGGGTGAGAGGCAGCATGGCCATGCCGCCAGGCCGTGAGATGTGGAACCCAGGGCTGCCAGCTCTGCGCCACCCCGAGGAGAGAGTCTCGTCAGGGTGGGCCTCGGTCCCCAGCGCCCACGTTCAGAGGCCTGTCAGAGCCCTTTGGACGGACCCGTGCCCAGCGCGGTCTCCACGCAGGGCACGGCCTTGCCGCGTGGCCTGCTGCGGATTTGGTCCTGTTAACCCGTTTGGTGTCCAGCAAAACCCCAGGAGTTGGTGGGCACGTCCCGCCCCGGGGAGCACCGGCTGGGTGTGGGTATGAGTCCTTGGCCCCGACGAAGCAAGTGTCAGGCCCAAGGACGTTGTTCAGGGCCCTGCAGAAGGCTCAGGGCTCAGTCAGCCGGGGGGTTGAGACGCCCCTGTCCACATGGGTGGGTGTGGTGAGGGCGTGGGAGTCACCCCGAAGGGCCCTGTGTTCCCAGGGAGACAGCAGGGTGTTCGAGGCTGAGGAGAGGAGCCGTTGCAGCGCTGACTGGTGGGGCCCAGCCCAGCACCCCGTCGCCCCCAGGTGTCGGGCAGGGTGGGTCCTGGCCTTGCCCCCGGCTGAGCGCTCAGCGGGGTGCCATAACCAGGGTGCAGGCTTGACCCTGTGGGACCTGCTGCCGGGCGCTGGGCTGAGAGAAGTGTGTCTTCCGCGCCCGCTCTGCACAGGGATGGGCCCTCCGCCCCGCCAGGCGCTGGGCAGGCTTCCCCCTCCTGTTGCCCGGCAGCGCTGGGCGGTGGGGCCTGGGTCAGGGGCCGAGCTCTCCCTTCCCCTTCCCGAGGAGCCCTCGCCACCATCCTGGCTCCGCTGGGGGCTCAGCCCAAGGAGCACTGGACGGGGCGGAAGCCCCCCGCCCTGGGGACTCGTAGCCCTGCGCCGAGTCCCGGGCCCCCAGAGGCGCGTCCAGTCCCCAGAGAGGGAGGGGCCCGCAGTCACTTCTCCGCGGACCCAGGAAGTGCGGCCACGTGGCCGCCCCGCCAGGGGTCGCTGTGGCCTAGTAAATCGGTTTCCATGGAAACCGGGGGGCGCGTCGCCCAGGCCGACAGGGCCACGCCCTCCACTGGGCAGTGTAGGCGGCCAGGCCTTGTGCCCTCGGGGTGGCCCCGAGTTCCAGGAGCCCCTCTGCCCCTGTCCGCCCACCCCCCACCCCAGCCTGGGCCCCCAGCCACAGCCTTGGAGTGTCTCACCTGCTAAGGTCCAGGTGAGGTGGGAGCCCTGGGCCGAGGACAACCAGGGAAGCCCACCTGGCTTCACAGCGGGCCACTGCCTGCGCCCAGGGTGTCAGGGCCTCCAGGGACAGCTGTGCAGGTCTCCCCAGCCCGGAGCCCAGCCCCGTCTGCCTGTTCCAGGTGCCTCCCACCCCGGCCAGCTCCTCTGCACTTTGTCCATTCAGCCGTCCCCTCTCCAGCAGTGGCTTGGCCCTTCCATCTGGGCCTCAGAGGGGCACCTCACCACACACACCTACCTTCCAGGGCAGATGCGGCAGCTGCTGGACTTTCTCAGGGACACGTGGGTGCTCAGGGGTCCCGGGAGGGCAGCCCTCAGCCAGGGCTCTATCCAGAACCCCCCTTCCAGCACAGCACCCCGGCCTTGCCCTGGCCAGGACAGAGCTTAGCGGACCTCCTGCAAGATGTCCCAGGCTCCCACCTCCACCCAGCCAGCTCCCCAGCCTCCCTGGGGCTGACCGAGCTGGCCCAACACCCGTTCCCAGGCCCCAGCATAGGTGAGGACAATTCCGTCCTCCTGGCCACTCAGGTCACTGGCCCTGGGTCTCTGCTGCATGTCTGTCCCCCTCGCGTCCCCTTCTCTGTGTCTACCCTGAGTGCCCCGCAGGTGCCATACCACCTGGCCTCTGGGTGTCTCCCAGTGGAAGCCACGGGCCGCTGGTGGCTGGTAGTATGACCTCCGCCACCTCCGCTGGGGCAGCCCTGCCCACACCCCCGCCCCCAGGTCTGCCCTCCTGCGTTCCGTGTGGTCCCCCCCAACCTGCCCTGTGCTGCAGCCCTGGAACCCAGCAGGTGCTCAGCAGAGATCTGCTGAGGGGCTTTGAGCAGGCACCCCCCGCCCCATCACAGACACACGCTGGGGGCTGAGGTGGGGGGAACCTCGTGTGAACCAGGGCTTCGGTTGGGCTGTTCCCTGACTTGCCCTTGGGGGCCCAGGCAGCCTCCGTGGAAGGGAGCTGAGTGGGATGGGGTTCCCAGGGCCAGTGAGGGCCTTGCAAGGGCCCAGCAGGTCTGGAGGCTGAGGCCAGACCATGACCCTGGGGGTGGCCGAGGGGTCAGGCTGCATCACGGCTGTTGGGAGCCCCGCCAGCCCCTCAAAGGAGGATCCTTCTCCCCATGTGGAGCCTTGAGGGCCAGAGCAGACCGGCCACTAGCCAGGGGCTGCCCGGAGGGTCCCAGGAGGGGCTCTTTGGTCCCAGCTGCTGTGAGGGCTCCAGCAGGGGGCCCCCAGGGAGGGGCTGGCTGTGCCAGTCAGAAGCACAGAATCCGGTCGGCCAGGGGTCCTGGCCTGTAACCCCTGGGGCAGCTTGAGGGGTGGGCAGTGAAGTTCCGGCTCTGGCCCCATGTGTGAGGTCTGGGGAGATGTTGGACAGAGGACTTGGGCCAGCTGGTGCCAGGAGCGAGCCTGGTATACAGGGCAGCCTGGCTTCCTTGGAAGTGGTGGCCCTTGAGCTCTGGGTGGGTGGTGGGGGGTCCTCTGTGCTCCACCCCCCTGCCAGGAGGGTCACGGGGAGGCCAGGAGAGCAGTCGCCATGGGCAGGCCCTGGCACAGAGGCCGTGCCCCTGACACTGAGTCACAGGCCTGGGGCTACTGCTGCATCGGAGGAGCAAGTCTGGGCGGCGGGAGGAGCCTGAACTGCAGCCGCCCTCCTGACACGTGCCTATCCTGAGCCCGTGGCTGGGCCCACCCTGCTTGCCAGCCTCTGTCCTCCTGGCGGGTCCATCTGAGCGGGGCTGGACAGGAGTGGGCCGTGCCGCATGGTGTGTGTGGGCTCACAGGCCTCTTCATGCTCCAGACAGGTGCCCCAAGTGGGGGCCAGCGGCTGAGGAGCACACCCCCGCCCGTCCCCACCACCCCAGATCCAAGGGCAGACCAGCCCCACCGGGGCTTTCTGGCTTCCTGGCCCCTGGGGGGCTGACTGGCAAGCGCGTGACAGGCCCAAGCGGAATGTTTGTTGAATGACTAAAGGACTGATGGTCTGGGAGGAGCATCTTTCCCGGGCTGCTCCGCTGGACCCTGGGAGCCCTGGAGAGGCCGCTTTCCTTGCAAATGCTCTCCACCCCTACCGTCACACTGCTGAGCAGGACGCGTGTGGCTGGGCAGCCCCCCTGGGAGGCGCGAGGCTGATCTGCCGTGGGGGCCCCTCCTGCCACCTCCATCAGATTAGAGGACACTGGGGCCCTGCCGCTGGCTTAGACTTGCCCCAGGGGTCCTGGGGGCCACGGAGCAGCTGGGGAAGCAAGGTGCAGACCCCCGCGGCCACCCCCCTTCACTCGTAGGCCTCTGGCGGGGAGGGGCGGTCAGGGGAGCGGGACCCTGTGTTCCTGAGCTGGAGCCCCCTCCAGCCTGTCCACCGGGGGGCCGGGGCCAGAGCGTCTTCCCCTGCACCCCAAACATCGGAGGGTCCTTGGCCTCAGGCTCACGGAGACCACCCCAGACACGCTGTATCCCGCCTACACCTGGCCCAACCAGGGTCTGGAGTCGCGCCTGTGTCCCTGAGCCTGGCGCCTGTCCTGGGGGTGAACCTGGGGAGCCCAGTGTCGGGGCTGAGGCTGAGGGTCCGCCCAGTGCCCTGTGCCCTGCCCATACCTGCCTGGCTCCTGGGGACCTCACTCTGTCCCACTGGAGCCCCACCCGGGACCAGCCAGGGCAACGACGGCAGTGACCACCGCCTGGGGTGGTGGGCGGGGAGGTGTGGCTGCCTACCCCAACGTCTGGAAGCTTCCAAGGCAGTCCCAGGCAGCCTGGAGCTCCTGGGGGTGAAGGGGGAACTTGGAGTCAGGGCCTGGCTGCTCCGAGCAGCGAGCAGGCTGGAGGAAGGGGCGCTCAGCCTGCGGTGTTGCTGGCAGAGCGGGAGAGCATGGGGGGAGCCCGGCAGGTGGACCACGGCAGGGCCAGGTCAGGAGGGCCCCGGGGGCCCCCTGCCCACCCTGGCCTGGGGGCCATGGCCCTGAGAAGCCAGCAGTGCGGCCCGTGGGTGCAGACCCCGAGTGCCTGCGGAAGGCTTTGCTCCCAGGGTCCGGCCCGTCTGCGACAACCCCACCCAGCACTCCGTGCTCCTGAGCCCAGCAGTGCGCGTCTCCCTGGAGCCCCCATCACGACCGCCTCCCCGACACCCCTCAGCTGCAGACAGCCCCCCACCCCAGGGAGGAGAACAAGGGGCGGTGGGGGGCGGCGGGGAGCTGCCCTGCCTCTGAGCTCCTCCCGGAGGGGCCCAGCTGGGCGGGCAGCCCTGGGTGGGTGAGCTGTCCCCAGTCTCCTGGCTGCACTGGACCCGGGCAGGGAGCCCCGGGTGTCCCCTTACCAGACGAGGGGCCCTGCTGGTCCCAGCACACCGAGCCTCCCAGGCCCGGCACCTCCAGAGCCCGCCCCCAACACTCAGGATCGCAGCTGCCCTCGCCCCTGCCCGCTCCCCGGAGACCGCTACCCCTCCACCTGGGACCCTCCTCGGGGTGCCTGCTGAGTGCTCCCAGGAGCACAGGCCGAGGGGCCACAGGGCAGAGGTCACCGCCCCTGGGATACACCGGTGCGGTGCGAGAACCCCTTGGCAGGGTCTGAGCGAGGAGGGCGGCCGGGGTCTCCCGCCAGGGTGGGCAGGCGGGTGACAGCCTCTCTCCTCTCCCCGTGACAGCAGGCGGGGCCCGAGGCAGCCGACGCCCCCCGGTCAGCACAATCGCGGACATGGACCGAGTTGCTGGCGCACCGCCGGGGCCGGCCAGCAGCGTCCCGGGGGTGCGGACGGCCCCCTGGAGGCCACGGGCCGGCGGGGCCCCGACGTCAACCCGCCCCGCCCCGAGTCCCGTCCCTGGAGGGCCCTCCAAGCCCAAGGCCAGCCCGCACCACGCTACCTTCGTCTGAGGCTGCGGCCCGCCAGCCGATTCTGCGGACCCTGCACCCAGACTGCCGGCCGGGACACGCGCGTGGAGAGTGGTGGTCTTCAGGGGGCAGCTGACCCCCCCATCGGGGGCCTCGGACAGGCCAGGTCAGCCGCCCCCAGGGGCCTGGCCTCAGAGACCCGCCAGGGCTGGCTCAGAGGGCTGGTGGCCCGGTCCCTGCTGCTTGGAGCCCAGCCTTCCCGCAATAAAGTGTCCGTGCGGACCCGACTGTCGGCCTCGTGCTGGGTCCTGGGGCAGAGGCCCCTGGGGCCCTGGGCACGTCCCGGGGAGAACCGGCTCAGGGGGGTGAGGTCAGAGGCGGGCAGGGAGACAAGGCTGACCTCAGGGGATGTGGGGCCCAGTGTGTGGGCGGCCGGCCGAGGTCCTGCAACATCCAGGCCCCGTCTTGTCTGCTCCACGCTGTCTGCTAGGGGCCCCGCAGGGTCGTCCTCTCGGGGCGGCTGCCAGTGGGGGCGGGGCTCAGCCCACCCTGCCCCGAACCCCTGCCCCCAGCCTTGTGTAGACAAGTGGTCTGGCAGGGCCAGGCTGCAGTTACCATGTCAGGGGAGCCCTGCCTGCCCGAGAAGGCCTGGGAAAGGGCAGCAGCCTGTGCAAAGGCCCTGAGGCTGGGGCCTGGGGGGGGGGGGGCCGGGGGGGGGGGGGGACGGGGTGGCAGCCAGGCAGCGGGCAGGGCGCGGGCTGGAGGGAGGCAGAGACGGTGCTGCGGGCCCAGGCTCCTGGGCGGATGGAGCCTGTGCTGAGCGCCCTGCCCCAGGAGACGCGCTCTGGGTCTGCAGAAGGGCCCTAAGCCTCAGCGCGCCCGGGGCCGCGGGCTGTGCCCTGAGCTGGGCCTGAGAGTGCCTGCGTGGAAGAAGGCCCAGCGCCTACCACCTGCCAAGCTGGGTGCCCCCGTTTGTGCGCTCCCTCTCTCTGCACAGAGGGCAAACGGGGGCCCAGAGAGGGCAATTTGGGGGTGCACAGTGAGGTGGCTGCAGTGCCAGGCCAACCCTCTGGGGCAGCCCTTCCCTCCACCCCGTGTTGGCAGTTGAGCCGACTCACGGGGATCGGGGTCTCCTGGCCTCTGTGACCCCCTCAAATTGCTGAAGCGGGTCCCGGAGCAGCTCTGCCCACGGCTGCAGTCACAAACCACAGGCCGGCTGGGGCGACGACTCCAGCCGTGTCTGGGGGGGCAACACCCTGTCCTCGTTCACGGGTCGGGGAGCGAAGTGCCCCCAGACCAGGGCAGGGCCCCATGCTGGGTTCTCTGTGGGCCCGTGTGCCTGGCCAGGGGCTCGGGAGGGGGGAGGCGGGACGGCACGGGTGGTCCTGGGTGGTCTTGGGTGGTCCTGGTCCTGAGTTTCCGGAGGCCTGTGGGTCTAGGAGCTGTGGGGGCAGGGTGCTGGGGGCAGGCCTCCTCCCTGCTCCTCTCACACGGGAGGCCCCACCCCAGGCTCTCCCTGGGAAGGGACAGACGGAAGTGCTGTGGAGGATGGCGGCAGAGGTCCCTGTCCGGGGCCTCGTCCTCAACTCAGCCCAGTGCGCACACGCTTCTCTGCGCCGGGCCTCCTGGTGGCCATGGGGCCGCACCACAGGGCCCAGCACGCACAGCTGCTCTGCTTGGTACGGCTCCTAAGTACACAGCGGCCAGCCCTCTGGCTGGTGGGGACCGGAAGCTGGGATTGGGGGGCCCAGGCCCCTTCCTTCCACGTCATCCTGGAAGACTTCCTGGAGGAGGCGTCTGTGCCGAGCCTGGAGGACGCGGTCAGGTCCAGAAACATCATGGCGGAGGCGAGAGGGGACCACTGGCCCAGGCAGGGTGAGCCGGGCGGCAGATACGGCGGACGTACGGGCCTCCCGGCATGGGAGGCAGCCAGGGTTAATCATTTGCAGGCGGCCTTGACCGTCACCCTGCTCCCACGTCCCACTGCTCCTCACGCCAGCCCAGGAGGAGCCATGGGGCGCTGGGCCCGGGTCGCCAGCCCCTGCCCCTCACCCGGGTCGGCCCTGCTGCTGCTGCTCCTGCTGCTGCCGCCGCGCGGGGCACAGACCCAGGCTGCCGGGGTGAGCACCGACCCCACACTGTGACCATGGGCTACCCGGGGCCCATTCCGGGTCCTGGGGCGAAGCCAGGGCAGGGTGTGGACGGGGCGAGGGGCCCAACGTGGGGACAGCGGAACTTCGGGGCCGAGGTAGGCGTGCTGGGCTGGCCTGGGGGGACAGAACGCCGGGGCTCCAACTTGCTGGTTCCCTGCCCGGGGGCTGGTCCCTGCCCTCTGGGCCTCTGTTGGGTCCACGTGTCTGAGGTTGGCGGGGGCTCCGAAGGCCACACAGCTGCTCTCGTCCGACCCCAACCCCAGGATTCAAGCCCGGATGGCAGTGGTGCGGTGTCCCGGCTCCTTGGACTGGGCGGGCGGGGAGGGACAGTGTTCAGCTGCAGCCGGTGTCCCCTGGTCCCCACTCTGAGGCCTCAGGACGCCGACATGCAAACGGAGGCAGGTCCTCGCGTGAGGGGCCCGCCTCACAACCCCCATCACAGCCCTCCCGGTCCTTCCCAGAGCCAAAGGGAGCCCCCAGAACACAACGCCACAGTGACTCCTGTGACCCCTGTAAGGTCGGCGACCCCCAGCACTGCAGCCGCGGGGGCACTCCAGGCAGAGAGGGCCCCTGGTGGCGGGCTCAGCCCCCTGCCCAGGGGAGCCCCCTCCAACAGCCCTGGGGGCCCAGGTGCGTTAGGAGAGCTTCTTGGAGGAGGCGGGGTGCAGACGGCTGGGGTGGAGTGGGGAGGGTGATGGGGGTCGGGAGGCATCCGGCGCGGGAACCCTTGACCACCGTTCCCTCCCCCACCCCTGCCACCCCAACAGTGCGCACGGAGGCCGGGCAGCCCTGCCGGTTCCCCTTCCGCTACGGCGGCCGCATGCTGCACTCCTGCACCGCAGAGGGAAGCGCCCACAGGAAGTGGTGGGTCCCCACGCCCCCGTGTCCACCCCGGAGGCCCTCCGCCCTCCGCCCTCCCGACTCCAGCCTGCACCTGCACGCAGCAGGTGGAGTGGACGAACCGGGGGCCTGAGCGGGAGAGCGCCCCAGGGTGCCCTGCAGGGAGTCGGGGGCGCCCCCCATCAGCGCACATCTCGCCCCCAGGTGTGCCACGACCCACAACTACGACCGGGACCGGGCCTGGGGCTACTGTGTGCAGGACCCCGCTCCCCGGGGGCGCCCAGGTGGGTGCCCGGGCGTCTGGAGCCGGGGTGGGGGTGATCTCCTGGGGGCGGCAGAGCTGAGCTGCGGTGGGGGGTCCTGTCCTGTCTGCGGCTCATCCCACTGCAGGCCTGGGGGCTGGAGGAGTGGGGAGTGGGGATCACCCGCCCACCCACAAGGCAGGGTCCTGCCCTCTCTGGGGGCCACAGAGCTGCTCTGGCTATTGCTGGGGCCACGCTGCCCCCTGCTGGTCAGGCTCGGCCCCACAGGGCTCGAGGGGTCCCCGCACAGGGCCGCAGACCGGGAGACGTGCTCCTGGGGCCAGGGTGCTCCAGGGGCCTGTGCTGCCTGCGGCGGGTCCGGCTTTCAGGGTGTTGGATGTGGAGTCAGAGGCCCACCTGCCTGGGGTCTGAGAGCTGGGCAAGGGTGGGGAGGGCGGAGGCCTGCAGGGCACACACGCCCCAAGGAGCCTTAGAAGGGGTATCTTGAAGGCGGCAGGCCCTTGGCAAGCAGGGAGCATGGCGGTACGGGTCGGGGGCCCGGAGCCTGCGGGGCTCTCAGACACCCCCCTCCCTCCCGCGTGTGCCCAGCCCCCCGGGACCCCTGTGCCTCTGGCCCCTGCCTCCACGGGGGCTCGTGCACCAGCACGCAGGACCCCGAGTCGTACCACTGCACCTGCCCTGTGGCCTTCACCGGCCAGGACTGCGGCACAGGTGAGCGGGGCGGCAGGGAGGTGGGGCACCGGCCACGGGCGGGCAGCAGCGGCTCACCGTGCCCGCCCCACCCTCCCCAGAGAAGTGCTTCGATGAGAGCCGCCGCGAGTACCTGGAGCCGGGCGATCGCTGGGCCCGCGCGCACCAGGGCCGCGTGGAGTGGTGCGAGTGCACGGGGGGCCAGGTCCGCTGCGAGGGGACCCGCCGCACAGGTGCTCCAGGGCGCAGCCCGGCGGGGCAGGCCACGCCACTGAGCCTGCCCTCGGGGAAAGGGGCTTCCCAGGGCCACCCAGAGAGGGGCGCCGGGGCGGGAGCCAGGCCCGACACCCGCCCCCTCACCCCCGGTTTGGGGCCGAGGCCTAGCTCCCGAGTGCTCCCCCGTAGCTTGCCTGAGCAGCCCCTGCCTGAACGGGGGCTCCTGCCACCTGATCGTGGCCACCGGCACCACCGTCTGCGCCTGCCCCCCAGACTACGCCGGTCGGCTCTGCAACATCGGTGAGTCGCCCGGCCTCAGAGCAGGGTGGGCCCCGCGGCCCGCAGCCCAGGCTCACCGCACTCCCGCTGCCCACAGTGCCTGCCCAGCGCTGCTTCGTGGGGACGGGCACGGAGTATCGAGGCGTGGCCAGCACGTCGGCCTCGGGCCTCAGCTGCCTGGCCTGGAACTCCGACCTGCTCTACCAGGAGCTGCACGTGGACTCCGTGGGCGCTGCGGCCCTCCTGGGCCTGGGCCCCCACGCCTACTGCCGGTCAGCACTGTCCCCACGGCCCTGACCCCTCTGCTCGGGAGGCCACCCAGGGAGCAGAGCCTGGGGCTGGAGCTCAGAACCTTCTGCAGGAGCAGAAGCTGCTGGGCGGGTCAGGAACCCCCCCAGCAGGCGTCCCCATCTCCTCCCCTTGCCTCTGAGGGGCCATGACCCACGCCCACCCGCTTGTCCCCGTCCACCAGGAACCCAGACAAGGACGAGAGGCCCTGGTGCTACGTGGTGAAGGACAACGCCCTCTCCTGGGAGTACTGCCGCCTGGCGGCCTGCGGTGGGCGCAGCAGCCGGAGGCGGTCTCGGGAGGAGCAGGGTGGGCACCAGGCTGGCCCCACCCCCACTGGGGTCTCCCCACTCCACCCCCATGCCCAGCCGCCTCTCCCCGGAGGACCATGGGCCCATCTGAGAGATGGGGAGACTGAGGCTCACCACAGTGGGGCTGGACCAAGGCCACGCAGTGGGTCGGCACCAGAGGTCAGGGGGCCCACGCATTCTGCACTGTGCCCCGACAGTCCCCAGGGACACGGATAGCTGGGTGTCCCTGGGGTTAGCCCCTGGGGGGTAGGTGGCTCCAAGAGGCCAGCCTGCCCTCTGGCCCCGTTGCCCCAGGGCTCTCTGACCCATCCCGGGTTGGCTCTGGGGTCCCAGGCTGCTGGAAGGGATAGGAACCTGCCAGGTATCCTGGGCCACCCTGGCTCCCGCAAAGCCTGTGATCAGGTGCAGTTCTCCCCATCCTGCAGATGAGGAAAACTGAGGCTCAGGGTAAGTCCTGTGCCCCGTCCGGAAGAGCAGAGCTGGGCCTGAGCTGGGGTCCTCTTTCAGAGGAGCTGCCTAGGCTGGGACTGGAGGCCGGTGAACCACTGGGGGCCTAGAGAATCCTGGACACAGCCCGGACCTGCGGCGTGATCCAGTGGTCTGTGTCCCCAGAATCCCTTGCCAGGATTCAGCCCCCGCCCACCGAAGCCCTGCTGACCCTGCCTGGGCCCGCGGCTGCTGGGCCAACTGGACGCCAGACCTGCGGCAAGAGGCACAAGAAGAGAACCTTCCTGCGGCCGCGCATTATTGGCGGCTCCTCCTCGCTGCCCGGCTCCCATCCCTGGCTGGCCGCCATCTACATCGGGAACAACTTCTGTGCAGGGAGCCTCGTCCACACCTGCTGGGTGGTGTCTGCCGCCCACTGCTTCTCCAACAGGTGAGCGGCCCTGGGCCCCAGTGTCCACGATCCATCCCTGTGTCCCCCCCTCCAACCACCCGCCTCTCCGCCCGCCTGCCCGCCCGGCCCCACACGCGGCGTCCCCGGCTCCGCCGCCAGCAATCCGCGCTCACTCCCGCGGCTCCTAAGCATCACTCGCGCGTTCCCACCTTACCCGTGTAAGCCTTGTCCTTCGTTCCCTCCGCTCCACGTCGCCCCTCTGACTCAGGTGGGGCTCCGCGCTCAGCTCGGTGCTGGGCCCGGAGACTGCGAGAGCCGCCGCGCTCCTGCCCCGTGGCGCCGTCCCTAGTCTCTGTCCGGGTGGACGGTCCTCTCTCGGGAGCTCCGGGGTCTGGAGCTTGGGGCGCCGCGGGGCGGGGCGCGGCGGGCGGGGCGGCAGGGCGGTGGGCGTGGTGGGGCGTGGTGGGACGGGGCGTGGCAGGGCGGCGCGCCTGCGCGGCAGGGCGGTGGGCGTGACCTGCTGTGAGGTCCCGCCCCTTCCGGCCCCGCCTCTGCCCAGAAGGAGCCGGTGGCCCCAAGCAGGGGCCCGGGGAGCCTGAGGTCCTGCCCACTCGAGGGCCTCCTCCGGGTGGGCAAGGACGGCTGGGGCTGGCGTCCGGGGTCGGGGTCAGGGGTGAGAGGCCCACGACCACACCCCAGGGGTAGGGGCAGCGAGCTCAGAGCCGGGAAAGTCCTGCCCATCCCCTGCTCCTAAATTCTCTGCCTTGGGGGGAAGGGACTCTCCTCGGGAGGGGGGGGGGTGTCCAGTGTCATCCCAGGGGTTAGGGGCTTGGGGCAGGCTGGGGTCTGGCTGCGTGAGAGTCCGAAATGAGCACTCCCCCCGCCACCAGTCACCCTAAGGACTACACCGCGGGGGTGGGGGCAGCCTGTGGCCTGGGCCCCCCACTTCCCCGCTGGACCTGTGAAACGTCCCTTGGATCCTCCTCGGAACGCAGTGGGGTGGGGTGGTTAACAGGCTGGAGAAGAGGAGCTGGCCTGCTCTCCTCACATCAGGGGATGGGCCCAGCTGGGTGGAGGTACCCACCCTCTGCGGGCGGGGCCCCAGAGCAGTGGTCCCAGGCCTGGGCCAAGCAGGTGGCTGGAGCAGGGCATTCATGGGCAGGTGTGATGGGGGTCATTGGGTGAGAGGAGTGCTCAGGCTCCTAGACCCCTGGGTGACTTAACAGGAAGGCTTGCTTCCAGGCCAGGGGCACCGGGCAGAACCGTGCCCCAACCTGGACCTGCACCAGCTTGGGCCCCATTCAGCAGCGAGCCCACCTGGACACATGAGAGGCCCCCGGCTCACGTGGGCCCTGGTCTCAGATGTGGTGCTGCCAGGACCATGGGTGTGGCCGTAGCCTGCCAAGCCCCGCCACACTACAGCCCGCGGCACCCCTGTTCAGGTCTCTCCCAGGGTTTGGGGGCGGGGGCCTGTGCTGTGTCACCCCCCCGGGGTCGTCTCCTGGATGCTCTGTGCCTGTGGGGAGGGGCGAGCCGACCTCAGGGGCCTGAGGGTCATGCCACCACCAGCCCCTGCCGCACAGCCCCCCCAGGGAAAGCGTCTCCGTGGTCTTGGGCCAGCACTTCTTCAACCGCACGACGGATGTGACACAGACGTTTGGCATAGAGAAGTACATCCCGTACCCACTGTACTCCGTGTTCAATCCCAGTGACCACGACCTCGGTGAGGCTCTGACCGGGGCTGTATGCTGGGAGCAGGCGCCAGGCAGGCCTGGGGGAGTCCTGGGGGGAGGGATGGGAGAGATGGGGGCAGGAGGAGGGAGGAGGTGAGGAGGAGGGGGAAGGTTGCCTGCAGTTCCCTCCTGGGCCTCCCAGGACACAGCCCCGTGGCCCAGCGGGCTGCACCCCATGTGACTCCGTGGCCACCTTCGGCTGTCACTGGCTCCCGCGTGGCAGGCTGACCTCTGACCTCTCTCCCGCCCAGTCCTGATCCGGCTGGAGAAGAAAGGGGAGCGCTGCGCTGTCCGCTCCCAGTTTGTCCAGCCCATCTGCCTGCCCGAGCCCGGCAGCCCCTTCCCCGCGGGACACAAGTGCCAGATAGCGGGCTGGGGCCACCAGGATGAGAGTGAGTGCGGGCAGGGGGCCAGGGTCGTGCCCCCAGGAGCGGTGGCCCGGCCCAGCCTGAGCGCCCCCCACCCCGTGTTGGCCCGCAGACGTGAGTGGCTACTCGCCCTCGCTGCGGGAGGCGCTGGTCCCCTTGGTCGCGGACCACAAGTGCAGCAGCCCCGAGGTGTACGGGGCCGACATCAGCCCCAACATGCTGTGTGCCGGCTACTTCGACTGCAGGTCGGATGCCTGCCAGGTTAGCCTGGACAGCCCGCCGCCCCGGAGCTCAGAGCCAAAAGTGGCCAGACCCTCAGGGCCAGCCAGGAGGTGGGGCGGGAGGCTGCCCCCAGGATGGGTGCTCACCCGTGCCGGGTCCCAAAGCCTGGGCACGTCGAACCAAGGGCAGGACTGTCCACGCGACACGAAAGGCCAAAGCCCAGCTCACCCCGTGCTCGTCCGAGTGGGCTCGATCGGTCTGCCGGTCCCAGTAGCCCGGTTATCAAGGCCTGGCTGGGGGGCTGTGCCTCAGCGCTGAGATGGAGAGGCTGCTTTACTCCCCAGTTCATAGGTGGGGAGACAGGCCCAGAACGGTCTGCACGCTCTTCCTGGGTTACCCATCCGAGAAGTGGCAAAGGGTGTGGGGGCTTGCCCCTGGACCACGAGGTCTAGCACGTGCCTTGTGGAAGGTCAAGGATGGCTTCACGGAGGAGGGGGCGCTTGCACCTGTCCTGAGGGGTGAATAGGAGTTTGCCAGGTGGCGAAGAGGGCGTTTCCAGCAGGGTGCCAGCTGGTGGGTGGGTGGGGAGCCAGACTGAGGAGGTCTGCTCGCTGTTGAGGTGGAGGGAGGCAGGGCAGGGCCTGCGGAACGGTGGTCCAGGAGCCGGAGGCCTCGCTTCCTCTGGGGCTGAGGCAGCGCGAGCAGGACCGCTCCCTCACTCGGGATGCCTGTGTCATCCGCTCTCCCCAGGCTGCTGGGGGTCTACCTTGACAGTCTGCACCCCAGGGCAACTCTGGACCCCTGCGGAGGCACTCTCAGGGTTGGGGTGCGGGAGGCTGGGGTGAGGGGTGGTGGTTTCCAGGCGGGTCTCAGGCCCTGATGGGTCGCGCTGCACAGGGAGACTCCGGTGGGCCGCTGGCCTGCGAGAAGAACGGCGTGGCCTACCTGTACGGCATCATCAGCTGGGGCGACGGCTGCGGGAGGCTCAACAAGCCTGGTGTCTACACCCGCGTGGCCAACTATGTGGACTGGATCAACGACCGGATTCGCCCCCTCAAGCGACCCTCGAGTCCCTCCTGAGCCCCACCCAGCCCCCCCCTCCCCGCCATTCCCTCCTTGCTGCCAATAAAGATGTTTCCAAGACTCCAAGTCTACACTGCGGTTCCCTCTGCCCAAGCCTCCCAGCCCTGCCTTCCCTCCCAGGCCATGACCCCCCCCCCAGCTTTGTGGATGACGTGCCCTCAGGGCTGGGGGGCCCCCGAGCCAGCACACCAGCTTCCCTTCCTCAGTGAAGGGAGCCTGTGACCCCAGCAGGAGGGGTCTGGCCCCACGGCCTAGAACTCAGGTCAAGAGATGCAAGATGGGACCTTCTCCCCAGCCAGGCTGCTCTCAGCCCCTCCTCTGCCCCGCCCTGACCCCCAAACTGCTCCGGCCCCCCTGGCCCCCCTGTGTTCGTGAGACTGACCAGGCTCCTTGCTCACCCTGCTCCCACTGCTGCCCCTCCCCCTCCACTCAGCCTCTTGATGTCCCTGGAGGCCTGGCGGTCAGGTCCTTTCCAGTCCCTCCCCATCGTCATGCACACAGGTAGGCACAGACCCCTCGCCTCTTGGCCCCGTCTCGGTCAGGACTGCGTTCGGACCTGACCGACGGGGCTGGAGAGCTTTGCTTCCCTCCCGTAGCAGGAAGTCCAGCCACAGCCCCTTTTATCAGGAGAGGAAGGGTTTCCCCAGGGACCCCTTCTCCAGCAGATTTTGCGTTTCGCTCTCATCTGCCCGAATAGGGTCATGTGGCCACACGCAGCTGCTGGGGAGGCTGGGAGGGCAGGGAACAGAATTGTCAGGACAGGATCGGACACATTGCCAGGAAGGCACCCGGCCCCCCGGCAAAGCCAGAGGAAGAGAGATGGCCTCCGCGGGTCCCTGCTGCCCCAGCGCTGGGTGGGGTCGGAGCCTGCTGTGGACCGGGAATCGCTGTGTTGGCCACAGCCAGGTGGCAGAGGCTGGTGCTGGCCACCCCTGTCCCGTGGAAGGCACAGCAGCTCCTGCCAGTGGACCTGGGGCCGCTGACTGCCCGTCCTCGACCTCTAGGAACCGTGTAGCTTCAGGTTCCCCACACCGTTACCTGCTGTGAGCGCTCCCCGACCTCGTTCTCTGTGGGTGTGGAATGTGGATCTGTTAAAGAGGTGACATGCGTCTCCAGATGGTCTGACGTCAAGCCAACCTTGCATTCCTGGAGCGAGCTGTGTTGAGTCAAGGAGGGAGTCCTCCCCACCTCACGCTGTGCCCCGTCTGCTGACCCCGACGGGCTGCGTCAATGGGCACCTATGCCCTCGGGTAGGGGGGAGCCAAGCAGGAGGTCAGGGGAGAGGGGAGCGTGAGATTGGGGTGCTGATTTCCCTGGCTGCCCCTTCTGGGGTGACCTCAGTGTTACAAGTTGGATTGTGTTCTCCCCAAGTTCATAGACTGGAGTCCAAACCCCCAGGACCTCAGAATGTGACCTGATTTGGTAAGAGGGTCTTCAGTGAGGAGGTCATGTTAACCTGAGATCGTTGCAATGGGCCCTGATCCAACATGACCGTGTTCCTGTAAGAGGGGAAATCATGCTCGCAGAGACACCCACAGGAGGAAGGTGATGTGAAGAGACGCAGGGGGAGACGGCTGTCCACAGGCGAGGCTGGAGGCCCCAGCGGGTCTTTACAACGGCAGGAAGGACCCAGCCCTGCCGACATCCTCCCCTTGGACTTCGGGCCTCCAGGGCGGTGATTTGTTCTGGTATCCCAGCAAAGGGTACACCCGATCCCTTACCTGAAGGTCACACTCCTCCCAAGGTGTGGATCATGCCCCTTTGTGGTTCAGGCACCCCCCACCCCCAGGTCTTGAAGCAGCTCCATGTCTCTCTAACCAACCCAGGGCTACACAGTCACAGTGGGCTTCCCCGGTGGCTCAGACGTAAGGAATCTGCCTGCAATGCAGGAGACGAGGGTTTGATCCCTGGGTCAGGAAGATCCCCTAGAGAACGGAAAGGCAACCCATGCCAGTATTCCTGCCTGGAGAAGTCCATGGACAGAGGAGCCTGGTGGGCTGCAGTCCATGGGATTGCAAAGAGTCAGACATAACCGAGCGACTCGCACACACACACACATACAGTCACCACCGCTGGTGGTTCCCTCCAAGACCACACCTTTGTAAATAGACCCTCTCTGAATTGTCCTAACATGTCAGCAGCTGGGACCCTGGCCGACACACACTGACATTTTAGCAGCTTTTTTGGAATTTGCTTTTATTTTGTTTAGGGTTTTGCATTTATGTTCCCGAGTGAGACTGGCCTGTAATTTTCCTTTCTTACACTGTTTGAATGACTGTCTGTAGGGCTACCCTCAGACCTCATAGACTAAGAGAATCTGCCCCTTCTTTCCCTGTCCACTGGAGGGCTGTAGAAAGCTGGTCACCTGTTCATTCAGAGGTTGGTAGAATCTCCTATAAGATTCCCTGGACCCAGGGTTTTCTTTCTTTTTTATTTATTGGTTGTGCTGGGTCTTTGTTGCTTCGAGGGCTCTTTTCTAGTTGTGGTCCCCGGGCTCTAGAGCACAGGCTCATTAGTCGTGGTTCTCTATGGCTCTATGGCGGGTGGGATCTCCCCGGATCAGGGATCGAACCCACGTCTCCTGCGTTGGCAGGCGGAGTCTTTACCACTCAGCCACCAGGGAAGCCCCCAGTATCTTATTTACGGGATGATATTTAACTACCGAGTCATTTTTAACAGTTTGGGACTTGTTGAGAATCTGTTTCTTCTTGAGCTAGTGTAGGAAGCTCCACTTTGGTGAATTTATCTGTCTACATTTCCACATTTATTGCCTCAGCATTGTTCGTACTGTTCTCTCGGCGCTTCATCTCACGTGTATTGTTAGCTATTTCCTGTCAGCACTTGGAAGGTATTCCACTGCCTTCTGTTCCTACTGTTGAGAAATCTGCTTTAAATGGAATCGTGGGGATGTCCCTGGCAGTCCAGCGGTTAGGACTTCGCATTTCTGATAGGTTCCATCCCTGGTTGCAAAAGTAAGATCATGCAAGCCATGTGGCAAAAAAAAAAAAAAAATCGGATTGTGAATTGTGTCTTTTGACATCGCTTTCCCGTGATGCTCGGCATCTGAGTGTTTGTCTCTGGTGTGCTGTGGTCTCACACAGGACGTGCAGGGGGGCCTCGCTCTGTCTGGTCGTGCCTGCGGTGTGCCGACCCCTGCTCAGCTTGGACGTCTGCTGGTGCCCTTGGCCATGGCAACTCGGGGTCTAAGCTCCTTCTTTGCAGAGCTTCCCGTGTCCCCCGAGGCTTGGAGTCTCTGCCACAGACACTCTGTATCAGAATGCCACTCAGTGTCACAGCTCAATTCAGCTCAGTCGTCTCCGACCCTTTGCGACCCCATGGACTGCAGCACGCCAGGCCTCCCTGTCCATCACCAACTCCCGGAGCTTACTCAGACTCATGTCCATTGAGTCACTGATGCCATCCAACCATCTCAACCTCCATCGTCCCCTTCTCCTCCTGCCCTCAATCTTTCCCAGCATCAGGATCTTTTCTAATGAGTCAGCTCTTCGCATCAGGTGGCCAAAGTATTGGCGTTTCAGCTTCAGCATCAGTCCTTCCAATGAATATTCAGGACTGATTTCCTTTAGGATGGACGGGTTGGATCTGCTTGCAGTCCAAGGGACTCTCAAGAGTGTCACAAATGACACCCAAACTACTTAGCTCATGATGCTGGGCTTGTTGGTTCCTGGCTTTGCTCACGGGGTGGTTCTCGTGGCCCAGGTTGTACATGGGTCATCGGTGGGTCTTAGGCAGTTCTGCCCTTGAGGGCCAACAGGCTTTTGGCTGGGGCGGTAGGGTGACTGGGACACACATCTTTTTGTCATCTGGCAGGCTGGCTTGGGCCCGTTCACATGGTGGAGGCTGGGCTCCGAAGAAACAGTGGATGTGAGTGTTCGCACTGAATTTCACTCGTCAAAGCCGGGGTAGACAGACACGCTTTAGCTCTCAGTGGAAGGAGGTCATGTCAAGGGGTGTGGGTGCAGGCCAGAGACACTGCAGTGTGTTTTAATCTTACATGCTTTCTGTGCCCGTCTGCTGGGACTGCTGTAACAGAAGGCCACAGAAGGGAGAGCTCACACAATAGACATTTATTTTCTCGTGATTCTGGAGATGAAGCTCAAAATCAAGATCCAGTGAGGTGGGTTTCTGGGAAGACTCTCCTCCAGGATTTCCTTCTGTGTCCTCACATGGCCGTGCCTGTGCATGAGCTGAGACGTATAGAAAGAGAGAGAGAAATGCTCCCCCTCCTTAAAAGGCCGCAGTCCTATGGGATCAGGGCCCCACCCTTATGACCTCATTTGACCTTTGCTGCCTCCTTAAGAGATCCCATCTCCACACACAGTCACCTTGGGGTTAGGGCCTCACCAGGTGGATTAGCCGGCGTACAGGTGGGTCTGTAACGCCCATCTCACCAGGCGATGAATGAGTGTAGGAGACCGCAGGGCTGGGAGGTGGCGGTCGTCACTCCTGCCCACACTCCGCTGGCCACAACTCCTTCCTGTGGCCCCACCTACCTGCAGGGAGCTGGGACCTGCAGAGGGGCAACTCAGAGAGTCACTCGGGTGGAGGCAGGCGGAGTGTTGGCCACCATCAGCTGGTGTGTGTCTTTCTCCAGCCTCACTGAGCACCCGGAGACACAAGACAAGGCAGCCTGTCCCTGGTCCCAGCATTCTCTTGCGTTTGTAAAACTCAGGGTCACCTTGAAAGACGCTCACACACATCCGCTCATTCAGGTGTGTGCTTAGTCGCATCTGACTCTTTGCGACCCCATGGAATGTAGCCCGTCAGGCTCCTCTGTCCATGGGATTCTCCAGGGAAGAATACTGGAGTGGGGTTGCCATTCCCTTCTCCAGGGGATCCTCCCGACCCAGGGACCGAACCCAGGCCTCCTGCACTGCAGGCAGATTCTTGACTGTCTGAGCCACCAGGGAAGCCCTGTCATTTAGGAGCTCATCATAATAGCATCGGCTGGAAGGGGAGACGGGCCAGAGAAGTCGTAAAACGGTTAAAGTTCATGTGGGTGTCGAGTGTCAGGTGCGGCGTCAGATGGCAGGTCCCTGCAGAGCCACTGATGGGGTGACCGCGCCCTGGGGCCCTGGGGTCTGGCCGTGGTGGCAGTGTCCTCGGCGGTGACGTCCAGCAGCGCCCCCCGCGGCTGTGTGACTGGCGGCTCTGACCCGTGGTGGGGTGGGCTTCTCGGAAGGCAGCGGCCGTGGCCCGTGGCGGTGCAGTCCGGCCGCGCGGTGGTGCAGAGCTGGGGTGGCGTCTGGTCCCCGGAGCGTGGGTGTGCTCCCAGCCTCCTGCAGCTCCTGCTGACCCCCGCCTGCCCTGGGTTCCACCTGAGGCCTGGTGATCTTCCCACAGATCCCTTCCTGCTTCAGTGACCAGAGTCAGCTTCTGCCACTTGCCACCAGCGACTCTGGCTGCCACGGCTGAGGGAACTGTCTGAGTCTGCTTAGGCAGCTATGACAGAAGTACTGTAGACTGTCAGGCTGAAACAACAGATGTGGTTCTCAACAGTTGCTGAGGCCGGAAGTCAGAGATCAGGGTGCCAGCCTGGTTGGGGTCTGGGGTGGGGGCCCTCTTCCGGGCGCGCAGATGGCTGCCTCTGGCTGTGTCCTCAGGGTGGGTGGGGAGAAATATCACATCTTCTTACGAGGATGCTAATCCAGTCCTGGGGACTCCACCCACCCTCATGACCTTATCACCCCCCAAAGTCCCTGCTTCTTCGTTCCATCCCCTTGGGGCTGGGCTTCAACATGAATTTGGGGGGTGGGGACCCAAGCATTTGGTCCACAGCAGGAGCTTAGGAATGAGAGGCCAGGACTCCCCCGCGAACTGCCCCCGGAAGGTGGTCCCGCCTCTAGGTCGCCAGTGCGGGGGGGGGCGGCGGGCAGCCGTCTGTCCCCACAGCAGCCGTGTTTCCTGGGGCCCGAGAAGGAGCAGGTGCAGCTGCCGGGCGTGGCAGGAGCCTGGGTCAGGGCCAGCGCTGCGGAATGCTGCAGGGCACTGCCCCTCCCCGCGGGGATGAGCACGTGCCCAGCACCCAGGACGGCGGATGTGCTGGTGGCCACAGCCCCCCAGCGCCGCCGCCTGGCTCCCTGGGCCACTGGCTGGGGGCCTGGGGTGAGTGGGCAGCTGCCCTGCAGAGGCGGTGCCCCTGGAGAAGGGGAGAGCGAGGCGCCTCCTGGGCCTGGGGTGATCCTGCTCCGCATCACATCCTGGGCACACATTCCCGGGACATTCGAACCGAGCTCATCACCCCCCAGGGCCCTGCCTTCTCAGATTCCCAGGGACAATGAGGACGGGGGTGTCCAGAGAGAACAGACTTGGCCCTCTCTGCGCCCAGCATGGTGGTTGCTGAGCTGGGACCCCAGCCCAGGGTTCTGCCCACCCCCAGGGCCCCCATGCCCTGCTTGGGGCTCAGCCAACGGGGGTCAGTCCTGGAGGTGCCCACGGTTCTTAGTGTTAGATCTTCCTCCCTGAGAGGCAAGACCTGGATGGGATGACAACACGAACCTGCGTTCCTGCCCGTGCGGATTTCAGGGTAACAGGACACTGCAGAGCCTTCCTCCCTCCTGCCAGTCAGAATCTCAGCCTCCTCAGGGTGGGACCCCGGATTGGGTGCACGGCTTCTCTTTGCTTTTCAGGGTGCCGTCGTGTCTCTGCCACTGGCCCCGGGGCCTCGTTGATGCTCCTAAAGGCGTGAGTGTTAGAGGTAATCTCAGAAATGGGGGCTGACGTCTGAGATGTGGACCCACCTGGGCTCCCAAAGAACCTGGGCAGCTGACCTGGGTCTATGGGTCAGCCCCAGGGTGGGTGGGAAGACGGAAACCCGAGGCTCAGAGCTCCCCCGCTGCAATGGGGGCTCTCTCGGGGGCCTTTATGGAGCAGCCTGGAGGGACCGACCTCCCCAACCCTAGCAGCCAGTGGCGGGGCGTGCAGGTCCGGGACCAGACTCAGAGACTGGGGTACTGTGGCCCCACTAACCCCCAGGCAGCAATCCGCACCGGGATCCCTGCTGCCAGGGAACAGGAATGAAACCCCCTCCTCTATACCCCTGCCTACGGGGAAGGGGTGGTCTGCGGGGTTGGAGGGGAGCAGGGAGCAGGCAGGAGAGCTGGGTGGGGGAGTGAGGCAACGGCCTGGCCAGAGCCGACGTGGTCAGTCTGTGGTCCGTGGTGTCCGGTGACAGCTCAGGGGTGGTGGGAGGGACAGGTGCGCGAGGGTGAAGCCAGCCCAGAGGAAGGCGCACTTGAAAACCGGGACCCACCCAGGCCGCCCAGGATGCTTCTTCCGGTGGTCGTTTCCTTTGCTTTCGGAAGGGGGGGCCTCCTCCCCCGCCCACCCTACTGGGGTGAGCAGCGTCGGAGCCCCAGGGTCCGAGCCTCGGCCGGGCGCGCAGCCCCGGAGGGCAGGGCGCTCAGGTGGCCCCAGGTGCCGCGGGGGGCGCATCGCCCTGGCGGGGAGCGGGTGGGGCAGGACCGGCGGGCTGGCACCTCGGCCCCGCCCGCCGCGCGCGCCGCCCCGCCCGCCGCCCCGCCGGCCGGCGCACAGCGCTCCCGGAGCTATTTTGAAAGTGACCCTGGGCTGGGCGGCCCGCGGGGCGGCGGGGAGAGGCGCGGCGGGGCGCGGGAACCATGACAGAAGATGACCGAGGCGGCGCTGGTGGAGGGCCAGGTCAAGCTGCGGGACGGCAAGAAGGTCGGGGCGCGCGGCGGGCGCGGGGCGGGGCGGGCGCGGGCGGCGGCTCACGCTCCCTCTGTCCCCGCAGTGGAAGACTAGGTGGCTGGTGCTGCGCAAGCCGTCGCCGGTGGCAGGTGAGCGGGCTCGGGGCGCCGGCGCGGGGTCGAGGGGCGCGCGCGCACGATCGGCCGCCGGCGGCCTCCTGCGTACGCCCGGCAGGCCCGGAGAGGCGGCCAGCTCGCCCGAAATAGCCGGCGGCGGGCGCCCCGGGGCGAGGGCTGTAACCGGAGAGCACCCCGGCGTCGGCCTGCAGGGACCCTCCCGGTGCCCCGACTCGGCCCGGAGCCCTGTCGGGGCTTCAGACCCCAGGCCCCTTGGCCGACCCCACTTGGCAGGAGGGCTGACCCGACCTCAGAGGGACCTGGTGGGGTTGGGGGGGCGGCGTGGAGACCAGAGGGCTGAAAGGGCAGGAGCCCGTTCTGGTCCCCTCCCCCATGGCTCCGCAGGGAGCACCCCAGAAAGTCCCGGCCCAGTGAGGACTGATCTGTGTCACTGACCCCAAATCCAGACGGGTGTCCGGGCCGGGCTGACCCCAGGTGGCCCCTCCACCTTGAGGCCAGACTGCCCAGGTGGGAAAAGAGAAAGGGGAAAGCGGCCTTCTCTGGGGGTGTGTCCTGTGAGCCCCCCAGCCCCAGCTCCCCCCCAGGGCCAGCGCGCCCCCCGAGAGGAGGCTGGCCGGGCACGCGGAGCTGGGCATCTCCAGCCACGGTCCTCAGTGAGCGGCAGCGTCCTGGAGGCTCTGAGCCGGGTGGCCGCAGCTGTTCCCGGAGACAGGTGCCCTGGAGCCGGCCCAGGCCCCCGGGGGTCTGTGTGGGCTGCTGGGGGTGTGCGTGCACGCTGCCTCACACGTGCGAGGCTGTCGGTCTTCCGGCACGCCTAGGGGTGTCTGGCAGTTTCCAGGGAGCTCCCCTCCTCCATCCATCAGCCGAGCCGGCTCTGGGAGCCACATGGTTGCGGGGCAAGGGCCTGCGTTTGGCCTCGGACACACTCTCCTCCTGCCTGGACCTCAGCGTCCCCACCAAGGGGGCCTCGCACCCCCTTCACACAGCTGACGGATCTTGCGGGCCCAGCGCCGTGCCTGTTGCTGGGGGGCCCTTGCCCGGGGAGCTCAGGGAAGCCTGGTGGGGCTAGGGGCCGGGAGGCAGTGGGGTCCCCACACCAGCCAGGCTGCGGGTGGCTGAGGTTGGGCGCAGGCGGTGTTGACGGAGGAGGCAGGGGCCGGCTGGGGCCCGGGGCAGGGGCTGCTTGCGGGGAGGCTGATGAGCCAGGGCCTGTGCGGGCCTCTGGGGAAGGTGGCCCACCCGAGGGCAGCCCTGGGCAGGCCTCGTCCCTCTTGCTGGGGCAGGTGGTGACAGGCAGCCCTTGGTGGTGGGTGACGTGTCCGGAGCTGGGTGAGGGCTGCGCCCTGGCGGGCCCCAGCGGACGCACCTGTGGGCCGGGGCCCTCCGGCACCAGCTCCTCACCACTGCACACTTTCAGTGGCCTTGTGGTCATGGGGCCTTTCCTGGTTCCTCCCACGCGCAGCTCCATGGGAGGGGAGTGTGCCACGGGCGTCAGGGCAGGGAAGAGCTGCCTCTCCAGGGCGGTAGGGCGGTGGGGCTGGAGGGGACGTCCCCGGAGAAAAGGGTCAGGCGCTCCAGGCAGGACCCGGCCCGGGGACTGGGCGGGAGAGGACTGGGCTGGGGGAGGGTCCACGTGTCCCCTCTGGGTTGCTGTCCGCCCTGAGCCCTGCACCCCACGTCCTGGTCCCCAGAGTCTTGGGACCCCCACTGTGGCCCCCCATCCGGTCTGAGGATCCATCCCCGTCCCCCGTCCCTCCTCCCTGGCCCTTAGCTGATGAGCCGGCCCCTCTCTGGCTCGCTGGGGGCCTGGCTGTGAGGGGTGCAGCTGCCTGGTCCCCCTTATCCCGAAGACTGGCTCCCTTGAGTGGACCTGGGTGGGGGGCAGGCCCTTGCATGGGCGGGGGGGTCTCACCGCTGAGACTCCCCAGATCCCGGCTGCAGTAGAGGGGAGCCTGGGAAGGGGAGGAGGGGCCGCCCTGCCTGCTCTTCGTGAAGACCCCAGGGCTCTTGCTTTTAGAAATCGTTTCCCTCCCAGGAGGGCCCGCGGGCAGCAGTAGAGAGGGTGTTGGAGGCTCTGGGCAGGCGGGGGGCACAGAGGGCCCCCTCGACTTGGTCTCTTCTCTGCTGTTTGCGCTTTGTCTTAGCCAGGACCACTTACACTCGTAATAAAGTTTAGGTAATCAGAGGGAGGAGAACTACCACGGAGACAGCGGACGGTCTTTACAGAAGCTTCAGTGAGAGCTGCCCCCGGGGGTCCCCACCTCTGTCCTGGCGAACAGCCAGGGCAGCTCCCTGGTACCGGCCCCCGGTATCATCGGCTCCCCGGGTGCCGGCTCCGCCGGCTCTGCTGCAGGGACCCCTGTGTGCTGCCGGGGCCGTGTTATTCTGCTCAGAAAAGCTGGCAGGAGGAACCCTGAGTCCTGGAGCTGGCAGGGCCTTGTAGGCAGCGGGGCTGAGACCTGGTGACCCAAGGGCTCTGGCCCTGGGTGAGTGGGTGAGGTCTCCTGACTCCGCCCCCTGTGTGCTCCGCCCCGCGGCCCGCTCCCGGTCCTGGGGAGGGCTGGTCCAGTGCTCCCCCTGGCGCTGAGTTCCTGGAGGGCACGGACCCTGACTCAGCCTCACAGGCGATGCTGGGGCTGGGGTCCTGCAGACATGCCCGGGAACGGGGTCCTCGGGGCGCATGCCCCATGAGCCCCCTGAGCCTCCATCCCACCAGCCTCCGCCCACCCCATGCAGCGGCAGCTCTGCTGAGGCGGGCACATTCCAAGACAGGTGGGGCTCCCAGGAGGTGACGTCCAGGAGGGCCCTGCTCCGGTCCCACCTTCTGGCCTGGGATCGGCCGTGTCCCCTGGGAATGGGTGTCCTATCTCAGTCCTGGGGTTGGGCCGGCCCCCAAGCACGGGCTGAGGGTGGTGACCAGCCCTCTGGTCCCCGTGGACCCTCGACACGGAGGGCCAGGCTTCCTGCAGCCCCTGATTCCAACCAGGAGCAGAGAACCTGGGGTCAGGTCTGGCTTCTGCTTGGACCAACTGAGTGACAAGAATGAGTCCTCACTGGGCTTGCAAGGTGGACCCTGCAGAGGGTGGATGGGCAGCGGGTTTGCAGGGAGCCTGGGGCCCTGACCGCTCCTGCTGCCACCTGTGCGCTGAGCCTGCGAAGTCCCCTGGCGCCCCGTGAAGCCCCCCGGCGCCCCGTGAAGCCCCCCGGCGCCCCGTGAAGCCCCCCGGTGCCCCGTGAAGCCCCCCGGCGCCCCGTGAAGCCCCCTGGCGCCCTGCACACACACACATGGTGGGCGCACTTCCCCCCTGAATTGAATCAGCAGCAGGCCTGGGCCTGTGTGTCAGGAGGCCCGAGGGTCAGGCGGCCTGGGGCCCCGGCATGTGGGCCTGGTCAGCAGCCCCCAGCCCCAGCCCTCGGGTGGCCCCTGGGGCCGTTGCCCAGTGGCTCTGCGGAAGGCACAGCCCAAGGTCACCGTGACCGGCGAGAACTGAGCCCCACAGCGCTGCTCCGGCCGTGTCCCCGTGGGTGGGCGTCTGCCTCATCTCCCCTGCCGGTTCCGTCCTCCCTGCCAGTCCCCCGCCCCCTGAGGCCCGGAGGCCCGCAGCTTCCCGGCTGCCCTCAGGCACTCAGCGCCGGGCCGTAAACGCCTCCGAGTGCCCATGACTCTCGTAGTTATTTTTACATCTTCAGGCGCCCGTGTCCAGCTGCCTGCGTGCAGGCTGCCTGGTGTCCCTTGGGCCTCTTAGGCTCATGTGTCTGTGACAGAAACTCCACCCCGCCTTGCCGCCCGCTCATCTCCCCAGGTACCACCCCGTCCCCCCCATCCAGAATCATCTTCTTCTTTCCTTTCCCTCAGGCCCTGCCTCTGCCCACCAAGGGGCCTCGTGAGCCGGCTGGCCTCTGGCAGGGGGGGCCCTGCCCACTGTTACCGCGGTTACTGCGGCGCATGGGCCCCTTTCCTCTGCCCAGCCTGGGCCAGCAGCTCCCCTGGCCGGGAAGTGGCAGGGTCTGGAGCTTTGCTGTCTCCCTGTGTCCATTTTCCGCAGGCAGCCAGCCTGGGCCCTGTTTGATGACAGCTCTCAGGCCCCCGTGAGCTGGGATGAGGCTTCAGCCTGGCTCAGCAGGCCCACCTGGCTGGACCCCACCTACGTCTCGGACGGCTCTTCCCCACCCCCCACGCTGGCCTCCGGGCTTCTGCACTGGCTGTTCCCTGTGGAACAATGCTATTCCCTGCGTGCTGCCAGGCTGGTGTCTCTCCTTCCTTGGGAGTCGGTGTCCCGTCTGGGAGGTCCCATGAACAGCTGCTGTGGTCACGTGCCCGCTCCGGGCCCCTGAACAGCACGTCCTCAGGGTTTGCTTTTTTGCCCACCTTTTCCACGTTCAGACCGTCCCCTCTCTTGGGTTTCAGCTCCACAGAAGTCAGGCCGTGTCCCCAGGTGCCTGGGCGGCTCATGAGCAGAGTGAACTGGGCTTAGTGCTGCGAGGGAGGCCTCCAGGCGGGCGGACAGAAAAGGAGGTGGGGTGGGCTCCGAGGGGCCCCAGCGGGGGTCTTTCAGCGGCCCTTTCAGCGAGCGGGGCCGCTGGGCACTTGCCTTTTCTGCACCAGGAACCTGCCCCCTGCCCCTGGCCAGGCTCAGGGCAGGCGGGTGTAGGAGGGCAGGGTGAGCATGCGTGGTCCACAGGCAGACCCTCCCCCAAGTTTTGTGGTGATGGGATGGTGCCCAGCCCCAGGCCGAGGTCCCGGCTGGCTGGCTGGTGGCTGAGGGCCTCTGCGTGCCTGGCCAAGGCTGTGTCAGTGCCTCGACTCCGCGGAGTTCTCCTTTGAAAGTAGAGGCTCTATGAGCTGAGAGGGGGTCTCTGGTCACGGCCTGGGGCTTGAACCAGTCAGGCAGTCCCCACCGCGGTGCCCATGCAGAATCTGTGTGCATGTGTGCGTGCAAGCGAGCAGGTGTGCGTGTCCCCACATGCATGTGAGCACGCAGGCACGCATGACCGGATGTGTGGCTGTGTGTGTGTCTGTGCGTACACCACCTCGTTTCATCTTCCCACTTTGCTTCCGGCCCCTCTCTGCCTCCCGTCAGCATGACCACCCCGGTCCGCTCCACCCCCTGCCCCAGCTCCCCCTTCCAGGCTGCCCTCCAGGCCCCATGGGCGCCTTCAGCTCCTGCCCCCTAGGGTGTGGGTGGCTCCAGGCCCGGCGGCCACCTGGCTGTGGTTGGCTGCTGTGAGCGGGGTCCTCGGGCCCATGAGGTCTGGCGTGGAGACAAGGGGGCGCCCCGGGTGCAGGGCGGGAAGGCTGGCGGCGCTCCCTCGCTGGTGACCGGGAGACCTCACTGAGGGCCAGCCTCGCTCGCTGGCCTCGTGTGAGGGGTGTGGCCCTGGGTGCTTGTGGCGGGTGGCCCCGGCCGGGCTGGGCAGCTGGTGCGGGCCTCCGCAGCCTCCACGTGCTGTGTCCAGGGCCAGCGGGCCGCTGCCCCCTGGAGGCTCAGGCGCGCTCACCTGGGTGCAGAGCAGCTCTGAGACCCATGTTGCCTCAGGTCCCAGACCTGAGAATTTCTGTTTCCCTGGCGCCTGTTCCTTCAACAGCTTTTCCACCAAGCAGCACTCCTCTATAGGATGGGTTTTAAAAGTAGGATCCCTTTATGGCCGGTTTTAGCAATGGGAGGGGAGGCCCTTCCTGGCCCCACACTTGCCGCCCCCCCCGGGCCGCATCCTGCCCCAGCTCGTGGGAGACCACGGCGGGGTCCGGGGTGACTCCTCCGGCCGTCACCGTCGGCGGGCTGTGACTGAGGGCGGCTTCCACCGGGCAGAAGGTGGGGGCTCGGCACACAGCGTGTCCCCCCTCTGCCGCCGTTTATGTTCATACTTAAAAATGAGACCAGTGACCTGCCTGGTGTCTCAGCTTCCTGGGGCTGCGGTAACGAAGTGTCACAAACCGAGGGGCTGGAAACGAGAGAGATGTGATCTCTCCCTGTCCTGGAGCCTGGAAGTCCACAGTCAAGGTGTGGGCAGGGCCATGTGCTTCTGCGAAGGCGCTGAGGCGCGCTCCACGCCTGCTCGGCTCCTGGGCTCACGAGCACGTGGCTCCGTGATGTGTCTTCTCGTGGCCTCTCCTCTCCGTGTCGGTGTGTCCCCTCCCGTGTCTTACGAGGACACTCAGCTTTAGATTTGGGGCCCCCTTGGACAGTCCCTCGAGATCCTTAACCTGGCCACATCTGCACAGACCTTTTCTCCAAGCAAGGGCGTGTCTGCAGGTTCTGGGGGTCAGGACGTGGACATGTCTTTTTGAGGGGGTCCCCATTTACCCCACCGCAGACAGGTGAGGGCACGAGTCAATTCTCATATCTCTGTAAGGAGTCGGCCGTGAGCTGATTTCAGATAGAGCCAGGATCCAGGAAGACTGGACAGGCTCGGGGAAAGGGTCTTGGGGACAGATGTTGGCAGGTCCCCAAACCAGCCTTGCAAGGGCAGGCGTCTTCCCTCCATGACAGCAGGAGGCATCAGGGAGCCATGGGGCAACCCAGGGGCCCTTGTAGCAAGCTGGACCCCAGACCACGAATCAGCAAACTGGGGCCTGAGCCAGATCTGGCCCGTCTCTTGCTTCTGTGATGAAGTTTTGTTGGAACACAGCCATAACCGTGAGTGTGGTCTGGCTGCTTTCGCAGTTAAGGAGCTGTGCCAGGGACCTCCCGGGTGGTCAAGTGGCTAAGACTCCATGCTCCCAATCCGGGGGGTGTGGGTTCGATCCCTGATCAGGGAACTAGCTCCCATAGGCTGCAATGAAAGATCCTGCAGATCCTGTCTGCCACTTCGAAGACTGAAAACCCGCAGGGCTGCAGTTAAGACCCGGCACAGCCACATAAATAAATAATGATCAGAAAGGACTGTGACAGAGACTGCATGGCCCACACACTAGAATATAGTTACTGTCTGACTCCTCACAGGAAAGTTTACGGACCCTGATCTTGGCTACATCATTGGGAGCATAACTCCTAAAACAAAGGAGGTGACTGTCTTGCCCTGCCTCTGCTGGTCAGGCCACGACTGCAGCAAACAGTCTTCCCTGGGATTGAAGGGCCTCACGCTCGTCTGTTCTGGGTGACGGGACTGTCAGAGCAGAAGAGGACCGCCTTTGCGAGCTCGCCTTCCAGGGTGGGGAGCGGGGAGACGGGAGATGGGACAGCCAGCCGCACGGCGACACCAGCGGGAGAGGCCGGCCTTGCCAGTGGGGAGGAGCGGCAGGAGGTGCTTGGCGTATCTGGGGAGCAGCCTGGTGTGGGTGGCGGGACAGTGCGCACGCTGGGTTCCTGTCTGTGGCCGCCCTGGGTGTCTGTACGCCGGGTTCCTGTCCGTGGCCACCTGGTGGCCTCCCTTTGTCCACACGCTTCTTTGCTGGGAGTCTCTCTGTGCTCACGGCCTCCCCAGGCTTTCTCCTCTTAAGCCTCTGGTGACACTTGGGAGACATTTCCATAACAACACGTGCCCTTTATGCCTCTGGAGTGACTAACTTCTCTCTGGGCCAGGCCAGGCGTTCCCAAGGGCACTGTGCTCCAGAGAGAACAAGCAGAACCCTCAGGCAGCAGCTGGGTTTCCGTGGGTTCTGGGGTTCTGTGTATTCCCCTGAGAATGAAACCAGTCTTGTTTTTTTTTTTTTTCCCCTGACATAAGCATTTCAAACACTAGGAACAGGGTCAAATAGGAAGCGAAACCCCCATCAGGGGCCTTGGAGATCTGTAAATAGTTTGTTGGAGCCAGCCCGTCCTGCAGGTTGGTGTCCAGCCTGCCTGTGGCTGTGTTCCCACCTGACCGCAGCGGTGTGTGTGCGTCCAGGACACGCCGTCCACCCCCTGTCTTCACGGGGCCGGGGTTGACGGCGGGCAGGCAGGAGGCGCCACCCTTGCTGTCCGTCTGCTGGCCGAGCTGAGTGTGGAGTCAGGCCCTGGGGTCTGGGTGTCCCTTGGGCCTGCAGGGTGACGTTCCAGTGCTGGGCGGGGGCGGGGAAGTGCTCCATCCCGAGGGGTCCTTCAGTGCCCGCCCCCGACCCTCTCCTGCCCCGACGATGGGGCCTGCTCACTGAGCTCGGGGCCGCCTCGCACTCTGGGGTCTCGGTG
This sequence comes from Alces alces, assembly GCA_015832495.2. Lineage (NCBI taxonomy): Eukaryota > Metazoa > Chordata > Mammalia > Artiodactyla > Cervidae > Alces > Alces alces. The sequence continues at coordinate 45,458,031 of JADEYB020000017.1, read as the reverse complement.
TTCGCATCAGGCCCCGGACCCCTCACCCTCGGCAGAAACTGGGTGGTGGCCGGGCGGGTCGCGCCTGCATTCAGGAGGGACGCAGGGGCGCTGACCCCGGGCCGCTCACCAGGGCCACGCAGGTGGCTCAGCAGCGTGTTTGCGTTTGGAACGGTGTCCCCCCAGGGCCGGGGGCAGGGTGCAGGCCCTGGCTGGGGGCCCCGGGCCAGGTGGGCGGGTCCCCACCAGGGAGTGTCCTGAGTCCACTTCTGCCCGTGTGGCCCTTGGCCATGTGGGGTGGGGGTGCCTTTTGCACATGAGGGGCTGGAGGCTCAGGGTGCCCGGGGCTTGCTGGGGGCCAGCCGTGCCTGGAGCCCGGGTCTCTGGGGCGTGTGTGTGTGGGGGTGCCGGGCACTTGGGGCCCTGGCCGCACTGACCACCCCCCACCCCCGCACCCCCTGCAGACTGCCTGCTGATGCTGGCCTACAAAGACAAGTCAGAGCGCGCCAAGGGGCTTCGGGAGCGTAGCAGCCTGACGCTGGAGGACATCTGCGGGCTGGAGCCCGGCCTGCCCTACGAGGGCCTGGCCCACACGCTGGCCATCGTCTGCCTGTCGCAGGCCGTCATGCTGGGCTTCGACAGCCGCGAGGCTATGCGCGCCTGGGACGCCCGGATCCGCTATGCACTGGGCGAGGGTGAGTGCATCCGGGGCCCGCGGGGATGACCTCTGCCTGCCCTCAGGGGTCCCCAGGGGTCTCACTGGTGGGCTGCAGGGGCTGGGACAGGACTCCCTGTGCCTGCTGAGCGCCCTCTGGTTGGCCGTGACTGGGGCGATGGTGGGGTCACAGGGGGAGATGCCTCTTGAGCTCCTGAACTTGACCACATTCACGTGAACTGGGGCCTTTAGCCCGAGCGGGTGGTCACCCGAGCCCGGAGCCCCGGGGAGGAGGAGCCAGACCCCTGAGCCCCACAAGGGGGTGGGGGGGCGCGGGGTGCAGGACGGGGTGCTCTCGGGAGAAGGGGAAGACCCAGTGCCCACCCGGCTGGTCAAGCAGAGGCGGGCCGGCCCCCAGCTGAGTCATCAGAACGCATGGTTGGCATCTTTCATCGAAGCGCAGCTAGCTCACGTGTTGTGTTAGCTTCAGGCAGACGGCGGGCTGGCTCAGTTGTACGTGTAAATGGTGGGCACACGCGTATGTGATCTCTTTCAGATTCTTGTGCGTTACAGGTTATCGCAAGACAGTGAGTATAGCTACCTGTGCTGGTACAGTAGGACCTTGTCGTTTACCTAACGTATACGTAGCAGTGTGTACGTTTTAATCCCAAAGCCCTGATTTATCTCAAAAGCCATGATAACACAATATTTAAAGAGTTAAAAATGAAAGCTTGAAGCCCGCGATGAACAGAAATGTCAAAATCTAAAGCGAAGCTGGTTGTGAGCCATCTTTAAACCTTCCTGTCCACACCTGCCCCGATGCCACAGCCTGCCTGGGCTTTATTTAAGCTGTTTCACTCACCATGGACTTTTTGTGCTAATTTTTGTTGTTTAAGTCATTGTTAAAATATCACTGCTCTTGGCCCCTGTTTTGCACCCTGAGTAAGGGGTCTCACTCACCCCAGCCCAGCCCAGCAAGGGGGCAGCGGCTCGTCCCTCCTCCAGGAGCCCCCAGACCAGGCGTCTAGGGCGGGGGACGTGTGGAGGGCCCAGTGAGGGGGCGCGGGGGCAGGAGGGGAGAGTCTCTTCCAGAAAGTTCTCCCGTTGGGGTTCAGCCAGTTCAGCCTGGCTTAGGGCGTGACTCCTCTTCTGCGAGGGTGGGCCGGGGCAGGGTGGGCGGGGCCCTGGTGCAGAGGCAGCCGGTGCCCTGGCCTGGCATCCTAACAGACATCACCAGGACGTGGTCATGGGTCGCTGACCCCCAGTCCCCTGGGGCCAGGCTGAGGATCCTCGCCCAGGGGCCCTGCCCACCGCGGGGGCTCGGGTCGGCTCAGGAGGGAGGAGGAGGCAGGGCTGGGGCTGGCCTCTCTGCTTCAGGGTGGACATGGGGCCGGTGGGCACAGGCCGGGAGGCCGCCATCCGCTCCTGGGCCTGGCTGCTCTGGGATGCACCCCTCTTCCAAGGTCCTCCAAGGTTGGGAGCGGGGGCGCCTTGTGAAGAGAGAAGAGCTCACCACCACCCTCCTGAGGGGCTTCAGGGGCAAAGGGCTGAGCCCGAGGCGGAGAGGAGGTCTCGGGGAGGTAGTTGCCATGCTCAGTGCCAGGGAGACCCTCTCACTGGAGCGGGGAGGGCCTGGGGTTTCCTGTGTGTCCCTGCGGCCGGGCTGGGAGTCTCCAGAAGGGGCCAGAGGCTGGGTCGCTTAGGCCTCAGTGTTCCCATCTTTGGAATGGGACCACAGCAGCTGCACTGGGCGGGGTTTCTCAGAGGAGGTGCCCGAGGCCTCGGACTTGCCAGCCGTGGCCCGTGTGCTTCTCCCGGATCTCGCTGGGGTTGGTCCAGCCTCGTTAGGGTGGGAGGTGGGGGGCGCTCAGGGTGGGCCCCTGAGGACGGGACAGGGCGGGGCCGTGGCACCGGGTGGCCCTGCCCTCGGGAGCTGACAGCCGGGCTGCCGCTTCCTGGCCGCCGTCCGCTCCCAGCAACACCCTGTCGCCCCCGCCCCGCCCCAGTGCACAGGTTCCCCGTGATCGTGGCTCCGGGCACCAAGCTGGAGAGCGGCCCCGCCACCCTGCACCTCTGCAACGACATCCTCGTGGTGGCCAGGGACGTCCCCCCGGCCGTGGCGGGGCAGTGGAAGCTATCGGACCTCCGGCGCTACGGGGCCGTGCCCAACGGGTTCATCTTCGAAGGCGGGACCAGGTGTGGATTCTGTAAGTACGTGGGCCGCGGGCTTGCTGGCCGGGCCGTGACCCAGAGCTGGCCCTCCCACTTGCAATGGCCTCTCTGGGGCCTGCAGCAGCCTGAGGTCTCAGAATGCCGGCAGTTAGCCCCCAGCCCGGATTCTGCGCTTCCGGCTGGAGGCAGGGGCTTGGGGGCCGCGAGTGGGGACCCTCCCGCACGGAGTCGGTGCAGGGCTGCCTGGGGGAGGTTCAGGGCCTGGTCACAGGGGATCAGAGCCGCTCAGCTGGGAAAAAAAGAGAATAGATGTGTCCACTGAGGATATGCTGAGCGGACACTTCGGCTCCCTGGGCCCTGAGCCCCCAACCCTGGCCGATGTTGGAGATGAGGGCTGAGTGCAAGGTCCCAGCAGTGAGGGCGGCGGACGCCCAGGGCCGAGGTGGCACCCGAGGCCGGGTGAGCGCTGCAGGGAGCTGGCCTCTGGCTGGGAGGGGCTCAGGACGGGGAGCACACAGGCCCTCGGCTAGAGAGTTTGGGGTGCAGGGTGGGTGTGTGTGTGTTCCAGCGCCCGCAGCCTGCTGTTCTCCCAGTGAAGGGGGCCGCTGTGGACCTGCACTTGCTGTTGAGGGTGGGGGACAAGTCCCTCCCCTCCTCTGTCCAGAGGGTCCGAGCCTGTGTGTGCAGCTATCTCAGGCTGTTGTCCGGCCAAGTGCCGCCAGCTGGGCCGCCTCGACGACCATGGTCACTGGGCTGGGCTGGAGGGTGCGGCCTGGGTGGGGGCTGTGCATCCCAAATCCGGTCAGCCTGCGACCCCAGCCAGGGTTGGGGGGTCACGGGCCCCTCCCTCATGTGGAGGGCGATCAGGGCTCCGAGCTGGGGATGACCTCTCTCCTCCCCGCCCCACCCTCTTAGAGGAACACAGATCGCTCCCCAACCCACAGCCCCTGGAGAGGAGAGAGCCGGCCGGGGTGCCCACAGGGCCTGGCACAGTCAGTGTGTCCGGCGGGAGGGTGTGCCCCCCACCCCACGCTCCAGAACTCAATCGCGCCCAGATTTCTCTGGGCGCAGGGAACGCACTTGAGGATGTGGTCATGCTGGACGCTGGGCCTGTGGCCCTCATTCCTCAAGGTGGGGAGGTGTGCGAGGCAGGACAGTTCCGGCAGGCCCTGCCTTTGACGGGACGAGACGTAAACTGCCGGGGACCTTGGCAAGCAGGTGAACAAGCAGGTTGGAGCTGCTGCTGAGACAGGGACTGCAGCCCTTGGATTTCGTGCTGATGGCTCGTCCTGGGCTCCAGGGAGCTTAGAAGCTCTGAGATGCAGAGAGAGGCGGGGAGGGGTGACGCAGCGGAGGTGCAGGCGGGCCGGGGGAGCTAAGCCCGGGGCTGGCAGGGGGGCCGCAGCCGGAGTCGGAAGGCCTTGCGCGAGGCTCGGTCTGTGTGTTTTCCTTCCTGGGGGGTTTCGAGCAGGAGGAAGAGGTGAGCGCAGCTGTTGGCCCCTCCGTGTCTGGTGGGGAAGGCCTGCCCGGGACACCGTCCAGAGTCCTCTCCGCTGGACCTTAGAGGCGCCGGCAGCAGGCGGGTGGGGGGCCCCAGCCTGGCTCCGACCCCCTCCCTTGCATGGACGGTGGGGGACAGCAGGCTGCAGCATGCCTGGTGTGTGTGGCCGCCCTTCCCTCCCTAGATGTCCTTCACGTGGGGCCCTGGAGCTGCTGGGGGCCCCAGCAGGAGAGAGACCAGCATCCTGGCTGGACCGCTGGGACTCCCGCGGCCGAGACTCGGGCAGAGTGGCTTGTGGCTGCCGTGAGGCCTGGGGTGCAGGCCGTGGCTGGCGATGGTGTGTGCCCTCGAGCGGGGGCAGCCAGGAGGACCGGTTCCTTGGAGACTGTTTTATTTGTCCGGACGTAATGTAATAGAGTCCACGGGATGTTTTTCCCCCAGAGGCCTCAGAGTTTAAAATTCCAGCTCTTGGTGTGGGTGGGCTCCTTCTCCAACTGTCGACGATTCCAGGCATCAGAAGTCACAGGGCTTCCTGGGAGGGAGGAAGCTGCAACTCAAGCTGCTGAGTCCTGTCCCGGGCAGGCAGGCCAACAGCGTGAACTGTGGCCGGCCTCCCTGGGGCTTCTGTGCAAGGCCTGAGTTTGGGCCTTAGGCCCTGGGCGGGCCCGGTGGGTCTGCCTGGACCTGAGGGCTCCAGGGTGGACGTTCTCCCTCCCACAGAAAGTCCCTCTTGGGGGTCCTCCCCTCCACTGCAGACTGTCTGGAGGCCCCTGGCCAAAGCCGGCCGGTGAGCGGTGGCCAGAGAACACGGTGTGTGCGGCGGGGGGCTGGACCAGCCTTTTCTGACACTCTGCCACCTGGCGGGTCCCATGGGGCTCCATTCTCCTCCAGGGACACGACCCTCTGCCCTCCAGCAGGTGCCGTGGCTCTGCCGGTTTGTAGATGGTCCCCAGACCCGGGTGACGCAGGTCGGGTGAGCAGGACCGTGCAGCCCCACGTATGGTCGGAGCAGCAGGCCGCTCAGGACGTGGGCCTCCGGGAAGAAGGGTGGTTAGTTCAGGGCCAGGGCCACGTAGCGAATGACCGCATCCCGGGCCTGAGAACAGCGCAGTCTGCCCCTTCACCGTTCTGTCCAAAGTCAAGGATGGGCCGGGGCTGCACACTCCTGGTGGTTCCTGGGGAGGGTCCTCCTTGCCTGTTCTGGTCCCCGGGGGTCCCGAGTCTGGTCCCCGGGGGCCCCGAGTCCGGTCCCCGGGCGTCCCCGAGTCTGTTCCCCAGGGGCCCCGAGTCCGGTCCCCGGGCGTCTCGAGTGCGGTCCCTGGGGGCCCCAAGTGTTCCAGGCCACACCCCTCCTGTCTGCTCTGGCTTCACGAGGTCCCACTTCACGTGGGACACGGGTCATTGGAGTCAAGGCCCCTCGATACTTGGGAGGGCCTGAGAGCCTTCACTTGGGCATACCTGCAGAGACCCTTTTCCAGATAAGGACACAGTCGCAGCCTCCAGGATGTGAGCCTGTCCTTTGGGGCCACCATCCAGCCCATGTTCAGGTGACCCCAACTCTGATGGTGCCAGAATTCAGGTCTCAGTGAGTCTGTGGGCCCCGAGTTGGAGCAGGGGTTAGAGTCACCAGCAGGCTCTGGAAGGTTCTGGATGAAGGAATTAACATCTCCTGCCCGGGGCAGGCCCCAGCCTGGCCCCTGGGCCCTAGAGTCACGCCCCCAGACCACTCCGGAGGGCAGCGACCGGACCCCGGCCCCTTCACCCACACTGAGATACAGGGGACCGGCTGTCGGGAGAGGGCCCTGGGGAGTGTGTGGGGGGTCAGCGCCCCGTGGGTGTCAGGGAGGGGTCAGGGCCGGGGGCTCCGTGTGGTTCTGGGTCCCCGTGGGTGGGCCTGTTCTCTCTGTGGCCTCCACGTGGACAGCAGCCTGATCAGATTCTTTGAACAGGAGCCCGAGGTCTCTGTCTCTGGGGTGGTCACGGCAGTGTGTTTAGGTCTCCCGGGCAGGAGCAGGGCACACAGATGGGGGTGGCACAGAGATTTGGGGCACCCTTCGCCCAGGACAGGCTCAGCCGCAGGGAGAGTGGCAGACCCGGTGTGGGGTGTCCTGCCGGGGCCGGGAAGGCTTTGGGGAGCGCTGGGGGTCATTTGCACAGGGCCTAGGGGTGAATGGAAGTTTCTGGGATGGGGGCCAGGGGACGTCCCCGTCCCTCACGTCGGCAGGTCCTGTCAAGGACACTTCCACGGCGTTTCCACACCCGCGTGAGCCGGCTGTGGCCAGAAGGATCAGGGTCCTTGACTGCTGAGGGACTCCACGGGTGGTGGATGGCGGAGTCCAAGGCTGGCGCCCAGGCCTCTGCCCGCTGCTCTGCCTCTCCTCCTCCCCGGCTCTTGGGGTCCAGCCCATCCCGTCAGCCCTTTGGGGAGCAGCGAGCATTGTAAATCATTTTCATAAGTGAGTGTTCAGTTCAGTTCCGTTCAGTCGCTCAGTCATGTCCGACTCATTGCGACCCCATGAACCGCAGCACACCAGGCCTCCCTGTCCATCATCAACTCCCGGAGTTTACTCAAACTCATGTCCATCGAGTCAGTGATGCCATCCAACCATCTCATCCTCTGTCGTCCCCTTCTCCTCTCACCTTCAATATTTCCCAGCATCAGCATCTTTTCCAATGAGCTGGCTCTTTGCATCAGGTGGCCAAAGTACTGGAGCTTCAGCTTCAGCATCAGTCCTTCCAATGAATATTCAAGGCTGATTTCCTTTAGGATGGACTGGTTGGATCTCCTTGCTGTGCAAGGGACTCTCAAGAGTCTTCTCCAATACCACAGTTCAAAAGCATCAATTCTTCATGGGTATATTAGTGAGTATAGTGAATATATATATATAAATGAGGGTAATGAAGCTCCAATACTTTGGCCACTTGATGTGAAGAGCCAACTCATTGGAAAAGACCCTGATGCTGGGAAAGATTGAAGGAGGGAGGAGAAGGGGATGACAGAGGATGAGATGGTTGGATGGCATCTCTGACTCAATGGACATGAGTCTGAGCAAACTTCGGGAGATAGTTGAGGACAGTTCATGGGGTCACAAACAGTTGGGCGTGACTTAGCGACTGAACAAGAACAAACACGTGAGCACAGGGTGAAGCTCTGGAGCGGGAGAGGCCGCCTTGCCAGCGTGTCCAGCACCGAGAAGCCCTCGGCTGCCTCTTGTGGGTGCTGTGGTCCAGATGCTGGTCTTGCTGGAGCTGCTGGAGCCGTGGTCTCCAGCCCTGGAGTCTGGAGGAGGGGGGGAATGTGTTCAGGGGATTCTCCATGCCCGGCCCTGGGTTCGGTGTTGGAGTGGGGAGAACATCCCGGGCTGGGAAGACTCAGGCTATGTGAGAGGACACGGATGTTTCGAGTCCTCAGGGTTGCAAGGGGAGCCAGGAGGGGCCACAGACTGGGGAGGCCCTCGCAGGCTGAGCCTGGACGGGGCCTCTGCAAGTTGAATAGGAGTTCAACTGAGCCTGGCTGCTGAAGGTAGGGTAGAGTGGAGGGAAGAGAAAAGGGGTTCCAGGCAGACATTAGCGTGGCTGGTGGCAGGAATGGTGTGTGTGGGACCCTGGCTGGTGGAGTGGCAGAGGTGAGGTTGGAGGGGGAAGCCGTGTCCTGGTTACGGGAGGCTCCAGAGCCTGGACCTGAGCTGGGCTGTGTTCCCAGGGAAGCAGGGAGCCCTTGAAGGTGCTGGAGCAGGATGGTGCCACCAGCAGACCTGTTGAGGGTGGTGGCTTTGGCCCCAGGGTGCTGGGGGGATGGAGGCAGGGCGTGAGGAGGCTGGGGGCGGGGCCTGTGGGTTCAGGAGCGTTAGGAAGGGGGGAAGGAGGAGGGCCAGCTGGGGTGGGTGGTGAGGATGCCGAGGGGAGGGTCTGAGGAGGGGGGCCTGAGCTGAGCTCCAGGGCTCGGCCCATGGGAGGGGAAGGCCCCCAGGCGGGGTTCAAGCCTGTCCAGAGCCGGATCAGGTTTACCCCTGGAGGCGGAGTCTCTCTTTGGGTCTAGAGCCCCCGTCACACTTTGGGACAGACTTGCGGTCGATTTCAGCCCTCTGCCCGGAGGTCTGTGCTCTGGGGGCCGGAGTCACCTTTCTGCAGCCCACGATGGCATGTGCACCCGGGGATGGCTCTGGAGCCTCTGCGTGTCCAGGGAGGCCGAGGTCACTCAGGGTCAGGGAGAGAGGGGCCAAGGGTGATAGTCATCTGCGAGGCCGCTGCAGGACGCCTTACCTAGCGGGGGAGTCCGGATCCGCACACCAACCCTTGGCGGTGTGTGCGCTGCCCATTTACAGATGGGGACACTGAGGTACGGGGTGGCCTGAGACGTGCCCTAGCCTGTGTCTGAGCGTGGTGACGCTGGGGGCCTGACCCCCTCGGTGCCCAGCCCAGAGCCTCTTGGCACCAGGCCTGAGTGGGGCGGGGCCCCTTCCGGCTCTCAGCGGCCTCCGGGACTCCTTCTCAGGGCATTTGGCTTCAGTCTGTCTCCTCCCAGGCTGAAAAGTGGGCCCAGTGTGTCCTTTGGGATGGGCAGGGTGGCCTCATGGGACCATCTGGACATGACGGCGTGTGAGCTGCATCCCACATCTTCACGTGGGAGAAAGGTGGTCCATGGGCAGGAAGTGCTGCTCACCCGAGGCTCCCAGGGACGAGTCTGGCTCGTCTCAGCCTCTCCGAGCCTCCGTCTCTCATCTGCACCGCCCCGGCTTCCTGTGCCCCTGCCTGGGAGGCATGTGTCACGTGGTGACCTGGACCCCGGCCCTGGGGTGCTCAGGCCCCGCCCTTGCCCAGGCTCCCGCGGAGGTTGCCGGAGAGCCAGCAGTTTCGCAGCCTCTCGTGGGTCAGGACTGACCCCACCTGCGGGTCTCTGGCCAAGGAGTGTTTGGTGTCTGGTGCAGCCAGGCGCCTGGGCCGTGAGTCACGGCGTCCCCTAGAGGGAACCCTGAATCTCACACTCCCAGGGAGAGACTTCTGCTGGCCAGACTGGCCCTGCAGGGACTGGGCGGGTGGCACCAGCCCCGGCTTCCGTGATGGCTCCGGGCTGGCAGGTGTGCTTGGCAGAATTCTCCCAGTGGTGGGCACTCTGTCTGAGCAGTGTCCTTCCTGCCCAGGCCTCTGAGTCTCACCCTGGAAGGCCCCGGGGGACGGCGGGCACTGTGCAGTGAGTGGGGTCTGGGTTTGGGTCTCCACTTGCTGTTCCCCGGCCTGCACGTCAGCTCCCGGTCCCAACGCAGGAGTGGGGACACCCGCTGACCCGCTCTGCTGTCCTCCTGCACCCCTGGGGGACGGGGTGGAGGTGGGGAGGGGCAGGCCCTCTCTGTGGCCGGGTCGTTCAGGACACCGTTTCAGAGCAGGACCCTCAGACAGCACATGGGGAGACGCAGAGGAAAGCAAGGCCCCAGGCTCTCCCTGAGGGGCCCCTCACCTGGGCAGACGCCCAGGGCATCCCTGCGGGAGGGGTGGGGGGAGCGCAAGAGGAAGGTGGGTCACCAGCGAGTGGCCTCGGCTGGAGCAGGGTGTCGGTGGGTGACTGGGAGCTGGAGGCCAGCATCCACCCAGGGACAGAGTCCAGGGTCAAGGCTGACGCCCCTGCTGTCTGCTCAGGGTGAGGTTGGGTGCCCCCCTTCCTGTGTGCAGGGGGCATTGTCAGGGTGATTAGGATGAGCTCCTGGCGTTTGGCAGAAGCTGCTCCGAGGATGTGGCGTGGCTGGACCGCATGGCTGCATCCTGCTGGGTGGTGGCAGGGTGGGGATGGGAGGTGGCTCGCTGGAGGGTGGGACGGAGCCTGTGTGGTGTTTGTCCTTGTGTTTGGCTGACTGCGGCCAAGCCCACAGGGTGCACACCACATCACGCGAGCCTCGTCTGCAGTTCAGTGGCCGTGAGCACGTTCGTTCACGTGGCCGTGCCCCCGTCCCCACCGCCGTGCCCAGAACCTCATCATCGTCCCAAACTCTGTCCCCAGACACCCGCCCAGCCCCGCACCCCTTATTCTGCTTTCTGTCTCTGATTTTGACAACTCTGGGGACCTCATATAAGTGGAATCACTCAGGATTTGCCCTTTCGTGACTGGCCTGTTTCACTTGGCTCAGCATCCTCACGGCTCATCCGCGTTCAGCAGGTGCTAGAATTTCCTTCCTTTTTAAGGCTGAAGCAGATTCCGCTGTATGGACGGACCACATTGTGTTTATCCATCCATCTGTCGATGGACACTTGGACTGCGTCCACGTTTTAGCTATTGTGAATGATGTTGCTGTGAACACGGGCAGGCAAATATCTCTTGGAGACCTTACTTTTAATTCTTTTGGGTGCGTGCCCAGAAATACACTTGCTGGATCAGATGGTGGTTCTCGGTGGAATGTTTTGAGGAACTGCCACACTACTTTCCACGCGACTGTATGATGTTACGTTCCCACCAACAGTGTGCGAGGGTCCCAGTTTCTCCAGACCCTCACCAGCTCTTGTTTTCTGTTTTGTTTCTGTGTGTTGTTTAAATAGCACACCTGTTATTTAAATAGGTTTAAATACGTACTCCTAGTGGGTATGAAACCATCAGGTGAGATTTTAACTTCATTTCACGTGAACTTATTTCATTGCACTTTCTTTCTCCCAAAATAGAGGCAGAGACAAGTGAAACTTTAATCAGTAGATGTTTCACTCTATTAGGAAACTGCAAAATAACATCCCAAGCCTCAGTTAGCTCTGCCAGCCTTCTGATTGATAACCAGGGCTGTGTGGACAGAGCTTTCTAGAAACTTCTCAGCAGGAAAGTCCTTCAGAGTCTCTGTCCCTGACTGGCTTTTGCTGTGTGGTCTTTGCCAGCAGAGAGTGGACTTCTCTGAGGAGCTGGGGGTACCAAGATCCAGGGACAAAGGTCTGGAGCCTGGAGATGAAAGCCCGGATCTAACCGGGCTCATCGGATATTTGAAGGAAGGTTTTTCTTTCTCATGGCTGGTGAATCTTCGAGTTGAATGTGATGCTTCTACCCTGGAGATATTCTTCCCGGGGAGCAATTGCATTTATGAGAGGAGTGAGGTTTGCTGCACCCTCTTATGACCGATAGCGTCTGTCTCTAGCGTAAAAGGTGGCTGTGAACCCGCAGGTAGCTGCTTCCTACCGGGCAGGGCGCTCTGCTCCGAATCTTAATTTTCCACGTTACTTATTGCTGGGAGACAGATAACCCCAAACCTTAGCGCGATTTCCTGGCTGCGACTCTGCGGGTCAGCAGTCTGGACGGGGTTCCCTCTGCTCTGAGCAGCCGACTGGAGTCACTTGGGCAGTGGCATTTGGTGGGTGGCCTCAGGCGTGGCTTGGGGCCCTGGTGCTGGCTACTGGCTGGGACGCCTCAGTTCTCCTCCGGGCCTCACCTGCCAACAGGACAACCCGGGTGGCTGGTTCCAAGACAGGGAACCTGGGGGTTTCCAGCCCCTCATGCCTGGGCCCCAAACCCTGTAGAGTGTCCCCTCTGCCACTTCCTGTGGTCCAGAGCCCAGGGGAGGGGACTGGCCCCGCTTCAGGGTGGAGTGGGGGCTTCATAGACATGGATGAGAGGGGGCGGGTGGGAGGGGCATGGTGGCAGTGACCACACCTGTTCAGTTCAGTTCAGTCGCTCAGTCGTGTCTGACTCTTTGCGACCTAACCCCATGGACTGCAGCACGCCAGGCCTCCCTGTCCATCACCAACTCCCGGAGTTTACCCAAACCCATGTCCATTGAGTCGGTGATGCCATCCAACCATCTCATCCTCTGTCGTCCTCTTTTCCTCCTACCTTCAATTTTTCCCAGCATCAGGGTCTTTTCAAATGAGTCAATTCTTTGCATCAGGGGGCCAAAGTATTGGAGTTTCAGCTTCAGCATCAGTCCTTTCAATGAACATTCAGGACTGATCTCCTTTAGGATGGACTGGTTGGATCTCCTTGCAGTCCAAGGGACTCTCAAGAGTCTTCTCCAACACCACAGTTCAAAAGCATCAATTCTTCTGCTCTCAGCTTCCTTTATAGTCCAACTCTCACATCCATACACGACCGCTGGAAAAACCATAGTCTTGACTAGACAGACTTTGTTGGCAAAGTAATGTCTCTGCTTTTTAATATGCTGTCTAGGTTGGTCATAACCTTCCCTCCAAGGAGCAGGCGTCTTTTAGTTTCATGGCTGCGGCCGCCACCTGCAGTGACTGTGGACCACACCTGCACAAGGCAAAACGGGCCAGGCTCTAGCCTTCCTCCTCTCCCCGCGGACAGACGAGCAAACAGGAAACATGGAGACGCTTTCCTGGGGAGGGGCGTCTGAAGGCAGGGGCCTGGCTGCCCGCGCCCCCCTCTTTCCATCCACACTCAGTGGGGGCCGCTCCTGGCACCTGGCCCCGTGAAAGTGTCCCCGAGTGCACAGGGGTCGGGGCCAGGAAAGGCCATGTCCCAGGAGCAGAGTCAACAGGAGGGGGTGGTTGCGTGTGGCTGAGGGGCGCTCTGGGCGAGGGCGGGGCGGGGGCTTGCAGATGTGGCCCCCCCCCGGGAAGGTGTGCCAGCTGGGCCAGGCACGTCTGCTCCTCAAAGCCTGGGATGGAGAGGGGAGCCCGGGGCGGTGAGCAGTTGGCGCTGGGTCTGGGCGGCCTGGTCTCTCAGTCGCGAGGCTCGGGTAGGCCCCCTCAGAGACTCACGTCCCCCACGGGAGCCCCTGGGGCTGCCAAGGACGGGGGGGTGGTGGTGGCCAGTGCGGGAGCAGGAGCCTGCAGACGCCCGCGGAATGCCGCCGGCTCCGCTCCCTGCTGTAACGCAGTTTTTTATAGTCGGGGGACTGGCTGTGCCAGCGCTGCTGCCAGCTGACCGTAAGCTCGGGATTAGAGGCCTGGCCCCAGCTGAGCGGGGCGGCCGGGACAGGGCCTCCTCCCTGTCCGCCCGCTGCCAGCCAAGGTCCCGGCTTGAGTTCCTGGTCAGCAGCCCCCCCACCCCGGGGCTGGGAGAGGGAGAGACCCCGCCCAGCCCCGTGGGCAGCGAGCCTCAGGGGGGCCCTAGAGGGGGCCCGGCGGGCGGGCGGGGGTGTCGCTGCTCTGCTCCTGGCCGGGGCTCCATGGTGCCCATCTGGGCCTCTGTTTCCCAGTCTCTCCAGCGGGTGTGTCACCAGCTAGGGCCCTGGGGGGCCGCCCAGGGGCACAGTGGCGTCACCACGTGTGGGGCTGGCCCGGGGCCCTGGAATCCCGGGCGGGCGAGCGTGACCAGGCCGGTTTTAGCGTGCCGATTCCCCGGCCTGCCCACCCCACCCCGAGCGCCCTCCTCCTCCGTGCGGGGGGCCGGCCTTTCTTTGGGCAGACGGCGGTGAGGCACGAGGGATTCTTGGGCGGTGATGGCACGCCGGGCGCGTGGCCCGCGGGACCCGGTGTCCCCATTCACGCGGCCGCGGGACTCCATTCATGCCAGCAGGCTCCACCCAGGCTCCCGCAGGCCCAGGCGCCCCCCCAGCGCCCCCAGCCCCCCCGGGGCCAGGATCCTAGCTGGCCTCCCCCTGTCAACAACAGTGATCAACAAAACTTCAGTCACAAGAACAGAGAGGAGTTTTGTTTGAGCTCCACCTGAGGACTGACCCGTAAGCCTGCTTGCCAAATGGCTCTGCACGAGCAGGGGTTTTCAGCAGCTTTACCGGAGTTTATCTTGTCAGAACAAAGAACGTTAAAGAAGTCAGGGTTACGTGTTTTCACGCTTCCTCCTCCCCCCAGAAGAACGGACCGGCCTGTGCCCAGTGAGTCAGCGTGGCTTTGGCACCTGGGGAGGGATGTTACCCTGGATGGAGGGCCAGCAGTCTCTTTAACACAGACGTTTTTACATCTGGTCAGGGTGCCCTTTGCTTTTATGATCAAAGCAGATGTACAGTGTGTTTGATAGGCTGCAAACAGGCGGCTTTGGTTAGCATCAAATTCAAGTTAACTCCCGCGTGAGCCACAGTGACCTTCCTGTATCTCAAGATGTGAGTGTCCCTTTGACCCTCTCTGTGGGTGGGAGTGCCAGGGTGGGGGTGCTCCAGGGCCCCCCACCCTGAGAACACGCCTGGGAAGAGGAGAGGCCTCGGAGGGGGCCAGGCCGCTCAGGACAGCCCCAGGTGAGGAAGCCAGGCTCCACAGCCGCCTCCTGGGGGGTGCACCCGCCCTTGCCACCCCTCAGAGGAGCACGGGGCGTGGGAAGTGGCTGCTGGGCGCTCTGTGCAGACAGGACGCCCTCCTTGGCCTCCGGCCACCCTCTACCATTGTTCTCATCCACCCCGTCCAGGCTGCTCAGCCCGGCCGGGTGCCTGCAGGCCTGGGAGAGCCGCGTGTGGCCACAGCCTCCTGGGCGAGTTGTGCGTTTTCCCTGGTGGGGAAGAGGCTCGCATTGGCCTGGTGCAGGGGTTGGGGGGGTACTTGTGGGTTTGCTTGGCTTCGGCGGGAGCCTCCATCTGGCAGCCCATGCCCACCCCACGGGGGTCCCACGCCACCGGTGCCCTGGGCCAGGCTGACAGTGGGGTCTGTCCTCCCCCCTCAGGGGCCGGAGTCTTCTTCCTGTCCTCCACCGAGGGAGACCAGATCAGCTTTCTGTTCGACTGCATTGTCCGAGGCATCTCGCCCACCAAGGGCCCCTTCGGGCTGCGGCCTGTTCTTCCAGGTGAGTGCGTAGTGGGCGGAGGGGACGCCTGGCCTGGCCGAGGGTTTGGGGGGGCTGCTGCCGTGAGCCCCCGTGGGGCTCCCGGGGTGGGGGGCGCTCACACCCGCACAGCCCCCTTTTCACAAGATGCTTAGAGGCCGCGGCTTCAGGGCCGGGATGAGTTACCACGGCCGTACTGGGTGGACCAGCGTGAGGCCAGAGCCTGGAACCGCCCCCCCGCCCCCCAAAGACCTGAGCGGGGCCTGCCTCCCAGACCTGGCTGAGAGCCTTGCCCGAGGTCGCTGGGGTCAGTTCTCTGGCCCTGTCTGAGCCGGTGTTCGGGCTGCAGGCCGCCTTGTGAGGTGGGGTCTCGGTGCCTGCACGTTGGGGTGGTGGGTGGGGGCCCACCGCTCTGAGCTGGCCTGGCCTTCTCCCTGCTTCCCCGGCGTGGGCGAGGTGCCCCTCTTATTTGAGTCCTGGGCCGGAGATGCTGCCGGCCCCCGGAGGGCATGCTAGCCGGGCACTTCCTTGCACCAGGTGAGCTCTACCCCCCCCCCCTCCGCCCCGCTCAGGGACAGCTGCCCTGGGAGGGACAAAGGCGGGCCCTGGGCATCGCCGTTGCCCTGCACTGAGGCCCTCTGGGCGGTGGTACCTGGGACTGCTGCTGCTGCCCTGGCCCCAGTGAGGTGGCGCTTGTCCCCTGGTCCAGGTGGGAGACCAAAGCCCGCGTCAGGCAGCAGGTGGTCACTGAGCTCTCAGCTGCAGCCTTCTTGCATGAGCCCCTCAGCCGGGCGGGGTCAGGTGGACCTTCTAGGGAGGCTGGGGCTGTGCCAGGACCCCCTTTCCCCGCCTCAGCCCCTGGGCCCCCAGCCCGCAGTGAGTCAGAGGGGGGCGTGGGCGATGGATGCAGGGACAGGGCTCCTGGGACCAGGGCCCTTTCCCCAGGCTCTGCTGGGTGGCATGGCTGTGCCCTCTGCTGGCACCTTCCTGCGTTGCAGCCACACGTGTGGCGTGGGTGGCGTGGATGGGGAGTGTGTGGACAGGGCGGGGGTGGACACGTGGGGTGTGGATGGAGCTGGTGGGGGGGGCTCTGCTCTCTGAGCCTGCTTGGCATCCCACGGAGGCCTGTGATCGTCAGGGACTCTTGAGACGTGGCCTCAAATGGGTGTGCAGCCTTAACCCTCGGGGATCTTGGAGTGTCTCCTCCGGCTGACTGCGGCTCGGCGGGGGCCCACTCAGGCCCCGAGGCCCAGAGGCAGGACCTGCTTCAGACAGACAGAATTGCCAGGAGGAAGGGAGAGATCAGAGTTCCGAGTTCCCGCTCCCGCCCTGAGTACATGTTCTGTGTGTTCCCACCTGGGCCCCGTCATGACTGGGGTGCAGATGCTGATGCCAGGCTCGGGGAGGGCGAGGGGTGAGGCTGCGAGTCCGTCTAGTGCCAGCGTTTTGCAGACCGGCCGGCCACAGGAGGGTGTCCTGGCGTCCTGACCGCCCCCGCAGGGACTGTCAGCTTCAGGCCAGGGACATCGGCTGGTGGTTCAGGGGCTGTCCTTTCCTTGGGCCCAGGACACAGGATGGTGGCCAGGGGCCCTGCGCCAGGATGTTTGGGGTACCCTGAGCTCAGGGTCCAGTGGCTGGTGTGCAGGCATGGTGGGGGGGGGCGGTGCTGGGGCTCCCAGGGGTTCCGTCTGGCTTTGGGGCTGGACCAGGGTCCATGCAGCTCCGATGGCATTGGGGTCACGGGGAGGACGCTGCTGCGACAGCCTGGGGCCACGCCCTCACCGACACCCTGCTCTGCTGCAGACCCGAGCCCTGGGGGCCCCGCCCTGGAGGAGAGGGTGGCGCAGGAGGCCCTGGAAGCCCTGCAGCTGGAGAAGCGGCTCAGCCTCCTCTCTCACTCCGGCCGGCCGGGCAGCGGAGGTAGGGCCGTGACCGGCTCGAGGCGGGGGTGGGGAGGGAAGGGGGGTGGGTCCGGCGGCCCTGGGGCTGGCCCCGCCCCTTTAAGCTGCCCCCGGCCCCAGCTCCTGTCCACTCCTCCGTCCGCCTCACACAAGGGGCCACACTCACCCAGCTCCAGCCTGGATGCTGACCGGGGCGTGGTGAGGACAGGCTGCACCGTCTGTGCCCAGAGCCGGGGCCCGGGGGTATCAGCTGCTGGTGCAGAGGGCGCCCCCCCCCGCCCTGGAAGGGGCTGACACTCCTCGAGGGGCCCCTGCAGCTCTCGAGAAGGGGGCCAGCCCCCGGGCTGGGGGGCGGCACCGGGATCTCTGGGCCCAGAGCAGGGGAGCCCTGCGGGCCCTCTGTCCTCTGAGGTGGCCGACAGCCCCACGGGTGCACGCTGGGGACGGCGGCCTGTCCAGGCCCCACAGCGGGGGTCTCAGGTGTGCCCGGGGCTGCCACATCCTTGGAGAAGGTGCTCAAGTCTGGTTCCCAGGGCGACGGTGGGGAGGGCGTTGACGCGGGGAGGGGGGCCGTCCTGGGGGGCGGGGTCAGGGGAGGGGCTGTGTGAGCGTTCCAGCGTGATGAGCGCGAGCCCTCCGCAGGGCCAGGGCCTCAGGGGCCAGGCGTCAGCCCCCCACCCAGGTTCCCCTGCCCCCCGCCCACCTGAGCGGCCGAGGCCCTCCGCAGCCTCAGCCCCGGGCTCTTCCACCCAGGGGACGACCGCAGCGTGTCCAGCTCGTCGTCAGAGGCCAGCCACTCGGACGTCAGCGCCAGCAGCCGGCTCGCGCCGTGGCCGGAGCCGTCCTCGTCCTCGGCCAGCACGTCGCAGGAGGGCTCCGGGCTGGCGGCCGCCCAGGCCTCTGGGGACGCTGCGCCGGGCGCTGCCAGGCCCGCCCCGAAGCCGCTGCGGCCGCGGCAGCTGCGGGAGTTCGGCCGCCAGAGCTCCTCGGACAGCGGCATCGCCACTGGCAGCCACTCCTCCTGCTCGGGCAGCTTTTCGTCCTGCGCGGGCAGCAGCCTGGACGTGTGGCGGGCCGGCGACGAGCTCGGCTCCCTGCTCAGCCTGCCGGCGGCCGGGGCCCCAGAGCCCGGCCTGTGCGCCTGCCCACCCGGGGCGGCCGAGTACCAGGTGCCTGCCGCCCCGCGGCCGCACTACGACACGCCCCGCAGCCTGCGCCAGGCGCCCCAGGACCAGCCCCCCGCCGCGCCGGGCAGCCCCGACAGGGGCGCTGCCCGGGACTCAGGGTGTCCCCCTGGCTGGCCGGGCGAGAGACGGCGGGGACCGGCGCCAGAGGCGGCAGCGGCGGGGGCCGGCGAGCCCTGGGAAGCGGGCGTCCCCCACGCCGGGCCCCCTCCCGCGCTCTTTTCCGCGTGTCCCGTCTGCGGAGGACTGAAGGTAAAGCCCCCTCCCTGAGGGTGGCGTGGCCTGGGGGTGGGGGGAGGGCGGTGCTGAGCTTGGTGGGGAGGGCTCGGGGTCAGAGTGGGGCCCAGCCTGCAGGGAGGGCTGCGTCCTGGGCAGCTTCGGGGCGGCAGAACCCGAGGACCTCCCAGCACTCCTTGATGTGCGTCCCAGGGGCCTCCACCTACCTGGCTCCCCCAGCATCTCCTTGCCGAAGTTGCACCCACAGGTGGCCCGTCCTTTGAACAGGACCCCGAGGCTCAAGGGGCCTGCTGGCTGGCGGGGGTCTGCTCTTGGGACCCTGGCACCTCTGTGGCTCACTCACAGTGGCCTCTTGTGGGCAGGGAAGGGCAGGGTTTGGGGTCACGTGTCGGGAGCCCCAGGACCGTCCCTCCTCCCACTCCTGGCTGAGCCCAGGGCCGGCAGTCAGGACCAGAAGGTGCAGGGTGGGGACTTCCATTCCCGTTCCGGGGCCCCAGGCACTGCGTGCGCCCTTGGGGGCAGCCTGCTCAGCTGCATGGACTTTGGCTGCCTGGCCTGCTGTGTCCCTTGGCGCCGCAGTTGGTTCCAGACGCCCTCGTGGAAGGCGAGGCCCGTGGCTGCCCACCCGGGCTCCGGCCGGCGGGCATCCCGCGCTCAGCTCACCTGTAAATGTTCCGCTTTGTACCTTCACTGTCAGCTGAAGACTGTTGCTCTTTTCACATTTTTAAAACCTGACACCGTTTGTAAGACCTTCTTAGACTGGAAATAAAACTTTTTTCTTACTGTCTTGTCCTATTCCGTGTGGCTGGCTCTCTCCGCCTCCTGCCCGGCCCTGCCGCTTGGGGCCTTTCGCTGTCTCTGAAATCCGGGGGCCCGGCCTCCTTTGGCCCGTGGGTTGCAGCCGCACAAGGCCTTGCCTGTCTGGTTGGCCTTAAGCCTGAACACGCCGGAAGCATGAACCAGGAGAGAGGCCTCGGACAGCCCCCGGGGCCCGTGCATGCATGTGTGGTGTGTGTCTGTGTGTGATGTGTGCATGTGAGAGCGTGTGTCTGCATGCGTGTGCATTGTGTATGAGGTGTGTACGCAAGTGTGGCATGCGGCGTGCATGCGTGTGTACACATGTGCATGCACTTGCATGTGCCGTGCGCGTGTTGCCTGTCAGGCGTGATGTATGCTTGTGTGCCAGGTGTGTGCGTGTGCGCCCATGTGTGTGACACGCGTGTCTGCACACGTTCACTGGAGACCACAGCGCAGTCTTCAGTGGTCTGCTTGGGCTCAGGCAGGTGGCTCCCTGTGTCCAGGGAGGGTGGACCCCCCGCCATCTTCTGGGTCAGCGAGGGTCCTGGCTCTGAGCCTGAAGCGCCCCCATCCCCAGTCTCTCCCGTGTGGACGGCAGAGCTGCCAGGACCCCCCATCACGGGCTCCCTGCACGTCCCGGGGGACCACGTCTCACCCTTGTTCACTGCCTGGTGGGGACCCGGGTCCCAGGCTCCCCGGGGGTGCTGAAAGTAGGCTCTGACTTGGCCCCTGCAGGACTGCAGTGGGAAAGGCAGGCTGGGGGTCTCTCCCGTCGGGAGTCCTCTGCCCCGTACATGGGACGGCAGTGCTGCCGGCCTGGGAGCTGGGGACTAGCGAGACACTGCATCTAGTGGAAGCTTGTCCACGGGAGTCGTCTCCCTGCAGATGGCCCGCCGGCCTTACTGCCAAAGAGCGAGGGGCTGGGAGCGGCTGGAGCTGCGGGCAGAGGGCTTCCAGGCTCCGTCCCGTGGGGCCACCCCTCCAGCAGAGCTGACGGAGGCCCTGGCGGCCCAGGGAACTACCCCCACGTGAAGCCGGGTGGGCTGGAAGCTGGGCCTCCCTTCTGCTGGCCCCTGCCCCACGAGGGCGTCCTGGCTGTGAGCGCTGGGCTCCTTGTCAGAGGCTGATGGCTGGGACTTCGGGGAAGGGCCGTCTGGGGGCTGAGGTGGGCAGGGTGGACTGTGGGCAATGCTCGGTCGGGGGGACCTGGGCCCAGGTGGAGTGGATGGCCCAGGCCTTCCAGTGGGGGCCCTGGGCCGGGGGAGGCAGGGCCCTTTGTGGCGGTGGCCCCTGACCACGAGGCCCTTTGGAGAGGCTCTGGAGGAGGCCTGGCCCCCACGGCGCCTGCGTCTCAGGTTTCCCTGAGCCCAGCGTGGCCCAGGGGACCGGTGAGGGTGGAGGGCGTCTCGCCTGGTGGGGCTGGGTAGCGCCCGCCCGCCCCCACGAGGCTTCCAATTCACTTACTCTCATCTCTGAGCCGACGGGGCGGGTGACAAAGACAGCCCTCCCCCTTCCCAGAGGGAAGCGTGAGGCCGTAGGATGGGCCTGGGTCCCTGGGCCTCATGTGTGCTCCTGGCTGGGAACGCCTGCTCCCCATCCCCGCCCCCAGGGCCACTGGAGAGTCCCCCTCACCCACGGGCCATGTGTGCCCACCTGCCTCCACCTGGTCCCGGCCCCCAGGGAGGGTGGACGGGAGGGACTGCGTTCGCTTCCCGCCCAGCCCCTGACTGCAGGCCGTGCCTGCAGGACTGGCCCCGGAAGCGGGTGCCGCTGTGGGTGGGGCTCCCAGTGACAGGGGGCCCCCGAGGGCAGCCAGCTCTCACCCCAGGTCTCAGGGGTCACACATAGCCCCCGAGTCCTAGAGCCTGCCCGGTGGCCTCTTCACAGGTGATGGGTTGGGGCTCCCAAAAGGAGCTGGCCTGGGGCCGGGGCTGGGGTGCTGTTTCCTGAGTGTGGGCAGCACTTTTGCCCCCCTGAAGAGCGGGTCGGCTTCTGAACCCCCTGTTCCAGCCCATGGCCCTCCGGGAGGCCCCACAGCCAGGCTGCCCCCTCAGCCACGCCAGGGTGCTGGGTCCAGCTCTGGGGGGCCCATCTCCTCCTGGGTGTGTGAAGCAGAGGCCCAGGCAGTGATGACCATGCCCCTGGTGGGGCGCCCGCCCCTCGCCCGCTCCGCCCCCGGCTCTGAGGTCTCCAAACCGTCTTGCTCCTCTGGGCCCATATGCACCTCCAATCAGACGCCCCAGAGTGGCTGCCCTGCAGTCTGGGGGCCTTGACTCATCTCATGCGGCCCCCAGGAGGGGCTCACCCGGGGTGCGCTGCTTAGAGCAAGTGGACAGTGCCCTCGAGCACCTCACAACGAACCCGCTGTGAACGTGTGACACATGGCATGGCTGCGGGCCACGTCTGGGGCCCCGAGGTGCCACCACCTCGCCCCATGTGGGCTGTGTGGGTGTCGGGGCGGGCAGAGCCCTGAAAGGGGGCAAACCCAATGAGCCCTGCCCAGGGTGGAGCTGGGTGGACGACTGACGTGTGTTCTCCTTGGTCTAGGCAGCTGCTGCCGTGCCCCCAGGGCTCCTGGTGACGCACGCAGGTAGGCCTCTCCTGGGCACCAGCGCCCACCAACCCGGGGCAGGGACGTGGGGTCACCCTGGCTGTGGTCACGGCCCAGCCAAAGTGTCTGCCAGATGAGACGCTGGGGGACAGCGGGAGGAGGGGGACGGTGGGAGAGGGGGACGGTGGTTGGGTGGGCCCTGGCTGGAGTTGGGGGGGCCAGGCAGCGGGTTGGGGACAAGGTGGCTGAGTGTGTCCAGCCTGCTGCGGAGGCTGCATGGACAGGGCAGGCGGGTCCAGGACCGGCCTGGGGCCCAAGCCTTTAAGAGGAAGCCTGTCCCCCAAGGGACAGAGAATGGAGGTGATGATTGCCCAGCGGGCCATGGTGGGAGGGGGCCCAGGCAGGGAGCAAGGGGAGATGCAGGGTCTCCTCGGGGATGCCCCCGTGCAGGGGGACAGCTGGGCAGACCTGGCTCTGGGCTGGGAATGCCTGGGCGGGTGGAAGGGGCCGCGGGTGGGGGCGGTTGGCCTGGCTCGGCTGGGGGGGTCTACTCTGCGCTTGGTCTTCTTGGTGAATAGAGGCCCCTCCAGCCTGGGGGGGTGGTCCTTAGAGTCCTAGGTCTTTCCCTCTTCTCTTCAGGGGGGCGTGCCCCGTTTGGGGTTGGCCCCTGAGGGTCAAGCAGGGCCCTCCTTTCGGGTTGCAGGAGCTGGGCCTCCTTCCCAGACTCCCCTCAGACCCCCGTCTCAGCCCTCAAGGGCTCTCCTCACTCCAGCCAGGCCTTTGCCCACCCGCCCCCCCGGACTCCATCCCTTGGCACATGCTCCCTTCTCCAGGCAGCCCGCCCAGATTTCCCCTGGGCCCCTTGGTCTAAGAGCCTCCCCAAGGCGCCTCTGCCTGTTATCTCGGGTTACACGGGGAGACGGTCTGCGTCTACCCCTCTGTGGGTCAGTGCTCACCCAGGCCTGCCCGGAGTGGGGTCCTGCCTTGCTGTTTGGGTGTATTGGATGGGAGCTTGGAGCCAGCATGGGCTCAGCGAGGCCAGGCTCTTCCTTGCCGCCCTGGGCCGGGGCAGTGCAGAGGGCCCTGCCCAGCGCCATCCGCCAAGCCTCTTGCACTGCCCACTGGGCCTCGGGGAGGAGCTCTCCTTCTCGGGGGTGAGGGGGCGATGGGCTCTGTGCTACAGACACTGGATTTACAGAGCGCCCTGAGCTCTGAGCCCTGCCTCTGGGCTGAGATGTCTGGGGCTTGGACTCACTCCCGTCCTCTGCCTGATCAGGGCGCTCAGCCAGCTGCCTGGCAGAGAGGGGCCACCCCCTGACCTGGCCATGACCCGCAGACAGCCAGGGCCCTGAGCCCCGCTGGGGGGCGGCCGGGAACAGTTTCTTGGATGGGGGAGAGGAGCGCCCGGGGGCCATCCTGGAGAAGGTGTCACTGTGAAAGGAAGTGTGGGTGGGTCTGTGCTCAGGGAAGGACTCACTAGTCCACAGGGGGTCCCTGACACAGGCGGGGTGACCCAGGAGGACAGCGGGAGGGGAGGGCTGGGGGTGGGCTGGGACAGCAGGGCAAGGCGGCCTGGGAGTGGGCAGGGCAAGAGGGAGCCCAGGAGGAAGTGCTGGGGAGAGACGCTGGAAGGCTGGGTGGCCAGGGGCTGAAGACAGAAGTGTGGTTGCTTGGACCCAGTGGGGCCATCAGGGTGTCCCTGGGCAGCCCGCTGTGTGGGGCGGGGGGAGGGAGGCGAGGCGGGGGAGGGAG
>JADEYB020000017.1:45387319-45412407 GCA_015832495.2 Alces alces | reverse complement strand
GGGGGGGGGGGGGGGGGGGGGGGGGGGGGGGGGGGGGGGGGGGGGGGGCGGGGGTGAGGAGGGTCACGGAGGCGCAGCTTAAGGGCAGGGATGGCCAGGAGGCCGGCAGATGCAAAGCGGCATCTGGACAGACAAGACAGGGCTGACCAGCACAGCCCTGCGGGCAGGAGGGCTACGAGCAGGTTCGCGGGCACAAGAGCCCCTTCTTCCAGGAAGCCCTCCAGCCTCTCCAACCCAGAGTGCTCTCTCACCAGGCAGACTGCGCACACACAGAGGCCCTGACAGCTAGGGACCCCAGCGGAATCCTCAAGGGCACTGGCCTAGGAAGAGTTCGGGGCCTGGAAGCTAAGGGCCTGGGGGCATCCACTGGGCCCTGACCGCCCCGAAGGTGGCTCTCGTCACGTTCCTCCCCCACCGTTCTTCCCCCTCAGTTTCTTTTTCCAAAATGTAGTCCTCTGTTTTACTCCCTTTCAAGGACTCAGGAATGCTTAAAACTGGAAGACTGGAGCTGATAAGACTCCATTTGAAAGATGAAGACAGAGGCCCAGAGGCTGGGGGAAGCTTGTATATACCCATTTCTCTAAAAACACCCCGCATGAAACAGAAGGGACTGTTATGTTAAAGAGGAAGCCGATGGTGCAGGTCAATTAGCAAGCTGCCTCCAGGCGGAGTGACCTTAGGGGTGTCCTTTGCCCTCTGGGCTCCGAGGAAGGTAGGATTCAGTTCACTTGAGTATTAAGTTTCAGGTGTTATCCTCCCACCACATGCAAAAGTGAGTCGCTCAGTCATGTCAGACTGCAAATTCTCCAGGCCAGAATACCGGAGTGGGTAGCCGTTCCCTTCTCACCACAGCCTCTCACCCAATTTAACAAGAACCTGTCTGCTTCCAGGATTTCTGCTATCCCTGAGTTGTCCGCATGACCAGCATCACCTGTTTTTTTTGTTTCTCTATATAGGGAAACAGAATGTAGAAAAGGTAACAACCTGCAAGGCAGGAGACCTGGGCCTGCCTGCTGGGAGGGAATCTCGGCCTCAAACTGACAGGGCAGCCCCTCTGCCCAGGCCAAGGCCTCCTGTCTTCACCTGTCACCGCCAGGCCAGGGTCCCTGTTCCCTGATGAAGGGTAGAGGGAACGCAGTGAGAGGGACTCACACCTGTATGTGCGGGCGGGTCTGAGGCTGTCAAAGGCTCGAGGCCCCGGCCAGCGGGCCCCCGAGACTGAAGAGACCCCGGCCCGGGCTCTGCAGACCCCAGGATCAGAGGACGCCCCGCGGATCCCCGAGACTGAAGAGACCCGGGCCCAGGTTCTGCGGACTTCAGGATTAAAAGACGCCCTGCGGACCCTCGAGACTGAAGAGACCCGGACCCGACCCCGCGGACCCTCGAGACAGAAGAGACCCAGGCCTGGGTTTTGCGGACCCCAGGATCAGAGGACGCCCTGGCCCGCGGAGCCCCGAGGTGGAGGGACCCGGCCGCCGCTCACCCGCTGGGCCTTCTCCCACAGCTGGTTCAGCTTCTCCATGCGGAACTCCGCCGCGGGCTCGCGCTTCGAGGGCGGCGCGGGCTCGTTCTTCTCCCGCGAGTACTTGCCGGCATGGCCCGCCGCGGCCCACGGCCCGAGGAGCAGCAGCAGCAGCAGCGGCGGCAACAGCGGCCGCCGCAGCGCGCGCAACGCGGACAAGACCTTGCGCGACGCCATCTTTCGCCTCCAGACTCGGAGCCCAGGGAGCTGCGGGAAGGAACAGGCCCCGCCCCGCCCACCGGGGCTCGCCCCGCCCACCGCGCTGCCTCCTGGGAGTTGTAGTCCCTTCCTGCGCGGCCGACCCAAAAGGAGCAGCAGGCGGACTACAAGGGCCGGAGAGCCCTGCGGAGGCACGGCGCGGGGGCGTTTCCTAGGCAACCGCACCGCGGCCTGGCGTCGCCGGGCGCCGTGAGGTCCGAGTGCACCTCAGTTCAGTTCAGTCGCTCAGTCGTGTTAGACTCTTTGCGACCCCATGAATCGCAGTACGCCAGGCCTCCCTGTCCATCACCAACTCCCGGAGTTTACTCAAACTCATGTCCGTTGAGTTGGTGATGCCATCCAACCATCTCATCCTCTGTCGTCCCCTTCTCTTCCTGCCTTCAGTCTTTCCAGCATCATTGTCTTTTCCAATGAGTCAGCTCTTCGCATCAGGTGGCCAAAGTATTGGAATTTCAGCTTCAGCATCAGTCCTTCCAATGACTATTCAGGACTGATTTCTTTTAGGGTGGACTGGTTGGATCCCCTTGCAGTCCAAGGGACTCTCAAGAGTCTTCTCCAACACCACAGTTCAAAAGCATCAATTCTTCGGGGCTCAGCTTTCATTATGGTCCAACTCTCACATCCATAGATGACTACTGGGAAAACCATAGGTTTGACTAGACAGACCTTTGTTGGTAAAGTAATGTCTCTGCTTTTTAATATGCTGTCTAAGTTGGTCATAACTTCTTCCAAGGAGCAACCATCTTTTATTTTCATGGCTGCAGTCACCATACGCAGTGATTTTGGAGCCCCCGAAAATAAAGTCTCTCATTGTTTCCACTGTTTCCCAGCATCAGAATCTTTTCCAATGAGTCAGTTCTTCACATCAGGTGGCCAAAGTACTGGAATTTCAGGTTCAGTATCAGTGCGGCTGGGACAGTGAGACTTCTAGGGCTATAGGTGGGGCAGAGATCTGATCTCGCAGCCTGGATTGACCCCCCAAGGGCGCGTTCCCCTCGGCTGTGTGGAAAGAGGAGACAGTTCAGAAATCGGGACTGTGTCTAGCTGACACCTTAGGTTGTTTCTGTGTCACCTGCCTTGGTGCTGAGACTTCCCTGTCATCATGAACTCTGGAAGTTGGCCTCGGCTGGCACCCCACCATAAATGTCTGTCAGGAAGCCTAAATCCCTCCTCCCAAGCCCACTCCTTCCCAAAGCTTCCCCGCCCCCATCTAGCGAGTGCCCGCACCTCAACAGCGACTTTGATCCGCATCCATTTCTGCCCCCTGCATTTGTTCTGTTATTAGAGATGTTTGTGTACCTGTTCTCTCTCCCCATCTGCTGTATTTCAGTAAACGGGCAAAGGTGAATATAGCCAACGTGCTAAGGCCGCTCTCCCTGTGGGGAGAGTAGGGAACATGGAGAGTGGGACAGCCTGTGGCCTTGAGCAGCTTCTGGGGTCAGGTAGAGGCAGCCACAGGGGAGCTCTGGTGCTTCGAGAAGGAGCCAGGTGAGCCCCGTCTAGTGAGGACGGTGGACGGTGCCTGGGAGGGAGTGCCCAAGGAAAGAGGGCCGAGCGTAGCTTTCTTGACATGAGAGAAGCCACTGTAGGCCTAGGCCGTGTTGCCATCTCAGCCTTTGCCACAGCGCTAGCCTGTGAGGAAGAACAGGCCTCGGAAGAATGATTTTAAGGAAACAAAAGCATGTGAGAGCAGACAGCTGTTACCAGGCCAGGGAAGTAATTTAACAATTTAACTGGAGATAATACATCGGTCCTGGTAGTTTAGTCTCCACATCGTGTCTGACTCTGCAACCCCATGGGCTGTAGCCTGCCAGGCTCCTCTGTTCATGGGATTTCCCAGGCAAGAATACTGGAGTGGGTTGCCATGTCCTTCTCTAGAGCATCTTCCTAACCTAGGGAACGGACCCAGATCTCCGGCATAGCAGGCAGTCTTCACCATATCAGGCAGGTTCTTTAATGCTGAGCCCCCAGGGAAGCCTTGCATCAGTCAGAGAGACTGCCAGTTCTGTCTCAGAGATGAAGAATAGTCTGACACATATTCTCTGAGCTGTCAAACAGGGTCCAAACCCCCTTGGACAACTGGTCACCAGGCTAACTGGAGCCAGACCACTGACAATACTGATCTTTGCTGCCTTCAGTCAACCAAGACCCTGGCCTCTGTCAGCCTAGGATGATGCTTGCCCCAATTCTGTGCTCAATTTCTCCTTGCACAAGCCCATTCATGAGTATGCGTGCTCCCTTAGCTTAAAACTTCCCCCATTTTGCTGTCCTGGGAGACACTGCTTTGGGAAGTACCCCCAAAGTTCTCCTTACTTGCTGCAGATAATAAATCGTTCTCCCACTTTTTGATTTGATTGGTTTGGCTTGATGCCCACTAAGAGGTGAACACAGTTTCTGGGGGTAACAGGAGGGCGTTCCAAGTGGAGGGTCCATGAAAGAAAATGAGGGGAGTGGAGAAAATCTGGGCACCTTGGGGGGAATTGGTATTTACTTTTTAAAAAAGAATTGAAGCATAGTTGATTTACAATGTTGTGTTAGTTTCAGCTGCACAGCAAAGTATTTTAGTTAGATATATATGTGTATATATATGTGTGTGTATATATATATATGTATATGTGTGTGTATATATATATATTTACTTTTCCAAATTCTTTTCTGTAATAAGTTATTACAAGATATTGAATATGGTTCCCTGTGCTATACAGTAGGTTTTTGTTGTTTATTTTATGTGTTATTGTGTATAACTAATAATCCTGACCTCCCAATTTATCCCTCCCCACCTTTCCCCTTTGGTAACCATAAGTTCCATTTTCCGTGTCTGTAAGTCTATTTCTGTTTTGTAAATAAGTTCACTGGTATCTTTTTTTTAAAGATTCCACATGTAAGTGATATTATATGATATTTGTCTTTGACAGCATGCTATCTCTAGGTCTTGCTGCAAGTGGCATCATTTCGTTCCTTTTTATGGCTGAGTACAGCATCTCCAGAGACAGAGGGTGAGATGGTCACCCGGCCCCCAAGGAGGATGGCATCACCGACTCAACAGATGTGAGTTTGAGTAAGCTCCAGGAGTTAGTGATGGACAGGGAAGCCTGGTGTGCAGCAGTCCATGGGGTCGGAAAGAGTCGGGCATGACTAGGCTACTGAGCTAAACTGAATAGCACCTCCTGTGGCTCAGATGGTAAAGAATCTGCCTGCAATGCAGGAGACCCGGGTTCAATCCCTGGGTCAGGAAGAGCCCCTGGGGAAGGGAATGACAACCCACTCCAATAATCTTTCCTGGAGAATCCCATGAACAGAGGAGCCTGGCGGGCTACAGTCCGTGGGGTAGTGGACAGGACTGAGTGACTAACACATGGCATTTAGTTACTTTGTAGTAAATTGTAGCCTGTGTTGTCCCAGAAAGGGTTTGAGGTGCCTGGAATCAAGCTGTGATGGACCAATAGATCGATAGATGGATGGAGGGATGCGTAATGAATTCTTCCTTTGTTCCCAGCCTGGTCCTAGAATATGCTGTCTTTTCTCAACAACAGGATGCCACAAAGCCCTTGATGGTGATGAGCAGAGGCAGAGATGGTGAGCATCTCACGCAGACTTCAGATCCGCTGCAGGCCTGGGAGTGACATCAGCCATCAGGATCTGATGAAGGGGGCTGGGGTGGGGGTGGGGGTAGAGAAGAGGCTCTAAACTCCTTTCCCAGGCTCCAGACAGCCCTGTCCCCGCAGCCCCCACCCCCATAGTGTTTCTCCAGACTGCAGCTTCCTGGTCCAGGGCCTGGGGGCTGGCCTGGAGCCTCTCCAGCCCAGGGGAGCCCTGCAATGGGGCCATGGGGTCCCCTCCCCTGCTTTCGCCCACCCCCTTGTTCCTGTACCCTTCGCTCTGCCCGTGGTGTCCTGCCCTGGCAGCCCTGGGGAAGTACCTCACCTGGCCGCTGGATCAACGCTCAGCACCACATCCCTGCACGAAGACGACTAACCTGTCTGCTATCACTGCCTACTTAGTGACTCCGACATGAAACTCCTACCAGGCTGCGCTTGGCACAGAGCAGCAATTGCTGAAAAGGCATTCTTAAAAGTTGACATTTTTGGTAAGAGTTCGTCCTCCCCCGCCTCCATCCTTCCCCAAAGAGACCTGCACGCAGGCACTTTCCATGTGACTCCAACTTCGCGGTGATGCCTGCTGAGGTGCAGGGAAATTGGCTCTGGGCCCAGCGCACACACCCCCTGAGCTGACCGGGGCTCTGGCGCAAGCCCCTCCGATGTTCTTCGTGAAGTCCCCGAAGCTCAGACACGCATGCTTCATCAGTTTTATGTGTTGTGAATATCTCTTCCCATCCTTGGGCTTGCTTTCGCTCTTTTGATGGCCTCTTTTGATGTACAGGCAGCTTAATATACCTGTAACGATCAATATTTTCCTTCGCTTGTTACTGCTTTCGTGTAAAGCCTTTCCAGCATCAAGGTGATGAATACATTCCACATTAGCTTCTAAAGACCCTGTGGCTTTGCCTTTCACGTTGGAGTCTCTGCTCCACCTGGGATTGATTCCTGAGGATGGCTTTAGGGGGCTTCCCTGGTAGCTCAGATAGTCAAGAACCTCCCTGCCAATGTAGGAGACATAAGAGACGTGGGTGCCATCCCTGGGTTGGGAAGATCCCCTGGAGTGGGAAATAGCAAACCACTGCAATATTCCTGCCTGGGAAATTCCATGGACAGAGGAGCCTAGCGGGCTACAGTCCAGGGGTCGCAGAGTCGGACGTGGCTGAGCGACTTAGCGCAGCACGTGGCACAGGGCCTCTGGGTGGAGAGTTTTCAGAGCAGAAATGTGGTCGATCGTGTGCTGTTTGCAACGGTAATCGTGCACCAAGCATTGTTTCCTTTTCAGAAATGGGAATCTTAGGAAATGGATTTGACCAGAACTGCTGTTTGGGGCACCAGAAACTAGCTGTGCCCTAGAATAGTGCCCTAAAGTCTGGGCCCTCAAATACAAATATCCAGTAGTCCAAACGCCATAGGTAGAATTGTTACTGTTGCTCACTTGCCAAGTCGTGTCCGGCTCTTTGAGACCCCATAGGCTGAGCACACCAGGCTTCCTTGTCCTTCACCCTCTCCCAGAGTTGGCCCAAGTTCATGTCCATTGAATTGGTGGTGCCATCCAACTAGTGACTCACAAAAATCCTTTATAAACCAGATTCATCCTTCCCTCCATGTTGAAATGGTTCTTTGATGAGAGTAAATTCTCAAGTCATCAAGCATCCCATGGACAGAGGAGCCTGGTAGTCCGTGGAGTTGCAAAGATTCGAACAGGACTGAGCACCTAAGCACAAAAAATATACACATAGAAGAAAAGAAAGTGTTAGTCACTCAGTGGTGTCCAACTCTTTGTGATCCCATGCACTGTAGCCTGCCAGGCTCCTCTGACCATGGGATTCTCCAGGCCAGAACATTGGAATGGGTAGCCATTCCCTTCTCCAGGGGATCTTCCCGACCCAGGGATCGAACCCAGGTCTCCAGCATTGGAGGTGGATCCTTTACTGTCTGAGCCCCCAGGGAAGCCATGTATATATGCTGTGTGGGGTAGGGTACCACGTTCTGCGTGTCCTAACTCTCAAGAAGACAAAATGCACCTCAGTCAGCCCTGCTGGGAGAACAGCGACAGTATTTCTGTTCCTTCTCTCAGACATGACATCACATCGCCACACCCTGAGATGACTGACAAAGATGTGACCAAAACATACCCGGAAAAGTATAATGGAGATGAACCAGGCAGCTAGTTAATAAAAACGTCTTGTTGGTTTTTCAGATTTTGTGTATTTGTCCGAGTTTAAAGTTGTCTTCATTTTTTCTCACTGTAAATAAATGTTCCCTTTCATGCCTAATTTTGTTTCTGTAACTTTGCATTCTCTTCTATAAAGAGAGCCCCAAGCTGTGTGAGCTTCAGGTCCCATTAAGCTCCCTGGATCCCACTTGCCCCCTGCCTCCTGCCTGCTGGGCCGGGGAGGAGGAAGGACCCGGCGGAGGCTGGGGGGTGTGGAGCTCGTGAGGCCTGGGGTCATCGCTGGATGGGGACTTGTGCACGGCAGGGGCAAGACAGAACTTCCTAGAACGCTGCTTGAGGGTGACCGCCCGCAGTGATCAGCGTAGCACCTGGCACACACGGGCCTCGACAAACCAGAGCTCCTGCGAGGTCACCCCATAGTGTGACCTCGCTCTAACGTCCTGCCCTGCTTCCTTCCTCCCTTCCTTCCCTCCCCAGGGTGGGGCCCGGTGCTGGGTGTGGGCTTGGTTTATAAAAACCTGAGCTGGATGAGGCCTGGGCCTAAAGGACTCAGACAGACTCCCTGTTTGCAGGAGTCAGAGATGGTAAAAAGGATGCTCTGGTCTCCAGATCACTAGTTCTCGACTGGGGAAAGTTTCTGCACCCCCCTCCCCCCCGGGGACAGTTGGCAAGGGGGTCATCACCAGCTAGTAGAAAGAGGAAAACCAGCCTCTCGGGGCTGGAGGCCAGGGATGCCAGGGGCAGCCCCGCCGCACAGGCTATCCAGTCCCATGTGTAGTGCCGGGAGGGGGAAGGGCCTGGTGCCTAGCAGAGGTGCTGGCTTGGCCCAGGGCTGGGGCGATCTCGGGGATTTCTGGGTCTGTGCCGTCTGGTGGTCAGGAAAGCAATAAAACAAGACGTTTTATTGCTGGGAGTTGGGGTGGGCGCAAGGACGCCTGTTCCCATTTCACAGAAAGACAGAGTCCTGGAGGGCTGGGCCCCCTGCCTGCCCGAGCCAGTCCCACAGCTCAGGGTTTGCATCCCAGTTACTCTGCCTCAGAAACTCCTCAAGTGTGGAGAAATTCAGCCTTCCAGATCACATCCTTATTTTGTTCTCCTGCGCTTCCGAGAATCAAGAAGGAAAGGCTTTCGCCCCCATTTTGCAGATGCAGCTGGTGAAGCCAGGCCAGGAGCAGAGAGCCCAGAACCACTCCCACCTCACAGGACCCTCCCCCCACAACTGCACCTCTAGACCTGGGCCCACCCGAGCGAGTCTGGAATCTGTAACCGCAGGTCCTGGAGGCCTTCTGAGCTTGTCCGGCGAGATTCCACAGTGGGATCATTAAGTAAGTTTACCTGTTTGGGAAGAAAATCACCTTCATGAGGCCTCAAGGGCCTCTTTGCATTTTTGAGGGGTGGTCATAGCTGGGCCCCTGAGGAGCTTCGAGCGGCCTGCCGCTGCGTGTGTGAGGAGGCAGCGGAATGTGGGGTGCAGCAGGAGTCTCCCAGCGCGCCCGCAGCCCCGGGCTCTGCACACTCAAGTGCAACACCCCTTGTGTGGATAAAGGACCCGTGGTTCAGAAAGGAGCCCCGGCCCCTGGCTCCCCCGCTGGCCAGAGGCAGGGCTGAGTGGCCCTTGGCCTGGCTGCCTGCTGGGGTGGGTGTCGGCCTGTCCTTCTGGACAGGACGCTCCTTGGGGGCCAGGTGATCTCAGCAGAGGAGCCGTGGCTGCTGTCTGCCTCCTGATTATGCAGCGCCAGTTCTGACCTGACGTCTCGGAGCCTCCGCTGCTTTGCTCGCTGTGTAAGGGGCTGGGCTCTGCCCCCCTCCATCCCGTCCTCTCCCACAGTGGGGAGGGCTCCAGTGAGAATGGTGCTTGGGGTCCCGAGTCGGGGGAGAGGGGCGGGTCTGAGCCGGCCTCTGGGCCCAGCCAGGGTCGCTCTGGGGTAGGGAGAGTCTGGAGACAGGAATGTGCAGCTCCCAGGTGGGGCAGTGCAGACCCCTCGGGGTGGGTGGGGACCCCGACACCCTCAGGCTGTCCGGAGACCTGTGAGTCAGGACCTGGGAGGGAAGGCGGGCCCAGGGCCAGAGGGGAGGGGCTTGGCCTGGTTGGGGTGGGACAGCCGTGTCCTGTGCTTACCGGCGGGAGGTGTCCCTCTAGGAGTGCGTTCATGCCTCCTCTGAGTGGGGGATCTGGTGATGGGGGTGGGCGACTGGCTGTGGAATGTGGTGCCTGGGCCAGACAAGGTAGGCAAATGTGGCTGCTGAAATAGGGATGAACACCATATAGTTCCAGTAGGGATGCTCGGATTGAGGGCTGGGCCATAAAGAACGCCGAGCACCAGAGAAATGGTGTTTTCCAACTGTGGTGCTGGAGAAGACCCTTGAGAGTCCCTTGGACTGCAAGGAGATGAAACCAGTCCCTCCTAAAGGAGATCAGTCCTGAATATTCATTGGAAGGACTGATGCTGAAGCTGAAACTCCAATACTTTGGGCACCTGATTCGAAGAGCCGACTCATTGGAAAATATTCTGATGACGGGAAAGAGGGGTGACAGAGGATGAGATGGTTAGATGGCATCACCAACTCAATGGACGTGAATCTGAGCAAACTCCAGGAGATAGTGAAGGACGGGAAGCTTGGAATGCTGCAGTCCACAGGGTCGCAAAGAGCCGAACACGACTGAGTGAACAACAGCTGTCAGACGGGTCTTTCCTCCCAACTTTTCCCGTGCAAGTTTCAGACTGAAACTTGAGGCTGATTCTACAGTGAGAGCTCAGGGTGTGGTGTCACTTTGTAGCTTGATGTCAGCTGCAGCGGGCGTCTGTGCAAACACTGCACACCAGCCTCTCCCGAGAGCCGGGTGTGAACAATCACACACGATGAGTCCTGGGGGTACCTGCACCCCAGCTGCTGCCTCCCTGACGGGGACGCCCGCAACGGCCGGCAGAAGAAGGCGTCTGGGTGGGTCTCGTGTCATGGGGTGGGAAAGGAAGCTCGTCCAGAATTCCCTCCGCAGCCTCTGCTCACACCCCCTCCTGGTGTCCTGGAGGACATGGCAGCCCTGTTGCCAAGGGCTCCCCAGCAGCAGCTATGCCAACCGGCCTGGGAGTCAGCCTGGTCCCTGGAGGAGCCTCAGGCTGGGCCTGCCCCTTCCCTGGCCCAGCACCTCCTCCTCACCAGCCTGGTAAGTGCACGACCCCCTCTGCCCTGGAAGGGAGGGGGGTTTCCACTGTTCACCCACGCCAGGACCCCCACTGTGGTCTCAGGGCCAGAAACCCCCACGGCCACCTGAGCCCCTGGACCCCTGCCAGACCCCCGGGAGGAAGCAGAGGCTGCAGGGGTTACCACCCACCTCGTCCGTGAGAGCCAGACTGACTCCAGGCATGCTCACCCTTGGCCCTGACTTGCCTGGAGCAGGGGGTCCAGAGCCTGGTGGGGGGTCCTTCCACACTGGGGTCCTGGGAGTGTGGGAGGGTCTGGGGTTCCGCAGGGGAGACACCACAGGCCCTTTGTCTGGGACATTACACAGCAGAGGGAATGGGGTAAAGCCCAGGATTAACATGGGGGGACATCCCTGGGCTGGAAAGAGGGGCTTGCACAGGATCGGAACCTGCAGCTTCAGGACTGACACCCACCGCTGGGCCGGTCCTGCTGGGTGTCTGTGTGGTCACCGCCCCTCGCGGGAAACTGTTGGGCGAGTCTGCTTAGGAACTGCGCTTGGGGCTGTTGTCTCGATGTGTGTGTGGGTTGGGGGTGTCCGGCTTGTATCTCCCAGCCCGTCTCCATCTTCCCTCGCTCCCCACCTGGTCAGGAATTCTCTCTATGGGCTTGCTCTGTGCTGCTGAATGTACCCTCTGCCCTCCAGCACTTACAAGCTGAGCCGGGAGCCCGAGGTGTTTTTCTCTTGTCTCCCCAGTTTGTTGGTTTATTCTCTCTGTGTCATTGTCTGATGACACATTTGCATTCAGTTTCTGTTAGGCCAGTCTCATTCCCACTCTTGATAATTTTTTAAAAAGTCTTCAGTTAATTGCACTTAATGCTCTCCACCCCTCCTTTGCCAAAATTCTCCTTCTGCAGGGAGAAGCCTTGCCCAGCAGTTCCTCCAGGAGACTGTGTGTGCCCCCTGCTTTCTGTGCTCCTAGCTTGCCGGCGACCCCGAGCTTGTGGCTGAAACACGCCAATCTCTGCGTCCCCATCACACGGCCTCCACCCCCTGTGTCTGTGTCTTGTTTTCCCTTCTTATAAGGACACCAGTCATCTTGGATCGGGGCCCACCCGAATGGAGCATGATCTCATCTTAACGTGAGCGCACCTACCGAGACCCTACCTCCACAGCAGATCATGTTCACAAGTGCGGGGCTCAGGGCTTCAGCGTAGATTTTGGAAGGGGGGACACTTTCAACCCACAGGTATCTTTTAGAGGTGACAGAGGATGAGATGGTTGGATGGCATCATCGACTCAAGGGACATGAGTTTGAGCAAGCTCCGGGAGATGGTGATGGACAGAGAAGCCTGGTGGGCTACAGTCTATGAGGTCGCAACGAGTCAGACATGGCACATTCTTCTAGATATTGTTCTGTTTCTTCTGGCGTTCGATGGTCCTGTTGAGAATCTAATGCCAACCTGGTCCTCCTCCCCTGATAAGATGCTTGTTCTTTCTGTCCAGTTGCCCAGAAGATTATTTTCTCTTCCTTTCAATCCAGGTTATTTGCTAGGCTATGTCCTGCTGTTGAGCGCTCCGTGGTCAGTATGCCCACGCACACGGCATGTACTCTGATACACAGATGCACAACCTCAAGAAAGTGTTTCAGGTTATTTCAAAAAAACGTTCTTGAGCAATTGTTCAAATACTCTGATTGTTTTTGGTGGTCACCTCGCAGAACTCCAATTATGCCCGTGTTTTAACTCTTCCCCTGCCTTTTATGGTTGCCATTTTCTCTCGAATCCTGTTTAATCTCTTCCCTATTTCTTCTCATTCGTTCACTCCCCACCCCTTCTTAATGTCCCTTGCTATGATCTCCGTCTATCTTCTCACCTCCCTCGTAAAGTCGTCGCTTTGTTTCTGAAATGGTTTTGCCTTTCCTCGCATTTCTTTCCTGAATCACGTTGGTTCCTGTGTCAGACTCCGTGCTGTTTGCCCACCTGCCCTGAATTGTGGTCTTCCTTCAGAGCTGAAGTTCATGTTGGAGATTCAGGTGCCAGGTTTGCTGGTTGTGGTGGCAATTGTCGGCTGAGACTTCAGCTGTGGGGCCACGGTGCGGTCCCCGAAGTGGAGACGGCGCTCCTGTCCTGTCACTGGCCTTCACGTGGTGTGCTTTTCCCTGGATGTGCAGACGGTTCCTGCCCTCAGCGCAGTGCGTTCCTGCTGGCCTGTGGATGGGCTCCGCCTCGAGGTCCTGCTGCCCGTTGTGGCTGGTGGTGGTGCTGGTGCCTGAGGGACAGCGGCCCTGCGCCTGGGCCTGCCAGCTCAGCCCGGCTTCATTGGAGAAGTTTGAGAACAGCCTGCCCGGTCTTTGGGGAGGAGGCGGGACGGGGCCGCCTCTGCGGGGGTGGCCACGCAGGACGGGGAAGGCGTCGGGTGACGGTCACGCTTGGTCGATTGATGGGGTTTGTGTCTGCCGAGCTCTGTGGGTGGCCCACTGGTCTGTACATCTCACTGCTATGGGGTGAGTCGTGTTCCCCCCCAGATTCATACATGAAGCCTCCAGCTCCTCAGAATGCGACCTTATCTGGACACAGGTCCCTGCAGACGGGATTAGTTAAGACGATGTCATACTGGGGCAGGGTGCATCCCGAATCCAGTCTCACTGGCACCCTTGTGCAGGTGGAATCTCGGGACACAGACATGACTACAGGCGGAAGGCCATGCACAGAGGCCCCCTCAGCATCTCAGAAGGAACCTGCCCTGCTGACACCTTGACCGGGCACATCTGGTTTCCAGAACTGAGACGATAACCTCCTGGTTCAAGTCACCCAGCCTGCGGGACTCTGACATCGTATCTGGAGACCCTGCTTAGAACTCTGAGTGTGAGCTCTAGTTCAGGGTCCGGACGTGGAGTTGTCTCGATGTGGAGTTTCCTGATGTCTCCATCAGGAATGTGGACAGGGATACCAGGAAGGTTTGTGGCAGGAAAGTGGGAACATGGCAGGAAACCTGGGGGACAGACGGACAGATGGAGGGGGGTCCCTGCCCGGAGCAGGGCAGAGTGAGTTTAAACAACAACGACGGGGGCTTCCCAGGTGGTCCAATCCACCAGCCTGTGCAGGAGACGTGGATTCGGTTCCTGGCTCGGGACGATTCCACATGCCACAGAGGAATGAAACCCGGGAGTCATGACCACTGATGTCCGAGCGCCTAGAGCCCTAGGTTAGCCGAGCTAATCCAGGCTAACCCGGTGAGCCGAGTGCCCGTGGTCCGCAGCAAGAGAAGCCCACTGTCCGCACCCGGAGAAGAGCCCACACAGCAGTGAAGACCCAGCACAGCCAAAAGTAAACAAAAAAACCAAAGCGTATCTACAAAAAAATAAAAAGCAGTGACAGGGACATCCAGTGGCTAAGACTCCGTGCTTCTACTGCAGGGTCGGGGGTTTGATCCCTGGTTGGGGAGCTAAGATGATGCAAACTGAAAAAAAAAAAAAAAAGAAGGCAGTGACTTTGTGTGTTGGAAGATTTTTGTAATAAAATGTTGATTAAAAATGTTTCACTAGATACTCTGGGTGTCTGTGAATAATCAAGTGCAAAGAAACCTTCACGAGAGCCGGGGCTCTCAGTCGGCGCTCAGGTCCAGGTCCCACGAGAGCACGCGCCTGCCCCCCACCCGCCATCCACCTGCAGAGCCCCCGGGACAGAGGTCGCCAGCCCGGCTCCCCACCTCCCAGCCGAAGGGCCCATGTGAGGGGCATCTAGTCCAGGCCTGTCCGAGAGCCTCGGCGGGGGGTCCGTCCCATGCTGGCTGTCACAGTCTCCTCCTACCTCAGGGGAGCCGGTGTGTGTGTGTGTGTGTGTCCCCCGGGCAGGTCGAGGCCGCCATAAACAGAATGCCACAGACGGGCCTTAAGCAGACATTCACCCCTCCATCTGCCGGAGGGACTCCAGGGTCAGGCTGGGTTCTGGGGAGGCCCCTGCTTGGTTCATCCTCACAGCCTTTCTGGGGGTGCCCATGGTGAGCAGGGCTGACAGATCTCCCCTCTGATCCCAATTAGAAGAAGAACCTAATCCCTTACAGGGCCCCACCCCTGTGACCTCATCTGACCTCTGTCACTCCACAAGCCATCACACTGGGGGTTAGGGTTCCAGCGCATGAATTTGGGGGGATGCAGTAAAAAGTCCACAGTAAGGGGGTGAGGAGAGAGGAGGGGGCAGGAAACGGGCAGAGGGAGAGGCCCCCCGCCCAGGCAGCCTGGGACTTCCAGGCAGCCCAGGACTTCCCTGCCCTGGGTGGCGTCTGCCTCAGCTCCCTCTCTGATGTGGTTTTGTCCCCTTGCAACCTGGTCCCCTCCTGGCTGCAGGAGGACCTGCCTGGGCTGGACGCTGGTGAAGGGGGTGTGACTTCAGGACAGGCAGAGTTGTGGGCGGTCCCCGGGGATGCTGGCGACGTCAGCAAGAGCAGTGGTTCCATTGGTTACGGGTCAGCCTCCTGCTGGGACCACGTCCTCCTGTACACCCCTGCCCCCTGTCCTCTGTGGGGACAGACCCTGAGTTTTATCTGGCCAAGGAGTTGGTCTGAATAAAGGGCTACATCTCCTAACCTCCCGCCCTGGCAGCTAAAAGGGGCCAAGCAACTGCATTCTGGCTAACAAAATAAAAGAGGAAGTTCTCTGTGAGGCTTCCAGGATGGCTGCTTGAAGAAAGAGCTGACTCAACTGGGACTCCTGGGAGGGGCCCTTCCTGCCCTGCACTTCCTCAGCCTTCTTCTTCCTGCCCTGCGTTCTTGATGGCTGGAGCTCTGGCAGCCACGCTGGACCATGAGGTGGGCATGGAGGCCATGCTCTGAGGATGGGGAACAGTGGACAGCAAGCGTCTGGGCCCCTGAGGACACTGCAGAGCTGCCGTGCTTCCCTGGACTTGTCAACATGAGACATTTTTACGTAGGAAAGAAATAAGGCTCTATCTTGTTTATGCCTCTTTGGTTGGGATGGATATGTACTATTGCCAATAGTCGTCATAACCCTGACCACTCTTCTCCAGAAGGGCAAATGGAGGCTCAGAGAAGTGAAGGCACTTTCTCAGGGTCACACAGCTGGAAGTGGTAGGTAAGCCTTGAGTGCAGAGGGGGCATTCACTCAAGGACACCTTCCTGGAAAGACAGGTGGGTGCAGACTCCGAATGTGCCCCTCCTTCCGGCTGGCAGCGTCTGCATTCCGGCATCAACGTGACTCTGACCCCGGCAGCCTGGGTGCAAATAACATCCTCCTCCTGGCCAAGCTTCCCCGCAGGTGGCATGCACGGGAGCCGAGCCACAGAGGTTCGCTCTGGGGGCTCCTGCAGCTCGCCGGCTGCCCGCTGTTTCTGGGATGTCGGGCAGAGGGAGGGCTGCTGGAGACAAATCACTGTAGAGTCACTCTCCGGCCTCGATGGGGGGCGGGTTTAGAGGCCCCTGCTGTTGCCGTCACTCTGAAGGGAGGACTCACCCCGCCTGCGCGGTGCCGTCACTGTGCGAAGCCCTGGGAGTCTTGCATCATTCATTCATTCAGCTGCGTTGAGCACTCGCCTCGTACCAGGCCCCTCGCCGAGTGCCGGGAGGAGGCTGGTGGACAGCGGCTGGGCTCTTGCACAGCCCAACAGTTTGGGGAGGGACATGAAGGGGCTGACTGATGCGTTTGAACCATGGTGTTGGAGAAGACTCCGGAGAGTCCCTTGGACAGCAAGGAGATCAAACCAGTCAATCCTGAAGGAAATCAACCCTGAATATTCATTGGAAGGATGGATGCTGAGGCTCCAGTACTTTGGCCACCTGATGCGAAGAGCCAACTCTGGAAAAGACCCTGATGCTGGGAAAGACTGCAGGCAGGAGGAGAAGGGCACGACACAGGATGAGGTGGTTGGATGGCATCACTGACTCAGTGGACATGAGTCTGAGCAAACTCCAGGAGATAGTGAAGGACAGGGAAGCCTGGAGTGCTGCAGTCCATGGGGTCGCAAAGAGTCGGACACGACTGAGCGACTGAATAACAGCAGAGAGCAGCTGAGGGCAGATGCAGGAGGGCTCTCTTGGGGGTGGGGGGGGAGGGGCACAAGACCCCCTCCAGCTTCCCAGGGGAACAGCTGTCTTCCAGTTGGCTTTGTAAATGGCCGCACAGAATCGAGCCTATTCAATGTCACCGTGACCTGTGCGTTGGTCCTCGTGGCCAGAAACAGGAGCCGATAGGAGAGAGAAGCCATGAAGTTTGCACGGGAGGAGCCTGGAGGCAGCCCCCAGGCCTGGGCTGTGTTGTGGCCCTCAGAGTGGCTGGGGGTGGGGACAGGGGGCTTGTGGGGGGCCTGGTCTGGGGGACAGGCCCGGGGGTCATCTCAGTCCCTGTGAGGATGCCTTGACTGGCTTTAGAACACCACTCAGCCCCTCTCTCTGCGCCCAGCCCAGGGCTGGGGATGCAGCGACCCACAGAGCACAGCGCTGAGGCTGCTCTGCGATCCAGCCATCCTTCTGTCCACCCACCTGCCTCTCCATCTTCTATCCATCTGCCTCCCAGCTTCTCCCTCACTCCCTCCCTTCTCTCCTTCTCCCTTCCTTCTTTCATCCACCCCCATTCCACTTCCGTTCTTCCGTCCATCTGCTCACAGCCCGTCCATTTATCATTCGTCCATCTGCCCGTCTATCCATCTCCCACACGTGCCACCCCCCACCGAGCCCTCTATCCCTCCTTCTTTTCTTCCTTCCACCCTTCCCCCATCCTGCATCCATTACCATCCATCCCTCCATCCAGCAGTGGTCAACAGACACCTGCGATGCTGAGGTGCTGGGGGTCAGCCCCAGGCCTGCTCTGTGCACTGGGCTTCCTGGCGGGGAGGCAGACGCTTTGGATGGTTCCGATAGTGGTAAGCGCGGCTGAGGAAGTGAAACAGAGTGATGGGGTAGAGAGTTGTGGGGTCTCCAAGGGGACCAGGGATCGCTCACGCTTCCATTGTGAGTCCTGAGCCCACGGAGAAATGAGGCAGGAGCTGGGCACCTGAACCACTTCTTACCAAGCCCGCCTCCTCCCCGGGCACGGCAGGGAATTATTCTGGGTTGGGTGTGTTCTCAGTCGCTAAGACATGTTCGACTCTGTGACCCCAGGGACTGGGGCCCGCCAGGCTCCTCTGTCCATGGGATTCTCCAGGCAAGAGTACTGGAGTGGGGTACCATTTCCTCCCCCATCTAAATGCAATCACAAGTGTCGTTAAAAGGGGGAGAGAGACCAGTCAGAGGAAAAGGTGATGTGATGACAGAGGCAGAGGCTGGAGGTGGAGGAGGGTCACGTGGGAGCTGAGAAGGGGGGCAGGTGCCTCGGGAAGCTGGGGAGGACACGCGTCTCCCCTGGAGCCTCTGGAAGGAACCTCCCCTGGGATACGGTGACCTCAGCCCAGTGAGACCCCTTTGGACTCCTGATCCATGGACCATAAGAGAATAATTTCATGTTGTTTAGAGCACTGAGTTCGTGGTCACTTGTTTCAGCAGCAGGAGGAGACGAACTCAGTTGCTGAGACCATTGAGTTAAAGGCTGTTGGGGACAGGAAGTTCACGCTCAGAGAAACACCCCGCCACTGACTCACTGACCACAGAGGAAAAGGGGAACTATCGGGTGGAGGTGTCGGGGGGCCGTACCCAAGTGGTGCAACTTAGCATCACCTGCAAAGGGGCAGCCGGACGTCACATGTCCCCGAGGGATGTCCCAGCATCCCTTAGAGTGTTGGTGCCCCAGCTGAGTTTGACCGTGGCCAGTCCAGATGGTGGTATGCGCTATAGAAACCGGCCTGACCCCTTCAAGGCGGTCAAGGTCATTAAAGGAAAATCAGACACAGGAACCCCAGCACCCAAACTCCACGGATCTCCCTTGTTGGATCCTGGGTCCAAAAATATAGCCAGAAAGGACATTGGGAGAAGTCTGAGTATTGACTGTGTATTAGGCAATGTTATCGTATCAGTGCTAACTGGTTTTGCAGGTGGATGAGTGTGTGTATGTGTATGTGATGAGGAAGTGTAGGGGTACTCACTGTACTATTCTTGCGTCTTTTTTCCAGGTTGTTAATGTTCCTAATTAAAAACGTTAGGAAGTCCCTCCACCAGCTCTAGGCCCAGGGGCTGGTGCTGACCCCGGAGGTGGGCGGTGGTGGTGGGAAGTGGGGGATGGGGGAGTGGGGTGGGGGTAGGGACGCTGCTCCAGGGCTCCTGGTCCCTGTGGATCAGCTTTTCCTCCGGGAAGGTTCCTTGGTTCTCAGGACAGCTCAGCGCACTGAACCCTGCTGTTTCTCCTCCATCTTCACTGGCCTGCGTCCTTTAGGTTCCGGTTTACTTTTGTGACCTGGGAGGGTCAATGGCTGTCGTGGGGGTTCCCCGAGGGGCCAGGACACACACAGGGAGGAGGGTCAGGGTCAAGGCAGACCAGAGTCAGAGGCGGCCCCTGCGTTCTGGAGGGAGAATGGGGAACCATGCCTCCTCGGGGTGGGGATTGGGGAGCCACGCCTCCCTGAGGTGGGGGTTGGGGAGCCACGCCCCTCGGGGCGTGGATTTGGGGAACCACGCCCCTCAGGGCATGGATGGGGAGCCACGCCTCCTCGGGGTGGGGATTTGGTGAGCCACGCCCCTCAGGGCGGGGATGGGGAGCCACGCCCCTCAGGGCATGGATGGGGAGCCACGCCTCCTCGGGGTGGGGATTTGGTGAGCCACGCCCCTCAGGGCGGGGATGGGGAGCCACGCCTCCTCGGGGCGCGGATGGGGGGCCACGCCTCCTCGTCGGCGGAGGACCAGGGATGCTGTTAGTGGTGGGCGGGCGGGGCCATCCACCTCTATCTCCCCCAACGCCGAGTCCTCCCGAAGCTGCAGCGCCGGCTCGACTGAGCAGCGTGAGCCTCTCCACCTGCTGACTCCACGGCCAGGATTCTTTCTCCTCAGCGCCGCCGCTGAGAACTGGGGCCCTGAACATGCCTGCACCATCTGTTTTCCAGTTTAGAAACCTCGGTGACAAATGGCGCGTTGTTACAATATGGAATTCCTCATCCCAGCAAATTCGACCCAGTGGTGAACT
The DNA here is from genome assembly GCA_015832495.2 of Alces alces. Lineage (NCBI taxonomy): Eukaryota > Metazoa > Chordata > Mammalia > Artiodactyla > Cervidae > Alces > Alces alces. The sequence goes on along the minus strand of JADEYB020000017.1, from coordinate 45,392,688 downwards.
TTGGTGCTTGATGAAGGAGGGAGCTTGGAGCCCAGCGCTCTGCCGGGGAGGGGGGGAGGGGTGCAGTGTCCACACTGCCTGATGGACCAGGGTCTTGTGTTCAAGCTCATCCTCCAGGGCAGACAGAGACCCTGAGGAAGAGGAGGCTGTTGCCAGGGGAGCTTTGGCTGCTTAAAAACCCTCAAAACTTAAGTGACTTAAAACATCAGCAACCGGACTTCCCTGATGGTCCAGTGGTTAGGATACCATTCTTAGGACTTCCCTGGTGGTCCAGTGGATAAAGAATCCGACCGCCAATGCAGGAGACATGGGTTCGCTTCCTGGTCTGGGAAGATTTCCACATGCAGTGGAGCAACTAAGTCCGTGCACCCCCCTCCTGAGACCACACTCCGCAGCAAGAGAAGCACCGCGGCAGAGCATGGCCCCTGCTCATGCAACTAGAGAAAGCCCGAGCACAGCAGCGAAGATCCAGTGCTGTCAAAAATCAGTAAATTAATTTAAAAAAAAAAAGATTCCACTCTTCCAGTGCAGGGGGTGGGGGTTTGATCCCCACTTGGGGAGCTAAACTGTGGCATGCCACCCGGTGAGGCCACAGTCAAACACACCAGTGACCTCATTCAGCTCAAGACTCCTGGACTGAGTGGGCAGCTCCTCTGGTCCCAGCGGGCTGGGCTGGGCTCTGCCCTCAGCCGGTGGCATGGCTGGATCTGGGTCAGGTATGTGGCCTCTCTCCTGTGTCCGGAGCTGGGCTGCGGGTTGGCTGGCAAGGCGGAGGTGTGAGTGCAAACCCCAGGCTCTGGAGCTTTTCAAGTCTCCTCTGGCATCTCAGGTGCTGATTCCCTTTGGCTAAAGGGGCACGTGGCCCAGCGAGCCAACAGGGACCAGAGAAGCCACCCGCTCAGTGGCCGCCTTCACCAGGCACTGCCCGCATCGCTCCGGCCATAGACACTTCCTCGTGTGGAGCCACCTCCTAGACCACCCTCTCCTCAGGGACAACCCCACCCGCCCCTCTGCTTCCTGGCCCCCCTCCCCCTCCCTTTCTCTCCTTCCTTCCCCTCCCCTCGCCAGGTTCCCCACTTGTCCCTCTGGGTTGGGAAGCCCAGTGTCTGCCCTGGGGTGGTTAGCATGGAAGGAGCGACCCACAGAGCCGGCTTCCCAAGGTCAAATGTGCCCAAGCTCTGGGCACAGCTGCACACAGCCCGACTGTGAAGGGGACACTCGCTGAGTCAGAGTCGTCAAGCCGCGGGTCCCGGGGACATCTCAGGTGGCAGCCCCCTCCTCACCTCCTGCTGTGGCACAAATAGCCCTTTTCCTCCCTCCAGGCACTTCGATGTAGACCGCTGGGCCCCAGGGGTGGCTGGGGTCAGCCTGATCTGGCCGTCACACTTGCTCCAAAGCACCATCAGGGGCCAGGCTGGCCCAATGCCTCTAGACACACCCCTGGCTCGGTTCCGTCCACTCCAGAACGCTCGCTTGACGACCAGTGGCCCCATGTAGGCATGGAGGCCAGTATTTATCAGATTGACTGCTCAGGTCGGGGGCTGGGGCCCCAGATGGGGGAGGGTCTCTGGAGGGTAGGACCCTGGAGGGACCTGGGGTTGCTGGAGATGCCAAGATGTGTGTGGCTCTGGGTCTCAGCTTCCCCATCAATAAAACCAGGGAACTGGGCCTGGTGGCCTGAGGCCCACCTCCTAGGTTGAGGCTGTGCCTTCAGCTGCATTTGTGTCTGGAGAAAGCAAACCCAGAGGGGGCTCCATTGGTCTGGGCCCCTCTGTCCATGAGCTGGTCACTCATCAACCTCTCCAACCCTGTTCCAGCCCCTCGCGGGGCCTCTCTGGCCCCCAAGGTGGGAGAATGAGCCTCACCTCACATCCCTCCGCCCCGGCTGGGGGTGCAGCGTGGACAGGACACAGGCAGGGTGGGGCTCCGGGTGGGCCTGACTGTGGTCTCAGGCCTCTCCCTTGGTTTCCTGGTCTGTAGGTGAGGTTTCAAGCCACCCACGAGGTGTGATGCTGGCTCACACGCTTGTCTGACCTTCCGCCAGGACTTCCAGAGTGAGCGGCCTCCTGTTGGGGCTCAGGCCAGACGCGGATCCTGTGGACAAGCTGCTCCGTCTCGGGAGCAGCTCAGTGGCTGATCCTTGATTTACAGTCGGAAGCACAGAAGTATCTAACAGCCGCCTCGGGCCCTTCCTGCGTCTCTCCAGCCAGGCTGGGCCCAGCACGCGCAGACAGCTCCCTGGCTGGGCTGCAGGTCAGCGAGGGTCAGTCTGGAGGCAGAGCCAGCCCCCCTCAGCTGCCAGGCACCCCAGACATGCAGGGCCCCATCTCACCGGCCCTGCTCTGGGTGCCCAGAGGCTGGCTCATGGGCGCTGCTTCCGGGAACCCCCAGTCCTGCTCCTGAGGCCCCCAGGTCATAGTGGAGCCCGCCGAGGGGTCGCCCTGGGCCGTGCATTCCCTGACTGGCTCCTGGAGGGGTGGGGGGTCCCATGACCCCATTGGGCTGTGCAGGAGGGGGCCTGGCATCTCCTACCACAGGGGCACCCCGCCCCTGGGAGCCTGCTTGGGGAGACTCTGCCCTGAGGGCTCCATGGATGCTGGGCCCAGAGCCCACCCCTGGGGCCTTCAGATCTGAAAGGGGGGCTGCCAGCGGCTCAGCGCCACCCAAACTCATGGTCAGAAAGGCAGGGCCCTGGGGAAAGTAAAGTGAAGTCGCTCAGTCGTGTCTGACTCTTTGGGATCTTCCCAACCCAGGGATTGAACCCGGGTCTCCTGCATTGCATCTGAGCCACCAGGGAAGCCCCAAGAGCCCTGGGGAAGTAGGCGCCCAACTCGCTGCTGGGACTCACGGAGGGCAGCAAGGAGAGGAGGCAGGAGAAGGTCCCCCCACCCCACCTCCCAGTTGACCCCCTGTGGCTGCCCAGGCCCCCGTGCTCAGATCGTGGTCCTGAGCCCAGGCTGGAGCCGTGCCCTCCCAGGCCCCTTGTGCCTTTGGTATCCGGGCCCCAAACTTACCCAGCCTGAGGCAGGGTGATGTGTGCTGTGCTAAGTTGCTTAGTCACATCCAACTCTTTGTAGCCCACCAGGCTCCTCTGTCCATGGGGTTCTCCAGATGAGAATACTAGAGTGGGTTACCTTTTCCTCCTCCAGAGTCTTGACCACTAGTGCCACCTGCGAAGCTGTTCCCTACGATGGCAACACCCTTCCCTCAGCTCTTGGCTTGATGACACCTCCTCCAGGTTGCCCTCCCTGACCACTGCAGCCAAACTGGCCATATCCCATGACCAGAGAGTGGTTGCCTAACTGATTCCCTGCAGGAAGGCCCAGAATCCTGGAATCCTGTGAGAGCATCAGACTCACAGAAATGCAGGGCTGGGTGGGAATTCATAGACCTCACTGACCCCCGGACTCTTCAACCTGCCTGCCAGGTGGTTGGGTGGCTTCAACTAGCACACTTCCAAGGACGGGGAGCTCGCCACCTCTGGGGCCGTGGGTGCCCATGGCCACCTGCTCCACTGGGAGTCTGTCTTCCTGCAGCCCCCACGGTCCTACCGTGCCCACCACCCACCTCTGCACATGCGGGTCCCGCAGAGCCGCCAGCACTCTTGCCTGGTCTTTATCATCATCTGACTCCCCTTGCTGCCCCTGGTTCCCCAACTCCCCTGAGACCGGTCCCTGCCAGACCAAGCCGCCTCCAGGGAGCCCCCTCAGCCTTATTTGTGGCAGAAAAGGTCAGCTGGCTCTCGGGAAATGTCAGGGGACGAGTCAGAGCTGGCCAGAGGCAAGGACCCGCTAGGCGCTGTCACTTTATGAGTCACTTTCCTTAATCAGTGGAGGAGAAAAGCAAGCAGCGAGGGGTTTCCTATAGCAACCAGCGGTGACAGAGCGTCCTCTCCTGGTCCAGCTGGCCCCTAGGGGGCGAGCCTGGCCAGTGGCTGCTGACCCTGGCCCCAGGGGCAAGTGCCGTGTCCTGGGGTGTCACTCCCAGGCACCCAGGCTTGGCCTGGGAGGCTGGACGGCTGCAGCGGGCACAGCTGCTCCATCCGCGCCAAGACGCTCGTGGAGCAGATGGGGAAACAGCCCAGCAAAAGGGGAGATGCTCAGAGAGGGTTCTGGGAGGGGTATCGGTCCCCTTTATTTGTCTATTTTTGTGGGATCTTGGCTCCCCAACCAGGGATCAGACCCTTGACAGTGAAGGTGTCAAGTGCTAACCACTGGATTGCCAGGTAACTTCCGACAAGTCATCTGAACTCAAAGCTTCTATGTTCCCTGCGTCCACCAGCCTCCCATCCCTCCTCTGCCCCTCCACCCAGTCCCCTGCCCCTTCACCCACTCAACCCCCTCTCACTTGTCCCTCTGCTCATTCATCCATCCCCCCACAAACCAGCTGAACACGTTTCCCCCCACATTTCCCCCAATTCATCTACCTGCCCCTCCATCCACCTCCCTGTGGCCGCATCCAGCCACGCGTTCCTCAACCTACCCACCACCGTTAACCAGGCACACGCCCACCTCCTCCACTGGCTCCATGCAGGGCCACACACCCAGCTCCCCTCCTCCATCCACAGCCCCCCTCCCCATCACCCACCCACTCGCTCACCTCCTACACACCCACCTGCTCCCCCACCCCCCACGCACCTGCCCTACTGCCCCCTTACCCCACACTCGTGAAACTTGTATCCACCCACATACACCCCTGCTCTGATATCCGCTCACCAACCCATCTCTCCACCGCATCACAGTCCCTCATCCACCGAGTTATCCGAACATCACACAGCAGTGGTGGGCTCTTAGAAGGCCTGTCTGCAGACTCCAACTCAGTTTTGAGATTTTTGCCATCCAGTTGGCATCCTCTGAGCACCTGGGATGAGTGGTCTTACCAGGAAGGCTGTGCTCCTCATGGAGGGTTTGATGAATGCAAAATCCAGTAGAGCTTCTGGGCTGGGGTTTGGGGCTGTGCATGAGAGGATGGGGATGGGAATGTATGGGGTCAAGGGGGACCGGACTCAGTTCTGAAGTCCTCATACATAATAAAGCATAAATAGTTCTCTGCAAGTTTCCTCTGTGTGGATGGATGGACCATCAAAGCACCGGAAAAACCCAGAGGTGTGAGGGGCTGGTATGTTACAACCTCGGATCAGCAGGGTGATGGCCCTCAAAGCTCTTGGTGGTTTGCTTAGTCAATAAGGGATTTAAACTCAGAAGTGTATTAAGAATTAAGTATCAGTTCGGTTCAGTCACTCAGTTGTGTCCGACTCTTTGCGACCCCATGGACTGCAGCACGCCAGGCCTCCCTGACCATCACCAACTCCCAGAGTTTACTCAAACTCATGTCCATTGAGTTGGTGATGCCATCCAACCATCTCATCC
>JADEYB020000017.1:45361447-45386017 GCA_015832495.2 Alces alces | reverse complement strand
CTTTCAGGATTTGAAATAGCTCAACCGGAATTCCATCACCTCCACTAGCTTTGTTCATAGTGATGCTTCCTAAGGCCCCACTTGACTTCACATCCCAGGATGTCTGGCTCTGGGTGAGTGATCACACTATCATGATTATCTGGGTCATGAAGATCTTTTTTGGTATAGTTCTTCTGTGTATTCTTGCCACCTCTTCTTCAAATCTTCTGCTTCTGTTAGGTTCCTACAATTTCTGTCCTTTATTGTGCTCATTTTTGCATGAAATGTTCCCTTGGTATCTCTAATTTTCTTGAAGACATCTCTAGTCTTTCCCATTCTGTTGTTTTCCTCTATTTCTTTGCCCTGATCACTGAGAAAATCTTTCTTATCTCTCCTTGCTATTCTTTGGAACTCTGCATTCAAATAGGTATATCTTTCTTTTTCTCCTTTGCTTTTCATTTCCATTCTTTTCACAGCTATTTGTAAGGCCTCCTCAGACAGCCATTTTGCTTTTTTGCATTTCTTTTTCTTGGGGATGGTCTTGATCTCTGTCTCCTGTACAGTGTCATGAACCTCTGTCCATAGTTCATCAGGCACTCTGTCTATCAGATCTAGTCCCTTAAATCTATTTCTCACTTCCACTGTATAGAAATGTTTAATGGTATCCACTCCACAGTACTGATATTTTTGTGGGAAGGAATCTAGGCATCTGATATTGTAAGTGTTTGTGATGTTTGAGGGAATTTGGACAATCAGGAGAACATGTCAACCTTTTAATTCAGATTTAAAATATATACTTAATTATTTAACTTAGGCTTATGAACTTAGACCTTCCTTGCAGCATGTAGAATCTAGTTCCCAGACCAGGGATCAAACCTGGGCCCCCTGCACTGGGAGCACAGAGTCTTAGCCACTGGACCACCAGGGAAGTCCCAAGAAGTTATCTTTTTAGATTTATAAGAATTACCTAACATATTGGGAAGATTCATCAGATAAAATAAAGTACATCAAGTTTATGAATGTAATTATATTTCTGAAGATGTTTTGTTAAGTAAGTTTGAATATGGGACATAATGTTAATCAAAGAACACTTAAAAAGAAATTTTAAATTTGTTAGACTTAAAAGTATAATGAGATTGAATTGAGTTTAAAGGAAAAAAATCTAGGTTTCTGGTTTTGTAGCATTAATAAATGAAAATTTAATTAAGAAAATGGATTTCTGAATAGTTTTCCTAAGTAAAAAGCCAACTTGCAGACCTAGAAACAATGTCACATTAACACCACCACCCACTCCTCCTCCTCTTCAGCCGTCTACCCTGTCACCCTGCGTCCTCCACACCCTAGCCTCTTGTCCAACGGCCCTACAAGCCTCCCACCTGCTCATTCACGTATTCACCCACCCACCCATCCATCTGTCCATCAGCCCACCCTCCCATCCAGCCACCCACCCGTTCATTCATCTACCCGTTCATCCAGCCAGCCAACAAGCACTGCCTAAAGGACCTAGCAGGTGGCAGACGCTAGAAAAACACCTACAGCTAAAGGGAGGCTCCTTCTGGACGGCAGGACTTGCGTGACGTCTGGGCGTTGGGAGGACCTGCCCGCGCCCCCTCTGGCCTTTCCCCTTCCTTGTCCTGTCTTGTCCCCACTGTCGGGGATCGCAGGTGCAGAAGTAGGTGTGTGCGCCCTGGCGTCAGTGGCCAGATTCAACGCCCAGTTCCTCCTTCTGAGTGATGCTGGCTGTGGAGCTCATTGAAAGAAGCCTCGACATCGAAGGTTCATGGTGAGGGATCCGGGGGCTTGGGGCTCCTGCCAGCCCTTGGTCAGAGCTGTTCCTGTTGGGTCTGTGGCCAGGAGCCCTGCTGGACACCCCCTGACGGGTGTGTGTGTGTGTGTGTGCACTTAGGGGTTGGGTTCACAGGAGAGATGGGCACAGACAAATGGACAGTTGCAGCCGTCATAGGAGCTACGAGGCGTGAACTTGGTCTGTGAAAGGATGGAAAGGAGACAGCTCTCCGTGGGGGACAGTGTCTTCGGCATCAAAGGGGAGCTGACCAAGCCTCCTCACAGCCCCTCCCGGGCAGCCCCCTGCCTGGCACCCCACCGCCAGGCCTGGGCTGAGGGATGGCCTAGGAGAGATGAGCTGGCCCGGGAACCTGTGCAGACAGCCAGGCCCTGCAGCCTCCCTGGAGCATGGCGTGTAGGGGAGGAGCAGCCTGGCGCTCGCGTCTGGGATGTCGGTCCTCTTGCTCTGTCTGGTGACGTGGTGAGGGCTCTGCCCTGCCCCAGGAGATCAGCATCTTCCCAGACGTGTGTGACCTGGCTGCTTGAGCCCCCAGGGCCCCGTGACCCTTGGCATCACGTTGAATGCTGTCTCCTCCATGTTTACTATGGAGCCCATATCAAGGTCACAGGTGTGGAGCCCTGAATCAAGATCACAGGACAAAGTTTTTCTAAATGTCCCATGGACATCTAATAACAATGTATGAGATACAAAATTTTGAATATGTTTCTGTAGGACATAGGATTAAAATAAATGAATACAAATAGAGATCCATTATATTTAAATTATTAATGGTGTCATTCAATATACTCCTATTCTTATTTTTTCTGCACTTGATAAAGTATTCTCAGAGAAATGTTAAAAAGTAAAAAACAAGATCACAGGGCAAAAATCTCGAACTGGCCCAGCCCCCTAGCAGCTACTGCCATGAGCCTCCAGGCCTGTCCAGCCAGTTCCCTGACCCCATACTAGGTAAAATGCCTACCCTATTACCCACCCCAGAGCATTGTGACCAGTCACCTAATCACCCTGCCAGTGGGAATTTTCTCTGTCTTGAGGATGTAAAAACTGGCTGCAAGTCGGCGAAAGCGTTTGGCTCTCCCTTGAGCCGGCCTGCTCTTCTAACAGTGTCTCCCTCTCATAACTTTGCTCTCCTCTCACCCGCTCTCGTGTCTGGAAATTCCTTTCCAGTCCATACATGGACATGTACCTGGAATCCTCTGTCCAGCCCGGCCCCCCCAGCAGACCCCACCGGACACGGAGGCCTCAGGGCTCCAACTGTTCGCTGTCCACTGCCGTCCGGGGGCCACAGAAGTTCCCCTGCCCGCGGCCACCTGGCCCCGCTGCCCACCCTCCTGCTTGGGATGGTCCCCGGGTGGGGGGGGGTGGCCCCTGGGTCCTCAGAGTCTACACTTGCTGTGTGCTTGTGAGTGTGTGCAGAGCAAATGCACTGGCTGGAGGGAGAAGACGCTGCTTGAGCTCCTACTGTACGCCAGGCTCCGGCTTGTGTGGGTGGTCGGGTCCCTGGGGGGTGGGTTTTCAGAAAAAGGGGGGAGTGGGGGGAGAGGGAGGGAGAACCCCCGGGGCTGAGTGAAGCGAGGAGAGAGGTGATGTAAGGGCAGTAGTGTTGGAGATGACTCTGGAGAGGCCCTTGGACTGCAAGGACATCCAACCGGTCCATCCTAAAGGAGATCAGTCCTGGGTGTTTATTGGAAGGACTGATGAAACTGAAGCTCCAATACTTTGGCCACCTGATGCTGAGAGCTGACTCATTGGAAAAGACCCTGATGCTGGGAGGGATTGGGGACAGAGGGTGAGATGGCTGGATGGCATCACCGACTCGATGGACATGAGTTTGAGTAAACTCTGGGAGTTGGTGATGGACAGGGAGGCCTGGCGTGCTGCAGTCCATGGGGTCGCAGAGAGTCAGACGCGGCTGAGTGACTGAACTGAAGGACAGAAAGTCGTGCAGCCCAGAGGCCTGGGGACTGGAGGAGGACAGGGTTGGTGGCTGGGCTGGGGAGGGGGTTTCTGGGGCGGGAGGGGCAGCAGGAATCCTGGACTTGGACAGGCGGCTGCCAAGGGAGGTGAGATCTGGAGGCTTCGATGACCCTTTCTCCCTTTAAGAGGGACTGGAGGGGCCCAGTGAGTGCTGCGAGCAGGATGGTGGGGGGCGTGGCCTGCAGAGGAGGAGGGAGGGGCGGGGAGGAGGGGCGGGGCTAATCACTCACTCACTCCTTCACTCATTTCTGGGCCCTCCTGCCCCCTCCTGGGGAAACTGAGGCCGTGAGGGGCTGAGAGTTGCCCTGGGTCACGGGACCAAAGCGTGCACATCCAGTGCTGGACCCAGGACCCAGGGCCCCCTCCCACACAGGCAGGCCCCTCCCGGCCAGGCGGCTCGGTCCCTGGAGCTGCAGACCCCACAGACCTTGGGGGACGGGCCAGGACGAGGCCCTTCTGCAGGTGACCTGGACGTTAACTGCGGGGTGGGGGAGCAGGGGAAAGGATGAGGGGCTCTCTTCAGCTCACCTTGGAGGAGGGTGGGCGTGGGCCCTGTCTGGCTGTAGTTCCTCCGGTGGGGGGCGGACGTAGCCCCCTTGCACTTTGGACGCCCTAAGGCTACTTCTGGGGCAGCCGGTTCTGGCTTCCGCGACAGTGTCTCCACCGCAGGTACGACCCTGGACCCCTGCGGCTCGCTCGTCTGTGTCTGAGTTTGCCGTAACAGGGGCCACGCGGTCGGATCCCTTCCTGCCTCGCTGCCGTGAGGCTGGCGTCAGCTGAGGGTCTCTGTTGTCGCCGCGTGGGCCCACCCTGCCGTGCACGCTGGAAGCACCGTATTCTGGCCCCCGGGTCACGAAATCTCCTTTACTGAAAGGCCCAGAAGGGACCTGCTGTGTTCACGGTCCTCGCCCCTTCGGCTTCCCTGGACTCGCGGGCTGGTGGCTGAGGGGCTGGTGCCCAGGCGTCCTCTGAGCCTGACCCATGCTCCGTGTCCCGCCAACCCTGGGATCCGTCCGATTTCACCACTTTGACAACGGAGTGAAAGGCCAAGAGGACTGCCTGTGGTCCGTTTGCATTTCCTTAAATATTTGTGATACTTCCCTGATAGCTCAGTTGGTAAAGAATCTGCCTACAATGCAGGAGACCCTGGTTCGACTCCTGGGTCGGGAAGATCCCCTGGAGAGGGGTTAGGCTACCCACTCCAGTATTCTTGGGCTTCCCTTGTGGCTCAGCCGGTAAAGAATCCGCCCGCAATGCGGGAGACCTGGGTTCAGTCCCTGGGTTTGGAAGATCTCCTGGAGAAGGGAAAGGCTGCCCACTCCAGTATTCTGGCCTGGAGAATTCCATGGACTGTACAGTCCAGGCGGTCGCAAAGAGTCAGACACGACTGAGCACCTTCCACTTTCATGTTTGTGGACTTCCCTGGTGGCTCAATGGTAAAGAATCCAGCTGCCAGTGCAAGAGACACGGGTTCGATCCCTGATCTGGGAAGGTCCCCTGGAGAAGGAAATGGCAGCCTGCTCCAGTATTCTGGCCTGGAGAAGGACATGGACCGTACAGCCCATGGGGTCGCAAAGAGTTGGACTCGAACTGAGTGACTTTCACTTTCCCTTCAAGTGTTTGTGAGGGCAGCATCTTTGCTTATGTTCCCTTGCCATTTGATTTTTCCCCCCCTGAAGCACCCGTTCAAGGCTTTAGTCCATTAAAAATATTTTTTTCGTCTTTTCCTTAGGGAACAGTCAAGTTCCCCACATATTTCCTAATGAGTCTTTGCCGGTTATCTGTGCTGCAAATGTGTCCTCCCATCGTGGCTTATCTTTTCATTTTCTGTGTGGTGTCTGGTGAACTGAAGGGACTACGTTTTAATGTCGCCCAATTAATTCTTCCTTCTCTTTATAGTTTGTGCCCTTTGTGTTCTGCTTAAGAAATTCCTCCCTACCCTGAAATTTTCTTCTCTACGCCTTTCTGAAAGATCTGTGGATCTGTGGATTTAATCCACCTAGTATTGCTTTTAATTTAGTACTTTTTTTCCCCACTGGCATTGAATTTTGTGGATGGTGTGAAACAGGAATATCATTAATATTTTTTCCTCTCTGGATAATCAGGTCTACAAACTTGCTGTAAGGAAAGGCCTGCCCTTTATCCACTGGTCCCTGGGACCAGCAAACAGGTGAGGTTGTATTTTCCTAGTGTAGGCGGTACCCAGGCTCTGCTTCCTCACCGGTGGCTTTATTGTAGCTTTAAAGGAAATCTTGGCATCTGGTAGGGGAGGCAGGCCCTCCTACCTTGTTATTCTATTTTTTTTTTTTGCCATTTCCTGCAGCGTGCCAGATCTTAGGTCCCTGCCCAGGGATCGAACCTGTGCCCCCTGCATTGGAAGCATGGAGTACTAACCACTGAACCGTCAGGGATGTCCCCCTACCTTGTTATTCTTCAAGAGTATCTGGGCTAATCTTGGTAATTTGTGAATCAGATTGTCAAGTGCTACACATACACGCACACAGAGGAGATTGTGATCAGCATTGAATTTACCCTACAAGTCATTTGGGGGTAGTGGTATAGGGACTTCTAATTCACATACATGTTTTGTTTTTTATTTTTGTAGTAGAACAGCTTAACTTTTACTATTATTTAACAATTTTTTAATCTATTTGATTTTGGCTGTGCTGGGTCTTTGTCGCTGCTCACGGGCTTTCTCTAGTTACGGCGACTGGGGGCCACGCTGTCGCGGTGCTCAGGCCTCTCTTGTGGACACGGGCTCTGGGGCCCAAGGACTTCAGTAGCTGCCGCACGCGAGCTTATTAGCTGCCCCATGGCTTATGCAGTCCTCACGGACCAGGGCTTGAACCCACGTCCCCTGAACCGGCGGCTGGATTCTCAACCACCGGACCGCCAAGCAACTCCACAGGCTTGATTTTTAAACAGATCCGTTTTTCTCTCTTCGCTAATTTAGATTTCCTCTAAGGACATGCAAAAAAAAAAGTCCGTTTCTTTTCTGTTTGTACTAGCACATGTTTTGTCAGTGTTATTCCCAGGGATTTCCTGTTAGCCATTACTAGAGATGGTGTCTGTGGAGGGTGAGTTTCTGTGTCAGCACGGCAGGGCCGTGCACCCAGATAACCTGGTCAGGACGTTTTTCTGCTGGAGCTTCTTCGGGGTGAGATTAGTGTCCACACTTCTGGGTTTGGGGGTTCTCCTCCAGTCTGTTAGACCTTAGTAGAACAAAGAGTGCCCTCCCCCAGGAAGAAGGACTTGTGAGCCGCCTTTGGACCTGAGCTCAACTCTTCCCTGCGTTTCCAGCCTGCTGCGCACTCTGCGATCCTGGACCCACAAACCTCCACCCCCGTGTAAGTCAATTCCCCGAGACAGACCCCTCCCGCTGAACGCAGGTGGTGCCCAACTGATGATGGCATGATTTACGGCTTTTCCACCTTCAGTCCCATCTTCTTTTGAGAGGCTGGGCCATGGCCAAAGCTCCCGGTCAGCCTGAGATCACAAGGTTGACAACCGACACACTCACAACCCCTCTAGGCCCAGAGGACTGGTCTGGTTTTCACTTTGGGTCGAGTATTCATTCAATTCCATGAGACAGTCAACACCCCCTTATGAAACAGGCTCTGGGGACTTGGAGGGGTGAAGGCAGGCGTGTCCACTGTAGGGGCACACGTTCTCTCCCTGGCCGGGGTCTAAGATCCTGCAGGCTGAGCGGTGTGGCCAAAAGAGAGACAAAAAAATACAGACAGACTTTGGGGGGGGATTTGCACAACTGTAGGGTCATGTTGGCTCCTGAGCACGTGTAGGAAGACGAGGTGAAGCGAGGATGCTCCATAGGGGAGGAGGGGAGGAGAGGCCGCGTGACCTTGACCTTGAAGAGTAGCCGACTCTCCTTCCGGAAGGCCTGCCCAGGCTCAGGATGGCCGAGGCAAGGGGAAGGGAGAGGGGACCGCTGCCCCCGGTGGGGTGTGGAGGTAGGCGCCTGCCTTTCCCAGGTGGCAGCTCCCGGCCTGACTCCAGCTCCCGGGATGTCTCCTGACCCTCTGCTGCCCACGTGGCTTGTCCGCAGCGGGAGAGCCCTGGGCCAGCCAGGGGATGGGCGGGTCGGGGCTGCTGGATGGCCCTTCGCTTAGCTAGTGCAGAGCACCGCATCCCTGAGTGTCGGGAGCGTCCGGGGGCTCCCTCTCCTTGAAGCAGACCCAGGGCACCCCTGTGAGTCTGCGTGTGTCAGGGTGGTGGGCCTTGGGGTGAGGGTGCTAGCAGCGTCAGCGAGGGGCCCGGCCAGGCCAGGCCTCGGCTGCTCTGTGCCGTGGGGTGTCTCCGTGAACGTCGCCCACGAGGGAGGGCTCTGGCTTTGTTGTTCCAGTCAATTTGGGAGAAAACTCTCCTGAGATACACCACACGCAGCGTCTTCTGGGTATTCAGTTCGGTTCAGTGGCTCGGTTGAGTCCGGCCCTCGGTGGACAGCAGCGTGCCAGGCCTCTGGCTCACCCCTTTCTGATGCCTCCAGCCGCCGCATTCCATCTGCCGTGCTGGATTTTTCCCTAGCGCGCTCGTCCATTTATATTCGATGCATTTCTGATACACTGAAGTTCACAGCTTCTGTTTCATGCTTCCTATTTGTCCACTGATTCTGTGCATATTTTCTTCCCTTTCTGGCGTTCTTTTACTTTATTTTCCCTGAGCTTATTTTAGAGAATTTTCAAATAAACCGGAAAGTTGAAAGAACAAGCCTGTGACCACCTGTATGCCCTCCAATTAGATTTACTGCTACTAAGTCACTTCAGTCGTGACCGACTCTGTCAGACCCCATAGACGGCAGCCCACCAGGCTCCCCCGTCCCTGGGATTCTCCAGGCAAGAACACTGGAGTGGGTTGCCATTTCCTTCTCCAGCGCATGAAAGTGAAAAGCGAAAGTGAAGTCGCTCAGTCGTGTTTGACTCTTAGCGACCTCATGGACTGCAGCCTACCAGGCTCCTCTGTCCATGGGATTTTCCAGGCAAGAGTATTGGAGTGGGGTGCCATTGCCTTCTCCTAATTAGATTTACTAGTCCTTACTATTTTGCCATATAAACATAAATATTTATATACACATAGACCTACACACATATGCATACATATAATGCAAATTGCAGACACAAGTATATATGTATATGCACATGTATATGTGTGCTAAACTACTTTCTTTTAGACATTTAAAATAAAAAAAATTGTTTTTATTTTTAAAATTTTTACTTTAAATTGGAGTATAGTTGCTTTACACTGCTGCATTAGTTTCAGGTGTACTAAATTGCTTTCTGAAGTATGCTCCATGAGTTGACACTCCTACTGAAAGTTTGCTGCGGCGAGCCATGTGTCATGCTGGGATTCGTGACCTCCAGAGGAGAGGATTTTGATCCGGGGCCAGAGGTGAGGCTTGACTACTTGGAACATTTTGTGTAGAGAATTTTTATTCGAGTATAACAGAGATAGGGAAAGCTTTTGACACAGACATCAGAAGGGGGCAGAAAGAGTGCCCCGTGCTAGCTTGTCTCAAGCTGTTTTATGTCTGTTAGAAAGCTATTAATCAGATAGGGAGACCCCTCAAGGCTGAGGGAGGTTCACCAGGCCCCTCTCCCACAATGTGCATTTTTGAGATAGGATGGCACGAGGTGTGTCATCCCCCAGCCATAAAACAACTGAGATGAACGCTGGTTTGTTGAGTTATTATCAGCCCAAGGTTTGAGAAAAGAAAAAGAAGCTAGTCTTAGGTGGAACCATTTTGAAGAAAGACAAATTCCAAAGCAAATGCATAGTTTCATTAGCATAGCTTAAGAAAAACATTTCCATAAGAAAAACTCATTGTTAGCTCAAGGCAGAAGCAGGTGTCTTCAACATGGAATTAAAAGAAGCCCCTTAATTTTGTGTGTGCGGGCTTAGTCGCTCAGTCGTGTCAGACTCTTCGCGACCCCGTGGACTGTAGCCGGCCGGGCTCCTCTGTCCATGGGATTCTGCAGGCAAGAATACTGGAGTGGGTTGCCATGCCCTCCTCCAGGGGATCTTCCCAACCCAGGGATGGAACCCAGGTCTCTCGCATTACAGGTGGATTCTTTATTGTCTGAGCCACCAAGAAACGTCTGCCACTTGCAGTTTATTTCCTCCTGCTACCCTTTCATTACCAGCAGTGTGTGAACAGTCTAGATATTACACATCCCTGCCAGCATTTAATATTACCCTGGTTTTGCTGGTTTTGCCAGCCTGGTGGGTGTGAAGCGCTCTCTTATTGTGACTTTTTTTTTTTTAATTTATTTATTTGGCAGTATCGGGTCTTAGTTGCAGCATGTGAACTCTTAGTTGAGGCATGTGGGATCTAGTCCCCTGACCAGGGATCGAACCCAGGCCTCCTGCATTGGGAGTTTGAAGTCTTCGCCACTGGACCACCAGGGAAGCCCTTCACTGTGGCTTTAATACGCATTTCTCTGGTCATGCACAAGGGTGAGCATCTGGTTTCTTTTATGAAGAGCCCATGTGCTCATGTGCTGTTGGCGTGCCTGCCTGCAGCTGCCCCTCGCTCTCCTAAATTTTAGGGTATACAATCCTGAGTTCTGGGAAATAAGATAC
Source organism: Alces alces (assembly GCA_015832495.2). Lineage (NCBI taxonomy): Eukaryota > Metazoa > Chordata > Mammalia > Artiodactyla > Cervidae > Alces > Alces alces. The sequence continues at coordinate 45,375,660 of JADEYB020000017.1, read as the reverse complement.
TGAATCTTTTGCTGGTTTAAGGCTGTAATTGAGGGCCTGAAGGATTCCCCTTTACATTTGTATAGCATTAAGATGCTTTAGCTTGCAAGCAACAGGAGTGCAACCTAAGTGAACCTATTAGCTTCTACAGCAGACCAGCCCAGTGGGACTGGCAGCTTCAGGTGAGGCTTGCTCCAGCAGCTCGACTGTCACCCAGGACCCAGTCTTTAGCCTCCTCATGCTGCTTCTGCCGGGCTGGCTTGCCCCAGGGCTGCCTCCCCTTTCTGTTCTCAGCTGTCTACCAGCAACTCCTGAGGCGACTCTTTGCCCACACCCACCCTGAACTGGCTGGGCTGATTTAGATCACCTGAGCATCCTGGAACCAGTCTCTGTTTTTGGAGGCTGGAATGTTCAGATTAGGGTGGAGCCAGCTTCCTGCAAACCATGCAGATCCCCAGATGGAAATCAGAGCAGATGGGTGGGGTGGGGTAGATGCTGGGGCTCGACCAGTCAACTCCCACACGGCACACGCAGCCTGCATGCCTGGTGCTGGCTACGGTGGCCACTGAGCAGCCCTTCTTGCTCAGTCTTGGGCATGTGCCCGTGTGCCAGATGGTTGAACCTCCTGGAAATCTGAACTGTGCGTAACTATGAAATTTTTTTTCTTACAAATATTTTTGCAATGGCAGGATAATATGGAAGATGGACACAATGAATGCCTGTATCTCCCCCACCTGGTCCAACGGTTACCAGCATCTTGACATATATGTTCTTCCTCCCCGTCCCTCTTTTAATATTTTGCTGAACATTTCAAATAAATTACAGACACAGGGATACTTAACCCTAAATACAGAGCCATAATGCCACTGTCACACCTAAGAAAACTAACGATCAGTTCTCAAATATCATCTAATATCCTGTCCAGGTAGAAAGTATGTTGCCGGGGTCCAGCCCTGGCAGGATCCAGGGGAACCCTCAGGATGAATGGCGTCGGCGAGAGAGAGACACGTAGGACCGGCCTTGATGGGGCCAAGTCTGCTAGGGAGAGAGAGAGAGAGAGAGAAAGAAAGGGACCAGACCAGGATATGCAGCAGAGTCTGGCAGTTGCTTTATTTTTTTACCATCGCCTTTATACCTTAAGTTGGTACATTTCTAAGGGGCAGATAAGCACACAGACTTAGTTTAACATGACATCAGCTTGTCCTTCAGGAAACCAGGTGTGCTCTGTATATTTTTTGTTTATGAGCGTCTTTTCCCATAGATGTTTTGTACATTATCTTCTGGCCTTGAGGTTAGCAGAAAACAGAAAATTGGCAGTCTCATGGCATAGCAGGTTGCAACATAATAGAAATACAATCCTGTTAACATAAAAGTCAGCCTTTTTGCAGAAATTCTCAGCTAAATTTATCTAAAAAGTTTAACACACAAAGACTCTATGGCTCTGGTGAGGGAGCCCCTATTTAGCACTCCTGGTTAAAATGAACAATTATCTTATTGTTTTTACACTAGGGCTAAACTCTTATTTTACTAGATCTCCAACTATATTAACAATAGTTTCCACTGCACAACCTCAGCACATTAACATCAATCAAACGTTGATCTAATAACCACTTTTAAAACAATATTTTTTGTGTTCTCTAATAGGGCTTCCTCACCCCCCAAAGGGCTCTGTGCCTAGTAGGGCCTTTTTAATGGTTAATCTCTATGTATAATATCTTTTGGTCTTCAGGCCTGTTGACAATTTATGGCTTGCACCTGGTGCAACTTTAAGCAACTTCAGTAGCGACCCTGTCTTTATTGTGGTTAATCTATTTTCTTTCTATTAGGTGTCATCTCCAAGGGAACTAGATAGGATTACATTTTTTACAGAACAGAAATGCAAAGGATTGCAAAAACAGCAGATATGGCACAAAGCAGGCTCTTAGTCCAAAAGTTAATTACCTGCAAGAAGTCACCAGCTAATCTCTATCTAAACTATTTTCTATTAGGCGTAGATGTGGCTATAATATTTGTGTGGCTTTTCTCACCCCGCGGAGGGACCTATGCTTAATAGTTTCTTTTGTTAGCGTACTGTGCTTAGGATGTTTAGAACAATTATGAGCATTTTGTGCAATGAGAGCACACATTTATCAAAAAAGCCAGAATGCCAGCAAAAGGGTTTGAATTGAAGCATTTCCTTCATCCCTAGCCCCTTCATAGGGTACCAGCGTCCATGAGATTTATTAATTAGTGTTTAAGTTGGTCCTCATTCAGTGAAATAGGAGCAGGAGAGCTCTCGGCAGGCAACACAGGGATCTGCAGCAGGGCAAACAGAACACCAGCAGAAAAGAGGGGAGGATACAGGGTGGGGTAGAGGCCGAGGCCAACCTGGAGGGTCCCTTATCCTAGACGGCCTTGCCTGTCAGGTATTTTCCTCATGACCTCGTCATGGATGGGGTCCCGGACGGCCTTGCCTGCCCGGTATTTTCTTCATGACCTCGTCACAGGCGGGACCTCCCATAATGGCTCCCGACAGTACGTCCCCCAAATCTGTTTCATAGCTGTTAGTTCGAACCAAGACCCAGCCAGGGTTCCTGTACTGCCTCACTGGTTTGCCTCTTTGGTATCTTTTCATCTACAAGAGTCTTTCTAGATTCAAAGCTTGGGGTTAGAACCAGAGATTCTCAACGCATTTTCTCATCATGTTCATTCTGAAGGGCTGCTCAGGGATGGGTGGCGTCCACCTCCTGCATCTATCCCCACCCCCGGCATGTTCACGCGTCCCCGTGTCTCGGTTTTCTCTCTAAATGGGAATTCAAGCGTGAGTCCTTCATGAGCGACGTTTCCCTTTTATTTTCCATCAGTGAGCTGTGTTCTTCTACTGCTCTTCTCCAGAAGCACAGATGGGAGGACGTTAACTATCTTTGCTTTTAGTCTCTTTCCCCCTCTTTTCTTGCCATCTCTGTTTTGATAGAACGCTTAAAAATTCCATTCATCTCCTTTTTGACTTATTTAGGCCTCTTTTGAAAATGTTTTAGCCGTTTACCGAGGTTGACAATATACATTTTTAGATGATCCACGCGGTTGGGTCTGGACTGTTGAATTGTGCCCCAGGTGGCAGGTATTTGACTGGTGGGTCAGCTGTATGTGGGGGTAGTTTGTTCCCCATGAAACGTGGTCCAGGCCCAACTCACCTGGTCTTTCCAGCCCCCGGTCAGGGGTGGGTGGACACCGGCCAGCAGGTGGTTTAAAACCTTACCCACCTGGCTGAGAGACTGAATATACAAATGAACACCGACCAGACTGTATGTGAAGACAGAACTCTGACCCTCGGTCTGCAGCCACCTACCCAGGGCACCAGCCTGCCGTGATTCTGAGCTGCAGGAAGACAACCTGCTGTCTCCAGTGACAACCCAGAAGCTGGACAACGACCCCCGTGACAGGCAGCCAGGACTTGATCAATGACTGCCGGCCTCCTAAACTGTCGTCCTGCTTCCGACTCAGGACCAACCTGCCTGGCCCCGACCTGTTGCCTGGAACGCCCCCTCTAGAGCATCCCTGGGCCCCCGGCTCCATCAGGCACGCTGAGCCCCCCTTTCTTTCTGCTGGGAAGCTTGCCCAGTCCTCTGCCTGCCTCTGGGTCTCTGCTGAGAGATGAGGCCGACCCCTGGCTCACTAGACAGCTCCTACCAGACAGCCTCGCTTTCTGGGTGGGAGTCTCTGCTTGGCTCCACACCCTTTCTCACAGTAGCCTGGGTCTCCCGGAGGCCGGGTCTCTCCAGGGCCCTCCAGCAGGAGGGAGCGGCAGCTGCGAGGGACGCCCACGTGGTGGTTGATCCCGAGGGAGGCGGCCGAGGGCTCGAGGGCCAGGCTGAGGGCGGCCTGACCGGCCCCTGAACACGGAGCCGAGGCGGCCACGCAGGCGCAGGCGGCCCTGATGAAGCTTAACACCGAGGGCCTCTCTGCTCTGGAGACTGGAGTCTGAGATCGAGGGGGCCAGGCCGGCTACGTCTGAGCCCGGGATGGCGGGGCACTCTGCTCCAGGCCCCCTTCCCAACTTCGGGGGTTCGGGGGCCCCTCTCCAGCTTCGGGGGTCCGCTGGCCAAGTGGGCTGCTCCTTGGCTTATACACACCTTGCCATCTCTCCCTCTGCTGGAGCACATCTGTGTGTCCAAATGTCCCCTTTTTGTAAAGGCCACATTGACTGAGAGCCCACCCCGATGAGCTTACCCTAGCTGGTGACGTGGCCGTGACTTTGCCCAGCAGACCACATTCTGAGGGCCTGCGGGTTAGGACCTCACCCTCTAGAGTGATTCAGCCCGTAACAGAACACCTGCTCCCTCTGAGCCCTGCTGGTTGAGCTCAGCCACACGGCCAGACTTGGCTGGAAGGGGGTCGGGTGAGTGGCCCAGCCGGGACTGCCCCAAGGCAGCCCCAAAGCAGGGAGGCTTCTGTAGGCAGCGGGTGGACGCGGCTGGAGTGGCCTTCCTGGGAACTGACCAAGCTTCCAGCCCTGCCCTAGGGCCTCACACACCGTGTGTCCTCTGCTCCCTCAGCCCCAGGCAATGAGTGAGTGAGCGAGTGAAAGTCGCTCAGTTGTGTCCGACTCTTTGCGACCCCACGAGGTTCTCCAGGCCAGAACACTGGAGTGGGTTGCTGTTTCCTTCTCCAGGGGATCTTCCCGACCCAGGGATCGAACCCAGGTCTCCTGCACCCCAGGCAGGTTCTTTACCGTCTGAGCCCCCAGGGATGCCCCAGGCAATGGGTGACACTGTCCCGTTTTACAGAGGAGGAGACAGAGGGTCAGAGAGGTCCCCGCCAAAGCCTCCCAGCTCGTCCATTGTGGGGATGGGCACCCCGGGCTTCTGTGTCTCAGCCTCAGCCCCTGCCCACCACTGCCTTCCTCACGGGCTCCCTGGGGTGGCTGAGCCAGTGCCCAGGACCTCTGTGGGGGGAGCGGCTTCCTCGATTCTTGTTTGCATGTGCGGCAGGGAGCCCGCTTGCCCGTGCCGAGAGGAGCGTCTGGCATCCGTGTGCACCCCTGGCACTTGGCCTTTTCCCTTGAGCTCTCAGGTGACTCTCACGGAGTGTCAGTGCTGGGTTACCCCGGGGCAGGGGCAGCTGTGACTCCCAGGAGGTGGCCCTGGGCAGGGAGGGTCAGGGCTTGGCCACAGTCCTCAAGGTGTGGCCCCCAGGGCAGAGGGGTGGCCCCCCCAGGAGCCTGGGCTTGCATTCCCCCGCTTGCCCACAGGGCTCATGCTCTCATTAGCTCATTTATCCACATGGTTTTGAGGGTCTGAGAAGGAAGCCGCTGGGACAGGATTTGACCTGGGTCTGTATCTGTCCCTGGTGGCTCAGAGGGTAAAGAGTCTCCCTGTAGTGCGGGAGACCCAGTTTCGATCCCTGGGTCGGGAAGAGGGCATGGCAACCCATTCCAGTATTCTTGCCTGGAGAATCCCAAGGACAGAGGAGCCTGGTGGGCTACAGTCCATGGTGTGGCAAAGAGTCAGACATGACTGAGCAGCTGACCCTTTATCTGTCCTTGAGCGGCTGCTGGTGGGGTCAGTGTGGAGGCCAGAAGCTGGGACCGTCCGGGGGGAGCTTGCTGAGAGGCGTCGAGACGGAGAAGCGGGAGGCTGTGTGGTTGCTGGATCGGCCAGGATGGGCGTATGGCACGTGGGGCCTGCAGGGATGCTGCCTGGTGACTGCTGCCGTGTCTAGAGAGGGCCCCTGGGGCACAGGTGGGCCCGTGACCCGAGCGTGGAGGAGGGACTGGGCAGGCTCGGGAGGCGGCCAGGGGTCCACACGCATAGTTCTGGGATGGGTGGAAGGGCGGCCGCTGTCAGCCTGCATGTCCCGCAGAGGGGACACACGGTCTGTTCTTCATCCAGACAGAAGTCAAGGCTGGCAAGAGGCCGGGCGGTCTCTCCCAGGAAGTGTGGGGATGCTGGGCTGGCTGGTGGGCCGTGCAGATTCCGACCAGGGACAGCGGCTGTGCCGCCAGCCTGGGGCTGTTGGATCGGGCCGTGTGACGGAGGGACGGGCCTGCCTGACTCTCGGATAGGGGGTGCAGCGCGCTGGGGGTTTGGGGTTAGGCTGGTGGCTCCCAGCAGCCTCCCTCTGTGTGAGTGGGAATGCCCGGGGGGCAGGTGTGGGACCCCCAAAGGGGCGTGTGTTGCTGGGCAGACCATGAGGGTGAGAGGCAGGGGCCTTGAGCCCCAACATGGAAAGGTCACCTGCCGCCGAGTAGAGAGTGGCCTGTGCTCCCACGGGGACCCAGGGTGGCCCAGGTCGCCCTTGGCTGAGACAGTGGCTGCTGTCCACAGAGTTCTGGGGGCCGGGGCCCTGGGTGACCGGTGCCGCCCACGTGCCTTCTGCCCTGCGGGGTCAGGGGGCAGGGCTGGGCGGGGCTTCTGTGCCCTTCCCGAGGGGGCTGCAGGGGCTGCCCTGCCCTCCGGCACCTCCGCCCTGGTGCCCCGCCAGGTGACGTACAGAGCAGCCCCACTTCCGGGGCCCCCGCTCGGGACACCCAGACCCAGTCAAGGGACAGCCCCTAACTAGGGGGTGGCTCCGTGTGCTGGGCTCGGTCAGCACCTCAGCCCATAGACGGCGGTCTCCACTGGCCCCGAGAAGCTGAGGTTCAGCATGGCCGCGGCTTCCAGAAGGTCCAGCCTCGTCTTAAGGACCGGGTGGGGGCCATCCTGGCGCTTTACCGCCCCCTCCAGCCGAGAGGGCAGGAGCCAATGACTGAGTGCTGAGCCGTCTGGCCCTGAGAGGTCTTCTCCTGAGAGGCAGCAGAAGGCGGGGAGAGCCGGGCTTCTCACGGAGCCAGGGCCGAACCCAGGGCGCACGGGTGGTGGTGAGGTTGCCATGGCAACTGCGGAGCTGCAGGTCTCACACTGACTCCTGCCTGGTTCCACGAGACCGTGATGTGGAGCCTTGGTGAGTGTGCATGTGCACGGGTGCCTGCGTGTGTGTAGCTGAGCGCCCCGTGTGTGCCCGTGTGCAGGAATGCGTGCTCTCGAGTGGGTGTGGGCACAGCTCTCCCGACCCTGTGTGCAGACGGGGATGGGGCAGCTTTTCAGGGCAGGTTGAGGCTGCTGGAACCGGGGGAGGCGGGAAGGCGAGCTAAAAGGGAGAAGGGAGTGCTGCGCTGAGTTCAGCCGCTCAGTCGTGTCCGACTCTGTGCGACCCCGTGGACTGTAGCCCGCCAGGTTCCTCTGTCCACGGGATTCTCCAGGCAAGAATACTGGAGTGGGTTGCCATGCCCTCCTCCAGGGGATCTTCCCAACCCAGGGGTGGAACCTGTGTCTTCCACCTTGCAGACAGATTCTTTACCATCATAGCCTCCAGGGAAGCCCGTCTTAAGGCATAGGAGGAGTTATTTCCTCAGGGCAAGAATTCTTAAGGAGAATTTCCTTCAAGCTTTCTCTGGAGTCTAGTGACCACACTGTCAAAGTTGTGTTTTTCCATGGTCATGGTTTCATAGCCAAAATTTAGACCACACAGTGCTCAGATTGGCAGATTGGTCCTAGCAGGCATTGTCCCTCTGGGTAAATGGGGGGTTCTTGGTCAGCCCCAGGCTGGTGATTATAGGAGAGTGTCCTGGACCTAAGGGGACGTTAGTCCATTTTCCTATCCTATGTCAAAAAAGATCTAATATTTTTAGGCCAGTTTTTCTGATCGTTGGATCAGACCTGTAGGTTGACAAGGAGTTCCCAGGTTGGGTATGGAAACTTAGAGGAAGCGCTTCCCAGACTAGCTCCAGCAGTTTGAACCAGATATCTGCACACTCAAGCCAACCAAATAAAACGAAACCAGAACTTCACCATCTGGGAGTCACACTCCAAATAAAACAGAAGGCAAAGAAATGCCAAGAAACCAAAAGCCAAGAGGCAAGAGTGCCCCAAAAGAGGTGGGGCCAAAGGACAGGAGGTCCTCAGAGTCTGGAGGCTGCTGGGAGAAGAAGGGAGAAAGGAATAGATGGGTGGACCACACGGCGAGTCCCTGCGCAGCCTGCCGGGCGGACAGTCAGTCAGTTCAGTTCAGTCGCTCAGTCGTGTCTGACTCTTTGTGACCCCATGGACTGTAGCACGCCAGACCTCCCTGTCCATCACCAACTCCTGTAGCTTACGCAAACTCATGCCCATCGAGTCAGTGATGCCATCTAGCCATCTCATCCTCTGTCGTCCCCTTCTCCTCCTGCCTTCAGTCTTTCCCAGCATCAGGGTCTTTTCCAATGAGTCAGCTCTTCGCATCAGGTGGCCAAAGTATTGGCGTTTCAGCTTCAGCATCAGTCCTTCCGATGAATATTCAGGACTGATTTCCTTCAGGATTGACTGGTTGGATCTCCTTGCAGTCCAAGTGACTCTCAAGAGTCTTCCCCAGCACCATAGTTCAAAAGCATCGATTCTTTGGCGCTCAGCTTTCTTTATGGCCCAACTCTCACATCCATACATGACTACTGGAAAAACCATAGCTTTGACTAGACGGACCTTTGTTGACAAAGAAATGTCTCTGCTTTTTAATATGCTGTCTAGGTGGGTCATAGCTTTTCTTCCAAGGAGCGAGCGTCTCTTGATTTCATTGCTGTGGTCACCATCTGCGGTGATTTTGGAGCCCAAGAAAAGTCTGTCACAGTCTCCATTGTTTCCCCATCTATTTGCCATGAAGTGATGGGAACAGATGCCATGATCTTAGTTTTCTGAATGTTGACCTTTAAGCCAACTTTTTCACTCTCCTCTTTCACTTTCATCAAGAGGCTCTTTAGTTCTTCACTTTCTGCCATAAGGGTGGTGTCATCTGCATATCTCAGGTTGACATTTCTCCTGGCAGTCTTGATTCCAGCTTGTGCTTCATCCAGTCTGACATTTCATGTGATGTACTCTGCATATAAGTTAATAAGCAGGGTGACAATATACAGCCTTGACGTACTCCTTTTCCTAATTTGGAACCAGTCATTCCATATCCAGTTCCAACTGTTGCTTCTTGACCTGCATACAGATTTCTCAAGAGGCAGGTCAGATGGTCTGGTATTCCCATCTCTTTAAGAATTTTCCATAGTTTGTTGTAGTCCATACAGTCAAAGGCTTTGGCATAGTCAATAAGGCAGAAGTAGATGTTTTTCTGGAACTCTCTTGTTTTTCTATGATCCAATGGCAGACATTACCGGCCGTGACTGTCTCCAGACCTTCAGGGTCTGATGTGTTCCTGTAGCATCCTTCCCGTGCCTGTTCATCTGCTGGACTCCTGCTTATCCTTCAGAGTCAGCTCAGGAGCCACCGCCTCCAGGAGGCCCTCCAAGCTCCTCTTTGTAACCCCATTCCCCTTCCTTTGCTAGGCATTAGCGATCACGCCTTTCATTCTGTCTCCCTCTCTGCTCCGCGAGTTTCCAGAGGGTGGCGGACGGGGGACAGGGCTATCTCCCTAGGCTCCAGCGCCCAGCCAGGATGGATGGCCAGCGGGCTCCCAGGAGTGACAGGAGGCTCTAACTGTCTGTGTCAGATCCCATCTCTCTGAAGCCCAAAGACGCCTTGGTCCTGGTGGGGAGGGGTCCTTAGGCTTTCCTTTGCATCTCTGTTTTGTCCCCCAGAGGTAGATCTCCGTGTTCCCTGCCCTCCCAGCCCAGAGTGCCTCCGCTCTGAACATCCAGGGGAACCACACGCTTGGAGGGCCCAGACAGAGCCTCAGGGTGTCTGATGAGGAGGCCTAGTCACAGACAGGCTGGGACAAGAGAAGAAACAGCCATTTTTTGGCACCTTCTTTAAAAGAAAACAACAACATCAGTATGTTAAAAATAAACTATTTTTACTTTAAAAGGGCAAAAACAACCCAAACAAACACGGAGCTAATGAAAAGGGCTTGGCTGAAAGTACTGGAGGCTTACTCATAGCTGCCCGCGGATGGAAATTATTCAGACTGGGGCAGATCCGGTAGGGCTGGCGCCTCACTGTGCACCAGGCGATGGAGTGAAGACCCGCAGAGGGACGCGGTTCTTCCCTGAATGCGTCATATGAGCTAACGACAGGCTGTCTGCCATGGGAGAGGGGGAGTCTCCCCAAGCGGGCTGTGGTGGGGAGAAGTCAGGGACGGCTTCCTGGAGGAGGTGACCTGTCTGCCCGGAACTTTGAGGGGCATTCCAACTACAGGAAACACCTGGGAGAACGAGCTGGGGAGTGTGTGTGTGGGATCAATGGGTAAAAGGGACGTTCATAAATCAAAGACCCCTGGATTCAAATTTCACTTCTTTCTGTAGGAGGTGTGACCCCAGGCAAGCTACAACCTTTCCGGCCCCAGTCTGCTCATCGACAACAAGTGAGCAGTAAAAAGACGTGGGAGACCAAGCTGTAGCACAGGGGAGGCTCTGTCCCTGCCCCGAGACCAGCAGCAGGGTGGGCCCAGGAGTCACACGTGTGCGGGCAGCCCAGGCTCTGACCCAGTCACGCCTCTGCTCCTCCCAGGATGATCAGCTTGCAAATGCATATTCTGCGGGAGCCCCGAGCTTCATCAGTCATCAGCCGCCATCCCTGGGGGGCTCTCCGCAAGCCCTGTCTTTCCGTAAGCCCAGGGCCTGGCAGGACCCTTCAGGGCTGGCCTCCTGGGCACTCTGATCTTCCACCAACCAGACAGAGACTGGGCTCCAGCCTCCCCAGAGTGAAACGGTGGGTCCTGGGCCCCCTGCTTCCCACCGTCTGCCGCATGCTCACCTGTACCCCAGGAGGGGTCAGCCATGTGTAGGGGTCCTGGGGTCTTGGCTCCCCACCCCCTCACGGCCAGCCACCCTGAGCCTGTTACTGTGAGTGAACTGCAGAGACTGTACCCACTGCTTCCCCCCACCCCAAACTTTAAGCTTTTTATTTTGTATTGGGGTTTAGCCGATTAACAATGTTGTGGTAGTTTCAGGAGACCAGCAAAGAGACCCAGCCACACATATACAAGGATCCATTCTCCCCCAGCCCCCCGTCCCTTCCAGCCTGGCACATAACACTCAGCAGATTCCATGTGCTGTGCTGTAGGCCCTTGGCCGTTATCCATTTTAAATAGAGCAGTGTGCATGTGACCTCCCTGAAGTCCCTAATTATCCCCTCCCCCCCAGCAACCAGAAGTCCATTTTCTGTCTGCGTATCTCCTTCTGTTTCATAAGTTCTTTTTAGATTCCACATATAAGGGATATTATACAACATTTCTCCTTGTCTGTCTGACTCACTTCACTCAGTAGGACTCTCTCTAGGCGCATCCATGTTGCTGCAAATGGCATGATTTCATTCTTTTTAATGGCCCAGCAATATTCCACTATATACATGTTGCTCATTGTTAAGAGGCGCTGGACGGAGCCAAAGGATGACATGCTGGGCGTGGCTGTGGGGCTCAGTAACTATGGCAACCACTCCCAGGTGGTACCACGCGTGAGCCCACGCATCTGGGAGGCCACGGGGCTGGGTAGAACCAAACTCGGATGCAGGCCACTCTCTCTGGGGGCCTTGTTAGTCTGCTGGGGGCACGGTAACCGAGAACCACAGGCGGGGTGACTTCAACCACAGACGTTTATTTCTCACGGTCCTGAATGCTGGGGCTCCCAGGTCAGGGTGTGGACAGGGTTGGCTCCTCCCGAGGCTCCTCTGCTTGGTGTGTAGATGGCCATCTTCTCCGGTCTGTCCCTCCCTGTGGGTCTAGGTCCTGATCCCCTCTTCCCAGAAGGATGTCGGTCATATTGGGTTAGGGCCACCCTGACCACCTCCAAACACAGTCACGTGCTAAGACCTGGAGGTTAACAGGTCAGCACGCGAACCTGGGGGCATGATTCAGCACGGAGCAGCTCTTCTGCGGGAGGGACGGGGGCTCTCTCACTTCGGCGTCTGCTGCTTCTGGACTCTGGGGCCTGTCTCACACCTCTCGGCTGCTCTTGTCCACTCGGCTGGACCAAGGCCAGGACATGTCACTTCCCCTCCTGCCCTCAATCTACCTTGGCTCTCGGGACCCCAGACTCCAAGTCTCCTGCCTGAGGTCTGGCCTGAGCAACTCCACTGGCCTCTGTGTGCCAGAGCGCCTGGCAGGCTCAGGCTGCCCCTGCCTCGTGCCCGTCTGCCGGCCTCCTGAATCTCCGTGGTCAGCAGAGCGTCTGGGCCAGCCAGGATGGTAGGCCAGCTCTGTGCCATCCCTCTAGGTCACGGGCAGGTGACACTTTCTCCTCCTGGCCCAGGACACAGGGTGGTTTGGGGTGGCAGGAGACCTCAGGGTCTCATGTCCCTGAAGATCCTAGCAGGTTACGGACAGTGTGGCCCTAAAGGCTGGGAGCAGGTGGCCACCCCCCCGATGATGGAGTGTCTTCTGGCTGCTGCCCAGGAAAGGGTCTCCTCACGCTCAGCCGTTCATGCACATTTCCCACTGTGGTTCTTTTCTGCATCCGTGGACCCCTCCAGCCGTGGGTGGGCCTGTGTCCTCAGTGTGGGCTTGGGGAGCGGGTGGGGCTTAGTGGGATTTGTTCAATGAATGAGTGAGTGAATGAATGAGTGAACGGGTGAATGAATGAGCAAATGAATGACTGAATGGATGAATGAGTGAGCAGATGAATGAGTGAATGAATGATTAATGAGTGAACAAATGAACAAGTGAGCTAATGAATAAGTGAATGAGTGAGCAAATGCATGAGTGAATGAGTGAGCAGATGAATGAGTGAACAAATGAATGAGTGAATGGATGAATGAGTGAATAGATGATTAATGAGTGAGCGAATGAATGAGTGAATGCATGAGAAATGAATGACTGAGTGAGTGAGTGACTGAGTGAGTGAGTGAATGATGAATGAGTGAGCAAATGAATGAGTGAATGGATGAATGAGTGAATAGATGATTAATGAGTGAGCGAATGAATGAGTGAATGCATGAGAAATGAATGACTGAGTGACTGAGTGAGTGAATGAATGAGTGAGCAAATGAATGAGTGAGCAAATGAATGAGTGAATGGATGAATGAGTGAATGGATGAATGAGTGAATGAATGATTAATGACTGAGCGAATGAGTGAGTGAGTGAGTGGGTGGAGAGTCAGTGGACGTTCGTGTTCAGTGATCTGAGGGACTTGGAAGCCTGCAGCTCCTCCGTTTTGTTACTTCCGGGAGGGCCACTGATACCCCGCGTTCTGTGCGCCGGTCCGTGACCCGGGCCAGACGGGACAGGCCTGGGCGGGGGCGGGGAGGAGAGGCCCCGTCCGCAGCACACACGCCCAGGTGGGGCGGGCACAGGTGTGGGCTTACGCTCTGCGGCCCTGGTAGGCCACTGCCTGTCTCTGCTTATTTATCTGCAGACTGGCATCCTGAGGGGGTCGCTCTGAGGGTTAAACTACTGCACGGGCATGCACATGTGCCCAGGATGGTGCCTGGCACAGGGAAGGTTGCCACTCTTGGCCGGGCACTCTGAAGGCTGCCTGTTGCATCTCCTGCTCTGAATCCTCCCGACAGCCCGTCGGCCACTCACCACTCTCTGCCCACCCAGCCTCACGGCCTTTCTGCTCGTCCTTCCAACTCCCCAGGGCGCTCCCGCCTCACGGCTCCCCGTGTCCACCCGGCTCAAAGCCTCAGCCCTGGGGTCTCTGCCCACAAGGCACTTTCTTCTGTAAAATGCGTTATCTGGAGGGAGTTGAGGTGTAGTGACTGGTGGGGGGGGAGCAGAGATGAGTGGCAGAGAGAGTTTCTCTTCTCGAAGGCCCTGGAAGGCAGGTCCCAGGCAGCAGCAGGCACGTCCAGAGGGCAGAGGGCACCTGGGAGTGTCTCCAGAGCCTGGGCCATGAATGCATAAGGATCTGCATGACCCAGATAATCACGATGGTGTGATCACTCACCTAGAGCCAGACATCCTGGAATGTGAAGTCAGGTGGGCCTTAGGAAGCATCACTATGAACAAAGCTAGTGGAGGTGATGGAATTCCAGTTGAGCTATTTCAAATCCTAAAAGACGATGCTGTGAAAGTGCTGTGCTCAATATGCCGGCAAATATGGAAAACTCAGCAGTGGCCACAGGACTGGAAAAGGTCAGTTTTCATTCCAGTCCCTAAGAAAGCATGCCAAAGAATGCTCAAATTATTGCACAATTGCACTCTTCTCACATGCTAGCACAGTAACGCTCAAAATTCTCCAAGCCAGGCTACAACAGTATGTGAACCGTGAAATTCCAGATGTTCAAGCTGGTTTTAGAAAAGGCAGAGGAACCAGAGATCAAATTGCCAACATCTGCTGGGTCATTGAAAAAGCAAGAGAGTTCCA
>JADEYB020000017.1:45291191-45360261 GCA_015832495.2 Alces alces | reverse complement strand
CAACAAAAGTCCGTCTAGTCAAGGCTATGGTTTTTCCAGTAGTCATGTATGGATGTGAGAGTTGGATTATAAAGAAAGCTAAGCGCCAAAGAATTGATGCTTTTGAACTATGGCATTGGAGAAGACTCTTGAGAGTCCCTTGGACCACAAGGAGATCCAACCTGTCCATCCTAAGGAAGATCAGTCCTGAATATTCACTGGAAGGACTGATGCTGAAGCTGAAATTCCAATGCTTTGAACACTTGATGTGAAGCACTGACTCATTGGAAAAGACCCTGATGCTGGGAAAGATTGAAGGTGGGAGGAGAAGGGGACGACAGAGGATGAGATGGTTGGATGCCATCACTGACTCAATGGACGTGAGTTTGAGCAAGCCCTGGGATTTGGTGATGGACAGGGAAGCCTGGCGTGTTGCAGTCTATGGGGTCGCAGAGAGTCGGACACGACTGAGCGACTGAACTGAACTGACTTGAACTGTGGCAGGGAGGGCACAGCCAGGCCCGGCCCAGCAGCAGAAACTTTCCAGGTGGGCAGTCAGGCCCGGGCTCGGTCCTGAGGGCAGTGGGAGCCACGGAGGGCTGTGGGCGGCACCAGGATGGAGTCAGAGCCTCCCTGGAGAAGGTGGCTGCTGGGGGCAGGCAGGCCCAGCGCAGGCCAGGGTGGCAGAGCTGGCAGCAAGCGCGTGTGCAGATGGTGAGACGCTCTGTGAGGGGTGGGGGCCGTGGCAGAGGCCATCTGACCTCGCTGGACGTGGAGGAGCCTCTTCCCTCTGTGCACACGCTGGGGTGGCCCCCCCCAGCCATGGTCTGCCAAGTGCCCACTCCCCTCCCTCTGCCCAGGGCCGCGGGCACTGTTTCCCCATCTCTGTGGAGGGGACCTGGGCAAGGGGGCTGAGAGCTCCGTGAGTGTGTGTGTGCCTATGTGTGTGTGTCTATGTGTGTGTGTGTCTATGCGTGTGTGTCTGTGTGTTTGTTTCTCCTCAGCAGGAGGGGAAAGGTTTCAGAGGTCAGGACCTGGGCCAGCAGTCCCCAGGGCATCACCCTGGGTGCGTGATGGACCCAGGGCGGACATGGCCTGGCCTGACCTGGGGGTGTTCTCTGCTGTCCCCCCCTCAGGCTCTTTGGCTTAGAGCCCCCGGCGGGGCTGCGGAGGAACAGATGATCTCAGCGGACGCTCTGGGGGTCAGGTGGTCAGGAGGGTGTCCTGCCCACCCCACCTGGGCCCTCGCTTGTGGGGCCCCAGAATCGGGCCTGGGCAGCTGGTCCAGTGGTGAGGGAGGCTGGCCTGCCAGTTGCCATGGCAACTAGCTGCTTCTCTCTCCTGCGAGGGAGATGAGCCCGGGCCGTCTTAGTGGACCCCGTTCTGGCCTGCAGCCGGGGGGGCACAGACTCCGGGCTTGTGGTGGAGCCCACGCTCTGGAGGGCCAGGCGTCTGAGCCCCAGAAGGGGCGGCAGACAAGCTCTCCCGCAGTCCCCGGGCCAGGGTCCTGCTGGATCGTAGAGTGCCGAGGTGCTGGGGTCGGTGGCAGAGGGTCCCTGCCTGGTCCCTGGGGGTGGGGGCGGCTCGGTGGAGATCCTCCCCTCCCCCCACCACACCGAGTCTCCATCACAGATCCAGCCCCTCATCATTGGGGTCACATAGCTGGATTCATTCCTCTGGTCAGCGTCTGGTCCCCTGGCTGGCAGTTTCACAGCTGGAAGCCAGGCCGCATCCTCGGACACCTGCTCCATCAGTCCTGGGCCCCCAGGGGTCCCTGGGGTCAGAAGGTTTCCTTCCCAGCTTCGTTCTCATCTCTCACCCTCCCCCTGGCCGGCCCGAGTCAAGCCTTGGTCGTCTGTCCCCTGCGTGCTGACCTGCGGTCACCCCTGAGTCGCCGCCCACCCCGATACTCCACCGCCCTCACTCTGGGTCACTTGCTGACAGCTCCTTATCACCCTAGGACCAGGGCCAGGTTCTTCAGCCATGACAACAGATGGCATCCTTGGCCACAGCTCTTCACTCTGTCCTGCGTCCAAGCCCTTTGCCACCAGACTGCTTTTCTGATGGAAGGAGGATCGGGCATCTGGGACCCTGGGGGGTGGCCCCTGATGGGCCTCGAGCCTGGATGAAAGAGAGCCCATGCCGTCTGGGGCTGGAGTTGGGAGGGTGGCTTTCCTCCTCTCCCCACTGTTTCTCGGTTGCTGTCCTGGGAAGGGCGTCCCGGCCAGGCCACCGGACCTCGGGGGGATGGGGAACACGTGGAGCAGGCCCAGACCCACGCGGCAGCTCGGAGCTGGCCTCCCAGCTCAAGCCCAGCCTTGATCAGCCGACAGAAGGGCCAGGCTTGTCCGCCAAGGAGGGCGTCACCAGGCAGCACCTGCTGAATTTGACAAGGCCTCTGAGACCTCAGTTCAGGTCAGTTCAGTCACTCAGTCGTGTCCGACTCTTTGTGACCCCATGGACTGGGAGTGTCTCCAGAGCCTGGGTGGTGAATGCATAAAGGTCTTCATGACCCAGATAATCACGACAGTGTGATCACTCGCCTAGAGCCGGACAACCTGGAATGTGAAGTCAAGTGGGCCTTAGGAAGCATCGCTATGAACAAAGCTAGGGAGGTGATGGAATTCCCGCTGAGCTATTTCAAATCCTGAAAGATGCTGCTATGAAAGTGCTGCACTCAATATGACAGCCAATTTGGAAGCCTCTGAGACCTCAGCCCCACCCCAAACGTCATCTTCCCCAGGCAGCCTGCACACCATGCACCACCCTTGTGCCCACGGGCACCACTGCCCAGAAATGTTCAGTGATTACCCCTCGCTCCACTCTCCGCCCCCGCCCGTGTAGCCAGAGCTCCAGCCGTCTGGAATACTTGAGACCAAGGCTCTCTTCTCCCCAGTTGTTCAATGCAGGAGTGGGAGGAGGAGGGCATGGCTTGTGGGATCTTAGCTCCTGGACCAGGGGTCACACCCACGCCTGCAGTGAAAGCTCAGAGTTGTAACCACTAGACCCCCAGGGAATTCCCTCTGTGTTCCTTGAAGAGCCAGGAATTGATTGCAAGCAGTCTGAGAGGAAAACCGCATCATTCCCCAGAAGAGGCCCAGTTCCCTGGGGCCCTGAAGCTCCTCAGGGGCTGTGAATTCCCCCGCCTGTCCCTGGACTGCTTCCTCAAGGGGATTGTGCAGCCTCAGCAGAGCTCCCAGGAAAGAGCCGGAGGCCGTCATACCTGGATTGATTTTCTCAGGAAACAGATGCTGCTACAGATTAGAGAAAAAAGGAAGCAACATCCATGAGAGGGCCATGAATAAACACCAGCTCTTGAAGAGCCGACTCATGAAAAAGACCCTGAAGCTGGGAAAGACTGAAGGCAGGAGAAGGGGATGACAGAGGGTGAGATGGTTGGATGGCATCACCGACTCAATGGACATGAGTTTGAGTAAACTCCAGGAGTTGGTGATGGACAGGGAGGCCTGGTGTGCTGCAGTCCATGGGGTCACCAAGAGTCGGACACAAGTGAGCGACTGAACAACAGCACCTTCCCTCTTGGGGTCACACTGCTCATGACAGCTTCGTCTGAAACAGGGTTTTTGTGCTAAACCACAAACAACCAGCTGTGTTGAAATCATTGCCAAGGGCAGTGACTGTGGCCAACCCAGCCCCGGGATCTACATGCAGCCATCACGGGGCCCTGGAAGCTCAAACCTGGGTCACTGAGAATGAACGAGGTCAGGGGTGGTCCACCTCTCTGGCACCTGGGGACAGGGTTCTCGCCATGAAGGTGGGGACTGGGCTCCAGATTTTCTCCACTCGATCCCATTTGACCTTGGGTCTCACTTTAAATGAGATTAAATGCACAGTCACTGGTTTGACTGATTTGGGTTTTTCCAGTAGTCACAGATGGATGTAAGAGCTGGACCATAAAGAAAGCTGAGCGCCGAAGAATTGATGATTTCGAACTGTGGTGTTGGAGAAGACTCTTGAGAGTTCTGGGACTGCAAGGAGATCAAACCAGTCCATCCTAAAGGAAATCAACCCTGAATATTCATTGGAAGGACTGATGCTGAAGCTGAAACTCCAGTACTTTGGCCACCTCATGTGAAGAGTTGACTCATTGGAAAAGACCCTGATGCTGGGAAAGACTGAGGGCAGGAGGAGAAGGGGACGACAGAAGATGAGATGGTTGGATGGCATCGCCGACTCAATAGACATGAATGTGAGCAAACTCCAGGAGATAGTGAAGAACAAGGAAGCCTAGTGTGCTGCAGTCCATGGGGTCGCAAAGAGTAGGACACGACTGAGCGACTGAACAACCACAGCAAACGCATGGTGTCTGGTGTGACTGATCTGGGTGAGACAGGAGGAACAGGTGCTTTTCCTTGAGTCTGGAGGGTTTGCTTGTGTTGCCACGCACGGAGCTCCCAGAGTGCTGAGCTGTACCCCTTCTCCCTGTCGAGGACCTTGGACACTTGCCACCTGTCTCGGCAAGGGTGCCCCCCACCCGGGTCATGGCGAGGTGGACACTCTCCTCCCCTCACTCCATGCATCCCCTTCCTGGCCCCATTCACCCAAAAGGCGCCGCCCGCCCCCCGCCTTCCCGGGTCCGCCAGCCCCTCCCGCGGTTCCTACCCTGGAACCTGCCTGCTAGATGGAAGAGTGGGCTCTGGGCCCAGGCAGAATCTCGGTGAGCAGGGGGCCGATCCATTTCCAGGCTGCGTGTCCAGGTGAGAAAGGAGTGGTGGGCAAATCGTGCAGGCTGGCGCGGGTCCCGGCGTCCGCGGAGACTCAGCACATTTGGCCCTTGTGCTGGACTGAACATCCCTGCCGCTTGGCAGCTCGCTTTGTTTCTGGCTGGGCCAGGTTTGGGGCCTTAATTAAAAATGTTCTTGGATCGTGGCCTCCTGCTGAGAATGGGGAAGCCAGGTGAAGACCACAGCAAGACAAATACCGTTTGTTAGAAGGCGCTGAGTGGCTGCCGGGGCCACCAGAACCCCGAGCACGCAGGACTCGCTGGATGGGAACGCAGGGAGGTGGACAGTCTGATGGGCCTTCCCAGGGGGTGCTGGTGGTAAAGAGCCCGCCTGCCAGTGTCGGAGATGCAAGAGACATGGGTTCGATCCCTGCGTCGGGAAGATCCCCTGGAGGAGGGCATGGCAACGCACTCCAGTATTCCTGCCTGGAGAAATCCATGGGCAGAGGAGTCTGGTGGGCTACAGTCCATAGGGTTGCAAAGAGTCAGACACGACTGAAGCGACTTAGCATGCACGAAAGCACGGCCAGGCTGACGTGTGTGATGGCCTCCAGCAGACGAGGGTGGGCAGGTGGGGCCGGGGGTGGGGAGGGAAGCAGAAAGAATGCAGCAGAAGCAGTATTTATAGAGATATCGGCCAGTGTTTGCAGACTAATGAAATGCTTGAATCTGCAGATTCAAGGAATGCAATGATTGCCAAGTAGAAAGACAAGCACTCCTGGCCCATCCCAGCGAGGATGCAGGAGAACCCAGGCAGGAGGGACGGGGCTGCAGTGAGGGGTGAGACTTCGGTGGAAGGCCTGCAGGTAGCAGGCAGGGTGCGGGGGGCACGCAGGGAGAGTGGAGAACAGCAGCCCCCCGTGCGGTCAGCCTAGCATCCCCGCCAACACCCACAGGGGTGATGGCCAGCAAGTCCTGGAGGGCCCGCAGGGGCAGGTGGATGGCAGTGGTGGCCGGTAAGGCGGGCAGACTGCAAATCAGCAACACTGACGGCTGTCTGCCTACTTTTCCTACCCAGCCTGGGTGACCTGCCCTAGCTCTTCATTCTGCCCAGAAGTGGCTGCACGACCCATCCTCTCCTCCCCAGGCACGAGCAGTCATCCACCCCGGGCCTTCTTGCTCAGTCTTTAAGACTCAACTCAAGCGCCGCCTCCCCCAGGCAGGCTTCCTGGACGCCCTCTGTCCTGCAGCCCAGCACTGCCTGTGGGCGTGGTACTCGCCCAGGACTTAACCGTTAAGGATGCAGCGTATTTACTATGTGCGTCACCTTCTGCCTCCCCACCAGTACTGAGTATTGGAAGGCAGGCATTCATGGTCTGTCCGGCTTGGACTTGCAAGAGTGTCCTGGTTTTCTCTCTCTGGTCCCTGACCTCCTGCTGGGGAGGAGGTGGGGGAGCAACCTGTCAAGAGGTGCCCGATGGCTGGGTGAGCTGTGACGGGCTGGGGAAGAGGGTGCATGCCGCGGAAAGATGGGGACCTGTCCTCACGGTGGAGCCGCGGGCAGGAAAATGGGCTGATAATCTCCCAGATTCACCTTCTGCTTCACCACAGCCTCTGCCAGACATTCCAGTGTCTTTCCCAGTCTTCATTCTGTGTTGTTTTCCCTCAGATTTTCTGTAATTGGTCTGCAAGTGGGGAAGCACCCAGGCTGCTGTGTTTGAGGGCAGACAGCCCCTCGGAGAGTGGGCCCCTGGGTGGTGAATTCCCATGAGCAGGCGGAACTCACCCGGGTGATGTGCACTCCAGGATGACGCTGGCATCCTCCCACACACCTGGAGCTCACCTGGGTCAGGTGCGCCTGTGGGATGATGCCAGTATCCTCGGGCACACCTGAGGTCCTTCCCAGGGGACCGTCTGGGTCTCATGGAGGCATCTGATAGTTGCAAGGACCCAGGGGTCCCTGGTGAGGAAGGAAGCCCAGAGCCTCTTAGCAGTCTGTACGCTGTGTGTTATTTATTTGGTCCATGTCCTCAATTTTAGCTCATGCCGTGTCTTCTTCAAGAAGTGTTTCTGCTGAGTCTGCCTTTCTGCCCGTCTCAGTCACCCTGCTTCTGGCTCCAGGCTGGCCCGCTCTTACTTCTTTTCATTCCATGTCTTCTTTCTGTGGTTTTGTACTTTATTGCCGTTTGTCAGAGTTCTCTCGGTTCATCTAACAGAGTTCACAAGATGAAAACGTGGGAGGTTGATCCGATCACCCTTTGTCTCTGTGGGGAAGCACCCAGGCTGCTGTGTTTGAGGGCAGACAGCCCCTGGGAGAGTGGGCCCCTGGGCGGTGAATTCCATCGAGGGGGCGGAACTCACCCGGGTGACACGCAGTCCCATCAGGTACACCTGTGGGATGACGCTGGCGTCCTCCTGCACACCCGAGGCCTGTTGCTTCCTGGGCTGTTGTGCTAGTCAGCTCAGGCTAAGTAACGAGGTACTGCTACCTGGGAGGCCCAAACAGCAGAAATTTATCTTCTCACCATCCTGAAGGCTGGGAGTCTGGGATCAAGATGTGGACACGTTGGTTTCTTCTGGGGCCTCTCTCCCTGGCTTGTAGAAAGGCATCCTTTCTCTGGGTCCATTTGTGCATGTCTGTGTCCTAATCTGATAAGGACACTAATTGAATTAGATTAGGACCCACCCCAATGACCTCATTTTACTTCAATCACCTCTTTAAAA
The DNA here is from genome assembly GCA_015832495.2 of Alces alces. Taxonomy (NCBI): domain Eukaryota; kingdom Metazoa; phylum Chordata; class Mammalia; order Artiodactyla; family Cervidae; genus Alces; species Alces alces. The sequence goes on along the minus strand of JADEYB020000017.1, from coordinate 45,352,874 downwards.
CTCCTCTCTCTGAGGATAGTCACATTCCAAGGTCCCGGGTGTTAGGGTGTCAATATATGGATTTGGGACACACTTCAGCCCATCAGCCCTGGTAGTTCAGCTGGTAAAGAATCCACCTGCAATGCATGAGACCTGGGTTCGATCCCTGGGTTGGGAAGATCCCCTGGAGAAGGGAACGGCTACCCACTCCAGTATCCTGGCCTGGAGAATCCCATGGACTGTATGGGTCCATGGGGTCACAGAGTTGGATGTGACTGAATGACTTTCACTTTCTTTCTTTTTTCAGCCCATCAAGCTGGGTACAAGGTTCTTGGGCCACAGTGAAAGGTGGTGATGGGTTTAGGTGGAGCAGAAGGAAGAGGGGAGTGTGACTGTCACCCCAAAAGGCACTGTGGCATGGTAGAAGGATGCTGGGGTCCCACCTGGAGCAGACACAGGGTCGCCTGATGGGGGTGGGCACGGTGAGGGGCGGTCCTGCGATGGTTCTCTCCCCAGTGTCCCCGGCGTGGGTCACTCGTCTGATGCAGGAGCTGGCGGTTCTGTGTGTGTGGCTCTGTCTGTGGATGGCCTTCTCTCCAGCAGGAAGTCTCGGGGTCTGTCAAGGGCTGCTGGCCAAACAGCCTTTTAAATCAGGAATATTTTTCAAACTCCCAAGTTGAACGCCAAGCATATTTCTTTAGTCTTTTAAAAATTGCATTAGCTCTTGCAGCTATAGATTTATGCCTGCTGACAGTTTTGGCTCTGTCTCATATGTTTCAATCTTTAGTATCTTTATATTTATTTTATTATAAACAATACAGTATTTCATATCTGTCTTGCTCCAAAACTTTTACATTTCTAAGTGGTTGACTTTTCTGCTTAAAGTTTTAATATTTGTAGCTTCGTCACATGCTGATAAGAAGACAGAGCTGTATAAATCTTTTGTTTCTAGCACAGATTGAGATCCACGTTGAGTCCGTAGGAATATGAGTGTACGTCCCACCTCATGGGCAGGGTGCCCACCTCACCCACCTGCTGGCTCGTCTCTGCCCTGCCACCCCTGTTTATCTGGCCCACAGAGCACACCTCATCCTGTCTCCCTGTGTGGATAATCATTTTCTTTTTCCTTTGTTGTTTTCTTGCTGTCTTGGTCAGCTCACAAATGTTTCTTACCACTCTCCATCTTCATTCGCATATTTGAACAACATAAAAATGATACCCTGTGTTCACATTGAGTGTGTTTTTGCTATAAACTCAATTTTTCTTGACTAAAGCGGCTTTCTGTATTTTTTTCAATCTGTGCCCTTCCTTATCTTTTAATTTTATACTCCCCTGTGTTATTTTGTTTTCTGATATCTCTCATAAGTAGTAAGACATTGCAGTGTTGTTAAAAAAAAGAAGCAGAAATCCTGATACGAGTTTTTGACACAGTTTTAGTCCTTTCCTCCTTCCCTTTGCTTGCTGGGTTGTAGTTTCTTTTCTTTCTTTCTTTTTTTGGAAATTGAAGTACAATTGATTGATTTGCAATGTTGTGTTAGTCTCAAGTGTGTGGCGCTCTAACTCGGTGATACATCCTTTTTCAGAGTCTTTTGTCTTACGCGTTATTGTTTGTTTTGTCTCTGCCCACAGCTTTTTCCCTTTTAGAAAAGAATATCTGTTGTAATGGTTTAGAAGGCAGACATCATGCTTTTTATTCTACCACTTTTCTTTTTTAAACAAACAGTCCTAAATTTATGTTTCTCTAATAATCAAAATCTAAAGAATAACTTCTGACCCCCTTCTTTGGAAGACAGAATGCTTTCCTCTTTCTCTCTCTCTCTCTTTTTTAAAAATTGCTTATTTTTATTTTTAAACATTTCTTGTCTGCATCTCATGGCATGTGGGATCTTGGTTCTCCAATCAGAGAAGGAACCTCTGCCCCCTGAAGTGGAAGGTGGGGTCTTAACTGCTGGACCACGGTAGAAGAATATCTTCCTCTTCATTCCTTCTCTAAGTGCATCTAAGTCCTCAGAACCTGGAAACCTCACTCTTCCTGCTTTAATGTTTAAACCACCCTGAGGTGTTAAATGCATTCTGTTTGGTTGGCGTTGTTGTATTAATAACTTCATTTTAAATCAGTGTCGGCAGCAACATTCTCCCTAGTGGTTAGGGCTTTTATTCTCTTGTTTCTATCTGGCTCCCACTTCCCAGACACGCACTTTCTAGCATGACACCTCCTCGTCGTATGATTTAAAACGAATCCCGTGGGTCTTTGAAGAGTCACGTTTGTGGGGGCATCTTTCTGGGGCTTTCCGATCTTAGGTCCTGAAGCTTCCTACACAGACGTGCCGTCCTCTGGCAGCCTTCATTTTGGTGGGAAACGTGAGCGCAACTTGCCTGCAGCTTCTTTCAAGATCATCTACTTATTTTTCCTCTTGGGAGTTTTTCAGACGCCTCGATTTCCCTGAAGATGGATCTCCTGATCGTTTTACTGCTCTCTCTGAGTTTTCACTTTTCCCTGCAGTCTTGTTTCTGGGTGCTTCTGCCGCTTCCTTTTCTACCTCGTTTGGGAGTTCCTAGTAATTGGGGTCAGGTGATGCAAGACCAGAGGATGAGATGGTTGGATGGCATCACTGACTGGATGGACATGAATTTGAGAAAGCTCCGGGAGTTGGTGATGGACAGGGAGGCCTGGCGTGCTGCAGTCCGTGTGATTGCAAAGAGTCAGACACGACTGAGAGACTGAACTGAACTGATGCAAGACCACCATCCTCCCTGACTTCTTGCTTCCATGTTTTTCTTTTCCTTTTCTTTTGCATTTTGAAAATGTTTCTCAAACTCTTCCTCTGTATCATGGTTTTGCTTTGCTCCAGCTTCCAGCCTGCCATCAAGCCTGCCATTTCTTCCTCCATTAAAGGTTTTATTACAGCCACTGCATTGCGTTTCTTCAGATCCAGAGAGGGGGTTATCTAGGGTTCTGTTCGGGGTTCTGTTGCTTTGAGCTGCGGTGAAAGAAAAGCGAGTCTGAGCCTTGTAAGTGTGAGGACAGGAGAGCGCAGCTAGCCATCTTGCTCGGGTCAGCAGCGCCCAGTCTCTCGCTCTGGTTTTCATCCCGGTCCGGTTCAGCATCGTGTGTGCTAAGTCGCTTCAGTTGCGTCCGACTCTTTGTGACCCCATGGACTGCAGCCCGCCAGGCTCCTCCGTCCATGGGATTCTCCAGGCAAGGATACTGGAGTGGATTACCACGCCCTCCTCCAGGGGACCTTCCCGACCCCAGGATCCAACTCAGGTCTCTTAAGTCTCCTGCACAGCGTCCCGTCCGTCTAAAGACAGAGCTGTGGGCCACGCCTCTCCCTCTTTCCTCCGTGGATGTAGGAGCTGCTAGAAGATGCATCAGAGCCCAGGCCTGGCTGAGCCAGACTTGTGTGTGGGTCTTGCTCTGAGCTGCAGTCCTGGACATGACACAGGAGCCTGGTACATCCTCCAAAGGGTGGGTGCCCTGGGGTAGGAGGGCTGCTGCCTCAGACAGGCCCCCTCCCTTTCTCTCCACTGCACCCCACATCTGTGCCTCTGTTCCAAGGATCTGGAGCAATGGTCTGAGGGTGACGTAATGCTTGCAAAATATACAGAGCTGTGCCCAGCTCCTCGTAAATGTTTAATCCACTTCAGCTACTTTTATTGTTAACTCAAAACCCCCACTTTTATTGCAGTCTAATGTACTTTATAGACATGTACGTGTGGCTGTGGATTGAATTGTGTTCCTCCAAGATTCATATGCTGAAGTCTTAACCCCCAGGACCCCAGAACGTGGCCTTATTTGGTAATAGGATTGATGCAGGCATCATTAGTTAAGATGAGGCCGTTAGTGTGGGCTCTTCCCCAGTCTGATCCGTGTCCCTATCAAAAGGGGATATTTGGATGCAGACACACGCAGGGAGGAGGCCATGTGAGGATGGAGCCGGGAAGCAGAGTGATGCTTCCACAAGCCAAGGATCGTGGAAGATGCTGGCAACCTCCAGAAGCCGGGAGAGAGGCCTCGGGAGGAACCAGCCCTGCTGACACCTTGATCTCGGACTTCTGGCCTCTGGAACTGAGACAGTTTCTGCTGTCTAGGTCCCCAGTCTATGTTACAGCAGCTCCGGGACACTAATACCTGCCTACCCCCTCTCCAGGGGATCTTGCTGACCCAGGAATCGAACCGGGGTCTCCTGCGTTACAGGCGGATTCTTTACCAACTGAGCTATCAGGGAAGCCCACAGTAACACACATATCTTTGTATATTTCGCACATAAGTGGGTTTCTGTGAGCCGGACACGCTGTGTAGCTGGCACAGTGCCCAGGTCAAGAGAAAGAGCGTACCGAACACGCAGCAGATGCTTCCTCCCAGCCCCGGGGGGCAGGGCCGGGTTTCCTGCCCCCGGTGGGACACAGGCCTGCCTCCTCGCTCCCCGCGAGGCCCGGTGCTGTGTGAGTCCTCCTCCTCCTCCTCGCCAGGGCTGTGCGTCCACTGTGGGCATCGGCGGCTTCCGGCCTGAGGCAATCACCGTGGCAGCTGCTGTGACTGTCCCAGCAGGCGTCTGTGGGACCTCAGGGGTGTGTTTCCCCCGCCTGTCCTGGGTGGGGCCCCGGGATCGTGGGGTGGGCGAGTGTCCACCAAACGTGTTTCCAGGGGCCAGCGCCACGTCCGCCCCCTCCAGCGGTGGTGTGAGGGCCCAGCTGGGCTGCAGCCTTGCCAACACTTGGGATTATCTGTCTTTTCATTTTGGTTAGGCTGGCGGGTACGGAAGCGTGTCACGTGACGGTTTGAAAATTTGCGATTTCCTGGTAACCAGGGATGTTGGACATCTTTTGATATGCTTGTCTCCATCGAGGTTTCCTCTTTCGCGAAGTGCCTTTCATGTTCTCTGCCCACTTTTCTATGCTGTTGTCAACATTTCCGTACCCATTTATATGAATTCTTTGCCTGTTTTAAGTCCTTTTTCACTTGCAAGAATTGAGTGGCTCCTTATGGTGTCTTTTGATGATAAGAAATTTTTTCCGACATAGTCTAATTTGTCAAACGTTTTGAGGCAAATGCTTTCTGTGTTTGTTTAAGAAATCTTCGCTTAGGCTGAAGTCCTGAAGACTTGTGTTTTCCTCTAAAAGCTTTGTTGTTTTATGTTTCCCTGGTAGGTCTCAGCCCACTGGGAGTTATCGTGGTGTATGGTGTGAGGTAGGGGTCAAGATCTTTCCTCCATCTGACTGTCCAATCGACTCAGTGCTGTTGTCTGAAGGCTGGTTCTCCCCGTCCGTCTTGACTAGCACTGCGGTATCACCTTCGTTACAGGTCACCTGACCGACCACACGGAGGTGGGTGGGTTTCTGGGCCCTCTCGCGTCCCATCCACCAGTTTGTCTGTCCGATGAAGAAGAACTAAGAGCCTCCTGATGAAGGTGAGAGAGGAGAGAGAAAAACCTGGCTTACAAGTCAGCTTTAACAAAGCTGCGGTCATGGCATGTGGTCCCGTCACTTCACGGCAGATAGAAGGGGAAGCAGTGGACACAGTGACAGTGGCAGCCTCAACGCTGATGCTCTTTGTGGCCGTCACCCTCCCGGGAGGAGGGCAGCTCCCTGCGCGGGGGTCTGGTTCCTCTTCCGTCCCCGCGAGGGGCGGGCTGAGGCCCTGCCGGGCTGCAGAGCAGGGGCCGTGATTGCTGCATGCTTAGTCTGCGGCCGGCTGACCGCTCCTGTGGGACCCGCGTCCTGCTCCCCCTCCCCAGCCAGGCATGGTCCCAGGGATGCAGAGAGCAAAGCTGGGCCACCTTTCAGCGCGGAACCAGCGAGGAGAGGCCACCCTGGGGCTTCTCAAAGCCATTTCTGGGCTCAGATTGCTGTGGAAACCAGAAACGAAAGGCAAGTTCCAAGGGTGATTCCTCCAGGGAGACGCAGCCTCCCCACCTTAGCTCAGTGCCCTGGGCACGGCCGCCAGCCTGGGGACCGGATCTGGGGTCTAGGAGCAGCGGGACTGGGGCTCACGGGGCGCCAGGCTGCCCTCTGCCCTCCTGCCGCTCTCAGCGCTGTCCCTTCTCTCCCTCTGGGGTGGCCACGTGCCCCCTGCCTCCGGGCTGCACAGGGCCCCCGCTTTACAGTCGGGGGCGCGTGCCTTGGCCACCCCTTCATGAGGGCGCATGGTGGCGGGGTGGTGAGGCAGAGGCTTGGCTGTCACGGCCCCGCCCCAGCTCCCCCAGCCCCTGTGCGGCTCCTGGGGGCCGAGGGTCCCCAGCAGTGAGGTCTGCAGGGGCAGCTCCCAGCTCTGAGCGTGGATAAGCCAGGGCCACCCTCGCAGTGGTCAGGGCTGTGTCTTCTCGGTAATTCCTAGTTGGGAGGACAATGCTGGAGCCTGGAAGGAGCCCGAGAGGTGATGCAGAAACAGCCGGCCCTGTGGAGGGTACTAGAGAGGAGGCTGCTGTGGATCTCGGAGGAAAAAGAGGCAGACTGAGGGACGGGTGTGTGGTGGGTTGTTTAAATGAGTGGGCGTTGGCTGGTTGGATGGATGTGTGAGTGGGAGGATGGGGTAGTTCCTGGGTTGTAGACGGGAGGTGGGTTAATTGACATGTGATTAGATTATCGAATGGGGGTTGTATAGGTGGTTGTAGGGGGCTTCCCTGGTGGCTCAGATGGTAAAGAATATGCCTGCAAAGCAGGAGACCTGGGTTCGATCCCTGAGTTGGGAAGATTCCCTGGAGGAGGGCATGGCAACCCACTCCAGTATTCTGGCCTGGAGAATCTCCATGGACAGAGGAGCTTGGAGGGCTACAGTGCATGGGGTGGCAGAGTCGGACACGACTGAGTGACTAAGCCCAGCATACAGGTGGTTAGGGCTAGGGTGTGGGGGATGGATTCCTGGTTGGATGGATGGGTGGATCTATGAATTGTTGATGGTCGGATGGAAGATTGGGTGGATGTACTAGTTACCGGTTGGATGATCATCAGTGAATGGCTAGATAATTGTCTGCTACGTGTATGTTGGGCAGATGAATGGCACGTGGATGAGGACCAGGTCAGCAGCTGGCTGGACGTCTGGATGGATGGGCTGGTGGGCAGGTAGCTGGACAGTGGGTGGATGGTTTGATAAAAGGATGCTGTAAGTGGGTGGTGGGTGGATGTGCTTGTCAAGGTTGAATGGTGGAAGGTGGGTTTAGCTGGGTGTGTGGATGGGTGACTGGGGAACTGGACTGGTGATGTTGTGAGTGGGGATGAATTGGTGGCTGGATGAGTGGATGCATGCAGGCTGGCTGGCCTGACCATGGGGTGGGTCCTCTTCACCAGCCAACCCTGCCACCCACCTGTTCCCTGGGGGGCTGGTGGGACTGGATCCTGGGGGGAGGCGGTGCTTTCTCCCGAGTCTCCCTCCTGACACCCCACAGGTGAGGCTCTCCTCTGGTCTCCATGGACTTGAGTCTGTTCTCCAAGGCCCCATTCTTCTCAGGAAGCCCCAGGTCAATGCCGGCCCTTCTTGGCTCTTCTTGACCTGGAATCTTGCCATGGGGGTGGTCAGGGTGCCTGCTGTCGTGATTTCCTGAGAAGTGGTGGGTGAAGGCAGCTGTCCCATCCAGAGGCTGAGGCTGGGGCTTCCCAGGGGGCCCCTTACAGGAGACGCTGACTAGGCAGAAAAAGCCCATGTCTCCTGTAGCTGCTTCCTGCTTAAAAGTCAAGGAGCCAAAACCCACTGCTGCCAGGAGGATCCAACTGCAAGAAAGGAGCGATTTCATAGCTCGGCCTTAGTGGGCCTGGAATTCCCTGTGGACTAGTGTTAGCTTAAGTGATTGGTTTCTCCCGGGCTCTGTTAGAAGCTTTTGAAGCTCCCCTGCCAGATCTCCAGGGACGCAGCTGCCCCAGGGCCCTCCTTTCCCGCCCCCTCCTTCCACTGGGCACCACAGCTCCTTCTGCCGGAGCAGACCCAGCACCCAGCGGGGGGGCTGTTGGGCCTCCAGGGGCTCAGGACTCTTTCCTCCCTGGTGCCCCTTCCAGGCTGACCACAGGGCTGCCCTTACCTTATAAACCCCGTAACATGCAGAGAGCTGGCCGGCCTCTTGGGCTGACAGCCGGTTTTACGGGTGAGGACAAGCAGGGGGCCAGAGGGAGGGGAGCTGGGTAGAGGTCTCCTGTGGGTCCTGTCACAGCCAGGGCAGTCGCTGGCCTTTGATTCTGGGTTCTGGAGCCTCCTTTTCGTGGGCAGTCGTGATTCACCAGTGCCCTCCAGCCGCCACTGGATACCCACCAGGCCCACTTCAGTATCCCGACTGCCAGCAGCTGATGGCCGAGCTGCCCACCTTGCTTGCAGATGGTGACAGGACACGTCCCTCACCTCTTCCTTCCTCCTCAGGTCACTTAGCTCCTCCAGGCAGGGAGTGCTGTACATTGCTGCTGCGTGCTAGTACCAGTGCCTTGGGCCCCTGGGCCTTTGCACACGCTGTTTCTTTGGCCCGAAAAAGATTTCTTTTCCTTCATCCCTCAGCTTAGCCATCCCCTCCTCCAGGAAGCCCTCTGGACTCTTTGTTCATGTGTTCTGGGTTATTGCAGCACCCCTCTTTACTCCAGGGGGGCATGGGATCCAGGACTGGCCCGTAGGAAGCACCCTGTGTCCCTCTAGCCCTGGCGATGGACCCACACTGGACAGGTCAGTACTGAGCACGGGACTATGGCTGCCACTGTTGGTCTTGCTCTGCTTCGGGGGCCATCCAGCACCCCTCTGGGGAGCAGCTGTTTGAGGATCAGTCCAGTGCAGAAGAAAGCAGTGAGAGACAGCCAGAGGCCATGCCACTGTATCCCTGGATCCAGCGGTGCCTGAAGGTGCACGGTTTCTCAATGACAGGAGCCAGGAAATCAGCTGCAATTCTAAATGAAAAAGTGAATAAATAATTAATTAAAGGTTTTGCACATTTTGCATTTTTATTTGAGATTCAGTTTTGCTTGAGCTGGTTTGAGTCGGCCCCTGTTCCTTACAGCTGACCGGAAAAACGTCAGACGCTTTCCCACTGATCTTGGAGCCAGGCCTCGAGGCTGCGGCTTTTCCGCTAGGTTGGCTCGAGCCGGTCCTCAGCAGGACTTTAGCACCAGTGTGCCTTTCACATGAGGATCACAGAGCTGGGGCTGGGCAGGGCAGAGGTGGCCAACACTCAAGGCCTAGGGAGGCTGTATCAGCTCCAGGGCCATGCAGGCCGTTGGCAACGGCGCCAGTCTTGGCTCTCTGTGCACTGATGCTGAAAAGAAATATGGAGACTGAGCTTTGGAGGAAAAAAACTAAAGACAAAAAAGCTTTATTCTTTGCCAGGAGAAAGGGGAAACAGAGCAGGCTCCTGCCTCAAGAACCACGCCCCCACCCCGTCCCTGGGGAATAGAGGAAGGTTTATATCCTGGGGCTTGTGGTCTGGGAGAGGCGATAAGGCTCAGAGTAATGAAGGTTTTGAATTTTCTTCCCTTTCCTTCTGCAACCGTATGGCCAAAGCTGGTGTCAGACGGCTCACCAACCAGGTCTGGTGTCCCTGAAGTTATCGGCCCGACTTTCTTTCTGAAATGCAGAATACTACAGGGAGCATGCGCTGGGGGAAGAAGGTCAGGCGCAGAGTGCAATTCATGGGCAGTTGGAGAGAAATGAGCGTTGTGCAGCTCTGTGAAGGACAAGTCCAGCTACGAGTGTTTGTTAGCAGTAACAGCCAAAGAATAACCCAGCCTGCTTAACTCCTTCAGGCCCGTTTGTGCTGTTTCTGCAGCCTGTTCCTTATTTTCTATCAGAAAACTCTCACTTCTATTTTTGTTCCAACAGTGGGCCCAGGACCCAGGTCCCAGCCTTCTGCTCTGGGAAGTCCAGCTCGGAAGTCGCTGACCCTGTGGAGCTGGTTTGTCCCTGCTGGATGGGGACCCCCAGGGCCGACCTCAGGGCCTGGCCTTGGATGAATCTGGGGTGTCCCAAGGCCTGGGGGTGCTGGCAGCAGGGCCTTGGCCAGGGACAGCCCACTGCTTCCTGGAGGCCTCACGAGGGACGTGTCTGTGGGCAGGGCTCTGCAACCCCAAAGGGTCCCGAGCTGATTTCAGTCCTGAGAGATGTGCTCGGTGGGGCCAGAGAGAGCTGGGTGAGGTTGCATCTGAGAAGAGCTTCAGGCCCTGCGTGTCCCATCCACCCCACCCGCCGTGCCTAAGGGACACCCTGGGAGGGGAAGGGGGTGTGGTGGGAGGCCCATAGCCTCTCCCAGGCTGACCTGGGATGTGCTGAGGGTGGGGTGGGTTCTGTGCTCCCCCAGGCCAGTTCCTGCTGGGGGGTCAGAGGTGAGCTTCTCAGGCATACAAGGATGGAGATATCCCCAGAGACCCTAGAGACCCCAGCCCAGGAGCCTGGGCTGGACCTTGGTGACTGGGAGAGACTCACTGTGTCAGAGAGGACATGGAGGCCTTTGGGCGGGCGGAGGCCAGTGGCAGGCCTTGACCCCTGAGGCCTGGACCATCCCCACTGCCCTCCTGCTGGCCGGGGGCTGCAGGCCTGGGAATACCCTGAGCCTGGAGGTGGACCCAAGTGCCCTTCTTGGCTTTGCCTGTCGGTGTGGACCCCCCTGCCCCACCCTCCAGGAAGCTCAGGGAAGCACCTCTCCCTTCTGCATGGCCGGACCTCCTGGGGGGGCCATGACTGTTCTCAGATCACGAGTCTACCTGATGATGGAGGAGGGAGTCTGGGGATGCCAATGAGCCCTGAGGAGAGGGGTTGGGTCCTTCGGCAGAGGGGAACCCTCTGCTCTGCCCACCCAGGCTGGCCTGTCGCTGCAGACCGTGGGGGAGGGAGGTGGTGATAGAGTTGGGTGTTGGCGCGGGGCTCCTGTGAAGGTCTGGGGGTGAGCTGGAGCCCCGAAGCAGGTGTGAACTCGAGGGGATGAGGGGTTGCCGTAGGCAGGGGCGCTGGCCCAGGGTGGGGTGTTGGCCCTGGAGGACCGACTTTGCTGGCGCTGGCGAAGGTCGCTGTGTACCCGGGGCTGAGCCCGGCAAGGTGAAGCATTGCTTCCTTTCACAGGAGCCTGTGATGCCGGCGTTTGTGGGCGAGGGAAAGAGGCCCGCAGAAGGGGCCTGCCTGAGTCAGAACCACCCAGCCACGGCTGGAGCTCCTGGGCCCACGCGTCCTCCAGCGCCCCGAACCCCGAGTTCACCATCCTTTGAGAGGGTGGCATTGCCAGGCACCCCCCCACCAGCCCCTGCTTTCAAGGCCAGCTGCCCAGACGCCTGGAGAAGACACTGTCTCTGCTTGATGATTTGGTCCCAAGAGGGTTCTGAGTGGCCTCCAGCGCTTCCTGGAGAGCGAGCTGTCCTGCCTCCAGACTCTCGACTCCCTCTCCGTGTTCCCCTCGGTGCTCCCCCCCTGCCCTCCTCCGCTCAAGAGCCCACGTTCATCTGAGAAGTGATATTACATTGCCGGAACTTGCCACCGGAGGGGAGAGATGGGGGAGGACGACCCGGCCTCCGGCCCCGCCCTGGCCTGTAGCACTAGGACCCTTCTTCCCGTAGAAGCCCAGCATCCCAGCAGGTGCCGTCCGGCCTCTGGTCCGCGCCCCTCCCGAGCCAGCACACAGCAGGTGCTCAGCGGAGCTGGACGCAGGACTCCACTGAGGGCGAACTTCCGCTCCCAGCTGGCTCTCAGGGTCCCGGGGTCCCGGGCCACCCCTAAGTTCCCCTTGAAGACTTCCCAGGGCCCCACCAGGGTGTCCTGCAGGGAGGCCATTTACAGGTGAGTGTGGGTTCTCCACGCTCGAGGGGGCGTTGTCTGGGAGCCTGGGGGTTCCAGGTAGGGGGAGGGCTAGGTGAGTAGTGGGGTGATCCAGATGGGTGGGGGGTGCCCAGCCTGGGATGGAGGGGCACCCAGGAAGGGGAGGGGCAGAAGGACATGGCGCTTGGAAAAGTCCAGGCGCGCTGCTTCTTTGGGCCTGAATATCTGACCTCACTTTTTAATTTAAATAGGGTGATCATTTCAAAGATCGTTTCAAAGAACAAGCTATAAAAACTCTGTTCTGCAAATGTTTCTCCATCAGTTGAAACAGACGGTGTTTACCTTGGGCAAGAACCAAACAAACTCGAAGCCCGGAGTCCTAAAATCATAGCCGAGACAGAGGCCAAGAAACTGAGGACTGAGGCGGGGATGGGGAGGCGGGGTGTGGTGGGAGACGGCCCATCTGACGCTGGGGCTGGGAGCGGTCCTCGTGGTGGACCCCGCTATCCAGGCATCGCTGTTAGCGTCGGACACGCTGCCGGGTCCCTGACGTGCATTTCAGCCAGACAGTCTCCTGCCTCCCCTTCCCGATGCAGCCAGGCCGGGGTGGGGGCCCTTCCTGAGCTCAGGGCCCCTTTACAGGGAGGCCCCCAGCACTGTGATTAACATGACGCCAGGCCACCCCTCCCCACGCTCGGGGCTCTGACTAGGCTGTACAGCTAGCCCCCCCCCCCCCCGCCCCGCCGCCCTGGAATGACCCCTTAATCATTCGGTCAGCTGTCTCCACGGGCAGAGGCTTCTGTACGTTTCAGTCCCTGATGCTTGGAGCAGACGCTCAGCGCTGCTTGTCCAATGAGCTCGGTGATGTAGCGAGTAACCACGACAGATGGGACCATGAGCAGCCCCGAGGCCGAGCCTCTCCAGTCCCAGCTCATGGGGTCTGCAGAAGGCCCGGGGCGGGGGAGAGGGGCAGGTGCTGCAGCAGCCCCCGGAAGAAAAGCTGAGAGAGAGAGGAGGAGTGAGCCCAAGGCCTCGAAGGAGCAGGCTGGGAACCCGGCTCACCCTCATCGCGTAGCAGCCAGCCGCAGATCTAACTGCGAAGCACGCCTTTCCCGAGGTGCTTGGTTCTTCCCCAAGCACGAAAGGCTTGGGATCTCCTGGGCAGCAGAGGGGAGATCCACTGATCCGGGAAATCCCATGGACAGAGGAGCCTGGTGGGCTACAGTGCACGGGGTCGCAGAGTCGGACGCAGCTGAAATGACTTAGCATACTGCTGCTGCTGCTAAGTCGCTTCAGTCGTGTCCGACTCTGTGCGACCCCATAGACGGCAGCCCACCAGGCTCCGCTGTCCCTGGGATTCTCCAGGCAAGAACGCTGGAGTGGGTTGCCATTTCTTAGTGTGAAAGACACACAAAGAGAAAGTGACTTTGACAAAAAGGGATTAATAGAGAGAGAGGAGAGGAGAAAGGCAGTTTCCCTGATGATGAAGCTGGAGATGATCATACTGGGCGAAGCCAGTCAAAAAGAGAAAGACGGATACTGCAGGACATCACTAACACGTGAAATACACAGTGTGACACCAACGCACTTATCTGTGACACAGAGACAGGCTCACAGACCCGGAGGACAGTCTTGTGGTGGCCGAGGGGGTGGATGCAGGGGAGGGATGGAGCGCGAGGTTGGGGTTAGCAGGTGCCAGCTATTATATGTGGAATATGAGCAACAAGGTCCTGTTGTATAGCAAGCACTGGGCGCATAGTCGCTCGGTTCTGTCTGACTCTCTGCGACCCGATGCACTGCAGCCCGCCAGGCTCCTCTGTCTGTGGGATTATCTAGGCAAGAATATGTGAGTGGCATACCATCCCCTTCCAGGGGATCTTCTCAACCCAGGGATCAAACCCAGGTCTCCCGCATTGCAGGCAGATTCTTTACCTGTCTGAGCCCCCAGGGAAGCCCACCAGTGTAGCATAGGGAACTGTGTTCACCATCCTATGATAAACCACAATGGAAAGAATATGAGAAAGAGTGTACATGTGTGCGTAACTGAATCACTTCGCTATCCCGCAGAAATTAACACAATGTGGTAAAGCAAATATACTTCAATTAAAAAAATAGCAAAAAACAGGAGTAGGGATTTCTACTTCCAGCCAAAATGATGTAGCAGGGAACAATAGAAAACAACAAAAAACCCAGACAAAAGGTATGACCCGATGGTGTTTGGGACATCAAATAGCATTCAGCTAAGGGGGTATGATCACTGGGATACTGGAGGTGAGCTGAGGTGAGGAGAATCGTAGACGTTAACACAGGAAGTTATCAATCATCAACCAACAAGGGAGATACGATGGAATCACAACAGATTCTCGATTAACCCAAAAGAAGACAGAAAAAGAGGAAAAGGAATGAAGAAAAAGTGGGAAAGGAAATAACAAAATGGTAGATTTAAACTCAATCATTAATAAATACACTAACTATAAGTGTTCTAAACACTGCAGTATAAAGGCAGAGGTTGTCAGCTGGAGAGAGAAAAAGTGAGATCCAATAATACGCTGCTTATAAGGGACTTTATTTCATTTCTTTAAATGGAAGTGTTTTTAATTTACAGTATTGTATTAGTTTCAGGTGTATAGTAAGGTTATTCATGTATGTATATTAGATTATTTTCCATTATATCTTATTACAAGATATTGTATGCAATTTTCTATGCAATGCAGTAGGTCCTTCTTGTTCGTCTATTTTATATAGTAGTGCATATATGTTAATCACATATAATTAACTAATGGGATTAATCCCTTGGCCCCAATTAATCCCCTCTTTCCCCTTTGGTAACTATTAATTTGTATTCTATATAAGTCTGCTTCTGTTTTGTATATAGATTCATTTGTATTATTTTTCAGATTCCACATTAAGTGATGTCATATATGTATTTCTCTGTCTGATTTACTTCACATAGTTTGAAAATCTCTAGGTCCATCCCTGTGGCTGCACATGGCAATATTTCATTCTTTTTTATGGCTGAGTGATTTTCCACTATAGATATATATGCATATTGTATACATATATATATATATACACGCACACACAGAGCCTTAAGCAAATGAATCACCCAACAGACCTAACTGACATTTGTAAGCACTCTTTCCTACCTCAGTGGAAACATTCACAGAGAACTTTCACCAAGACAGACCAAATCTGAGTCATACAATTGGTCTCAGTAACCTAAAAGGATTCCAGTGATTTAAAGCGTGTTCTCTGGACACAATGGAACTAAATTAAAATTCAATTGCAGCAGCAGAATGCTAGCTAGCCAACCCCATATATTTGGAAACCAACTAACACACTTCCATATAACCCTTGGGCCAAAGGAGAAAGCAGGAGGAAAACGAGAACCTATTTTAAAACAGATGACATATCAGAATTTACGGAGTGTATATGGAGCAGTACTCGGAGGGAATGCTTGTATCAGAAAAGATGACTGGTCTCAGATCAATGAACTTAGCTCCCACCTTTAAGAAATAGGAAGAAGAGCAAATTGAAGAGAGGAAACAAATCAGAAGAGAGGAAAACATAAAGAGAATGGAAAATCAGTGGAATAGAAAACAGGAAAATAATAGAGAAATGAAACCAAAAGATGCTTCTTTGGAAGATCAGCACAGTTGATAACCTCTAGGCAGAGTGATCAGGAAAAAGAGAAAGAAGATGTGTATCTCCAACATCAGGATGGAGGGAGGTGATTTCATCAGATTCTACAGGTATTTGAATGATAACAAGGGACTATGATGAACAACTTAAGGCTGATAAAAGGGTGACTTAAATGAAACGGACAAGTTCCTTGAGGGACACAAACCATCAAAGCTTGCTGGAGAAGAAACAGCATCTGAGCATCTGCACCTGCATTGAAGAAATCGAATATGTGGTTAAAACTTTTCCATAAAGCGAACTCCAGGCCCAGAGGGCTCCACTGGAGGGTTCTACCCCAGGCCTGAGGAACAGAAGAAGCCAGCGTGTACATTCTCCCAGGAAGCTGAAGGGGAGGAAGCCCCTGCCCTGCTCGCTTACCGGTTCCCCATGTCTCTGCCGGCGGTCGGTGGCGTTGAGCTGAAAGGAAGAACATTCTCTGCTCCCGAACATCAGCACTCGGCTGGGATATCCACTGTTGTTGTTCATTCGCTCAGTCGTGTCCGACTCTTTGCGACCCCATGGACTGCAGCACGCCAGGCTTCCCTGTCCATCACCAACTCCCGGAGCCTGCTCAAACGATGTCCATTGAGTCGGTGATGCCATCCAATCATCTCATCCTCTGTCTTCCCCTTCTCCTCCTGCCTTCAATCTTTCCCAGCATCAGGATCTTTTCCAATGAGTCAGTTCTTTGCATCAGGTGGCCAAAGTATTCAGCTTCATCAGTTCTTCCAACGAATATTCAGGACTGATTTCCTTTAGGAGGGACTGGTTGGATCTCCTTGCGGTTCAGAGGAATCTCAGGATGCTCATGGGTAGTGCCAAGTGCTCAGACAGGGGAAACATCCCTTAAATTAGCACCGCCTCATCCCGCCCCTGCAAGCGTGGAGTGCACGTTATTTTGCTGACTTTTCACAGCCCCCACGGTGCTAGGAATTATTTTCCTGATTTTAAAGATGAGGAAACAGGTTCAGAGAGTGCGGTGGCTTGGCTGTAGACACGCAGGCTGAGAGCAGAGGTTCCAGGCCCGTGAGCCCACGCTGCTTCCGAATGGGGTCGTGGTGCTCCCGGCGAGGCTGGAGGGAGGGTGGCGTTGGTCTAAGGTTGATGACACGCGGGACTCAGGGAGTGTGGGGGGACAGGTCAGCGGGAGGAGGAGGACTTGTGAGCTCTCAGGGCACCGTGACCGTACCGCTTCCCTGGGGCAGAGGGGAAGGCGTGGCTGGCACGTGGGGCTTCACCTGGGGGCCTTGAGCAGGGGGTGGCAGGTCGTGGGAGCCCAGGGAGGTTCTAGAGCAGGTGTGTGGGCAGGTGAGGACAAAGCCCCAGGAGGAGGACTGCGGTAGCGCAGGGCAGGAGGACGGGGCGGCGAGCTCAGAGCCGTTCCCGCGGTGCCAAGCTCAGGCCAGAGTCAGGAGAAGCGGGCGAGTTGCTCTAGGAGGAGACCTGGGCTGGGAAGGGTCACTTCAGAGGGGGCTCAGAGTCTGGGGGCGCAGGAGTCCATCTGGGCAGGAGGTCTAGGGGGGCGTGGGTCTGGGGGCCGTTCGGCGAGGTTGAGATTTGGGAGCAGAGGGCCCGGGGGCGGAGCCCCCTGGCACATCCAGGCCCAGGGAGAGGACTTGGGCCGGAGACACTGGACAGGGAGGCGGAGGTGGAGGCCGAGCCGCATCAGGCCGCCTTGGGGCAGGTCTGAACGCCGCCAGGGTGACCCCCGGGCGGCTGGGGATGCAGACACTGCTGAAGGAAGAGGAGACAGGGCCTGAGGGCGCCGGTGGCAGGAGGCGGCTGGCAGCTCCAGGAGGCCCTGGGGACTGTGATTCACCCAAGCTTCCCGGGAGTGAGATTGGCTTCTCCAGGGACGTGCAGCGGGAGTGGGGGGAGCTGGCCAGGCACCCTGAGGCGTCACGGCCCAGAGGCCACAGCCCCACCCCTGCACCTGCCCTGGGAGGTCCCAGGCCTCCTGTGGGTGGCGACAGGCAGGGACCAGTCATTCTACTTCTGTTACAGAAAATTCTGCCTATAGTCAAACAGATAAAGGATGCTGAGAGGCCAACCCCCTCCCACCCTCGTGGGCCGCAGGTGAGCCCAGACTGAGCACTTCCGAGGCTCTTCCCTGGCTTCCTGGAGGGTCTGCGCAGTCACCACACAACACGCTCACCCTGGGGTTTGCCAGCCCGCACGCCGGTTACGGTGGTCGAGGCCACAGCTTTCCCAAGCTGGCCTCTCCTCCCCATCCTTTCAAGGTGTCACGTCACAATCTGGGGTCCCAGCCCCTGACTCTGGTCTGGGTTGGGGCCTCCAGGCCAGCCTGCCCGAGTTTGAACCCTGCCTCTGCATTTGGCAGCTGTGTGGCCTCGGGAAAGTTACTAAGCCTCTCTGTGCCTGTTTCCCCATCTGTAGAGTGTGTGAGTGACGGTCGGGGTTATTATAGAGTGATGCTTGGGGTCGCCCAGTGCAGAGAGACCCACCAGCGTCAGCTGTCCCTGCTGGGCTGTGTTAGCTCCATTCTTGGCTGAGTTTTCCTTTTCTTGAAGTTAATTACCCGTTTTGCTTTTTTTAAAAAAAATATTTATTTGTTTCTTGCCGTGCTGGGTCTTCGTCGCTGCCCAGGCTTTTCCTTGAGCTGGAGAGGGTGGAGGCTGCTCTGCTCGTGTGTGGGCTTCTCGTTGGCTTGGCTGCACTTGCTGCAGCGCGGCATGGGCTCTAGGTGTGCCGGCTCACGAGTTGCGGCTCCCGGGTTCTGGAGCACAGAGTCAGGCGTTGTGGCCCACGGGCTTAGTTGCCCTGTGGCACGTGGCATCTTCCTGGGCCAGGGATTGAACCTATGTCTCCTGCACCGGCAGGCAGATTCTTCACCACTGAGCCACCAGGGAAGACAATTACCCATTTTTCATTTGCTTATTTTCTGTGTATCTATCAGCGTTTTCCAGTGAAAAGAACCACACGTGTGCGGTAAATCTGCCTGGGAGTGCAGGAGACATAGGAGATGCAGGTTCAATCCCTGCATGGGGAGAAGGTCATAGCAACCCACTCCAGTACTCCTGCCTGGAGAATCCATGGACAGAGGCGCCCGACGGGCTGCAGGCCATGGGGATGTGAAAACACACACACCCATGCATGTGTATATATGTGTGTGTGTGTGTATGAGATTACTAATAATATATATTAATTAATATATAAATTAATTATATATTGTATATATTATATACTTATATAATTAATTATTTAATATATATATAAAGAGTTGTTTTCAGAGAACTGGCTTTGTGGGGTCTAGCTAAGTCTGAAGTCAGGGTGGATGTCTAGGGGCTGTAGAGGGTGGGATGGAGGTTCCGAAAGAAGTGTTGACGACCTCGTCCCAGAGCCTGTGAACCTGACCCTATCTGAGGAAAGGGTTTTGCAGATGTGCTTAAAAGTGTCTTGAGATGAGACTGTCCTGGACGGGCCCTACATCCAACAACGGGGGCCCTTATAAGGCAGGAGAGGAGGCCCAGACACGCACGGGGAGGAGGCCAGGTGGAGACGCGGGCAGAGGCGAGGGTGACGCGGGCAGGTGCAGGAGGCAGGAAGCCCCTCCCTGGAGCCCCCAGAGGACGCCCGGCCCTGCCGGCCCCTGGGTTTCGGACTTCAGCCTCCAGGGCCGGGAGAGAGCAGGCTGCTGTTGCTTCAAGTCCCCAGTCTGCGGGCCTTTGTTACAGCAGCCCCAGGACGCTGGTCCCGGGGGGCTCGGGAGCACCCAGGGTCTGCCCGCAGCGTGTGGGTGCCTGGCGCTGGGCCTGGGTGAAGCTGGAGGGGCCCCGCGTCCTGCAGCAGCAGCCACTTGGGGCTGCTCCTCCCGAGGCCGCCCCTGTCACCTTCCCACGTCCTCAGGAGGGGTCTCCACCCGAGCTGGGGGCCAGGGCATGCTGTGTGCCTCCCTGGGGGACGGGGAGGGCCTCAGGGCTCCCCCAGGGCAGCCCATCCCTTTGGTGGTGCTGGGGTGGGGGCCGCCTCCTTCTGAGACACAATCTCAAGGTCTGGACAGCAGCATTTCTCGAATGAAAGAATGAATGAATGAGGTGTGCAGCGGAGCTAGGGTGAGGCCTCACGCCCAGGCTGTGAATCTGGCTGGCTGCGGTGGGGTCGGTCCTGAGGAGGCCTGAGAGGATTCCCGGCAGTCCTGCCTGGCCTGTGAGCTCTGGTGAAACCCCAGTGTCCCCCCAGTCTGGAGTTGGGGAGCTGGCCTGGGCCTCAGGCACACAGACGCGGGTCCTGCGGGGACCCGCAGCGTCCTGAGGACGGCAGCCCCCTCCCACGAGGCCTGACTCACCCCGTCCTGCCAGTCGCGGCCGCCATCAGATGATTCAGCCCTGCCTTCGCACAACATTTGCCGTTTTTCTCACCAGTTTCTATTTTGAAAGCCGTGTCCTTTCGCATCGGTAGTCATTCTGGGCCTCTTTTTACTAGAACCTTCAGCGCCCTTTAACACATTTTATACTCGTTGCAAAGGACGGGCTTAAAACGGTCGTAAACCTCAAGGCTAATTCCAGACGCTCTACAGAGCGGACGTCGGCAGTGGGGCCTCGGGACCCCCACGCGGCCCCCGCCCCCCAGTCCCCTGGCTGGGTTGTGGGCAGCGTGTCAGGCCCACCCATGGACTCCTGCCCTGCCCAGGGGACCTTCTCCCTTCCAAGTACTAACCGGGCCCCACCCTGCTTCACTTTCGAGATCAGAGGAGGCCGGGCGCGGTCAGCGTGGCGTGGCCGTAGACCAGCTGGCCGTCTGTTTCCTTGAAGAGACCGATTCTGAGATACCTTCAGCATGGCCTGCCTCACCCCTCTGTTAACCCGGGGGTAGGGCTAAGGGGCTTCTCGAAGGCAGCTCTGATGCCCCTGGAAGGGCTGCTCGGTCTCTGGGAGGGTCCCTGGGCCTTCGGTCGTCACAGCGGATCGGTAGGGGCAGGGGTCCAGGGTTCCCACCCGTGTGCTCTCCCTCGAGTCTGGTTTGGGTCTAGGGGGAGCGACTGTCCCCCTGGACGCCCAGGAGATGGGACTGCAGAGCTGGGCCTCCAGGAGGGGCCGGGGCTCTCAATCCCAGGCCAGCAGGACCCGCGGGGCAGGGACCGTTCTGGAACACGCCCCAGACGGAGGCTGACAGACAGTGCTGGGCGGTGAGCCTGGCCCTCCTGGAGCCTTGGGGCGCTGAGACACGCGTGTTCGGACCTCAGCTCCTCTGTCTCCTGATGCTCGAGGCCATCCCACGGCCCGGCTGTCACGGGCTGCGGGATTTATTGGGGTGCTCTCTCTCAGGACAAGGGAGCAGGTTTGGGCAGGGGAAGCAGACGGGCTCCCTGGAGCCCCGTCCCTCGGCCCCTCGGGGAGCTGGGTGTGCGGTCGGTCTCGGGAGGGTCCTGCTCGTGGTGGGGAGGCCGGCCTCCCGGTGCAGCCGTCCCCCTTGGGATGGAAGGCAAAGCTCCAGCTCCGGGGCTTCCTGGTGGCTCAGATGGTGAAGAATCTGCCTACCGTGCAGGAGGCCTGGGTTTGATTCCTGGGTCGGGGAGACCCCCTGGAGGAGGAAATGGCAACCCACTCCAGTAGTCTTGCCTGGAGAATCCCAGGGACAGGAGGGAAGAGTCGGGCATGGCTGAGAGACTAAGCCAGCAAAAGCGCCAGGGAACGGAGCAGGCGACACCCCAGAACAGCTGGTGGTGCAGCAGCTACGGGGACGGGGGCATGTCCCACCATGGTCCACACACGCCTCTGGATTCACACGGGCGCGCACACTGTCCACCATGAACCACATGTGTGCGACGGAAAATTCGGGATGAACACACGAACTGTGAGAGAGAGAGAGAGAAAGAGAGACCAAGGAAGGAAGAGGAAAGGAGGGAAGGAAGGAAGGTACGACGCAGAATTTCGTCGTACAGGGATAGCCGTGATTGACTCGGGGGCTTGTTTTAGTATAGCTTTTAACGTCTTTTGAAAAATTAAATTACGTTTTTCTCTGTTACCTTTGACCTCCTCCACTCCTTTCTTCCTTCCTCCTCTTTGTCCCAGAAACCAGCAACGTATTCTCTGTACTTATGAGCTTGTCTATTTAAAAAAAACTTTTTTTTTCAGACGCCACACACGAGTGAGATCATACGGCATCCATCCCCTGTCTGATTGCTTCACTTAGTGCAAGACCCTCAGGGTCCGTCCATGTTGTCAGAAATGGCGAGGCTTCGTTCCTTCCCATGGCTGACATTCCATCGTTGTGCACACGCCGCGTCTTCTCTTTCCATTCACCTGTCCGTGGGCACTTGGTTGCTTTTATGTGTTGGCTCCCAGGTGGCTCAGTGGAAAAGGTTCACCTGCCCACACAGGAGAGGCAGGAGACGCACGTTCGATCCCTGGGTCAGGAAGATCCCCAGGAGAAGGGAATGGCTACCCTCTCCAGTATGCTTGCCTGGAGAATCCCATGGACGGAGGAGCCTGGCGGGCTACAGTCCATGGCGTCGCAAAGAGTCGGACACCACTGAGCGTCTAAGCACACGTGCCTGCCCGTTTTTAAACTGGACTCTTTGGCCTTTTTGCTACTGAGGTGTATGAATTCTCTATGTGTTTTGAACGTTAGCCCTCTGTCAGATGATACGCTTTGCAAACTCATTCTTCCATTTGTACGCTGCCTTCTTACTTGGTCGACGGTTCCTTTGCTGCTGGGCGGAAGGTTCCTAGTGTGATGTAGTCCCACTTGTTTATTTGTGCTTTTGCTTTTGCATCCAAAGCTCAGTATAGCCTTTTTATTCTTTTAACATACTTTGTGCCTGAGACAAACGGCTGAGGGCATTCTGCATATGGTGACTTCCGGGCGTGATTGAGAAGACAATGGGATGACACACGGGGGCAAGTTTGATGGATGGTGAGTGCAGATCTGGTGTGTCACTGGGAGCATTGTCGGCCTCTCGGTGCAAAAATAACCCTATGACTTGTGACATTAAATATAAGCTAGAACATCACCGTGCAGGAACTCGTAACTCAAGTACTGCGGCGATAAAAAGTGCCTTCATGTGAGTCAGGGTTGCTTTCTTTTTTTAAAGGGGGAGAGTGAAATATTCTGTCCAGTCACTGCTCTCGGCCTGGTGTCCAGCCTGCAAGTGCCTTCCTGATGGAAGGACCAGGCACCAGGAAGAGAAATGAGGCATCCTCAGACAGGCCTGGACTCTCCCTCTGAAGTTCAGGGTCACGGGTCAGGATGGACCAGATAGGGGTTTTGACCTAAAAGAGGACAAGTTCATGTGCTTTCTCCAGTTGGTCAGAAGCACCTCTGGTAGCCTGTGCCCAGAGGCGGGGCAGGGAGTGGGCGTGGGGCCGCACTGGCTTCACGGACCACGCCCCCTACCCCAGCCCAGGTCCCCAGGCTGGAGTCTTAGAAGATGGAATCCTTAGCTTTGAATCACCTCCTTGGCGGGCGGGGCGGGGGGGTCATCTTTAAATGTCTTTCCAGAGGCGTTCATGAGAACAGAACAGGCCCGCCTCTTAACCCGGGAGCCTCTGACTTTTGGGAGCAGGAGGGCACCCAGGCTGGGGGCGGAGTACCAGACCCTTTTCCCGACCTCCCCGATGGCCTCTGGCCTCCGTTCCCCCGCCCGCCCACCTCGGGTGGCACAGCGAGCCCAGCGCAGGGGGCTGCTTCGTCGTTGTTGCTCACACTGTGTCCAGAACCTGGACTCCCCTTGAACAGGTTTGTGTAACCCTTTTGACTACAATCCCCGGCCCCTCTCCCAGATGCCCGTGTCGCCAGCTGGTCACTGTTGGCCCCCGGGTTGTTCCACCTGCCCCCTGGTGGGGCGGGTGTCTGCTCCCCCTCCAGCTTGGATCTCAGCATCCTCTCAGGTCAAGGTGTCATGTCTTCCCTCCCATCTGCTCCACACCCTGCATCCCCTCTTCCCCCATGTAACTTTGCATTCTGCTGCCGCCAAGGCCTGTTCTGTCCTCACCCACTTTCTTTGTGGCTGTCTTCACCTGATCCTCCTGTGCTCCCCTGGAGGTTTCCAAAATGAGCTTCTGGCTCCCCCATAAGCCATTTTTGGGGCGCCATCTTCCCTCCAAGGTGCTCAAAGGAAGTTGTGTCTGATTCGACCTGCGGCGTTTTTCAAAGGCTTTTTCTCTTCCTGGTCTGTGGGTGAGAAAGGAGCGGCCCCTGTGGTTTGGCCACAGCCTGGAGAACCGTCGGCCCTTGGCCTGGACGGCTGAGCTGGGGGACAGTCTAGCCCCTCCTTGGGCCCCTGGGGTCCCCGGCCCTGCTCTGTGGGGAGCCCCATCCCCCTGCTGGGTGGGCAAACACATGGATGGGGTGGCTCCCCTGGCTGTGGGTCGTCAGGGCGCCCTCTGCCTGCTGCCCTGCAGGCCGCCATCCAACAGATCTGGGCCCCTCCCGGCGAGGCTGTCCCCATCGCCTGCTCCGTCGGATTCTGAAGATCTATCAGCAGAGCCCATGGACGGAAAAACTTGCTTCTGATGCTGGAAAACGGAGACGAGATGAAGCACCTCCCCATGTCCACCCCGCAGGCTTGTCTGCGCCTGCGCGGGAGGGGCCGCCTCCGTCCTCAGGGTCCTGAGTGCTGTCCTTCCACGAGCCCGGAGTCAGCGAGGCTGCGTCGGGTCCACCTGGAGCCAGAAGCCCGAGGACTGTTCTAGGGTTTCCCGCCCGGAGGACTCTGCTCCTTTCCTTAACGTGTGCTTGTTTTCGCAGGACAGAGGCGATGCCTGGAGTTCTCTCTGCATCCGCTTTGGGTCTGACGTCGTGATGGACACAGAGCTGATGCTAGGTGCAGCGGTTTCCTCTCCTGTTGGTCTGACAGCTCCGAGCTTCTGGGTTTGGAGTTGGCGGAAGGACCCGTGTTCTGAGATAAGCCCGCGCATCCACGTTGGTTAGGATCTAGCGCAGGTGTCCGTGCGATGGCGTGTTCTGGGCTGACGTGTCCTCTCACTGCTGATCAAACAGTCTTTCCAGCCTCAGTTTGCTCGTCTGTAACATGGAGCTGATGGTATCCATTGCCTTGGGTGTTTCTATGGGAAGCGTGAGGCCTGGTACAGGCCTCCCAGGTGGCTCTAGTGATAAAAAAGCAACCCTCCTGCCCATGCAGGAGAGGTAGGAGATGTGGGTTCGACCCCTGGGTTGGAAGAGTCCCTGGAGGAGGGGATGGCAGCCCACTCCATGGGAGGCGGGGTGACCTGCTGCTCCCCTTGTCCTGCCTGGAGGAGACAGGCCCCCTGGTTCATGGTCCCTCGAGGATGCAGCCCCTCCCCAGCCCCACGGGCGCTGCCTGGCGCCCAGCTCTCCCAGTTTGCCGGCTCCGCCCTGCTCCGCCCTGCTCCGCCCTGAGCTCTGCCTGCTCGCGTTTTCCTGGGCTCAGCTCCTTCCTTGGGCCTCGGGCGGCGGGAGTCCATCTCTGCCCAGAAGCCCGCCCTTCTCTCGGGTTTTCTCCTCGCTTCCGTCTGGCCCCTTGCCCTCCTCCTCTCACCCTCTCCCCTTTGCCTCCGGGTTTCCTCTATCCTGGCGCCCCCCATCTGACCACAAGTCCCCCAGAGCAGGGGCGGGACCTGTTCTGACGACAGCATCACCCTCAGCATCATGTCTGCTCTGTGGGCAATGGTGAAAGGACCTTTAAAAAATTTTAATTGTGGTAAAAACACATTTTTTTTTTAAACCACAAAAAAGACCCTGATGCTGGGAAAGATTGAAGGCAAGAGCAGAAGGGGACAACAGAGGATGAGATGGTTGGTGTTAGAAAACGCCGCGGGAAGAAAGAGCCACTTCTAAGGACCGTTGGTGAAGGCCTTTATTGGGCGGTCGCTCTCGGGCAGAACTCCCGGTGAGCGGGGAGACAAAGGGAGTCTGCGAGGTATGAGGGGTGGGGGGAGATTTTATAGCCAGGGCGGGCGTCTAAGCAAGGTCTTTCCATGTAAGGAAAAAAAGCGCGGGCTACAGCAGCGGTTAGCGTCCCAGGGCTCCGTGCCGGTACCCGATTGGACCGTCCATATAAGGAAGAAAGCGCGGGCTTCTATGGCTCTCCGTGGGCATCCGGTCAGACTGGGACGCTCAACCTGTCAGTTGGATGGCATCACTGACTCAATGGACATGAATCTGAGCAAGCTCCGGGAAGGACAGGGAGGAAGGACAGGGAGGCTGAGCATGCTGCAGTCCATGGGGTCGCAAAGGGTCAGACACGACTGAGCCACGGAACAAAACCATCACGTGAAACTGACCACTGTGATCGTCCTAAGGGAGCAGTGAAAGCGCACAGTTCAGGGTATCAGCTGCATCTACACTGCCAGCCGTCACCACCCGCCTTGACTCTCTCATTTTGGAAATCAGAAACTCCGTCCCTGTTCAACACGAACTCCCCACCTCCCGCTCCTTCCAGCCCCCCGTCTCCCTTCTCTGTCTCTAAACCTGACTCCTGCAGGGACCCCCTGGGGAGGGAGGAACCACACAGGATGTGTACTTTCGTGTCTGCTTTATTCCACTCAGCCTCATGTCTTTAAGATCCTCCCCTGCTGTAGCCTGAGTCACAGTGTGCTTCCTTTTTAAGGCTGAATCACACTATGAACACATTTCGGATGTGTGCATACAACCCTTCTGAGACTTAACCTCTGTTTGGACCCTTCCAGGCAGGGGCCCACCCATTACTGGGCAGCTCCGATACCTAGACCTCTCTCTCTTTGTGCCGAGCGTGTCCAGGAGACATCCACTCCTCCAGGCCCACAGTCGTCCTTCAGAGACCTGGAGACCGGAGTCCCCGAGTCACTGGATCCTGGGCAGTGGTCATTCACCCCTGGGAAGCCTGAGGCACCTGCGCGTCACACTCGTCCCCCACTGGCTGCCCAGGGGTGCAGAGGTGTGGAGCTGGTGTCTTGGCCGAGCCTCTGCGGACCAGCCTGGACACACTCGTGGGTTTGCTTGAGGCCAAATAAGCATGATGGAGCCTGTTTTCCTCTTGAATCTCACTCCATCCTCTGGATTGGCCTCCATGGGCGGAGCTGAGCAGTTGTCTTTGGCAGCCAGAGCTACCCACATGTGTAAATGGCGAGTCACAGTGCCCGGGGCTCCTAGGGCGTCCACACCACCAGTGGCCCCACACCATCTCCCATCCATCATCACCCTGCATACAGCGTCCACGTGCTGTGGAACCCGGGAGCCTGGGGCCCTTGGGGGCGACAGAAAGGGAGAGGTTCCTTGACAGCCCGTCTCCGGGGGCATTAAGAGAAGCCTGGTTGCAGGGTAGCTCCTGCCTTCGGGTGGCGGTCAGCAAGGGGGTGTCATGGGGTGCATGCTGGCCTCCCACAAAATATACCTACGTTTCCCTGTGAGCCCCCGAACCTGTGAGTGGGACCTTATTTGGAAAAAGCACCTTTGCAGATGCTAAGGATCCTGATACGAGGAGGTCACCCTGCATTCTGGGACTGGCCCTAAATCTAAGACGTGTCTTTATGAGAGAAAGGAGAGGAGAAGCCACAGACCCAGGGGAGGAGGCCACGTGATGTCAAAGGCAGGGAGTGGGCGTTGCAGCTCTGGACCCTAGGGCGCCTGGAGCTCCCAGGAGCCGGGAGAGGCAGGAAGGGCCCGCCCCTGGAGCTTTCAGAAGGACCACAGCCCGGCTGGTTTTGGACCTGTGTCCTCCGGAGCCGTGCAAGAATCAACTTCACTGTTTTAACCCTCAGCATTTGGTCCTCTGTTATGTTCCACCTAGGATTCTCATCTAAGTGCTCCAGGAAGTCTTCTTGGACCAGGGTCCCCAGACACCCATTGTCCTGGGGCGGTTGTGGGGAGGAGGCTTCCAAGGAGGGCCCAGTAGGTAGCCTCGTGGGAGGGGCAGAGTGATTCTGGAACATTCCAGGAGGTGGTGATTTGACATCCCTGGTTAAATACAGTTCAGTGGTCACCATGCGGCTCAGAACCCTGGAGCCGGGCTCCTGGCCACACTGCTATGGGTCGATCAGAGGGCAGCTGGCTGGTCCTCTGGTGATTCTGGGTTAGCCCCCTCTCAAGGGCTAGGTGGGAAAAGAAAGCCCAGTAGCAAACCTCAGCCTAGTTGGCTTTAGAGAAATCACTGCATAATATTGCGTTTCGTGAGACATCAGATGATGTGGAAAATGCATGATGAATACCAGGAGACGCCAGCTGCCCAAGGGCCAAGCGAGCTCAACAGGGCCTGGGGAGGCAGGGTGGGGCCTGGGGCTCCGTGACCTCTGGCAGCGGGCCCTCCTCCCCGGGCTTGACCAGGGGGCCCGTCTCTGTACCACCACCCCAAGGATCTCTGCCAGGCGTGCCAGTCTGGACAGGGGAAGACATGACTGCCAGTCAGCAAAGCTGGCTGCTGGGTCAGAGAGGGCGAGCAGGAAAATCCAGGGAACTTCCTGGTGGTCCAGTGGTGAGGACTGGGCACTTTTCAAGCTGTGTCTGGGTTCAATTGGTCAGGGAACCGAGATCTTACGAGCTCCATGACATGGCAAAAAAAAAAAAAAATGCAAGTACTCCAAAGCCCATTCTTTGCCCCCAGATTGGTGCCTCGGTGGTCCATGTGTACTGAGGGGTTCCCCGAGGGAGGGGTCAGACACTGACCACCCCCGGGTGTGGGGCAGGGGCTCTGGCAAGGATGCTGCCCTGGGGAGGGACGAGGCGGGGGGCGGTCTGTGACCTCAGGCAGGGTGCTCCTCCTCTCCTGGGGGCGGGGCCCCTCCCCACCCCCCACCCTGAGCCCTGCCTGCCCCCCGCTCACTTTGGGTTCTCCCCAGGTCCACGAAACAGTGTACAAATTGCTGGCCTGAGATCCGACCCTTCTGTTCTCTGCGGATTGGTGGAAGCCTTGCAGAGATGCCCAGGCCCTCAGGACCCCTTGTTTCTCCCCAGGCCTCTAGCAAGTAGCCTAGCTGAACGCGGCCTGAGGGCAGCGGTCTCCTCTGCACTCTGCCCACCCCGCCCCTGCCAAGCCCCACCCCCGGCCGTCAGGGTCTGCTGGTGGACGTAACGTTCAGACGCCTCTGCTCCTCACCCCCAGACCCATCAGCTTGGTCCCGGCCACCTCTGCTTCTTCCTGGACTGTTCCCGTGGCCTGGACCTGGTGCCCTGGCTCTCACCCCGCCTGCCGTCCAGACTGTGTCCGGAGAGAGGCTGGCCCTGCTGCCACCCACGGTAGGCAAACCCATGTCCAGGTGCTGTGACCCTTAGGTCCCAGCCTCCAGCCCTGGCCAGTGCTCCGAGCCTCTGTCAGAGGAAGGGGCATCGGTGAGTCCACGGAGGGCTCGTGGTTGAGCACGCCTGCCTCAGGGCCTTTGCACCTGCTGCTCCTCCCTGATTTCACACAATCTCTGTCCCTCTGCAGGGACACCTCCCTTGAGCCTAAACTGCCTGTTTCCCAACAGTTCACCCTGCTGAAGGGTCAGTTCTGCCGCTGCCTGCCTCCCTCCACGCTGCCCGCCAAAGTCTCCCCCTCCTCCTTCCAGCTAAGCTGATGCTCTGCTTTTACTGTTCACTGTGGTCCCCCTGCCCAAGACCCCGGAGCCTGCCTCCTGCTGGCTTCGAGGTCCTCAGCAACCAGAACGGTGTCTGCAAACCAAGACGGTCTTCACAAATATTTGTTGGAGGAGTGGGGTGTGTGTGCGCTCAGAGTCGCAGCAGGAGGAGCCCCTGGCGGCAGTCCAGTCCTGGCCCCATGGTCTAGGATGAGGCCGGGGCGGGCGAGGAGGTGCAGAGAAACGTGAGTAACCCGTGGCTCCCACCCGCGTCCCAGAGGATCCTGTCCACCAGGTGGGACCAGGGACCATTATCTCCACTTGCTGAGGGAGAAACAGGCCCAGGTGATGCGTCAGCTCCTCAGCCATCCCTCCAGCATCCAAAGCCCCGGCTCTTTCTGCTGCTGCAGTCTCGGCAGGCTGGGACAACCCCGGTTGCTAGGGAGGTGCAGCCGTGGCCTGATCAGCCTCTGGGAAGAATGGAGAGAGGTTATGGGAGGTTCTGGGGTGCCTCCCCTCGTCCACCTGCCTGTCTCGAGGAGGCTGCCCACCTGGGTAGAGGCTGGCATAGCCCAGGTCCTCGCGCTCTGCAGTTCCGGAACCCATTTGTTTCGTCTGTGCCCATCTGTCTGGTCTGCTCTGGGAAGTTCCCCCGAAGCTCCTGTCCCGGGACAGACACAGCTTGGACACCCGCAGGGCCCTGGGCTGGCCTGGTGTGTCCCCGGGGAGGGGGCCTCCTACCGCGCGGCTGTCGGAGTCTTGGTGGGAGCTTGGTGTGTTGATGCAGCCTCAGGAGCCCGGTCGCCCCCCAGGACCGGCTCCTCTCCTGGGGACTCCCCGAGAGTGCCGGGGAGGGGCACTGGCAGGTCCCTGGGGCAGGCTGAGGGGGGTCCAGTAGCTCGCAAGTTGCAGGGGGCCTCTTGGTGCCAGGACAGCCCCCAGGGCTCCTTATATGGACGCAGAGTGGAGTCAGCCCTGGGTGGGGCAGGCAGGACCCGTGGATCTGGGGGCAGCCTCCTCGCCGGCCGAGGGCCCTGGTCACCTGTAGGGGCTAATGTTCTGATGGGCGGCTGGACCCAGGACTCAAGGCTGAGCTGAGACTGGGGTCTCCTGGTGAAAGAGCGCTCAGGGACAAGGGGACACTGAGGTCTGGTCGCCAAGGGAAGGGTCAGCTCCCAGGGGCAGTGACAGGCCTTCTGTCCCCGGCTGGGGGAGGAGAAAGCCGCTTCTAAAACCCTGAGACACCCCAGGGTGGCTCACGCCCACCCCGAGGCATTTCAGAGGCACCAGGCCGAGGTCTCTGCCTCTGGCTTGCTCCTCCCAGAGGTGCTGCTTATTTCTGATGCTTGATTTGAGTTGTTCTCTGTATGAATATTAGTAATCAGTGAACTAAAATGAACTGAAACGGGCAAATTTAATTCAGATGACCATTATATCTAGGGCTTCCTTGACAGCTCAGTTGGTAAAGAATCTGCCTGCAATGCAGGAGACCTGGGTTGGGAACATCCCCTGGAGTAGGGAAAGGCTACCCACTCCAGTAATCTAGCCTGGAGAATTCCATGGACTGTATAGTCCATAGGGTCACAAAGGGTTGGACACGACTGAGTGTGGGCAAGAACCCCTTAGAAGAAATGGAGTAGCCCTCATAGTCAACAAAAGAGTCTGAAATGCAGTACTTCGGTGCAAAGTCAAAAATGACAGAATGATCTCTGTTTGTTTCCAAGGCAAACAATTCAATATCACAGTAATCCAAGTATATGCCCCAACCAGTAATGCTGAAAAAACTGAAGTTGAACTGTTCTATGAAAACCCATAAGACCTTTTAGAACTAACACCAAAAAAGATGTCCTTTTCATCACAGGGGACTGGAATGCAAAAGTAGAAAGTCAAGAGATACCCGGAGTAACAGGCAAGCTTGGCTTGGAGCACAGAATGAAGCAGGGCAAAGGCTAACAGAGCTTTGCCAGGAGAACGCACTGGTCATAGCAAACACCCTCTCCAACAACACAGGAGATACCTCTACACATGGACATCACCAGATGGTCAACACCAAAAGTAGATTGATTTTATTTTTTGTAGCTGAAGATGGAGAAGCTCTACACAGTCAGTAAAAACAAGACTGGGAGCTGTCTGTGACTATGCGACCATCACCCTATATAATTCTAGACCATTTTCATCACCCCCCAAAGAGCTGACTGGGGCTCAGATCATGAACTCCTTATTGTATAATTCAGACTTAAATTGAAGAAAGTAGAGAAAACCACAAGACCATTCAGGTCATACCTAAATCAAATCCCTTACGATAATACAGTGGAAGTGACAAACAGATTCAAGAGATTAGATCTGATAGACAGAGGCCTGAAGAGCTATGGACAGAGGTTCATGACATTTTACAGGAGGTGGTGATCAAAACCATTCCCAAGAAAAAGAAACGCAAAAAGGCAAAATGGTTGTCTGAGGAGGCCTTACAAATAGCTGAGAAAAGAAGAGATGTGAAAAGCAAAGGAAAAAAGGAAAGATACATCCATCTGAACGCAGAATTCCAAAGAATAGCAAGGAGAGTTAAGAAAGCCTTCCTCAGTGATCAACGCAAAGAAAAAGAGGGAAACAGTAGAATGGACTAGCGATCTCTTCAAGAAAATTAGAGACACCAAGGGAACATTTCAAGCAAAAATGGGCACAATAAAGGACAGAAATGGTATGGACCTAACAGAAGCAGAAGCGATTAAGAAGAGGTGGCAAAAATACACAAAAGAACTATACAAAAAAGATCTTCACGACCCAGATAACCATGGTGTGATCCCTCACCTAAAACCAGACATCGTGGAATGTGAAGTCAAGTGGGCCTTAGGAAGCATCACTGTGAACAAAGCTAGTGGAGGGGATGGAATTCCAGCTGAGCTATTCCACGTCCGAAAAGATGATGCTGCACTCAATATGCCAGCATATTTGAAAAACTCAGCAGTGGCCACAGGACTGGAAAAGGTCAGCTTTCATTCCAATCCCTAAGAAAGGCAATGCCAAAGAATGTCCAAACTACTGCACAATTGTACTCATTTCGCATGCTAGCAAAGTGATGCTCAACATTCTCCAAGCTAGGCTTCAATGATATGTGATGTTCAAGCTGGATTTAGAAAAGGCAGAGGAACCAGAGATAAAACTGCCAACATCTGTTGGATCTTAGAAAAAGCAAGAGAGTTCCAGAAAAATATCTACTTCTGCTTTATTGACTATGCCAAAGCCTTTGACTGTGTGGATCACAGCAAACTATGGAAAATTCTTCAAGAGATGGGAATACCAGACAACCTGACCTGCCTCCTGAGAAATTGGTATGCAGGTCAAGAAGCAACAGTTAGAACTAGACATGGAACAACAGACTGTTTCCTAATTGGGAAAGGAGTATGTCAAGGCTGTACACTGTCACCCTGCTTGACTTCTATGCAGAGTATATCATGTGAAATGCCAGGCTGGATGAAGCACAAGCTGGGATCAAGATTGCTGGGAGAAATATCAATAACTTCATATACGCAGATGACACCACCCTTATGGCAGAAAGTGAAGAGGAACTGAAGAGCTTCTTGATGAAAATGAAAAAGGAGAGTTGAAAAGCTGGCTTAAAACTCAACATTCAAAAACAAAGATCATGACATCTGGTCCCATCACTTCATGGCAAATAAATGGGGAAACAATGGAAACAGTGAGAGACTTTATTTTCTTGGGTTTCAAAGTCACTGCAGGTGGTTACTACAGCCATGAAATTAAAAGATGCTTGCTCTTTGGAAGAAAAGCTATGACCAAGCTAGAAAGCATATTAAAAAGCAGAGACTTTACTTTGCCGACAAATGTTTGTCTAGTCAAAGCTGTGGTTTTTCCAGTGGTCATGTATGAATGTGAGAGTTGGACTATAAAGAAAGCTGAGTGCTGAAGAATTGATGTTTTTGAACTGTGTTGGAGAAGACTCTTGAGAGTCCCTTGAACTGCAAGGGGATATTCAGGAAGGAAATCAGTCCTGGGTGTTCATTGGAAGGATTGATGCTGAAGCTCCAATATTTTGGTCACCTGATGCAAAGAACTCACTCATTGGAAAAGATCCTGATGCTGGGAAAGATTGAAGGCAGGAGGAGAAGGGGGTGACAGAGGATGAGACGGTTGGATGGCATTGCTGATTCAATGGACATGAGTTTGAGCAAGCTCTGGGAAATAGCGAAGGACAGGGAAGCCTGGTGTGCTGCAATCCACGGGTCGCAAAGAGTTGGACACGACTGAGCGAATGAGCAACAACTGGGCACTTGATCTTTCAGTGGCAGCTGTTCTCGGCAGATGTTTGAAGGCAGCAGGTGACAGGTTCCGTTTTCTCTCCTCTGACCACCAGGGATGCTGCTCCTGGGGGCTCTCCCATGCGCCCTCCTCGGAGTTGCCTGTCACTGACCTTGGCCAGCTCTCTCCACCCTTTGAAGCAGCAACTTGGAATGCTGATCAGGAAGAGGGGTCTCCTGAGTCCTTATCAAGGCTGGGATCACCCACTCCCTCCTGTCCCCAAATTTTCGGGGGGCTCTGCCTCTTCTGGGAATGGGACGACTACCCGGGTGTGGACAGGGCAGAGCGCTTGTTCGCCTGAGCCGCCCGTGGCCCGGGCTCCAGGCCTGCGTGACTGTCGTTGGCTTCAGTGTGGAGTCTTGCCTCTTTGGTGCTGTTTCACCAAGTGGCCAACATCCTTCTGTCCCCATGCCAGCGTTTTACCACTGTTATCATAGATGCTGGTGTTCTGGTGGACACGTGCTGTTCCTTCCAGTCTCTGCCGGGACTTGAGGCCCAGGGCTGAAGCATCTCCGTGCATCTGATCTTCAAAGCTCACCCTGCCTCACTTTCCATTGAGTGCTGACTCGGACTGTCACACAGAAACACCCTGGGCCGTGTCCTGCTCGCAGTGCTGGGCTTGTGGCAATGGTGAGGAGGAGCGTCCTGGCCACTTGTAGATTAGGATCTACTGGCTGAGAGCGTGGGGAGGGCAGCCACTGCCACCCCACCATGCGCTCTCGATGGGATTCTGCAGGGGAGAGGGCCCGTCTGTCTGTCCATCCATCGCGTGCCCCCAGCTCTGGGTCCAGGCCTGAGCTCATCGGCCCCTGGAGCCGTGAGGCCAGACGCCAGCTAGGCTGCTGTGTTGCTCATGAGAACGTGTTGGCTGTGTGCACTGGAAGAGGAGAGGAGGGAATGGCCAGGAGCCCGGCCACTTCCCTCTCCTGCCGCAGGGCTCGAGGTCTGGGGCAGGCACAGGAGCAGCTGAGGGTCCTGCACCCGAGCGAGGCCCTTGAGCCCATCCACAGCCCCACCAGGACGGTACCACCGTGCCCATCTTACAGCTTGGCAAGGCGAGGCCTCGGGGAGCAGCATATCCGCGGGCAGCCGTAGCTGAGCCCCACACCGGGGCAGGGGGCCTCGGTGGCCGGGCCTCCCTCACCCTGCCCCCACAGGGGCTTCCCCACCGATGCACTTTCTTCGGCCTCTGTAAACACAGTTCCCCCACGTTGGTGACGACTGAAGCCCTGGATGCTTTAGCAAGGGTACATTCACCTTTCTCCCTGAGCAGAAACACCAGGAACGAAGGCTCGAGTCCAAGTCCCCAACCCTCGGTGTGGCCGAGGGGAACTGAGGCCCCTAGGCGGAGGGAGGCCCGCCCCTCCAACCAGCGGCCACGGACGTCGGCGTGTGATTGGCCCTGGGCCTCTCCAAGTGTTTTTTCTAAAATTGTTAAAAATAACAGTCTTGATTCAATTCACTACCAAGTATGCACAGGCTGGCACTGCGGGAGGAGTGTGCGTCATGGATTCCCGGCTGGTCAGGAGGCGCCTGGGCTCAGAATAGGCCTGAGGCTGCCGGCCTTGCGGACGGAAAGTAATAACCCCACGGCCCCAGGGCGCTGTGCCCATCACCCCACCACACACACGTGTTCACTCATGCAGGCATGCACGTGTACTCCATGACACACTCACGCTTGCACGCAAATACCCTCCCCTCTGCACACGGGCATGCTCAAGCTTGCATCCACACTCCTGGGGGCTCCGTCTCCCCTGGTTCTCACACCCCACCCCAGGATCTTTCTCTGCCTTAGCACACCCTCCAGCGTGCCCAACCCCACCCCAAGGTCAGGGGGTCTGCTGTCAGCTACACCAGCCGTGGGGTCTGCCCCTGGCCCAGCCTCCCTGTCCCAGCACACCCCCGTTCCTCTACCCTCCGTCCGTGGCCCCTGGAAGGGAGCCCCTGCAGTACCCACCTCTCCTCCAGCCCTCGGCCCCCTGCCTCTCAATCCTCTCCTTCCCTTCAGCGGCCACCCCCACCCCCAGCCTGGACCCCGAGCCTGGAGCCAGTCGAGCTTCCCTTCCTGTGTTTGTTAGGAAATCAGAATCAGGCTGGGTGGCCACCCTTGCTGCATATGAGCGTGTGTGTGTCAGGGTGTGCACATGTGTCTCTGTGTGCACGTGTCTGTGTGTGCATGTGTGTGTCCGTGTGTATATGTATGTGTCTGTGTGTGCATGTGTGTGTGCACATGTGTCTCTGTGTGCATGCGTGTCAGTGTGTGCACGTGCACACCTACCCATATGTAAATGCTGCATGCCTGTGCTGTGTGCACATGTACACACAGGACCATGCACGCATGTGCGCACATGTACAGTTCCATGCGTGCAGGGCATTTTCGTCTTGTTCTTTCTTACCCGCTGCTCAGCCTGGTAACCGGAGCCCGGCATCAGCTGGTAACTAAGACACATTCTTGTCACTGTGGGCATTTCGGGTTTTGGAAATTTCTCGATGGTTATGTAGCATTCTCCCCATATATGGTCTCCTTTTCCTGCATTTTTTCTTTCATCTTCTGCTGGCGTTCCAGCTCTGATTTCTTTCAGGCTCCAGTACCCAGGCACTGGGGTGTTTGCGCTCTTCTGGACTATAACTCATGTCGGTCCTGACGAGTCCTAGCCACGTCCCAGGCAGAGCGGCCAAGGGAGGAAAGCTGTGGAGTGGCCAGAACCCTCCTGTTGTTCCTCCCGAGGGCTGGGGGCCAGGGGGTGGTCCAGGGCCCCAGGCCAGCGCCAGGAGATGCTGAGGGTGGTCCAGCTCCGAGGTCAGGTGGGGTCTGAGCCCACAGCCCCGGGGCCTGCAGGCTGCGTTGCTCTCAGGACCTGGTGTCTGCCTTCTCATTCATTCTGATCCCCCTGGAGTCCTCCCAGGTCGTAAGGTCACGACTCCCTTTCAGAGAGGAGAAAAATGAGGTGCGAGTGGACCCTAGCCCACCATGTATTACAGACTCTGACCCTCAGCCTCCAGCACCCAGCAGGGCTGGTGGGCACAAGCCCCTGGGCCCACTGCCAGCAAACCCACCACTGACGCTCAACTGAGCAGAGAGGAGGTGCTGTCTCCAAGGGGCCCCACGAGACTCCAGGGCCCGAGGCCGGCACGGAGGCCGGGAAAGGGCTGGGCGGTCCCCTCCCACCGGAGCCGTCCTCCCCTTGGAACACTGAGGACCCGCCTCCTGCAGCCAGTCCACCGGGGAAGAAAGGGGCCATGCAGTAACTGGACAGGCTCCAAGGTGGAGGGCAGAGCCCCTGCCCCAGGCTTCCCTGAAACAGGACCAGAGAGGAGAAACTGAGGCCTAGAGGGACACAATGGGCCTGAGGCCACAGGCCGCGAAGGTGCTCCCACAGGACACAGCCCTGCGGAGAAGGGGCCACCGAGGTGGACGCTGGGGTGAGGCGGCCAAGAGCCAAGGCACTGGGAGAGGCAGGAGGCTTCCTCCCCGGGAGCCTCCCCTTGGCAGTGAGCCCTGCCTTGCCGCCACCCGGGATGGGAGTTCCGGCCCCAGGACCGTGAGAGAACCAATGTCTGCTGTTGTAAACTTCAGCTTGTGGTTATTTGCCCGGCGGCCCGCTGTCCTCTGAACTGTGCCCCTTCCCCGTTCCTGTGCTGAAAGCCTTACTGGCCAGTGTGACTGTATTTGGAGATGGGGTCTCTGGAGGTCATTAACATGAGGCAGGGTCATAAGTGTGGGGCCCTGAGCTCATGGGATGGTGGTCTTAAAAAAATGATTATGTATTTTTGGCTGCATTGGGTCTTCATTGCTGCACGCGGGCTTTTTCTAGTTGTGGAGGATGGGCTTCGTTGACCCAAGGCACGTGGAATCTTCCCCGACCAGGGATTGAAACTGTGTCCCCTGCATCGGCAGGCAGATTCTTAACTACTGAAGCACCAGGGAAGTCCAGGACTGTGGTCTTATGAGTAGAGAAAGAGGGAGAAATATTCGCCCACCTCACACCCCTCTCTGCCCTGCAGACACAGCCGGGACGGGAGCCACTACCCGAGAACCAGGCTGTGGCCGTGGGCGGAGCTGACACGTGGACCTGAGGCCCTGGCTGCACCAGCTCATTTGAGTTTCTTCCTAGGGTTCAGATGTCCGAAAGGAGGGGAACGGGTCAAAGGTCAAGGACTCTCCTCTGGGTTCTGGTGCGGAACATGGCACTGTTTCCTGGAGATCCGCCGCAGGGAGACCCCTCTGCACCCCGTCCTTGCCGCCTGAACCGCCCCTCTGGGAGGCGGAGATGAGGCTGGACAAGGCCTGTCTCCCTCCAGGGGGTCACAACACCTGTGCTCTGGTGACTTGAGTCTGAGCAGGACAGCAGGTGAGAGACGGAGGTTTCCCTGCATTGGGTACTTGGGCTCGCGGGCGAGTCTCTAGGTATGTCTCAGCCGCCTCCTGACGTTGGGTGCCAGGGGGCTGGCTGCCAGAGAGAGCTCCATCCCAGTGGGGGCTGTGGGTCCTCCGCCTGGGTAACTGCAGGTGTCATTCCATCCTCCCCCTCCCTCCCCCTGCCTCTCCCTTCCTCTGCCTCCCACCGCTTCCTTCCTCTCTTTTTCTCTCTGACTTTTAAATTCGGTTATTTTTTTGGCATACAAAAGGTTTAATTTTCTGTAGTCAAATCCATCAATCTTTTCATTTGTGCCTTGTTTCACTTCTTTAAGTGTGGAAAGGCCCCCCACCCCCAGGGATCTGTGAAAGCCGCCTACTCTAGCCTGGGGGCGCTTGGGGTCTGGTGCACATGCGTGGTTGCGCGGGGTAGGGGGCGCTCCGCTCTGAGCGCTCCGGGGTCCCAGGGGAGGCCCCTCAGTTCCCCTTGCTCTGGCAGGTGCAGGGGAGGGCGCTTCTCTCAGCCCTCCCACTCCAAGCTCTTGGCTCCCCGCTGGCTCCCACGGGACCTGCACCGAAGCCTGGCTGTCTGCTCCCCGTTTAAGACACGTCGTCCTCCGGGGCGACCGCGCCCCGCCACCCAGGCCAGCCTCTGCAGCTCCAGCCCCGAGTCCAGCACGGGCCTCGGGCAGCTAGGCCAGTGATGGACAGTGCTGTGGGCCAGGGGTCTCTGTGGGCTGGTGTGTGGAGTTAGTCTCGAGCTGAAGGTGTGCCGGGTGCCAACTCTGTCCCAGGCCCTGGGAACCCGGGGTGGGGGGTGGGGTGGGTGGAGGGCACACATGAACCCTCACCCCTGGGAGCCCCTTGGGTGCAGGCTGTCCTTGTGGCGGGAGGCCCGTGGGGGCTAGCTGGCCCCGCCCCTCCGGCCCCGCCCCTGCCCCCGCCCCTTCCCTCCCTCCCTTCCCTTTTGTGGACTCTGTTGGTTTCTCTTTTTTTCCTCCCAGAGGGCTGTTCATTTTTATTTTTACTCATTTTTACTTTTAAATTTAATTTAATTTTATTTTGACCACACCTTGAAGCATTCAGTTCTTCTCCGACCAGGGATCAAACCTGAGCCCCCTGCAGTGGAAGCGTGGAGTCCTAACCACTGGACGGCCAGGGAGGCCTGCTCTGTTCGTTTCTAATTGCTGCTGAAACCAGCTTCCACAAACTCAGTGGCTTAAAACGACTCAGATTTATTCCCTGGTAGTCTAGCAGATCCAACCAGGCCATTCTAAAGGAAATCAGTCCTGAATAGTCATTGGAAGGACTGATGCTGAAGCTGAAGCTCCAATACTTTGGCCACCTGATGCAAATAACTGACTCACTGGAAAAGACCCTGATGCTGGGAAAGATTGAAGGCAGGAGGAGAAAGGGACGACAGAGGATGAGATGGCTGGGTGGCATCACCAACTCCACCGACATGAATTTGAATAAACTCTGGGAGTTAGCGATGGACAGGGAGGCCTGGCATGCTTCAGTCCATGGGGTTGCAAAGAGTCGGACATGACTGAGCAACTGAACTGAACTGAATTTAAGTGACTTCGAAAAAAGAGAGATGTCTGTGGTAGCAGTGGGTTGCCAATCTGTTGGGCTGCCAGCCAGTGATGCTCAAGGGGCCTCTCAGGAGGGGTGGGTGCAGAGCAGATCCCCCAGGGAAATGCCCCAGCCTCCTGGAGCTGTGGGGACCCATGCTGGTGAGTTTCCCTGCTTCCTTCCCGTGATCCCGAGCGCATGGGGAGCTGTGGGGGGGCAGGGGTCACACCAGGCTCCCCCCACTGGGTTCAGGCTCATCCGCAGGACCCTTTGGCCCAAGGATGGTTCTCTGTGGGTGGGGGCAGCTGCTGGAGCGCCCAGAGGGGTCTCAGATTAGGAGTAGTGTGTATGAGTGTCCGTGTGCGTATGCGGCTGTGTGTGTACCTGTGTGTGGCAGGGTGTGTGTGTGTGTGTGTGTGTGGCGTGTCTGTCTTTGGGGTGTGGATCCTGGGTCTTGACTCCCAGTCTCTGCGCCGTGTCCCATGTACAGTGAATCCCCCACATACAAACCCGTGTATGTGCTGAGGGCGCATTCATAAGTCCGATTTGATCATTAAGTCCAACAAAGTGAGCCCAGGTACCCAGCTAACGCGGTCGACTATATAGTACTGTCCTGTAATAGGTCTGTAATACTTTTCACAAATAATACATGAAAGACAAACACCAAAAATAAACATTCTTGATCTTACAGCGCAGTACCCTGAAAAGTACCGTAAGTAGTCCAGGACAGCAGCGGGCACGCAGGGGCTGGCATCCGGTGAGCAGGCAAGAAGAGCCACTGACTGGAGGGGGAGGGGGGAAGGAGAGGGCAGAGATGGAGGGGCGTCGGCAACAGGAGACGGGGCGAGCTGCAGCGTCACTCACGCCTGACGTTGAGGGCGCAGGGTCTGGCTCCTTGCTGGATGCAATTCTATTGACTGTCTTGAAAAAATGATCCAGTGATGTCTGGGTGGTAGCTCTATTTTTCTCATCGTAGCTGACTCGGTAGCGCTGGATTGCGTTCTGAACAGCTGCTGCAACCTTCGTGCACCATCTGCGTTTGGGTCCTACGCTGCAAGCGCTAACGGTGCCTCCTTAAGTAAAGACAATCCCCTGGCCACTTCCTGCATCGCGAATCTCTTGGCTTCTTCACTTACTTCTTCCTCTCGTCCCTCCTCGTCCTTTCTCCGGGCCTCCAACTCCGTCGGGTCTTTATTATGAGCTCCTCGAGCCGCAGGGTAACAGCACCACACAGCGAAGTACACAGAAGCACAGCCACGCGGACAGGATGCACACACGTGACCACGTGCGCTGGACACGTGGACGGACATGCGTGAGTGAACATGTGGACATGTGTTCCCATCTTTGAAACTTCAGTTTGAAGGTTCGTATGCGGGGGACCTTCTGTATCACAGCCGTCGTCATCTCCCACGGGGGCTTCCCCGGTGGCTCAGCTGGTAAAGAATCTGCCTGCCATGCGCAAGACCAGGGTCCGATCCCTGTGTTGGGAAGATCCCCTGGAGGAGGACATGGCAACCCACTCCAGTATTCTTGCCTGGAGCATCGCCGTGGACAGAGGAGCCTGGCGGGCTGCAGCCCATGGGGTCCCAAAGAGTCGGACATGACTGAGCGACTGAGCATAGCACCCAGCCTCTCTCCCACGGAGCCCCCAGCTGCCCGTCTGCGTACAGGCTCCATGAGGTGCTGTCACCAAGCACGTCCCAGGGAAGAGCGGCCTGTGGGCTGTTCAAGGTCCCACGTGGGGGTGAGGGGTGAGCCGGGACCCTCCTGGCTCTGCTCGCCGCCTCTCCCAAGAGAGAGCCCGATCACGGATTGACAGGCTTTGGAGAGGGGACGTGAGACCCCTGCCCAGGGGGTGGGGCTGCCAGGTTGCTCCCCGAGGTGTGGCAGACCGTGTGCGGGCCCTGGCTGGCAGGTGGAGGCTGGTGGGCAAGGCCCTAGGATGGGCAGTGCTGGCTTAGGCAGGCGGCTCTTTATCCAGGCCCAGGCAGGTGATGGCCCCAGCCGTTTTGTGTGGTCACAGAGCCCCTGGACAAAGCGCGGAGGGTGAAACATCAGTGGGAGGAGTTCCTCCCATAGGCCATGTTACTTCCCCGGCGCCACCTCCTCCAGGAAGCCCACCCTGGTCTTCCTGGCGGGGTGGGGCACGTCCCCAGCTCCTGGCCCAGCCTTGCCGTGTCACCATCATCTGTCTCTGGGCAGCCTCTTTCCCTGGAGGCCAGGGGCTGTGTGCGGGCCCTGGCTCTGTGTCCGGTGGGGGGCTCTGCACAGGTCTGAGAGTTGGTCATCGATGGAGAAGAGGGTCACGGAGCCCAAGGAAGTGGGGTCAGCCAGGGGGAGAGGAGCCGGGGTCCTGCCGTGCCCTGGAGGACGTCCTCAGGGACCCACGGCCAGGGGCGTCCCGGGTCAGGGGCCACTCGCCCAAGTGGGGAGGAAGGGGACGAGCAGGAAGCCGCTTTCCCTCACTGAGGAGATGGCCCTGTTTCCTGGTGGAGAGAAGGGCCGGCCGCCTCTCCCTCCCTGTGATGGCTGCACTGGGGCCAGCGGGAGGCGGGCCCATCCTTGGCTCTGTCTCCGTGGAAACTGGTGGGGTCCGCCACTGCTCCAGCCAGGCTGGAGGGCTCCCCCAGGAGAAGACCACCCAGGATGACCTCAGCCTGAAGCCCCCAGGGTGCGGCTGGGGCCTCCACGTGTGCCTCAGCCTCTTCCCGTAAGGTTGGAGGCAGAGAGGTGGTCCTGGGACATCCTGGGGGGCCTGGGACCAGAGAACAGGACCCTAGAGTCAGGGAGTTTTGAAAGGATCTGGGGGGAAGGAATGGACGGGGAGAAAGAACTCCCTGGAGGTGTCAGAGCAGCCAGAGGAAACCCATGACACAGTGACCCCTCCACCCAGCTGCTCCCACAGTGTGGGGCTCCCCGGGGGTGGCGGCGTGGCCAGCAGGCTGGGGGCCAGTCGGGGCTCCGTCCCTGAGGACCAGGTGAAAGCAGGAAGGATTCACGCGCTGGTGGAGGGAAAAGCCGTGGGTGTCCAAGGCTAGAGAAAGCCCCAAGGACCCCGGGAACCCAGGCCAAGAGTCCCTCTGGGTAAACAGGATCTGTGAGGCTCGGGACAGGGTGGGGCTGTCCCAGGGTCAGGAGCAGAGGGAGGGTAACGCAGTGGCTCTGCTGCCCAGCCGGGGGCTTCTAAGAATTCACCTCCACGGGACCTGTGCGGAGGGCGGGAGGAGCAGGGCCCCGCCTCTGGGTGGTCATCAAAGCCGAGCAGATCATCCAATGGAAATACGGGGTTTCCCGGCCTCTCAGAGAACACCCCTCCCTGCCCACCTCCCGCCTCGTCCTCCAGCACCTGGATACTTGTGGGTCTGAGCATCCGGCTCTAAGGAAGGGTTAGTACAAGCCGAAACTCCAAGGGGGGGTTGCCGACATTGTGAAAACCCATCAGGGTTTCTCGGATGAGTGAGAGCGAAGTGGGAGACGGTCCCCACCCATGCCCAGGAGGGGCCTGTGAGGGTGTGTGTATCGGCCAGCTGCTGCTGGGTAAGGACCGTCACGCAGCCTCTGAGCCCTGCGGTGGGAGGAGGCCAAGGGGAGGCCTGGCGGATGAGGGAAGATCCCTGGGCCACGGACAAAGCCCTTCTGATGTTTGCAGATGGCGCCGCTGACGATCGTGCCTGGAAAGTCAAATCAGAGAACGATGAGAAATCTATCGCCCTTCCAGCCGCAGAGCTCCACCTGAACGATCGCAAATATCCCCAAACCAACCAGCGGCTCTTTTGTCCGTTTTAAGGAGTAGCACTTAATTGCCATGGTGACCGAGACCTTGCTAAGTAGAAAAGAAAATAAGCTTGTTTCTCTAGCTTTGGTTTCCTGCCGGAGGTATAGCATCCCCACCAAGCAGAGTGGCCATGACGATCCTCTGAGATGTGGCCTCTGGTTTCCAGGGCGCTCCCTGAAGACGGAGTCATCTCTCACCTGCTGACCCTGGGCTGATGACCTAGGGGGGTGGCCGTGGGCCAGGCTCTGGAACCTGTCCAAGAGGGGTGAAATATTCCAGCATCGTGTCCAGGTGCCAACAAGAGAGCGAATTTTATCCTCTCTGATCAGATTTGACAGGTGCTGTGGAGGCCGGGGGCGCGGTGCTTTGGCTCAGGTGTATGAACAGAGACAACTTGGGAGTGTTTCCTGCCTTCTCATTAGATGGAAACCGGGTCCAATTAAAGAACCCAAGAGGAGGATGGCTGAAAACGCAGCAGGAACTGGTTAAACCAGCGTGAGCCCATGACTGATGCTAAAGCGGGATTAAAATGTAAACGTGGTTATTGAAAGAAAGATGGCGGAGATCAGCACTGATGATGAAGTTTAACTGCTGGGAGAAGGGGGAGTCTAAAACCTGAGAGTAAGTCAGCCAAGGCAGGGACCTGGGCAATCGCAGCCACGTCCTCTGAGGGCGCAGCAGTGGGGGACCCTGGGGAAGCACCACCAGGAGCCCCCCGAGACCCAAACGCCACTTGCTCGCTGTCCGCAGAGTCAGCAGAAGACGGAGACAGTTTTGATAAAACCAAAGTAAACAGGTTCAGAAATGAAAGCTCCGCGGAGGTGATAATTAAACCCGAGCTGGCTCTTTGAAAACATTCTGTAAAATGAACAGGCGCTGGAAAATGTGATGGAGAAGAGTCAGTGCCCCCAGAACAAGCGGAGGCGGGCGGGGTCCAGGGTGAGCTGGGCTCAGGCGGTGGGGGGGGCGGGCCAGTGCCTGCACCAAGGTCCCCTCGGTCCGGGTCATCCTCACCTCTCTGGCTAGAGGGAGTGGCGGAGATGCAGTTGAGCTCGGAGGAGATGTGGGTCAGAGCAGAGACTAAAAGGGGAGGGTGAGCCAGAGGGGAGAGGATGGAGTCCCGGAACCGCGAGGGACGACTGTCCTGGCAAAGCCCCGCGTGTGCACAGCTCTCTGGGGACAAGATCACGAAAACCCCCACCACCACAAGCAGCAGGTGGCCTGGGTCAGACCCCCCACCCCAGGTCACGGGAGGGTGGGAACCTTTGCCAGCATGTCCCCAAAGCCGGCCCAGGAGAGGCTGGGGCAGGGGGGTGGGGCTGGTTCCTGCCACCGCACGGCACGGG
This sequence comes from Alces alces, assembly GCA_015832495.2. Classification (NCBI taxonomy): domain Eukaryota; kingdom Metazoa; phylum Chordata; class Mammalia; order Artiodactyla; family Cervidae; genus Alces; species Alces alces. Next base: position 45,308,668 of record JADEYB020000017.1, on the reverse strand, counting down.
CCACCCACAGTGGATGACTCCAAACTGGGAGCACCTAGAGGGTCCTGGGGTCAAGGACCTGAGAGCAGGTGGCGGGGTCCGACGAGTTTTGCGAGCTGTGGCCTGTGCAGTCTCTTTACCCTCTGAGCCATCGGGGAACCCTGGCCGTGCAGTCTCTAAGGCCCACCGTCGGGGGCGGGGGGCTCTGGCGGGGCTGGGGCTTCGGAGACCCTCGCTTGGGGTCCATGATCGGGGGTGTCTGTCCTCTGAGGGTCCACTCTTAGGAGAGCTCAGGATGGATCTGACGCTCTGCTGTCCCCGCCTCGATTGTCTGTGAGCTTCAGACAAGAGTCCTGCGTTTTCATGCATCGCCGGGCCTTGTGATGTGAGGGTTTCCGCCTCACTCACAGATGGGGATGGCGCAGGGCTTCTCTGACGTGGATGCAGAGTGGCTGGGGCATGACTCCCGGGAGGGCGGGGGGCCTGTGATTGTCGGGGGTGTCCCTGTGCTGGGCATCCTGGAGGGGGTGGCCATCATGGGGGTGCCCTCACCCCCAGCAGGTACCAACACTTTTCTCCCCGAGAGTCTGCTCAGTGGACAGCGGCTCCTGGGGCAGGGGCAGGCCCCTCTCCCTAGACCACCCCCCACCCCGAGACCACCCCCTGGTGGGCCGGGAGGGCGTGCTCAGAGACGCCCCATGGGGTGTGGGTGAGGGTGGGAGCCGGCGGTCCTGGAGGGGGAGACACGCCCTGAGGTGTCCCCCTGGTGGAGGCAGTTTGGGAGGGAGCAGAGGCCTGGTCCAGGCCCTGGGGACCCCGGGTCCTGCTCAGGGGGACCCTTTCCGGGAGCCAGTTCTTCTTCAGACAGCGAGCCCCTCCCAGCCGCGGGCAGCCGCGCCTCATTGGCATGCTGGGGCCCTCTCGGCTCAAGGCACAGCCAGCGCCCGGAGATCTGGTTTCAAGATCGTTACTGAGAAGCCCAGCTTTCCTGTAAGCATGAGTTATTACTCGGGAATCAAAGCCCAAGTGAAGGCAGATGACAAAAATCTGCTGTCTGCCAAACACGTCTGCTGGGGGATGGACGGTGATAAACACTGCCAAGCCTGTCTCCTGCTCAGTGGCGCTGCGAGCAGATGAAACCGGTTCAGCCGATCCCCGGTGGGCATGGGCTAGTCCTGAGCACTTGAAGGGGGAAAAACCCCCAAAATTCATGATTGGAGTCCATGGCGTTGTTTGCGGGGCAGACTGGGTCAATGGAGGAGGTTATGGGGACTCAGACCACCTTAGGTCTCAGGACAACCAGGCATCCAGGTGTGTGCTTGCCGCCCTCCCCCGACCTCATCCATCCATCATCCGCCCATCCGTGGACCACAGGAGCTGTCTGAGTGTGTAGCCTGTGCGGGTGATTGGTCCAGAAAGAGCCTCGTGGGAGAGACGGGCGGGGGAATTTCTGAGAGGACGGGGCAGCCTGGGAGCCACGGGAGGGCAGAGGAGGCTCCCAGCACAGTGGGCAGTGAGATGGGGAGAAGGCTTCTGTGGGAAGGGGTCCTATGCTGAGTCCCGCGGAATGGGGCAGGCGGGGGCCCAGGTGGGTGGGAACCACACAGAACCACCCGTGAGCAGGGTGTGGAGGCCAGACCCGGGTACCCGGAGCATCCTGCACTTCTAGGACAGGAGGAGACGGGACCCAGCTGGCAGAGGCCACAGTTCCCGAGACAGAGGGGTGCCGGGACGTCGTCCTGTGGCCTGGGAGCCTCTGCAGAGTTCAAACGTGGAGCAGGAGATAAAGATTTAGAAAGGCCCATGGGTGAAGTGCTAACACTGAACGGGGCTCCCCAAACCTTTCTGCATGGGCAGGACGTTGGGCCTTTTGGTTTTCTCATCTACGCCCCGCGGGAAGGATGACCCAGGTTGGACGGGCGCCCAGGGTGGTCAGGGGGGAAGGCTTTACTGAGAGACCCAGGCATTGACCAGGTTTGCCCTCCAGCCCTCTTTAGCCTGAGTCCGAGGGGCCCCTCTCCTTGGAGGCTGTCCCGTGGACTGACCCCCACTCAGTGCAGCCGGCCTTGCCCTCTCGAGGGCTCGTCTGGCCTTGCACTAGGCCTACCCTTGTCCCCACGGCACCTCCCCTTCCTCACCCCAGCCCGTTGCCCTGCCAGCCCTGGAGGCCGTGTGTGAGCAATGATGAGTCCTGCCCTGTCTGAGCTGTGGATTTATCACCTGCTAGCTCCTCAGTTCAGTTCAGTTCAGTTGCTCGGTCATGTCCGAATCCTTGCGACCCCATGGACTGCAGCACATCAGGCCTCCCTGTCCGTCGCCAACTCCAGGAGTTTACTCAAACTCATGTCCATGGAGTCATGTCCTCGGCGTTTAGTTGGATGTGATGCCATCCAAACATCTCATCCTCTGTCGTCCTCTTCTCCTACCCTCAATCTTTCCCCGCATCAGGGTCTTTTCCAATGAGTCAGCTCTTCACATTAGGTGGCCAAAGTATTGGAGCTTCAGCTTCAGCATCAGTCTTTCTAATGAATATTCAGGACTGATTTTCTCTAGTATTTATTTGGGGCTGAGGACTGACTCATTTGAAAAGACCCTAACGCTGGGAAAGATTGAAGGCGGGAGGAGAAGGGGACGACAGAGGATGAGATGGCTGGATGGCATCACCGACTCAATGGACATGAGTTTGAGTAAGCTCTGGGAGTGGGTGATGGACAGGGAGGCCTGGCGTGCTGCAGTCCATGGGGTTGCAAAGAGTCAGACACGACTGAGCGACTGAACTGAACTGAACTGAACCTCCTCAGTGTCCCCATAAGGAGGGCGTCTGAGGGATATCTGTGTGGCCCATGGAGGGGTCGGGAGGCAGGTAGAGAGAGGCCGCCTTCCCGGCTGGGACGCCCGGCGCTGAGGGAAGACTCACCAGATGTTGTTCAGTGTCTCCGGGAGGCACTGTCTGCGCTCCATCCACCTCGGGGGTGGGGGTGCGGGCACTTTACTGGCCAGCTTCCTGGCAGCCACTGCAGCTGCGGAGACCAAATTGGCTATTCATTTTGTGATTAAAATCCTGGTTAAGCCGCGGGCATCACACGCCGAGCACGCCTCATCTTTGCATACCCCTAAGTCCAGCTCTGTAGACTGAATTCAAAAGCAAAACGTGCAAAACCCAGCCCGTTGTGAAGTTTCTGTCTCTAAAGTGAAGCTGTCGGCCATGCACGAGAAGCCCGGGCCAGTGGGGGCTGGATCTAGAGGATCCTCTCGTCCGGTCTCGGAGCCACCGGGGTGGAGCCTGGTTAATCACGCCGAGGTGTTTCTGTCCCCGGTGAGACTCAGAGGGCCACCCCCTAGACTCCATCAGGCCGGTGGGGACAACATTTAACTGGGCCAGAGGCTCCTTGATTGATACCGTCCCTGCGATGATAAGGTTTTAGGGCTCCCAGCTGCTGGACCCTTACTGTTAATTTCCTTGGCATGAAAATGCATCCAAGCTCATTTCAGTCCTGTCCGTGAGCTAAAGAAATTCCCCCGTTTCAGACAAACAGTTTAAGCAAGAGAAAATGACTAAGTGAGCGCTTTATATAACAACCATTAAGATAATTTGACGCTGCGTTTTGATTCAGGGCACAATATTCTCTTGAAAAGAGACATTCTCTGCTTTCTTGAGCATTTCCAAAAGACTGAGAATTAAATCTCATCCCCAATAAAAATAAAAAGCCTGGTTTTCCATCTCAATATTAAAGTTTAGCTGAGGCAGGAAACAGTCTCAAATTATGCAGGAGTCTCATTAACACACAGATTTTATGTAATGAAAGCTGCTGACATTTATGGGGTGTTTAATATTTACCGAGCCCCAGCTTTAGAACAGAGGCTACTGTGACCCCACTTTATGGGGGAGGAAACTGAGGCAGAGATGGGGTAGGGGCTCGCCCCTCGGGCAGCCTCTGCGTTGGCCAGGCAGGGGACCCTCAGTGGAGCCGAGGCGGGGGGTGGTCAGGGCCCCCCAGGTGTGTTCTCTGCATGTGGGGGCAGCACAGGGAAGACTTGGGGTGAGCAGGGGTTGCCAGCTGGCGTGAGGCTCACTCTCCTGCATCCGCGTCCCAGGCCACCTTTGAAACACGCAAACCTGACCCCGTCCCCACCGCCAACGACCTCAGGACGCGGCAGAGGTCCACCTCCTTAGCAGACGTGCCGAGGGCCCGAGACAGCCCAGCTCACCTCTCCAACAACTTCCTGTCTGCTCTGGAAGCCCCGGTGACCCCAGATCCCTGCGGCCCCACCCCCAGACTTGCTGGCCCGGCTTCACCCTTGCGTGTGGCCTGAGAGCCCTCCCGGGGCCTGCCAGCCTGGAGGGCGCCCCCCGGTCCTTAGTCACCGTGCACCGGTGCCTGCCCGCTTCTCTTTCCTTGGGCGCGCTTGCACTCTCGCCAACTGCAGCTTGGGTGGCTGTTTCTGCCCCAGCTCTGCCTCCCGGGCGCAGGGCTCTTCCTGTTCCAGCCTGAAGCCCAGAGGCCCCGGGAGGGGGTGCAGGGAGGCTGCAGGCTCTCACCCACCCCTGGGCACCCATCCCGGCCGGGGCAACTCCCAGCGCAGGTGCTGCTTCCGCACTGGACAACCTCGCAGCTGCCCAGAGGCGCTGGGCTGTCCCGGCCTCCCTGCCCTGAAGTCCTGGGGGCCTCTGATCACCGTTGTTTGGAGTAAGTCTCCGCACTTTGCTCTTCTTTCTCAAGGCTGTCTTGGTTATTCTGGGCCCCTGGCACTTCTGTATGAATTTTGGAATTTCTAAAATTTATTAAAGCTTATCAGTTTCTTCAAAGAAGTCACTTGGGATCCCGGTCATGGATGCGGAGCCGTCCAGGATCACGGCTGCCTGGGAGAGAGGGGTCTGCCTGTGGGACGCGGGGAGCCTGCTCAGGTCTGTCCACAGTCCTCCGGGTTCAGACTAAGTAGGTTTCTGAGACAGCTCGCTGAGCCGTGTGTGGGTCTGTGTGTGCATGTGTGCATCTGCGTGTCTGTGTGCGTACATGTCTGTATGCATGTGTGAGCATGTGTGTGTGCATGTGTGTCTGTGTGTGAGCATGTGTGTGTGTATCTATGCATCTGTGTGTGTGACTATATGTGTGTCTGTGAGTGTGTCTGTGCGTGTGTCTCTGTGCTTGCCTGATTTTCTAAGCGGGGACACAGACGGCAGGAGCACGGTCCCGAGCTCTGGCCCAGCCGGCCAGGGCTGGAATCCAGCTGTGAGACCAAGCCCAGGTTAGGTAACCGCTCTGAGCCTCAGTGTTCCTAATCCATAAGATGGGAAGAATGAGGCTGTGTCAGGGATCAGATCCGACGCTCGGTCTCGTGTGCAGACACAGAGACGCTCTCGGGACCTGTAGCCGCGAGTACCGTGAGATGCTCTTTGTTTGCTGCTGTGGGCGTGCGGTCTTCAGAGAAGAGTGGAGGGACACCAGGGACCCCGCGTCCAGCGGCTGAGAGCTGATCTGGGCGGGGCGAGCCGCTGGCTTCGAGGCCGCCTCCCCGGGACAGTCCCAGCTCCCCTGGGGGGCGGGTGGAGAGATTGCTGCCGATGTCCTGAGCCCCCGGGGTGTGGGTGCCGGCAGAGGCAGCTGGCGCCCTGAGGAGGCACCCGCGGGGTGCAGGGTCAGATGGGGTGAGACTGGGGGCCTCCAGGTTCCCTCCAGACCCAGAGCTCCGGGGACTCCACGCTCTGGAGCATGACGACCGCTCGGTGGGTTTCGCTCCGGCAGCCTGATTAAATTCTCACGCTCTGGGTCGTTGGGGCATCTGCTCAGGGGCTCTTTGTATTCGGCCGGCTCCTCTCCCCTGCCAAGCGTGTAACCCTTCGCTGCTGGAGAGCGGGTCCAGACTTTCTGCTGGGGGCCCCCCTCCACCTCCTGCCCGGAGCTCCCCATGCAGCCGCCCGCCTGGGTCCCCTGCGCTGGGAAGGCTGCCTGGGGCCCTGTGCGGAGTCTGAGCTGTCGAGTCACAGGCCTGGGTGGGAATCGGGGCTCGGCATGGCCGGGGCTCTACTTGCCCACCTGTGAAATGGGCAGGGCACGGTGGGGGAGGAGGAGGAGCCCGAGGAGATGGGCAGCGAGCGCGGCGCCTGTGAGCAGCGCTGCTGCTACCTGGGGGCACGTGCGGTCACTCTGCGGCCCGGGGCCCCGAGACCCACCTGCACTCAGCATCTTGCCAGAGCCTGGCGGTGAGGAGGCCCGGTGGCTCCCTGCTCCTCCCCAGGGGCGCTGGCCTGCGACAGGAGCCCCGCGGCCTGAGGACACCCCAGCTGGCCTGCTTGACCAAGGAGGAGACAAGTCGTGTCCCACAAAGTGACGCCTGCTGGGCTCCCCTGGAAGAGATTCAGGGTGTGGACGAGGAGGTGAGGAGGTGAGGAGGCGTGCCTCCCTGACCCTCGTCCCACTAGACCCGGCCTCGGCATCTCAGGGCGGTTCTCCCGAGGTTCACCCCCGGGGCCCTGGGGACCATGCAGTGGTCCTGTGACTCAGCCCCGCTGGGCTTGGGGCTGCAACCCCTGCAGACTCGCTCTGAGATCCTCAGGCCCCAGCCTCTCCCCTGGGCTGAGTGAGGTCCAGTACCGGGACCTCGATGACCTTCAAGTCCTTGCCGGGAGGGGGCCACAGAGACACACCTCTCACGGGCACCTGGTCCTCTTTCGCCAGCCAGGCCTGAGGTCAGCTCTGGGAGTGAGGAGGCCCGGGGGGTCCCAGGAGGCGGTGGGGGACGAGTGGGACGGGGCCGGACACGTGGGCTCAGGGTTGATCTTCCGCCGGTCCCTCAGCCTGGAGGAGGACAGGGCTCCACTCAGCAGCTTCTGACTCTTGCCCTGTCCGTGAGGAAATGTGGGGAGCATCAGACCTGTGTTCTGAGATTTCTGTAGGATCTGGGGTGGATGAGGGTGGACAGAGGGGCCGCCTGAAGCCAGGGGCCTTGGGAACCTCCCCCCTCACCGTGTTTCTGGGTCATTGTGCCCCGTGTGAAAACTCCAGACAGAAAAACGCCAACAACCACATGATCCCGCTGCACGTTCCGAGCGCCTCCTCTGGGTTCACGGGACGGGTGAGTCCAGACTCAGCACCGGCCCCCAGCTCTGCCCCCTGCTCCTGCAGAGGGTGCAAGTTCCGCTCCCGGCCCAGCCCGCGGACCCCCGAGGGCCTTGCTGCCCCCCGCCCTGCCCCAGCGGGCTGGGAAAGGCTGGGGCATGGTGACCAAGGGCATCCACGTGGGTACTCTGCCCTCGGACCTGGGCAAGGCCACTCTTATCTGCAGCCACAGCCCCTGATGGAAATGAGAAGCCGCAGAAAGCGTCATTGGCTCCTGCCCCGAGCCCACATTCCTCCCCTTAAATAATTTAGACAAACACACATCCCTGTCACAATGGCTGTGCAGCGCCCTTTTATCAAAACCAGAGGAGGGGAGGTGGCCACGAGCCATCAGATTCGGTAAAGATGCATAATGTATGAGTGGAGACCGTTCCCCTCCAGCCACCGCGGAATCAGAGCAACTCAGCCTCGACCTGACAAAAATTAAAGTGATTCTTGGCCCTTTCCCTTATAAATAAGGATCTGACTGTGGTTCCGGCCGAGCTGTTTGCTCAGTAGATTTATATGTAATTGGCTCGGCTCAGGGACCGCGGTTCTGTCCGGCGGTAGGAGCACTGGTCTGGGGCTGGGAGAGCTGGCTGGGCCTCGGTGGTCATTCTCTGGACCCTCCTCTTGGAGACAGGGTGCAGTGATGTCCTGTGCTTTCCTGGAGGAGATCCCGGGAGACGCTGAGGTGCCCGGCGGATGGCGGCTTCTCCTCCCAATGGGGCCAGGGTCTCCACGCCCCAGGCTGGTGGCTTCTCAACAAGTGGGCATGGGGAGCGTGGTAAGGGGTGTGGCACGTAGCTCGGTCTGCACCTTTGTTGAGTTCTATGCACAGGATGCTGGGTTCACCTGTCCTCAACATGGGGACCGCGTTCTCTCTCGTTCTCTGGCCTCTGATTGTTACTGATGGAATGGTGGCTTTTGGTCTGACCTTCCCCAGCATCTCTGTTTGGGGGTTTCAAGATATTCTTTCTTGTCTTACCCACTCCACCTGCCGTACGCCTTCTATTTTCAGTCTGAGGACGCCTGTCTTTCACCCTTCTGGAAAACTCCATCATCCCCTGAGAACTGGCCCCTGGGTTATCTATCTTTTCTCACCAGAAGTACAGCTTCTGGTTCATACTGAGTTCCCCCAAACTAGCCCGCATGCCGCTTAGGGCCTCCCATCACCCCGTCTCTCTAACCTGCTCTCTGTGCTCCTGGGAAATCACCTCTGTTACGTTCTAATCATTGCCAATCCCATTTTCCAGCTGTGACAAACCCGTATTGCCCGTCTATGGAATTGTCTTCTTCAAAAGCTACATTTTTGAAATAAAACTAGAGTTGCCATATGATCCAGCAATTCCACTCCTGGGCATGTATCTGGAAAATATGATAGCTCTAATTAAAAAAGATAACATGCACCCCTATTTTCACAGCAGAATTATTTACAGTAGCCAAGTCATGGAAGCAACCTTAGTGTCCATCAGACAAAGAAGGTAAACAGACAAAGATGTGGTACATAAAGTACGCAGTGAAGTGTCACTCAGCCTAAAAAGAATAAAATGTTGCCATTTGCAGCAACATGGCCGGGCCTAGAGATGATCACACTGAGTGAGGTGAGTCAGACAGAGAAGGACAAGTATCACATGGTATCAGTTACATGTCGAATCTTACATATGGCATAAATGAGCCTATCTACACAACAGAACAGACTCTGGGGTGCCTCTAGTAAGGTTATACTCAAAATCCAAGCCAGGCTGCAACAGAAAGTGAGCCAAGAACTTCCAGATGTACAAGCTGGATTTAGAAAAGGCAGAGGAACCAGAGATCAAATTGCCAACATTCGTTGGGCTCATCGAGGGCTTCCTTGGTGGCTCAGATGATAAAGCGTCTGCCTGCAATGCGGGAGACCTGGGTTCGACCCCTGGGTCGGGAAGATCCCCTGGAGAAGGAAATGGCAACCCACTCCAGTACTCTTGTCCTGTAAAATCCCATGGACAGGGGAGCCTGGTAGGTTACAGCCCATAGGATCACAAAGAGTCAGACATGACTGAACAACTTCACATGGTCATGGTTGGATCATTGAAAAAGCAAGAGAATACCGGAAAAACATGTGCTTCTGCTTTATTGACTATGCTAAGCCTTCGACTATGTGGATCACAACAAACTGGAAAATTGCCAAGCGATGGAAGTATCATACCACTTTACCTGTCTCCTGAGAAACCTGTATGTAGGTCACGAAGCAACAGTTAGAATCAGACATGGGACAATGGACTGGTTCTAAATTGGGAAAGGAGTACGTCAAGGCTACATATTGTCATCCTGCTTATTTAACTTGTATGCAGAGTACATCATGTGAAATGCCAGGCTGGATGAATCACAAGCTGGAATCAAGATTGCTAGGAGAAATATCAACAACCTCAGATATGCAGATGGTACCACTCTAATGGCGGAAAGTGAAGAAGAACTAAAGAACATCTTGATGAGGGTGAAAGAGGAGAGTCAAAAAGCTGACTTAAACTCAACACTGAGAAAACTAAGATCATGGCATCTGGTCCCATCACTTCATGGCAAACAGATGGGGAAAAAAACAGAAATAGTGACAGATTTTATTTTCTTGGGTTCTAAAATCACTGAAGATGGTGATTGTAGGCATGAAATTAAATGATGCCTGATCCTTGGAAGGAAAGCTATGACAAACCTAGACAGTGTACACATCCCTTTGCTGACAAAGGTCCATATAGTCAAAGCTATGGTTTTTCCAGTAGTCATGTATGGATGTGAGAGTTGGACCATTAAGAAGGCTGAGCGCCAAAGAATTGACAGTTTCAAATTGTAGTGTTAGAGAAGACTCTTGAGAGTCCCTGGGATGGCAAGGAGATCAAACCAGTCAATCCTAAAGGAAATCAACCCTGAATATTCATTGGGAGGACTGTTGCTTGAAGTTGAAGCTCCAATACTCTGGCCACCTGATGTGAAGAGCCAACTCAGTGGAAAAGACTCCGATGCTGGGAAAGACTGAAGGCAGGAGGAGAAGGGGGTGACAGAGGATGAGACGGTTAGGTAGCATCACTGGTTCAATGGACATGAGTTTGAGCTGACTCTGGGAGATGCTGGAGGTCAGAGGAGCTTGTGTTGCCATCCGTGGGGGTTGCAAAGAGTCAGACATGACTTAGCTACTGAACAACAACAGCAGTTGCATTGGGTGCCGAGTTTTCTTTTATCCTTTATTGCTAAGCAGGGCTACACTCTGAGACCCCCCTCACTGAATCGCCTGGGTTCCAGCCAGAGTGCCCCCACTGCACTGGTCTCCCCTGAGCATCTCCTTGATGACCATGGTGGTAGAGGAATGACTTCTCTGTCCGCTGGCCTCATGTTACAGCAGAAGAGGCCAGAAGGAGACCCCAGCTTCCAGACTGAGGGAACATGCTGTGCTCCCTGCAAGAAGCATCCTTTCCTGGGAAATTGAAGCTCTCAGGTCTCTAGCAAGTCCAAAGCCCAGGGCTAGACAGCAGCACGCTTTAAGTGGATTACCTGGAGTAACAGCAAGAGGGCAGTTCTCCTCTCCAAACCTTGGCCTCCAATTGCGTATGAGGGATTGCAGGAAATAAGACCGGGTACTGGCCATTGGTTTAAAACACACGCTGCATCTTCAGGGCAGTACCCTCACAGCTCCGGGAGTGTGTCTGCTCTTCTGTCAGGCCAGCCACGTCCAGGTGATGTGGTGTGTGCTGGGCCAGTGAAATCCATGGGCATAAGTCCGTAGCTGCACCGCTTTCAGAGGAGATTGAGTTCCTGGGTGGAATGGGAGGCCGCGGCAGTGACGAGGGCTTTCTTCAGCACCTTGGAGAGCGGTGCTGGCCCTCCCTGCGTTTAGGAAGACCCTGGTAGACCTGCCTGTCCCCGGGAGGGTGTTCACAGCCGAGGACAGGACTGCAACTGCACCTGTGCAGGCTGCAGCGTTACAAGTGCAGCTTCATCACAATCTTTCCCCAACCCCTCATTTTGGAAGGATCTCAAGGAATCGTCCTTGTGGCTCAGCTGGTAAAGAACTCACCTGCAATGCAGGAGACTGGGTTCGATCCCTGGCTTGGGAAGATCCCCTGGAGAAGGGAAAGGCTACCCACTCCAGTATTCTGGCCTGGAGAATTCCATGGACTGTGTAGTCCATGGGGTCGCAAAGAGTTGGACACGATGGAGCAACTTTCATTTTCGTGGAATCATCCTACCAACCTGGGCCCCAGAGATGGTGCCTCATTCCAGGTCCGCATTGGCCCCTGGCAGGCCGTCGGCAGACAGAACCTGCAGCAGGGCTGTGGCCAGGCTGGGGCCCTGGGCCCTGGCACAGCCCGCAGGAGCACTGCCACCCCGCACCCCCCTCCCTTGGCCTCGTGCTGTTTCCCGATCAACCTGCTGGGTGGACCGCAGGCCCCGTACAGGCCAAGCTCCAGACCTTTCAAGAGAAGGCTGAAGTTTGGATAGTTGGGAAAATGTCCTGGTTTTAGAATACTTATTACAAAGTCAAATTTAGAACAAATAAACATACATGCCAATCCAAAAAACAAAAAGCAAAAACCACATGAGGGGCTTAGACTGACGGATGCTTGGGGCTCCAGCTGCTTGGTGATGGTTAGCTCAGCTCTCTCTGCTGGCTGATGGGGCTGACCGGCTGTGGCCATTGGGCTGAGTTTTCTGCTTGTGTCTTCAATTATGGAAACGGTCTGACATCCACACGGCGGGAGAGCAGCTGGGCTTGCATAGCTGACTTCCTATGTCACCGTGGTTCTCTCACACGTGCCCTGGGCCCCACACACCCCTGGAGACTGGAGGACCACCCCCACTGACCTCCGGAGCAGTCAGGGCAGCCCTGAGACAGGCTCAGAGGACACGGGGACCCTGGAGCTGGGGTCTCAGGGGTCAGTGGCTGTGGGGGGGTGGCGGGAGGAAGAGAGGCGGGGGTCACCACCTCTACCCCGGTGCCCAGGGCACAGGTGACTCGGGGGCACCTCTTGGGGGTGTGTCTGACTAGTCGTCTGCACCCAGGAAGGTCCCCAGAAGGAGCGGAAGCCAAGTTCAATGCTGTCCTGAGGGTGGGGTCAGGGAGTGGGCAGTGGTAGTGGATGCAGGCGGCGGGCTCTCAGGTGGAAGGGGTTGGTGTACAAGGTCCCCCTGGGCAGGTCCTGCCCCATGCTGCCTCCTTCTGCTGAGAACCAGGGACCCTTTACAGGGCATCAGCCACACACAAGTTCACCCACAGAATAAGAACGTATGCAACCATAGATTACAAGTGTCGTTTTAAGGATTATTGAATATGGTGAAAAAAAGGATGCTGATATCCTGTGGTCCTAGTTAGTAAAAATCATACAATAGATACAATCATCAGAGTTTTAATAAGAATCTACGTAACAGTAGATTACAAGTGTCATTTTAAGGAATACTGAATATGGAGAAAAATGGTGCTGACATCCTGAGGTCCTCATTATTAAAAATTATACAATAGATATGACCCTCGGAAGAAATGAGAAACCACTTGCACGTCTAACACTAAGGAATAATTCAGATAAATTCAGCACTATCCGTAGATCGGAATTCCATGGAGCAATTCAGAATGGGGCGTCTAAGGGTCTCGAGGCCTCGGGGAAGGTGCTCTCCGGTTCTATTTCATGTGACTGTCTATGTGACTGTGTTTCATACATTTCATGTATTAATCATGTGAAATAATTAATTCGAAGATGTTCTTTTAAACCCCAAAACTTGACAAACCTCCAAGATAAGGTATGAAAATCAGCTGTTATTTCTCTGATAGGAGAGACCACGGCAAATTCACCAGGGACTGGGCTGCTTTAATTCCCTGAAACCATCTGATCATCTGTCACGTGGGAAGAGGGGAGGGGAGAGCTGCTTCAGGGACGTGGACTCTGGCAGTTTGGAAGCTGGGAAGACGGCTCCGCCCGGCGAGGAGCTGGGGAATGTGGGGCAGGAGCTGCCCGGAGGCCTATTTTCCGGGCTCCCGGGAAAGGCCTAGAGCTTCAGATTTGGGTTCATGGCAGAGGTCATTCCCTGCCCACAGGTCCTGCTCAGCCCTGGAGTGCAGGGCAGCCGACACATGGAGAATGGGTGGGAATGCCAGCATCCCCGTCACCATCAAACACCCAGGAGGCACCACTCTGAACTGGCCCTGCCCGGGTCCCTGGATGGCAGCGCCCAGCTCTGAGCCCAGGGAGGGCGGAGGGTGCGTGGGGGAGGGTCCTGGGCCAATGGAATCACTGAGGATGCCGTTGTCTCTGGGAAGAAACACAGGGGGATCCTAGGGCCCTGAGACAACTGCCATCCTCTGCCTCGTGCCCCCCCCCCCCAGTGGGTGTGACTCAGCCTGGTCCTCATTGCCCTGAGGAGGAGGGAGGTGCAGATGGGTGCTGGTGGGAGGACTGCCCGGAGGAGAGGGCACAGGACAAGTGCCGGTGGGAAATTCTTCACCAAGGTGGGAAAATACTGGCTTGTGGATGAGCTTCCAGAAGATGCGGGCTGCCCGAGGTCGCCTGGTTGAGGCATGTCGCTGGTGAGCCTGGCACAGCCTTCAGGACACGCCCTTCTGGACGTTCCTTGTTTTCCCCTAGGGCTCACAGGGCCACCCAGAAGGGTGTGCACGTCCAAGCTACGGGGGAAACGCTGCTCTTCATCCGACTCCTGTGCCATGTGACTCAGTTACGTAGCACAGTTGTCAGGATCTGCCGCTGCAGAGGGTCCCCTGCGGGCTCTGGGGGCGCTAGTGGTAAAGATCCTGCCTGCCAATGCAGGAGACGTAAGAGACACAGGTTCGATCCTTGAGTGGGGAAGATCCCCTGGAGGAGGGCACGGCAACCCACTCCGGTGTTCTTGCCTGGAGAATCCCATGGACAGAGGAACCTGGTAGGTTACAGACCATAGGGTTGCAAAGAGTAGAACATGCCTGAAGCAACTTAGCATGCACGGTCATGAATCTTTCAAAGCTGCATCTCTTCCTGCATCCTTAACGACCTCTTTGGGGTCAGTTCCTAGCAGCGGGCCTCCTAGGGCGTCTTGCCATGTCTGAGGTGCACTTGGCCACAAGCTCTGCAGAAGGTGTCTGTGGGGACCACTCACTGGTTGAGGATGGGAATGTTGGGGGATTTTTAAGCAAGGCATGATCTGATCTGCACTTAAACGGTCTCCATGGCTGCTGAGTTAGGGGCTTCCCTGGCGGCTCAGATAGTTAAGAACCCACTTTCAGTGTAGGAGACCCAGATTTGATCCTTGGATCAGGAAGATCCCCAGAGAAGGGAATGGTAACCCACTCCAGTATTCTTTCCTAGAGAATCTCACGGACAGAGGAGCCTGGCGCGCTATAGTCCATGGGGTTGCAAAGAGTTAAACTGAGTGACTAACACTTTCACTCTCACAGGCTGCTGAGTTGGAGCGGTCTTTGGGGGCAGAATGGAGGCGGCAGGACCAGCTTGGAGGAGGCGGCGGCGCTCTGGCCAGAGAGGCTGTGCCTGAGGAGGGGGGCTGGGGGGAGGGCAGTGGGTGGTGGGGAGGGATGGGTTCCTCTGTGCTGGGGGGGCAGAGCCAACGGGACTGGCTGACGACGTGGTGGAGGCGGGAGTGAGAAAGGGGGTCACAGGTGACTCCGGCCACAGTACTGATGCCACAGACATGCATGGCATCTCCCCAAGGAGGGTCACGCTTCCCGCTGTGGAAGTCGGACGAGGCCACGGGACCCGCGGCCAGACGTGGAGCGGGCACCCCCATGTCCCTCTGGGCAGCAGCCCAAGAGCCAGTGTACGGTGAAGCCTGTCGTCCTGGGTCCTCTCGCGATGCAACGAACAGGCAGGAACACAAGCCGAACTCGCTCATCTGAAGCCCTTGGGACGTGTGTGGTTTGTTAGCATCATCTGGGCTGGCCTGGCTGTTGCAGGCTCCACGGTTTCTGGTCTGAGCCAGGGCAGGGCGAGGTCATCAGTGGACTGAGGAAGGCAAGATGGGTGCCGGAGTGGGGAGCAGTTTGGGGCCTGCATGAAATCTGGAGCCCTGTTGATGTTGGGGGACGGCTGGGGTTCCCCGAATATTGATCCCGTTTCAAGCCATAGCAGTCACACTGGCTGACACAAGCTCGGGCTTGCGTGTCCGGCTCTTTTCCAGGGGTTTTACATGGATTAACTCTGGGTCTTCGGGGGACGAAGCTGAGACACAGCAAGGGTAAGTGAGAGGCCAAAGTCCCCCGCTCCTCAGTCGTGGTGTAGAATTTACCTCGGGGGCCCTTGCACGCAACTGCTCCGCGTTCCCCACCAGGCCAGGGCAGAGGGCTGGTCCCCCGCCCCTTGCCGGTGTTGTCCAAGTGGGCGGCTGGGCTGGGCATGGACCCTCATTGCTCAGTGGCCATGTGGCCAGGCTCCCAGGGCCTTGGCTGTGTCTCTTTCTCCTCTGGACCTCCAGCTTCGCAAGGACCTCACCTTCCAGGACGGTGGGGGTCCTGGCTTCTACATCGACTGCTCAGTAATTATAAGGGCTTTTCCGACTTCATTGTGGGGGAGAGACAGCTCCCACCAGCAAGGTGGTTAAGCAAGAGTCGATCATTCACACGACAGCTTCAAGGCTTGCACTTAAGCCGATTACTCCTGTTGGTAACAAAGGAACAGATGTTTCCAACCATCTCAAAAAAAAAAAAATGTGAGCATTTGTGAAAGTGAAAGTCGCTCAGCCCTCTCCAGCTCTTTGCAACCTCATGGCTCATACAGTCCAGGGAATTCTCCAGGCCAGAACACTGGAGTGGGTAGCCTTTCCCTTCTCCAGGGGATCTTCCCAACCCAGGAATCAAACCAGGGTCTCCTGCATTGCAGGTGGATTCTTTACTAACTGAGCGATGTGAATGTTTGCACGCTGCCTCCGGTACAAGTAACATGCTCGCCTTTATCTCCGGGACCCGGCACCCAGGGCATGTCGGCGTCAACGCCGCTGACGGGCAGGGTGGTTCCCGAGCCCCTGCCTCCTGGGTTTGTTCATCTGCAAGCTTCCATCCCTCCTGGGTGAGCTGGGGCGGACCACGTTGTGTCTCTATGGCCTCGCCTCCACAATGACGATCCCCTTATAATTTCCGGGATGTTTAAGTGGGACAAACGTGGTCCACTGGAGAAGGGAATGGCTGACCAGCGCTCTTGCCTTGAGAACCCCATGAACAGCATGAAAAGGTTAATGAGACGCTGTGTTGAAAGCATCAGTACAAAGTAGCTGCTAAGCAAAGGCTTTTGGGGACGATTAGACACCTGCGTGGGGTATGCCGGGTGCTGGGGTGCGTGGCCACCCCCAGGAGCTGCGTGCATTTCTCACACACCCTCCAGCTGAGTCTGCAGCCTCAGCCCTCCTGTTGTCCACGTCTTGCTTCGTGCTACCCGGCAGTTCTCAGGTGGAGACAGTACCTCCCCGTGCCCTTTTGCGTTTCCGAGTTTGCATAGGGGATGAGCTCACAATAGGCAAATATTTATTTGTCATTTGTGTTTCCTCTTGTGTAATCCCTCTCCCTGCCTTCATCCACGTTTCCATCGCGTCACTGTCATTTCCTTGTTGGTTTCTGAGAGCTCTTTGCCTGTTCTGGCTCTGAATCCCGTCCTGAGCGCTGTGGCTGCAGTGAGGGGCTTACCTCGCCACTTTCCTTTTTGGTGTCTTGTTTTGTCTTCACCACAGTTGCTTGAATCCATTTTGCATCAAAACATCAATTCCTCTTCATTTGCTTGCAAATATTTCAGTATGTGTTTTTTAAATACGGAGAGTATATGCAGGATTTTAAGAAACAGAATTTATTCCCTTAATGGAGCTAAATCAATGGAGCTTTTTGCTGTGTCTAGTGGTCTTTGGACTTATTATGAAATCTCTGCCCACTCTGAGGTTACAAAAGCAGTTCTCCTTTATTCTTGTTAAGTTTTAGAGTTTTGCCTTTCATGCTGAAATCTCTAAACTGCCTAAGTTTGAGTTTTTTTGGCCTCTGTTGTGGAGAATGAAACCAGTTCACTCTTATCCACACAGATTGCCATTTTCCCATCGTCGTGTATGAAGGGGGTCCACCCTCCTCTCACAGATGGGCAACCCACTGCTGCCACAAACATCTCTCTTTGTTCAAAGTCACTTAAATTCAGTTCAGTTCAGTTGCTCAGTCATATCTGACTCTTTGCAACCCCATGGACTGCAGCATGCCAGGCCTCCCTGTCCATCGCCAGCTCCTGGAGTTTACTCAGACTCAGTTACATTGAGTTAGTGATGCCATCCAACCACCTCATCCTCTGTCTTCCCCTTCTTCACCTGCCTTCAGTCTTTCCCAGCATCAGGGTCTTTTCCAATGAGTCAGCTCTTCCCATCAGGTGGCCAAAGTATTGGAGTTTCAGCTTCAGCATCAGTCTTTCCAAT
>JADEYB020000017.1:45276673-45289431 GCA_015832495.2 Alces alces | reverse complement strand
GGATTTGATTTAGGTCATACCTGAATGATCTACTGGTTTTCCCTACTTTCTTCAATTTAAGCCTGAATTTGGCAAAAAGGAGTTCATGATCTGAGCCACAGTCAGCTCCCAGTCTTGTTTTTGCTGACTGTATAGAGCTTTTCCATCTTTGGCTGCAAAGAATATAATCAATCTGATTTCGGTGTCGACCATCTGGTGGTGTCCATGTGTGGAGTCTTCTCTTGTATTGTTGAAAGAGGGTGTTTGCTATGACCAGTGCGTTCTCTTAGCAAAGCTCTGTTAGCCTTTGCCCTGCTTCATTCCATACTCCAAGGCCACCGCTCCCACTCATTTAAATTAGTTAGTTAATTTTTATCCAACTTCCCTGATGGCTCAGATGGTAAAGCATCTGCCTATAATGCGGGAGACCCGGTTTCAATCACTGGGTTGGGAAGATCTCCTGGTGAAGGAAATGGCAACCCACTCCAGTACTCTTGCCTGGAAAATCCCACGAATGGAGGAGCCTGTTAGGCTATAGTCCATGGGGCTGCAAAGAGTTGGAAACAACTGAGTGACTTCACTTTCACTTTCAATTAATTTTTGGCCTCACCACACGGTTTGCGGGATCTTAGCTTCCTGACCAGAGACTGAACCTGTGTCCTCTGCAGTGGGAGCTCAGGGTCTTAGCTATTGGACTGCCAGGGAAGTCCTCGGCCACAGACCCTTCTACGGTGTAACTGGATTCCTTTGGAGGCACCATCCACTTACACTGGCTGTTTTGCCCATCTTTGCTCAAAACCACCTTCCTTTAAGATGTGATAACATTCCTTCACCATGAAGTGTGATATGATCTATATATTTTTCATTGCTCCTCTTGTCAGGTTGAGGAAATTTCCCTTCGTTTGATAAGAGTGTTTATGATGAGTAGGTGTTGAACTTCGTGACATTCTCTCCCTATTCTGGATCTATTGAGGTGATCTGATCAATTTTCTCTTTCAGTCTGTTGAAGGGGTGAATTACATGGGATGGTTTTCAAATGTTGGACTCACTTAACATTCTTGGAATAAATCCACTTAGTCGTGAAGTTTTACCACGTATGTTTCACCATGTATCTTGGGTTCCATCTGCTAATACTCTGTTATGAATTTTTGTTATCTATATTCATGAGAGATTCCAGCCTGTAGTTTTCTTTTCTCATAATATCTTTGCCTGGTTTTGATATGTAGTATCACAAAACAAGGAGGGAAGTGTCATTCATATCAGTATGGATTCATGGATATGGGGTTTTAACCCAGGACTACTTTGCTTTTGCTCGGAGTTTTTCAGGTTTGGCTGCTGGGGACCCCCGACTCAACGCCTTCACTGTCTGCTCGTGTGTACTCTTTTCTGAGCACGTTCTTACTTTCTGGCACCGCAAGACCCTGGAGCAGCGCTGGAACCAGCCATTTCTCTGAGGAGCCCTGTTTCCTTTTGTTGGGAGAAGGCATTAGAAACCAAGCATTGGGCCCTAGGTGCTTATTGCTGCTGGGGAATCATTCCTCTTAGGGCCCTTCAGATCCCAGAGCAAGGAGGCACATGTGTTCATCGTTACCCATGTATATATACACACATGTCTATAAAGGTGTCTACATGTAACCATGTGTACCTATATTAAATGGAATGTGAGTTTACACTCTCTAATCCCTCGTCACAGGGATCGTTCTAGTCTCCCCCTCTTGCTTATCCGTAACTTCCCACACACAGAGAAACCTGATTTGCACTGTCCGTCATCCATTTATTAAATCGTCCAATTCCAGTCAACACGCTTGGGTTGGTTTTGGTTGATTTGCGTCTTTCACTTTTCATCCATTCCATCGATGCCGCTGAGCGCACTGGTCTAAGGGCTTGCCAGGGCTGCAGTAAGCCTCCTCTTTGATTCATAATGTTCGCAATTTGTGTCTTTTCTTCTTCCTTGATCAGGATGAGAGCTGTATTTCGCCAGGGCTGGGGTTTTGCTGGTTGAGTGTCACAAACGCGGCGAGGGGTAAGAGAGGGGGAAGGTGTGCGCGCGCTTGTGTCCACTCTGGTAGAGGAGAGATTCTATGCAGCATGGAGACTAGCTGAGCGATGAGGGAGTTGAGGGCGTGAAGCGGGTGAGAGCCCTAAGGGGTGCAGGGGACGATGGACCGTGAGTCCCGGGTGCTCAGGGGCCGCTGGCCCGCGAGACATGGAAAGACAGGACCCTGCGGGCCATGATGAGGGAGATGCTTGGTTGGGAGGAGGCGGTGAATTTAAAGGTCATGCCGAGTCCAGGGGACATCCATGGAGGAGAGGCTGGAGGAGTGGACGGCACGTTGGGAGAGGAGGTCAAGGAACCGGGAGTCCGGCCGGCCTGAGCTGCTATCCTGCTCTGGGCTCCATCCACAGAGACACAGCGGCCAGCTCTGTTACCCACGGGGACGAGGAATTGCCAGGGTCTGGCACGGTTTGGATCTTCGCTGGGCCACCTGCCGGCAGGGTGATCTTGTACTAGTCTTTAACTTTTCTGAGCCTCAGAGTCTCCATTTTTAAATTGGGATAATGGGCACTTGCCCAGCGGTCCCGTGGTTGGGACTCTGAGCTTCCACTGCACAGGGCACAGGTTCAGTCCCTGGTCAGGGAAATAAGATCCCCTGTGCCATGTGGTGGGGCCAGATTTTAAAAAAGTAGGATGATAATATCCACCTCATAGGGTTGTTGGTTACATTGAATGAGGTAAAACGCCTATGTGTTGCTTGGCACAGAGTAAGAACGCAGGAAAGCCGAGTTCCCCGTTAACTATGTTTAAAGATTGTTCTGGTGTACTTCCTCTCTTCTTGGTACATCTACCAGGAAAATGATCCTAACAGAAGTGCTTAAACCAGGGTGCGGGTCTGCTCTATACCCATCTGACCTCCTCTGAACTGAACTCATTACATCATGACTATTTCCAAATAAGGTCACATCCACAGGGACCAGGGATAAGGACTTGGGTATAGTTTGGTGGGGAGGGGGACTATACAACCCATAACAGCATTCCCCCCAAAATAACAATAAAATACAAGAAAGGTGGACATAGATGATAAAATATTGGCAAAAATTGACCGTGGTCGAAGCTGAGGGTGGTTAACTGGGGGCTTGTTACACAAGTCTCTTCATTTTTGTGTATGTTTGGAAAATTCCATAATAAGATTTTTGTAAAAAAAAAAAATCATGCTTTCAATGAATATTTAATAAACTAGAAAATGTTGAGTGCAGAAGATAATATACAAAGCTAGACATATAATAGAAGCCTGTACAGAAGAAATGACTCTAAAATGCTCAAGGCTGTTTTCTCTGGGGAACATGAGGCTTGCTGTTTTCTTTCTTCTCTCTCTTTTGGGGCATTTAATTTTTTTGTATTTTCCAAAATTCCCACCCTGGGTGTGGATTATTTGTATAACCACAAAATAATTTTATTTGAGCAAATCAAGCCATCCCTCTATGCATCTATTCACGTGTCCATTCAACACACAGGCCTTTCTGGAGCCCCTAGCGCTGCCAGTGGAAAGGTCCCTGCCTCTCGGGGTGGTGACCCCGAGCCCTGGGGCAAATCTCTGGCATCACAGTGGATTCAAACCATTGCCATGGAGGCTGGAGAAGCAGATCCCTCTGTAGAATGTTTGAAGTTATTAACGATTTGGGTAAAAACCAATCCGGAGGCTGTCAGTGTTCCAGGAGGACGATGAGTAAGCCAGGGGACCAGCCTCCTTAATCAAGGCGGGAGATTCAGGCCGAACAAGGAGCTGGGAGCCCAGCAGGCACAATCGGGAAGCTGTCCCCCGGCAGGGAGGCAGGGAGGGGCTGCTCGGCAAGGAGGGAGAGAGGGAGAGAGGGAGAGGCCTGTGAGCAGCACCAGAAGAAACTGCTGCCCAGCAGGAGGCTTCAGAGAGCAGCCTCCTTGTGAGCAGCAGACACCCCCTCCCAGGGCCTGGTGGGGGTGCTCGGGGGTTAGGGACAGGGCTGAAGTCGGGCAGCCTGGGCCTCACTCCTGGATGCGACGAAAGCCACCAGCTCGTGCATCACCGGGGGCGACCGTCCTCTCCCCCCAGCATCTCAGCTTTCCCTTCTGGGAAGCGGAGCTGGCGGTGCCCACCTGTGTTGTGAGATGAAAGAGCCATGTTTGGGTATTGCTCAAAACTCTGCTGCAGACACGCTGTCCTTCGGGTGTCCACGGGGATGGGGTCCAGGACCGCCCCTCTCCCCAGGAGCAAAATCCCTGGATGCTTGTGTCCCTTCTCGAAAAGGCCTGTATTTGCATGCGTGCTAAGTCATTTCAGTCGTGTCCAGCACTCTGCGATGCGATGGACTATAACCCTCCAGGCTCCTCTGTCTGTGGGATCCTCTAGGCAAGAATGCTGGAACGGGTTGCCATTTCCTTCTCCAGGGGATCTTCCAGACCCAAGGATTGAACCCGCATCTCTTATGTCTTCTGCACTGGCAGGTGGGTTCTTTAGCCCTAGCACCACCTGGGAACCTAGCAAATCCTCCCACACTTTAAATCGTCTCTGGACTCTTTGTGTACCTAATACAATGTAAGTGCTGTGTGCATAGCTGCCATTGTGCAGGCCAAATTCAAGTTTTGCTCTTTGAGAACTTTCAAGAGTTTTTTTTTTTTTTTCTTTTTTAATATTTTTGATCTATGGTTGGTTGAATCCATGGATGTGGAAACTGTGGATATGGAGGGCCAACCACAAAGGCTCAGCAAAGACGAAGATGGTGGTGATAAGGACCATGGCAAAGAGACGATGATGGGGAAGATGAAGCCATGATGAAGGAGGACAGGGGAGGAAGTAATGAAGAATTAAAGGAGGATGAAGATGACGATGATGATAGAGCATGATAAAGATGGTGGTGCAGATGGCGATGATGGTGATGAGAAGGAGAACTAGAAGGAGGGGGAGGGGGAGGAGTTCATGCCGGGGGCAGTAATGAGCAAGACCCCAGCCTTAGCCTTGCCTTCTCCGTTTGCATTCTGCCAGGGCAGACAGCTGGGCTGACCACCCAGGTGGGTAGACAGGTGGGTGATCTGCACTAGGTTTGGGGGGGCAAGTATCTGAAGGCCCCTCATAGGAGATGCCACTCCTTCAATCCTGGGCGGATTGATTAGGGGTGAGCTGAACTCTGACCGGGTTGAGTTAAAATGAAATACATTTGGATTTCCATTGAGTTGGAGTTGGACTGAATTGAACTGAAATGAACTGCACTAAATTAAATGTGGGTTGAGTTGGCTGAAGTTGGGTTGGTGGAATTTGCCGAGATTTGAGCTTGGAATCTGAGCGCCTTCCAGTCTCAAGGTGGCCCTGAGAATGTTTGCAGCGCTGGGGACGTCTGTTCACAGCGTCACCGCCCCCCCAGTGTTCTCTGCCTCCCATCTTCCGGGTGCCCTGGTGGTCAGGGATCCCCCACTTTCGACTGCCTGGAAGTGTATATGGGGATGTGTGTTTGTGTGGGTTTCTGTGGGTGTATGTCGTGGGGGGAGGGGGCATATAAGCACCCATCCCAAAGAGGGGCTGGGACCCCCTTTTCTGCAGGAGGGGCTGCAGGCGTCAGGGACTCCAGAGTAGCCTGTCGGTGGTCCCCTGTTCACTCAAGGCTGGGGCTCCTTCAGCAAACCCTTTCAAAGGGTTGGTCCCTAGGAGTATGGTCAGGGCTCCTGATCCTCCCTCGAGGAACCGTAGAAGGGGCCCAGCTTCGTCCACCACTGGGGGCCGTGGACACCTTCCCACCTGGATGCCCCATGGATGGGGGATCGCTGCTTCTCGGAGCGAAAGCTGATTCTGTCACTCCCCTGCACCACTGCGAGTTCAGCTGTTAGGTGCCCGCAGAAGCCTCTGGCACTTTGCCAGCCCCACGTGCGTGGGGCTCTGACCCCGGCATCGGGAGGTGGGGGCTCGGGAGCCCCCAGCCCTGCCAGCTCTCTCCAGGGCAGCGTCTCGGGCCTGGCAGCTGCCCGGGGCCGAACAGGAGCTGGGTCTCACCTGCCTGCTCATCCAGCCCAGGGTGGGGGTGATAACGCCCTCCTCCCGGGAGGCTGGGGGAAGACGCTGGGAAAGTGGGGAAGGCAGGGAAGCAGGCCAGGCAGGCAGGTCAGCCCAGGTAGGTTGAGATTCCTTGATGTTGGGGAGGGGGTACCCGCTTCCTGGCTTAGACTCCAACCCTGGCCCCTCCCAGAGATGGTGAGAGACCCAGCCTGCAGACAGAGCCAGCTTCTCTGCACCCAGGGCCTGTCCTTCAGTGCCCCGAGGCCCGGGGGGACCAGGGCTCAGCCAGCCCCGGGTCCTGGCTCTCTCCCCTCCTGCAGCCCGGCCCCCCAACCCCAGGACTGCCCGGAGCCGCACAGTCCTCTACAGAACCGCTCCCGGTTGCCATAGAAACAGAAAGCCTCTGCGGTTTGCAGCCTAGTTGATGCATGCTCCTCCCCTCTCTGCCAGCTCCCAGGTCCCCACCCCCACCCTCGGGGGCGGGAGCAACACGGCTCTGGGAGACTCTATCTCCTTTCAGGTCACATCACTAATAAGACCCTGGCACTGCCAGGAAGCCCACCAACAGATGAAGAAGCAGGCCCAGAGAGGGAGAGCAGCCGGCCCGAGGCCACACAGCTCCCACGGGCAGGGCGGGGTCTGGCTCCAGGGCTGCCCTCCGGGCTGGCCTGGGTTCCCCCAAGGTCACGAATCAGGGGCCTCCAGGGGGTTGGGAGGCTCGCTCCCGCACAAAGCCCCCGCACAAAGCCCCAGGCTGCGTGGTGTCTGGGGTGGAGATGTCTGCACGGGCGAGAGTCCCACCCCAGGCCTGAGTCCTGGGCAAGCTCCCCTCGGCCTGTGCCGGGCGGCGAGGGCCCCCAGAGACGGAGGAAGCGCTTCTTCAGTGGACACGGCATGCGGAGGGTGGCGGAGCCGTCCTTGGGAAGCTGCACTGGTGAATACAGGACGTTTGTCAAAACCCCAGGGTTCAGACCACGGGACGGGTGCCTGCCGTAAACCCTGTAAAAAAACAACAAGGTAGCCGGGCAGCTTGTCCAGGGTCCCGGCCACACCGCACCCCTGCCAGATGGGGCCTGTCAGGGGAGTTGGGGGCGGGTATGGAGGCTCCGGGCCTTCCACCCATTGCTTCTGTCAACCTGAAATCCCTTGAAACTGTCAAGTCCGTTGGTTAAAAAGATTTAAAAAAAAGGAAGCAGAGAGTGGTGGACCAGCACGGGGTGAGGCAGCACATCAGCTGGGAGGGGGTGGTCCTGGGATCCCTCCCTTGGGGGCAGCACGAGGTTGCCCCCTGCGCTGTGACAGGAGGCCAGGTGGCCGCAGCCACCTTCCAGAACATTCTGGGTGGAGATGTGACCCCCAGGCCTCCAGAGGCCCCGTCTGGCTCCACCGGCCAGGAGAGGGGAAGGGTGGGGAGCGATCAGACCCAGGGTGGGGGCTTGTGCGTGGGGGGGCCGCTCAGTGGACATCAAAGACCCGGCCCAGTTCCTCGGGCACCAATCATTTTGTTGT
The DNA here is from genome assembly GCA_015832495.2 of Alces alces. NCBI lineage: Eukaryota > Metazoa > Chordata > Mammalia > Artiodactyla > Cervidae > Alces > Alces alces. Next base: position 45,281,923 of record JADEYB020000017.1, on the reverse strand, counting down.
GTCCGTGTGACGTCAGCCAAGATCTGGTGGGGAGGCCACCTTGCCAGCCCCCAGGGAGACGGGCTAGTCTGAGCTCCTGGGAACATGGGCTTCACCGGGGCGGGGGGCAGCGGGCCGAGCCCCTTGTGCCGGCAGGCAGAACCCCAGAGGGTGCTTCATCCACCCGCCTCCTGGAATCTTCCAGCCAGAGCTGCTCCAGGCCTTTGCACAGAGCTGGAAACCCACTGAGGCCCTCGGAAGACGGGGACTGCATTTTGCTGTAATCTGCAGCTCTCTCGATTTTATTTTATTTGCTCTTCCCTGTAATTATCCCATCGGTGGGTGAAAATAAGCCTCGACAAGGAGACAGCCTCCCAGAAGGAGGCGTGATGTGGGAGCCCCGGGAGGCAGGCAGAGTGGGTGCGGCACTTTCAACCTTCCTGGCCTCCTCTCCCCTCGGGGGGCTGGACGGCGGGGGGCAGGGTGCCCCTGCAGGCACTGGTCATTCGGGTTTGTATGTGACTGTGGCTGCTTAGCACAGAAATCCCAGGTCCCAGGAACCCCGTCTTGGGTGAATGGGGCGGTTGGACGTCCTTTGCACAAGCTCCTGAGGGCCTCTGGGACCACACCCCGAGGTCAGCTTCTCCTGGGGCCCCACCTCACCTCCATCCTTGAGGCTTCTCTCCCAACGCCCTTTGTTCGCCCCAGGCCTTGGGCTTCTCCTCCTTCCTCCCCGGAAAGCCCACCCAGATCCGGCCCCCAGTTCCATGCATGTCTCCCCCACAGAGCTCCAGACCCCAACTTTCAGCTGATGGCCAAGCAGTCAGGCTGCTGAAGGGCAGATGGGTTACACGTGAGGCCTCAATCTCCCGTTCTGTGAAATGGGAATGGCTGTGACTCTGCTTGTGGGGCCTGCAAGGGCTTCAGCAATGAGTGAACTCAGGGGCTTCAACCCAGTGCTCATCCCATCAGTTAGCCACAGGCACCCCTGATAGTGGGTCCCGGCATTCCCGAAGCCAGGGCGGGGATCTGCACGTTACAGACAAGAGGCCCGAAGCTCAGAGAAATGAAACAACTTGGGAAGACCCGGCCGGTCAGGGCCCATGGCCAGACCCACACCGCCCGGCAGGGACAGCGAGGCCGCCCGCCCCCCTCCACCCGGCTTCCTCCTGCGGGTGGTGGTGTGAGGTCGTCCTGGACCGGCCTTTGGGGCAAATTCTATGTTTCGGCTCTCAGAAACATCTCCTAACTCAGCCAATGGCAGAAACAGGGAGAAGGCCATGCATCCGAGACAGCTTATTCACAGGGGAGCTGTCTCTGTTATTTAGCTCTGAAACAAGGAACTCTGCTTTGGGGGAAATAAGAATTATTTTCCCCCTTTCCCGCCTGGACTCTGAATCGCTGGGGGTGTGAGACTAGCTGCTGGTCATTATTTCTGCTCCCACGGGAGGCCCCCCCCCCCCACCTGGAGAGTTTAAACCTCTTGGCCTGCTCTGTGGCTGCCCTGTGGGACCCCCACCCACCTGGCCGCCCCTCCTCCTTGGGGGTCTGTCTTTGGAATAAGAGTGTTTAGCATCTTCGCAGGGTTCTCAGCAGAGGAGGGGGTTCCCTTCCCCTCCCTGTGGGGACGTTCGGCCACGTCTGCTGACCCTTCCGGTTGTCACAGCTCTGGAGTGGGGAAGCCTGGTGTGAATGGTCACGTCCAGTCGGGGCCCTGAGGTAGGGACCCCTCTGGGTCAGGGAGCAGGAAGGGGAATGCTGGGCGGGGGAGTATTCACACATGTCCCCTCACTACAACTTCTCAAGAGTTGGGTAAGACTCTTGAGAGTCCCTTAGACTGCAACCAGTCCATCTTAAAGGAAATCAGTCCTGAGTGTTCATTGGAAGGACTGGTGATGAAGCTGAAGCTCCAATACTTTGGCCACCTGGTGTGAAGAGCTGACTCATTGGAAAAGACCCTGGTGCTGGGAAAGATTGAAGGCGGGAGGAGACGGGGACGACAGAGGAGGAGATGGTTGGATGGCATCACCAACTCGATGGATATGAGTTTGAGCAAGCTCCAGGAGTTGGTGATGGACAGGGAGGTCTGGCGTGCTGCAGTCCATGGGGTCTCAGAGTCGGACATGACTGAGCGACTGAACTGAACTGACTGGGAACGGTGTGGGGGGAGCCTGGGGAATGGGGGGCAAGAGGCCGGGAGGAGAAGGCAGGCGCACCCCGAATGGGGATGGTCTGGTGTAGCCCCGGCTCCCCTGTTAGACGGGGCTGGGATGGCCGGTCCAACGGCCGTATCTCCTGCAGGCTCTGGACCTTCCTTGACGGGAAGGCACTCTGGTGGTGGGAACTTGGCTGGTTTGGAGAGGCCATGGGCAGGCTGACTGAGCCGCAGACCCCAACTCTGCCCCCTGCGTCGGTGTCTATTCCTGCTCCCCGAACACAGGGACGCTGCCGCCCAGGGTGACCTGCCGTGTCTGGGGGCTGGAGGGTGGAGAGTCACTTCCTGGCCCACCCAGCTCAGCCACACCCCTTTGGGCTGCCTCTGGCCAGGCCGCTGGGTCCTAGTGGAGGGACAGCAGGCCACCCCAGGCTGGGTCTGCTCCCCACTCGAGACCCCTGAGCCCCACCCAGGGGATGAGTCAAGGAAACCGCTGGCCCTGGGGCCCTGGGCTGCAGCCAGGCCCTGTGGCCATGATTGATTGGGAAGACAAAGATAACACTTTGTAAGATAATTTTCTTTTCTTTCTTCCTTTTTTTTTCCCCAAAGAAATTGAAGAAACCTGTGGTTTGCAAATCTGCTGACCCAGGAGGAGGCTTCCGTTGAACCCCCCCCCGCCTCCCCTGGGGCCAGGAAGAGGCCTGAGCCAGGGAAGACACCTCCAGGTGGATTCCAGCCTGTGCAGGGGAGAAAGTGGGTCATGGCTGGCTGGTCCTGGTTGATCGGTTGGAGGGCCCCTGGGCACGGGGTGGGTGGGGAGCAGAGAGACGTGCCGCCTCCCCAGGAGGGTGTCCCTGGGTCTCCTCCTCATGTCCGTCTGTCCATCTCCCAGTGCCGCGAGGCCAGGCTCTGCAGTCCTGCCTCTGGGCCCTTGGCTTCCTCACCGGAGGCACGGAGCTCCTGCTTGCCCGGGAAGCGGGTGAACACTCCCAGGAGCAGGGCATCACTGGGAAGGAGCGTGTGACAGATTTCAGCACCAGGTGGCCCCCCTGTGACTCTGCAGGGGGACACGACACCCGGAGTTCGTGGTCACCACGTGCTCATCCTTCCCGCCCTAACTTCTGGAAGCATCCCACGCTCATCCGGTGATGAGAGGCGAGGGGGCCTCCCGGTTGAGGTGGGGGCTTCCCTAGTGACTCAGATGGTAAAGAATCCACCTGTAATGTGGGCAGACCCTGGTTCGATCCCTGGGTTGGGAAGATCCCCTGGAGAAGGGAAAGGCTACCCACTCCAGTATTCTGGCCTGGAGAATCCCATGGCCTGTACGGTCCAGTCCATTGGGTTGTAAAGAGTCGGACATGACCGAGCGACTTTGGCTTCGCTGCCCCCTGTCTCGGCTTCTCCTCGCTTTCTCTTTTCTGGGCCCCCCTCCTCCGCCCACCCCTTCCCCGGGGCAGTCAACCACGCATCTGTGGGGCTCCGGCCGTCCTGCACCACCTCCCCTGGACACACCAAGGCTCTGCCTCTCGTCGCCAGCGCTGACGGCGGCCTGGGTGTCCATCTGCCTCCTGGGTGTCCCTTGGAGCCTCAGCTGAGGCACCAGACGGGCCCCATCTTCCTCCTTACTCATCGTGCGGGGAGTCCAAAGGCTCCGGGGCCCAGACTCTGGAACCTTCCACGGCGTGGTTTTGGAAGAGGCCAGGAGGGGGGTGGGGGGCAGAGGCCAGGGCCGAGGAGGAGGAGGGGAGCCCGCAGGGCTGTGGGGCAGGTGACCGGGGGTCCTAGGTGGTGGGCTGAGCGCCAGCCGAGGGAGGCGGCTCTGGGCCGGCTGTGTGGCCCCCACGTGTGAACTGTGTGGGCGACTGCACCCGGAAAGCTGCGGTTTCAGGAGCCCCAGGTTGGGGGAGGCACGTGGAAGGCACTCACCGCACAGACACTGGCATTAACTGTTGGCCTTACTTTCTGAGAACTCTTGAAGCTGGGTGCTTGTGCACCAGGCCCTTGGCTCGAGTCCGGGCGCTGCCCCCCAGACCCCCCATGCCTTGCTCTGCGGGGCCTGGCTGGCCGTGTGTTACGTTCAACTGCTCCGTGCTGCGCGGCTGCGAGAGGTTTCAAACTCTTGGGAATCTGTAGCTGCCCCACCTCTCCCCTCCCGCTGGGGCAGGGGGCTGGTGACGGGGAAAGCTGTGGTCTGGGTGCCTCAGCCCAGAGTTCATCTCCCCCCCAGGTCACGCCTTGGGGAGGGCAAGGGGTGGAGAGGAGACTGGGTGGGAGCAGCCTCTGCTGGGGCTGGACGGGCCTGTGGACCAGTCTTTCCCCTACCCCGGGACTGGGTTTTCCCTCCTTCACGACAGGACCAACCATCTCTGGATTCCTACACAGTCGAGGCGGGTGGTGGACCAACCCGCGCTTAAAGGATTGAGGCCCACAGGGCTCCTCTCGGGAGGGACACCCTGCCAGCCCCATCCCCGCTCCAGGCCGCTGAGGGTCCTGGAGACTGAAACCCCCCCTTCCCCCCCAATTCTTCATCATCGCCTGCTCCCCAGTCCTTCTGCGGACACGCAGTTCAGCAAGCTGCAGGTGCCGCCCTGGAGCCCCTGGCCAGCTCTGATGGAGCTTCTAGTGGCTCCTCTGTGCTGGGTCATGAGGAGCCCGGAGGTGGGACCCACGGCCTCGACACAGCGGGAGGGGCGGTGCCGCGCTGGGGACCTCAGCGGAGCTGGTGGTCACCCTCTGGCTGGCCTGGGGCCCTTTCAGCCCCTTTTGGGCCCAGTTCACATGTGGTAGATTGGGAGGTCGTTCTCGTTTATTCATGGTGCTCGGATTGTTCAGGCATCCCCCAGAGGTGAGGCTACAACCTTCCACCTTAGGCTTTTGCCTGTTTTTTTTTTTCCTTTAAAGATTATTTTTATCTTTCTCCTATCCATTCACTATCTGCAAACCATACACCATTTCATCCACATACCCACCCACCCACCCATTCATGCATGCATCCACCCATCTATCCATCCATCCACCCACAATCTACAACCCATATACCACTGTATTCACTTACCCACCCATCCATCCATCTATCCACACACCATCCATCCATCCATTCACCCATCCATCCACCC
>JADEYB020000017.1:45232161-45275897 GCA_015832495.2 Alces alces | reverse complement strand
CCATCCATCATCCATCCATCCATCCATCCACCCACCATCCACCCATCTACCCACCATCCATCCATTCACCTATTCACCCATCCATCCACCATCCATCCACCCACCATCCATCCATCCACCCATCCACACACCCTCCATCCATCCACCCATCCACCATCCACCCATCATCCATCCCCATAATCCATCCATCCACCCACCATCCACCCATCCACCCATTTACCCACCATCCATCCATCTACCCATTCGCCCATCCATCCACCTGTCCACCATCCATCCATCCATCCACCCACAACACATGTATCATTCTCTCCACTTCCCCACTCCTCCTTCCATCCATCCATCTATTCACCCGTCCCACCATCTGTCCATCCAACCACCCATTGTCTCCAAGGCATTCGTTTGCTGTGCGTGCATTCACCAGCCAGTTCCTCAGCCTTACTCCCCTCTCCCATTCTTCCACTGACAGACGCACACCCTCTCACCATCCAGCCCCTCACCATCTGCGCTCACCTGTCTACCCGTCTGCCCGTCCACCCACCCATTCATCCGTGTAGATCCTCTGAACACCTACTTTCTCATCCCAGGCCTTGTGGGTCCCAGGCACTCTGACATTCTCCAGGCTGCCTGTATTTAATATTAGATCAAAGCATCCGACCTGCTTACCACATCTTATGCTTTGAGGATTCTGATCAATGTCCAGATGTCTAGAGAGCAGCCTTATCGTGTACGTATGAAGTGGAATTTCCAGCGGGGCACGGGCTGGAAGGGTGTGTCCATTCCCCTGATGGAATCAGCTACTGTGGGGGGAGGGAAATGTACCACCCTAGAATCTAGAATGGAAATGGAATTTATCAGGGAGAGAGCTCAAAGTGGGCTGTTTCTTGGCACATGCGAGCTTTGCTGCTCCTGTCCTAGGGCTTCCTTCTGTGCTGTTTATTTAGCAACAGTGTTGAGGCCCTGCTTGCCCCGGAGCGGGGCTGGGGGTGATGATTTGGTAGGAACAATACGGTCACGGCTGCTCCATCATGCGCCTTGAGGGGAGGGCTCCTGACCCACTGACCACAGTGCCATGTAGGAGGCAGGCTGTGCCCCGAGGGACCCAGAGGAGCATGTAAAGGAGGGCCCTCCCCCACCGTCTTCCCAGATGTGGAGGCAATTTTGGGGGAGCAGGAGGTGAGAGGGGCTTGCATTTATTGGGGAGGGCTCACTGGTGGGGAGGGCGGTTCAGAGCTGCTGGCCTGGAGTGAGTGCAGGGCTGGGGGGACGCAGGAAGGGCTGCAGCCTCCTGCACTACCCCGGGCGGCGGGGGAGGGGCATCCCCTGCCAGAGTCTCGCCCAGGAACCTAGGAGCCGCCAGAGTCAAGCTCTGAAGACCGCTGGGGGCGGGGGGCCACCGATGACCTCCTCCAAGGGAAAGAGACCCAGGTGCGTCCTCAGCCGCCTTGACCTGAATCTCTGCTCAACCGAGGTCCAGCCCCAGGGTTTGCATAATTATTGTCTCCTAACCTAATTACAGAACTTCCTGCTAATTCCCAGGGTGCTCTTGAGGGCAGTCTGCAGCCCCTCCTTCGCGTGGATGCTGGAGGAAGAGGCAGAGGGTATTGCTTGGAAGTCAGACCCGCAGCCTTAAATCTTTGCGTTGCTGCTTCAGCTGTGTGACCTTGGGTGTGTGGCTTAACCTCTCTGAGTCTCATTTCAGGGACCCTAAAATGGGGGTAGGGATGTTATCTACCCCGAAAGGTGTAGCAGAGTGGATGAGAGAAAGTGGATGAGAGAAAGTTTCTGCCCCAGCCGCATTCCTGGCCTGGAAGAGGGGCTGGGGTGGGGGGTGTCTCCCCTCCCCACTTCCCCTCCCCTTCCCCTCCCGCTCCCCTCCCCCTCCCCACCCTCCCCCTCTCTCCTGGTCGCTGTGCACAGGTCTCCCAGAACACTTGAGGCTGGAAAGGGCTTAGACTCCTGTATTCTTGTATGAAAGTCTTAAATCTAGGCTAAGACAATTAGGATAACCCGCAGATGAGTTGTGAGAAATCAGTCTGGCTGCAGTGCGGGTAAAGAGAGCCAGCCGCCTGCCTGCCTGCCGACCTGTTTTGTGATTGAAACAGGACAACTTCGCCCTGATTTGTTGCCTTATTTACTGAGCAAAGCCCTGCGCCCAGGCCACCGCTGTGGGGCAGCGGTCCAGGCTCACAAGGAGAGGGGGTGACTCAGGGCCTGCGAGGTTCCCCCCAGGTCTGGGCAGGGGGCCGCAGGCCTCAGGCCGATTTGTCACCCTGCCGCCCCCCTCTCCCAGGCCCTAGCTGGCCCATCGTGTCCTGGGGGCCACCAGCCTGTCCCCCGATGGCTCCCCTGCCCCCGTGTCTCAGGGGCTGGGACCCTGCGGGGGCCTCACCCTGCCGACCCGGCCCTTCGGCCACGAGCTCCCCCAAGCTTCCTCGGCAGGAGCATCTGCTGGGCCTAGACAGCCCTCCTAGGAGGAGGTCGCACCTCCGCAGCCCCACGTCTTACACTGTCTTCCCCAGGCTTTGGAGGGTCCCTCGCTCCACCCCCACCAGGCTCTGCCTGGGACAGACCCAGGATTCCAAACCCTTCATGACACGGACAGACAGATGGACGGACAGATGGCTGACTCTCCCACGAAACACTCCACGCGCCAGCTGCTGTTCCAGAAGTTTCCACGTGTGTTAGCTCACTCACTCCTGGGACAGCCGCACTGGAGACACCCTGATGATCCCCCTGCTTTGCAGATGGAGAGCCTAGAACGTGGAGCGTGAGACCCTCACGGGGACGGGAGGGACGGGAGCCGGGAGGACGCTCCCTGCGGCATCTCTGCCCAGCACAGGCCCGTGGGGAGGGCGGAGCAGCCCCTGCTCCCGCCACCTCCAGAATCAGTGGCCCCTTCCCTGCCGATCTGCCCCTGCTGGGACGTGGCTTGCAGCCCCCTTCCCTCCACCGCTCCTGGCTTTTCATCCAGAGATGCAATCTGGTTACTGCCCCCACGGGACCCGTGTCTCTCCTGGCATCCGAGGTCTTCCCTGCCCGTGACTGCTCACCTGTCACAGTGGGTTGAGAGGGGGCCCCCAGAGATGGGTGCACGTCCTGAGCACTGGAACCTTGGAACGTGATTGCATTTGAAAAAAGGGGTCCTTGCTGAGAGGTAAGCAGTTGCGGATCTCTAGATGAGGTTGTCCTGAATCACCTGGGTGCCCCCCAGATCCAACAGCCACGGCCCTTGTGAGAGACACAGGGAGGAGACTGAGGAGAGGGGGTGTGTGACGACGCAGCAGAGGTTGGGCGGATGTGCCCGCACTTGCAGGAGCCCCTGGACCCCCAGGAGCTGGCAAGGGGTGGGAGCGTCCTCCCCTAGAGCTTCTGGAAGGAGTCTCGACACCTTGATCTGGATTTCGGGGCCAGAAATGTAAGAAGGTAAATTTCTGTTGCTGCAACTCACCCAGGTGGTGGTAACCTGTGTGGCAGTGGGAAGACGCTCGTGCATTCCTGGGGGGAGAGGGGCGTGATGCTCTATTGCCTACACTTTGCGGTTCCAAGAGGGGATATCACTTTCCGAGGACGCCGGGCTCCAGGGTGACTGAGCCTCCCCCTCGCCCCAGGGTACCTGGAGGCAGGGTTTGGGGAGCACGTGGAGACACAGCCCCGGGCACCTTCTCAAACCCTCGAGGGCTGCCTTCCCCCTCGGCTGGCACCCTGCCTGTGCCAGGTGGACCCCCATCTGTGTGGATGCAACCCCCGCTTCAGGCCCTGGGGGCTGGCTTCCTGGGTGGCCAGGTGACGAGTGCAGACAGCAGGGGTCGGCGTCCGGCGGGGAGTGGTCAGGAGACAGAGAGGGTGGGCAGCTTCCCGTCCACGGACCAGCTCGTGTGTGAGTCCTGCGTGCTGACCGTCCTGAGACACCCCTTGTGCCGACCAAGCAGGGCCGCCTGCCTCTTCCTGCTCACAGTCCGGTGGCGGCCAGCGTGGGGGCGTCTCACCCCGAGCCCCTCTCCTGGTCTGCTTCTCGTCCCCTGACACCCCCCGTCCTGGCCTTGCCCCCTCACGAGAAGTGGCGGCAACTTAACCCTTGTCTCAGGCTCCTCTTTCCGGAGGACCTGAGCTGAGACAGGCAGCCTCACATCCTGAACCCCTCTGCCTGTCCGTGGTCCCCCCACTCCCGCTGTGTGCTCCTGATTCCTCACCAGCCTCATCCTTCTACCGAAATTTGCCCCCGGAGATCCGAAGGCGGCCGAAATGCAGGCTGGGGCAGCCCTCTTTCTATCAGCCAGCAGTGGCCAAGGTCCTCTTCAGGCGTTCAGCCCTCCCTTCCTCAATCTGGGCTGGCTTGGGAGTTCTGGGAAGTTAGACCGGCCAGAAACGCTCGGAAAAGACAACGGGGCAGGCAGGAGTGGTCAGGCAGGGCCTGTGGACGGCGGTGCTGGGCTGGCCCCTGCGAACGGGGAGGAAGAGGATGGACAAGGACCCGAGGGCCTGGGACTGTGGGGCGGCTCCCGGGGAGAGGCTGCTGCAGAGGCGCCTGCGAGGGTCAGAGGCGGCGAGTCCCGCCGTGCCTGCCCCTGCCCGGGGCACCGGGGCTGTCTGCAGCCCCAACTCCGAAGCAGAGCCAGTCCTGCAGGTGCCGGGGCTGTGCCTCTGTGTGTGTGAGCGTCCGGTGGAGTGGGGAGTGTTTTGAGGGAGATCCAAGTTCTCCTCCATCACTGTCCATAAATATGGATCAGTTGTGTGCCTGGCCCGAGGGGCACCTGCAGGCATCAGACTCCTCCCTAGTCCAGAGTGGGCACCCAGAGGGGAGAAAGGCAATTCAGGGACCAGCGCCGTAGCTCCAGGAATCACCGGTCTGGGACTCTGGGAACTTCTGTGCTCCCAGGGGGCTCCCGTGATCCCGACCCCCTCCCCTGTCTCCCGCAGTGCTTAGCCAGACCCCTTCCCTTGCCTCAGCACCTGCAGCGTCCTTGGGGACTCTGAGCTCTCAGAGGCTCAGGTTGCCATGGTCACCAGACTCTCCTCTCCCCAGGACCTGCTTATTCCTGATTCAGCACACAGCAGGGTGGGCTCGGGGGACCCTCGGTGTCCCTGCCACACTGGGGGGCGTGGGGGAGGTCACGTGGGCACGAGGTTCCCCTGCCGACTGAGCCCGAACCGGCCAAAGGTGAGCCGGAGGCTGGGGGAGGGTTCTGGTCTTCCTCGTTGGTGGGACTCCAGGCTAGAGCTGGCAGTTGAGACGTCGGGGTGGACGAGGTCCTGCTGGCTGACTCACTGTGGCGACAGGACGAAGCCCCATGCCCTAGTCCACGCTGACCACCTGGGGGTGTCCGGGGGCTGCCTGGCCTGCTCCTCCCCCTGTGTGGGCTCCTCAACTGTAGACCGCTGGGGTGGCCAGGGAGACCCCCGGATCTCCCCAGCACCCCGATCTGTGACTCTCCTCTGCATCCCGGGGGTCCCGTCGGGGTCCTGGGGACGGGGGGCGGGTCCTGTTCAGCTTCTCAGCTCTCCCCAGAAGCTTCTCCTGCAGCCCCGTCACATGTCCAACGGGGACTTTACCACCAATGTGGCAAAGTCCCCATCACATTGCTCTGCGTCAGAGCAATCTGACATTTTGAGAGACAAAGTAAGAAAATGAATGTCAGCAGAGCGCTTGGCCGTGGAAATCATCACCGTCTTCCCACATGTGCGGTCATGCGGGGCTCGCTGGGTTTAACTGGCCCGTGGGGCGCTGGTGCCCTGGGCAGGCTTTCTCGGCCCTGCAGGGGGCCAGCCCCCGCCCCGCCGGGTTCAGGCACAGCCACGAGCCCGTCTGGTCTGGACACCGCTCGTGACGGGGAGGAAGAAGACAGGGACAGAGACATGAGCCCGCTGTCCTCGCCACCTGTGGCTCTTGGTGACACGTGGATTTACCGTGCTAAATCCCTCCCCACCTCCCCAGGGCAGCTCTAGGGGGCAGGGGCTTGTCAGATCAGCTTGCTCCCAGTTCCCCAGAACCTGGACGGGACCTGGCCCACAGTGGAAGCTCAAGATTTGTTCAATAAATGGATGGATGGATGAGTGGGTGGATGGATGGATGAGTGGGTGCGTGATGGGTGGATGGATGGATGGATGGATGATAGACGTTGAATGAGCAGTTGATGAATGATGGCTGCTGGCTGCCTGGCTGGCTGGGTGGGCAGGTGGGTGGGTGGTGGGTGGATGGATGGTTGAGAGAAGGGGGTGGATGATGGACCAGTGGGTAAGTGGATGCATGGGTAGATGGATGGGTTAGTGGGTAATGGATAGGGGCTTCCTAGGTGGTTCTGTGGTAAAGAATCCACTTGCCAATTCAGGAGATGCAGGAGACATGGGTTCCATCCCTGGGTGAGGAAGATCCCCTGGAGGAGGGCATGGCAACCCACTCCAGTATTCTTGCCTGGCGAATCCCGTGGACAGAGGAGCCTGGTGGGCTGCAGTCCACGGGGTCGCAGAGAGTCAGACACAACTGCATGCATGCACACACGGGTCAGTGGATGAGCAGGTGGTTGGAGGGGTGGGTGGATGGATGGATGGATATTCCCCAAGTGCCAGGCCCTGATGTGGGTGCTCTCAGGCCCTTGCTTCTCCAGCTGCTGGAGGTGGTGGCTTTGTTTTGTCATCCACTTCCTGCCTGTGTGTGATGAGTATTTCACAGTTAACCCCAAACTTGCTCCGAGCAGTGAGATGGTTGCCTGAGGGTACATGCTGGAATGTGTCCACTTACCGTGGGGTCCTGGGGTCACCAAGAGGGCACTCATGCTGGGCCGGCCTCTGGCTAGTCTCCATGACTCACTGGCACATCCTCCCTCCTTCCTGGGCGGGGTCCCTGTTCCCGGCAAGGTTTGGGCAGGGGTCTTCAGAGTTCAGCCTTGGAAATCAGCTGTGGGCTTTGGGCAGCCCCTGAGAGGAACGTTCATGGTCAGCTTTGTGGTTAAGAATGAGTCCTTTCCTACTCTCCCCCAAACCTGAGCCGGTGTCGGGGGAAGGGGACAGGAGCCAGCCCACCCCCTGAATGAAAGAAGGCTGATGTGGGGGTGCCCCTCCCTCGCCCCGTGCTCCTTCCCCACCCGGGCACTCTCCCCTAGCAGACTCCTACACATACGTCAAAACCCAGAAGGCCCACTCAGGTCCAGAGTGGGGACCGAGTCTTTTCTCCCTTCCTGTCCCCACATAGGTCAGACCCTTGGGGGTGACTCAGCGAAGACAGTCTCCTGCTTACTGATGAGGAAACTGGGGCCACGATGAGAGCCCCGGGCCCAGGCCTCATGGACCCTGATGGCTAGTCCTGATCCCGACCTGCCGTGGTCTCTGAGCCCCTGTGCTGGTCAGGCTTGTGTGTCCACTCGGCCAGCCCACTGTCCCCAGTGATTCAAACACTCATCTAGGTGTTGCTGTGACGGTATCATGAATGCATTCACTTCTACCTCCTTCAAGTGATCAGGTGAGGCCCCCCCTCCCTGGGGCGGGCCGTCTGCTTTACGCCATCGACGGCTGCAAAAGTTAAGCTCATCCAGACACCCCTGCAGACACACACAGAGTCGTGTTGACTGAATAGCCGGCCTCCGATCAGATTGACACGTACAAGGAACCACCTCAATTATAAGTGCAAATTTAGAGCTGTGGCCCCACTTTGGGCCTCACGCTCCAGTCCCGGGCCCAGTCCCTTCACCTCACTGCATATGGAGGGACGGGCACGCGGCCGCAGCACAGGCCCCAGGCCCCCAGAGCTCCCTCTGGGAAGACAACGGCAGCTGCTCTGATGGCGACATGATGCTGGGGCCAAGAGGGCAGGCACTCCCCCAAGGTCACACAGCAGGCCCTGCGGCAGCAACTCACGCTGTTAGTTCTCCGCCAGCTGGGCTGGGAGAGTCACGGGTCCCCAGTCCTTCCCTGGTCCCTAGGCCCCGGCGTGGGGTGGCTGCATTATCATCACAGGGACCTCTGTTTTTGACCTCAGCAGTGCACACTTAACACTTTCTTTCATTTTCTCAATTGCCTCTCCCAACAGCCTGGGAGGCAGGGATGATCCCATTTCACAGATGGGGAGACTGAGGTACACAGGGTGGGAGGGATTCACCCAGGGTCCCAGCAACCCATGGGTACAGACCCGGCCTCGATGGGGTCACAATTCAGTCATATTTTCTGCCCCTGCGCCCCCCTTCAGCCTCCTCCTCCTTCCTGAGTCCTGTGGGGAGAAAGGGGGTCTGGGGGTCTCCGTTTAAGGTGCCTCTGTGTCTGTAGGGGGTGTGTGTGTGTGAGTGCATGTGCATGTGTGCGTGTGCACACGTGTGCACGCCCGTGTGATCAGGGCAGCGACGGGATTACTCCTCTGAGCCCTGAGCCCACCGTGAACCCGCAGTTGGTTGTTTTGACCCAAACTTGAACTCCACACACTTGAACGCCACGCCACGGTTCACTGGTGGCCTCGGTTTCAAAGAAGTTTCCTTTCTGAAGAAAACAAAAAGCCAACAAACAAACTTGAAAGAGCGGAGAAAAGGCCAAGGGCAGCCGTGGCGGGAGCAGGGCTAGATCCGAAGCAGATGGTCCAGACTCGCACTCAGACTGGGGAGCTGGGGGCAGGTCCGGGAGGTGAGCGCGGGGCGCCTGCCTCGGCCTGTGGATGCCCTCCGTCTGGGCGGGTCCAGGGTCCCCCGGGCCTGGCACAGAAGCCAGAGCCCGGCAGCTGGCCCTCCCCGTAAGCCGACTCACCCTCCCGACCCGCCAGCAGCCCTGTGGAGGGGTCCAGGCCCTCCTGTAGCGACGGGAGAGGGAGCAGCCCCCAGCGCTGAGCTGGAATCTGACCCAGCACGGACTCCAGGCCAGGCACCACCGCCCCCTGCTCCCCCCACCCCGATCCCGGGCACATCCTGGCTGCTCCCACCCTCCTGCACGTGCCTTTGCTCAGCCTGCTCGCTCCAACGGAGACTCCTTCCTCCGCCTCCCTTGTCTCCGTGGAGCCCCCACGACGAGGGGGATGGTTGCCGCCCCGTGGGACCCTGTGAGGGGTTAGGACGAGAACGCAGGCCGGGCGTGGAGGAACACCCTGCCCGCCTCGGTCCCCTCCACACGCGGGGTGGGGAGCAAGGGGTCCGGCCCTGCACTTCCTTCCCTCGCCGCTGTCTCCTCTTCCTCTCAGGGCCCGAGGGCCGATGGAGCATCTCTGCAGCCCCGAGGAGCATGTGTCCTGGATTTTTAAGTCCAAACTGGGTTTAATTCCCTGCCCTTTGGCCCTGAGCACCCGGGGCAGGGGCAGTTAGCGGGTAGGTTTCCACATCTCCATCAGCCTTGTTTATTGCTCCTCCCTCCCCTTGGGCGGGGGCTCCAGAGACCCTCCTGGGCTTCTATTCCAGGACAGAGGGTCTGGTCCTGGGGAGAGAGGGGTGGGCGGGGATGAGTGGGCCCCCCAGGCTCTGATCTCAGCCAAGCTTGACTCTGCTGCTGGGCCAGGCTCCACACGCTGTCAGGTTGTGATCGGGGCTGTGGGAGGGGGGTGACTGAAGGGGAAGGAATGTTCCAGAGGCCGGCCCCACCTCAGAGAAGCCCCTGCTGGGGCCCCACCCTGGGCCTTGGGGCTCTGCTCCGAGGGCGGCCCTGTGGCCGAGACTGCCTTCCTCTAGAGCCTCTGGGGAAGGATTTCTTCAGCCAGGACCTTGCTGAGGGCCTCCTGGGTGCAGGGGGAACCAGACAAGGTGACCACACTGTGGGGTCCCTGTTGGGGACAAAGGTCCCTGAGGTCGGGGAGCGTGGGGACACCCCTGGTCCCCCAACTCCCTCAAGGTTGTGTTGAGACTGGGTCTTGAAGGCAAAGCTGACATTTGGCATCGGGAGGGGGAGGAGGGGGAGGGGAGGGGGGAGGGGAGGGGGAGGCGGGAGATGTTATAATAGAGGAGCAGCTTCATGGTTTTATCCACAAACAGATAAAATGCGGATCTCCGGCCATGGCAGGTCCCTGGACCAGCACGGCCAGAGCTGCATTTAGGACACCCTGCAGGTTCTCATCTGAGTAACACCAATGATGGATTGCAATGTCCCAGGCGGCCACCCCGCCTCCTCTTGGGCCCCACGTCCGTGTCCCTGAGCCCTGGGCTCCCAGCTGCACCTGCTGCGCACCGGCTTCCCCCTGGACTTGGTCAGCCGCTCTCCCCCCATCCCCTCTCCCGCTCCCTCAGAAGACTCGGGCAGGCAGCCTGTGGAGAGGAGGTGTCCGGCCAGGAGCTGGCCACCTTCCTGGAGACCCCACCATGCCCCTCCCTCTCTCAGACTCACTGTCTAGGGAGCCTGGACATCCAGGGCTGCCTCATTGTCCGAGGCTCCATGGTGGCTCCCGACTTGGGCTGGGGATCTCTGGGGCCCTGGGGAGGTCGTGAGACTTCAGGCTGCCAGCCCCCCACCCCAGGAGGAGACCCCCCATACCCTGTGCTGGGCAGCGGTCTTCCTGGCAGGGCTGGGCCCTCGGATTCCTATAGCCAGCTGGGCAGGCTGCTGACCCACAAGCAGGGCTCGAGGCAGAGCGGCGGTGACCGAGGCGGGGTGACTGCCTGGCCCGGGCTCCAGGGGGAGTGCAGACACTGGTGGGCCCAGGCAGGGGGCAGAGGCCGTGCTGGAGGGAGGCTGGCTGAGGACTGTTGGGAGAGCCGTTTCTATGTTCTGTGCCTGGAGCAGGAGGTGGCCTCTGCCCTCTGCCCAGCAGACAGGCCTCCGAGGACCTGGACTCAGGGTTTCTCCCTCCCTGGGGCAGGGACGAGGAGGTGCTTTTGAAAATCTGTTTTCAGAGCCATTTGCACAATGGCTCTCCAGCTCTCATTTCCAGAAGGTTTCACAGTTGAGTGAGGCTGTAATCTCGATGCGGAAGTCAGTTCAACAAATTATGTGCATCCTGGGTCCTCTCATCCGTCAGGTGGCCTCGGGTGTCCCGCCATCAGCTCGGTTCCTTCCTGCCAGCAGGCCCTCCCTGAGTCTCTGATCCATCTGTCTACACCCATAAGGCCTCCCTCAGACCAGCCCCTGGGCCAGGCGGGGCCAGGGCCTCCTTCCTAGAGCACTTGCTGGGAGTGGTCTGGTCGGCAACGCTGAAGTCAGGGTCTGGGCGCTGGCCTCCGATGGTGAGCTGGGCCCGAGCCCAGAGGGGGTCCCTGGAGGACCCGGTACTTGGATGCAGTTTCCAGGCAGGAGCTTCACGACTAAGGATGAGACGCTCCTGATCCCCCACCAGGTCAGCACACGCCCCTTGAATGCTACCTTATCTTTCATTTCATTGAAACAACAGTGTTAAGTGCATCATTCAAAAAGCCAGATCATTCTTCAGGGTTCATCATAAAAACCATCTGTCTCTGGGCCTCCCCTGCTTTGATTCCCCCTCCCTGAAAGCTTTTAATTTTTCATCTGCTTTGGTTTTGGTTTGGCTTTCTGGGTTGGGCACGCACACCCTCCCTGCTTCTAAATGACGTGTTATCTTCTGTGTTGATTTTTCAGGGTAGACACCACCCCTTCACTTTGATGGTGACAGACCCTTGCTGAATTCTCTCAGGGCTCCCACCTCCCCATAGAGGGGAACTGCACTTGGGATTCAGTCACTATTCAGTATTAATCAGTTCGTCAACGTATGGATTAGATCTTTTAAATGAGACCCTTCAATCCATCTCCAGTACTTTGGCCACCTGATGCAAAGAGCTGACTCATTAGAAAAGATCCTGATGCTGGGAAAGATGGAAGGTGGGAGGAGAAGGGGGCGACAGAGGATGAGATGGTTGGATGGCATCACCGACTCGATGGACAAGAGTTTGAGCAAACTCCAGGAGATGGTGAAGGACAGGGAGGCCTGGCGTGCTGCAGTCCATGGGGTCGCATAGTTGGACACGACTGAGAAACTGTCCATCATCCTTAGTCCATCAGTCCTCTAGTCAAATGCTGTGTCTCATCAGTATTTTTCCCGGTCTCCCCGAAGCGAGCTCTTTGGGGGCTACATTCTACATTTTCTTGTGTTTCCAGCACAAATTCTCACCCTGAACTTTTCATAAAAGCCTGTGAAAACTCATTCTCCTCTGTGTCCCCTGCAGTGGGCGGTTGGTCCAGCCCAGTCTCCTCCCTGGAGACGCCAGCCCGAAGCTGTCTTCGCTCCCTGCCCTCAGCTGCTCAGTCTCTCTCCTGGATGTGTGCTTCGGTCGTGTCCAACTCTTTGTGACCCCATGGACTGCAGCCCACCAGGTTCCTCTGTCCATGGGGATTCTCCAGGCAAGAATCTATAGTGGGTTGCTATGCCCTCCTCCAGGGGATCTTCCTGATTCAGGGATCGAACCTTCATCTCTTGCGACTCCTGTGTTGGCAGGCGGGTTTTTTACCCCCAGCTCCGCCCATGTCTCCTGCAGGAGACTCTCTCCTTCTATGTGAGAGGTCCTCCAGGAGGTCCTGGCCAGGAACACGGGGGCTGTGCGCTTCCTGAGTGATGTAGGGCCCCGTCTGTCCCCGTCTCTGGGTGGCGGCCGGGCGGGTTGTGGGATCCGGGTGAGTGAACTTTCTTGGCCCTGGATGCTCCACCCTCTCCGAGCTTCCAGGACGCAGCAGAGAAGGTTGAGTCCATGGTGCATCCTGGTCTTTTGTGGCCTGTTTCTGCTCCCCTCCCCAAGGAAACCTTACTTCCCGTGCAGGGACGCTGCGCCGGGCTGCCCTTGGTGGCTCCACCTCACACCTGTGCCAGGCCCTTGGAAGCTCTGTGAGGTGGACGGGAGGTCTTCACTCCGGGACACAAGTCTGCCTCCCTCCCTCCGTCATCCCGGCTTGTGCCCCGGGGCTCTCTTCTCCCGTCCCTGCCCCCCTTCTCTCTTGAATCCTTGCTCTCCCTCACCCCTGTGTCCTCATCATTAGCTTCTCAGTCTTCCACCATCAGCTAATTAGTGTGCGGCAATTTTTCCTTTTTGCTGAATGTTCACTTTTATGGGGCCATGCTCTGATTTTTGTGAATGCATTATCTTTCCTCATCCCTTCGAGTCGCTGTCTCTTTTTTCCGGGAGATTTCCCCCCCTCTCTGTTTATGCCCAGTTCCCTTTTTCCGTTTGAGTCTGCATTTCTGTCTTTGGTGTTGGATGCCTTCTCTGACGTCGGTGAGCCGGGGTCCGTGGGTCAGGGTCCGTGACACGTGGTCTAACGAGCGGACCCTGAGCTGTGCCCACGCTCCCTGCCACCTGGGGCGGAGCTGGGCACAGCGGGCTGTCTGCTCCTGGTGCTGCCCGCCTCCTGCCGGCAGAGCCCACGCAGGGGGTGCCTGTGGCGGTGCTGTCTGTGACTCTGAAAACCTGGACAGACCTACACGTGCTGATCCGGGGCATCCGCTGCATGTGGCTGGTCCACCCTTCCGGGGAACACCATGTGGTTTGCAGTGATGGGCAGGGCTGTGTCCCTCGCTACGGAGGTCCATCCAAGACACTACAAGGGCAGCTCACGGATCATCAGGTAGAGCTTGAGTCTTTATGCAGAGAGACCTGTGTGTGCGTTCAGAGGTCAATGTCTGGAAGGACGTTTAACAAAAATTCACCAGAGATTCTAATTTCTGGGTGATGTGATCTGGAGTGATTTCCCTTTTCTTGTGTTTTTCTACCTTGTCTGAATTTTAACTGCAAGTGTGGGTTGCCTTTATAGTCATCTTCATCTCGGAGAAGGAAAACCACTCACTGGAATAGTTCTCTAGCTGCTTAATGGTGAGCCGGCTCCCCATGGCTTACCAACAGGCTGTCCCCGCACCAGGACGAGACGTCCCCGCACCTGGACGAGACGTCCCCGCTTTCCAGGGCTGTGTGGTGCTTCCTCCCGGTCACATCATGGTCACCAGTGTCCTTGCCCTGTCCCCGCCTGTCCTCACGTTCACAGGGCCTTTCTAACCTCTGCATCCCTGGTCCCCGCCGCGCTGTGCCTTCTCCTTTCTGGCCTTACCAGGGTCGAGTGCCAGTTGCCAGCACTGCCCTGGGCTCCCTCAGGTCAGCCCACTTGTGTGGCCCGGTTTGGGGTCTTCAGAGGCACCCATCCCTGCTTTCTAGCACTGTCAACGGATTCTGGCGTATCTTAGATTTCTCGGGTCTTTTCTATGGGCTGGAGGCAGGACAATGAGTGTAGAGAGATCGTGGGGGATTTACTCACTGATGTTCCCCTCCCAGGGGCCCAGCATGGTGCCCGGGTCACAGCAGACAAGGGAGGTGCTGAAGAATCAGGGAATGAGGACAGAGTGAATTTGAAGGCGGGGACAAGGAGAACAAATCTGTAAGCTAGAATTCTCGATTCTGTTCTCTTGTAAGAGATAAAATGAGAAGGTACTGGAATAGCCGTGATCCAATTTAAGTAAATGTGAAAAATCACTTTACAGCCGAGTTGAGAATGGTTTATTTATCCGAGAAATTGGTGTTTTCCTTAACAAGTCAGTAAACAGTGGCTTTGAAAAGTGGGGCTTGTTGCTCAGCCCTCGGGTGTTAAAGCCTGTGTGTGTATATCTGCTCAATTGTTAAAAGTCAGGTTTAAACCTAGGGACGGAATCAATGTAGTGTTTTCTTCCCTCTTTTTGTGATAAGCTGGATAGTCAGGAGCTCATTTGCTTTGGAATGACTCAGGCTACTCTGTTTGAGGCCTGAGAGTGAAAGGTCTCTCTTGTAAGGCATGCAGTTTGCACCCTGAGCTGAGAGCTGCAGGCTGGTTGAATAACAAATGTTACTAGGAATCAGAGTTCACCGACTTTTGTTCTTCAGATTTAAGTGCGTGTGCCCGCTCAGGGCATTTAGAAGCCGGCAGAAGAAAACGTGGGCCCTGTTTGCAGCCGTAACGTGCCCTCTCTGAGCTCCCTGCGGAGCAGCATCGGGCTGTTGTGGCCGGAGGCTGGGCGGTCCCCGGGCCCCAGTCGCGGTAGGGCTCAGTCTCGGGGGCCGGCAGGGGGACGGTGACAGCAGTGGCCAGGGTGCTGCGGGGTCGGGTGGGTTTGTGCTCCAGGAGAAGAGTGTGCAGGGAAGGGTGTGTCCTGCAGGGTCCTGCGGGGCAGAGGAGGGCGGGAGGAGGAGGCCGAGGCTGCTCTCAGCCCCTTTGCTGTGGGGAGCAGGAACTCTGGCGGTCTCCCGGGAGGGCCAGGGGCGGAGGGGCCCTTAGGCCTCGGAGGGCCCGGGAGGGCCTGTGAGCCTGTGTCCCCGTCCTCCTGGGCCCCGGGAGGGCCTGTGAGCCTGTGTCCCCGTCCTCCTGGGCCCCGGGAGGGCCTGTGAGCCTGTGTCGCCGTCCTCCTGGGCCCCGGGAGGGCCTGTGAGCCTGTGTCCCCATCCTCCTGGGTCCCAGGCAGAGGTCCAGGACACGTTGGAGCCAGTTAGCCGATGATGGAGCCAAAATGGAGCGTTTCTTCTCATGGGCTAAGCAGCCCATTTTTCTCCATCTCCAAGGCTGACAGCATGGAATGTACTCTGGGCACCGAGCTCTAATGATGAAAGAGGCCGGCACTATCGGACAGACAGCCCGCCGCCTGGGAGCCCGCTGGCCGCGGGAGGGGCGCAGGGCAGGGCAGACCGAGGCCCTTCTGATGTCTGGGGCGCTGGGTCTCCAGGTGAGGGCAGGCAGGAATGCCCGCCCTGAGCCCACCCGCAGCCGCTGTTTCTCCAGAGGGGGGACTGGGAAACTGCGTGCTGCTCTGCCCTGCCAGTCCGGGTGATGCCCCGTCCGAGCACCTGAGTGGTAGAGTCACCCCCTGGCCACGCCTGCTTCTGTCACCAGGCAGAGAGCACTTGGGGCTTCCGGCAGAGGTGGAGGGCTGCTGGCCAGAGTGCTGAGGCCCCTGCTGGCCAGTGGGAGACCCAGCAAACGGGGGTGGAGAAGGGTCGAGGAGAGGACTGCCCTGCTAGGCAGAGGCCTGGAGCTGGGGCTGGGTGGAGAGTCAGGTGGGGGGGCGGAGAATCAGGGTGCTGGTTGTGTAAAGGATCCAGGCACATCTATTGGGTTTTGGCGCACACTCCTCGTGGGGTGAGCAAATAATTCAGGGGTTCTAGGAGGGGTCTTAGGCCGGAGATGGGCTCTGATGCTCAGCAGAGCCCAGGGAGTGGAGGTTGGGGGAGAGGACTGTCCTTGGCATCTCTCCCATGCTGGTGGGCAGACCTTGAGGATGCACCGGCTCCGCCTGGTCACGGGCTTGGGGAGCAGCCTCCTGCACTGGGCGCTGGGCAGGGTGGGAACTGTGTGCAGAGCCGGTGGAGCTGTGGGGTTGGGGGGTGCCTGGGCACACCCCGTCCCTGTGTTCATCCTTCCCTTTGCCAGGGGGGCAGGGGGAGCCCTGCCCGACCCAGCCACCCCCTGCTGGACGCAAGGCTCCAGAATCGGCATTGCCTTGTGTGGGCTAGCTCCGGTCACAGTGATGCTGCGCGTAACGAACCATCCAAACTCCGCAGCTCACTGCAGACAGCGTGAGCTTCTTGCTTACCAGCCTGCGCTGGGCCAGGGCTTGGCAGCTCCCAGCTGAGCGCGTGCAGGGCTCCAGGCCGCGGGCTCACATCAGCTCTGTGCTCTGCCTCCCTCCCCGTCCAGCCCAGTCGCGCTATCCCCTCGGCTGGTCTCAGGGGGGTCAGACGATGCTCCCAATAGATAAAGCCCAGAGGCTCAGGGTCAGGACGCACACTCTCCTCTCCGCCGCCCTCCATCGGCCAGGTTACGGGGGGAGGGTGCTTGCCACACGGTGGTGGTCATCTGTATTCACCTGCCTCCTCTAGGAAGGGCCCCCAGGGGTCCCCAAGATCTCGACAGGCCCTCCCTCTGATGACGTGTCACAGCCCCGCGTGGGGTGCTCATGGCTCTCTGCTTGTCCACGAGCTGGCTGTCCTGAGGGCAGGGGTGACCTTGATCCACAGTGGCCGCAACACGTCCGTGCACAGGAGGCGCTTTGCGAGGCGTGGGGTTGGGGGGGACACGGGGATGAGGGACCTGCCCCTCTGCCCCTTCCCCGGGGGCCCGGCGCTGGGCAGCGCCTGCTCTGTGATGTCCTCCGCCCCTGCTGGGACCGGCCCTTCCTCTGCGGCCCCTCGCACCTCGGGCTCCCTGAGGAGAGCCTGGGAGGTGTGGGCGGGGGGAGAGGAGAGGAGAGGAGGCACCCCCAGAGCGCACCCGGAGCCGAGGACGCAGCACCTGTGGAAGGGGGGGCCGGGAGCGCCAGCTGCCCCCAGCACGGCTCTGCAGCATAAAGCAGCCGGCTTTTATCCCGAAAAACGGGGGCCGGCTCGGAACACCTCCGGACGCCTTTATAGAGCGAGTAATTGCTTAACTGCAATTATTTTAGGAGGTTTAACGAGGCTGCATGGGTGCTCTTTAAGAATACCTCTTCAGCTTAAAAATTCCGCCCACGGCCCCCCTGAGGGTGGAGCCGAGAGGCCTGCCTCCTTCAAGGCTCAGCTGTGCCCCAAGGCGGGGTGGTGGGGGGCGGTGGGGGGGGTCTCTGGAGGGGCTTCTGGCAAGGCAGTCAGCCCTGCCCAGGGAGGCAGAAGGACCCTGTTGCCAAGGGAACAGCCTCCTTTGCACTCCGAGGAGGCTGGGCCCCTCCTGACGAGGATCCACTGGACCAGAACTCAGTGGGTGGGTGGGGGGGATGAGGAAGAAGACGGAGGGACAGAGGAAACAGTGATCGCCTTCACGTCGGGCACTTTTCTGAGCCCCCGCTTCCTTATGGGAGAGAGCCTTCCCTATGGGTTCTTGCAAGGGTGACATAAGAGGCCGCACGTGAGACGCCTGTGTGGGGACCCGTGCCTCCTCCAGGGATGCTCGCCAGCCCTCACCGGCCTGGGCCGGTTCATCTTCCTGCTCGGCCATGAGGTTGGCGACACCAGCTTCTGGAAGAGCTGCCCTCACCCATCGAGGTGCAATAGACACCAGTGAGGCCCGCTCAGCCACCCTGGGAGGTCTGTCACCTGATGTGCGCGTGGGCAGAGGCCTGGAGAAGGCTTCTAGGGAACAGTTTATGTTTGCAGAGTCAACCCCCCAAACCGTGAAAGGCAGTGTGTGAAGCGACAAAAGAGATGAGCAGTTAGCACAGTTTAGTGAAAGTTATTTAAAAACGTGTCACAACCGCAACGTGTCCGCACAGGCTGGCGCGTCCTCACGTGTGGACTGCTTGCTGCAAAAGGCATTTTGGGGAAAAGGATGGCTCGGGGTCCAGCTATATGACCGGGGCTCTGTGGTTTGGGCTCTGTAGCGACCATGCTCCGGCCACGTGGTCAGGCCACGGCCAGGTGGGCCACGGCCTCGGAGAGCACATCCTCTCTCTCCACGCACCGGGGCCGCTTAGTAAGGACAACAGTGATGAAGGCAGATGAACCGGGCTGGCGGGAGACCCTAACGCGTCAAGCTCCGAGATAAGCATGGTTCCCACTCCTGCTGGGGCTTCCCTGGTGGCTCAGGCGGTAACGCATCGGCCTGCAGTGCTGGAGACCCGGTTCCATCCCTGGGTAGGGAAGATCCCCCCGGAGAAGGAAATGGCAACCCGCTCCAGTACTCTTGCCTGGAAAATCCCATGATGGAGGAGCCTGGTAGGCTACAGTCCATGGGGTCGCAGAGTCAGATGCGACTGAGCGGCTTCACTTTTTCATTTTCCACTCCTGTTTGACGGAGAAACCGAGGCACAGAACAGCTGAGTAACAGCGGAGGGGCTTGGCCGGCGGTCAGCGGCACAGACCGGCTTCAGGCTGCGGGAATCGGGCGCCAGGCCCACAGTCTACCCATCGGTTGTCCTCCTTTGCTGATTCCCCCAGCCCCCACCAGCCAGCTCCCATCCCCCAGGCCGGAACGCTCCCTCGAGAAGGACATGGCCGTGGACCCCAGAGTGAGGCTGTCGGGGAAGGCTCAGGACAGCCTCTGAGCGGCCCACAGCCCGGGGCAGCCCCTCCCTGCCTCTGCTCCTTACAGACGCCCGAGGAGGAAAAAATACGCCTTCCCTCAGCTCCTTGACCCCAGGACGCAAAGAGGATGACGGAGAATAGAATTAGTCCAGGTTTACGGCCTCGAATTAGTTACCATGGACTCAACTACTCGTCCCTCCCTTGGAGGGCAGAGAGGCCAGACAACACGAAAACCAGCTTCCAGGCAGACTGGGTCGACAGGAGCAGGCTTCTCCCTGGTTAAGTGCTTTTAAATCAAAACACTGAAGCCTCGGCCTTAAGCCCAGCTGATGCGGCTTGTGTCTGTTTTCATCCAGGGAGCGAGACTCGTGGTGGTAGCAGGAGGCACCGTTCTCCACGGCCACTGACCCAGGGAGTGTCTTCTCCGGGTGAGCGCCAGGTGCAGGCTTTGGGAACCCCTGCTCAGAGCCGGGTCCTGGTGCCATCCCCCCGCCAGCCTGTGAGCTGGGGCAAGGCCGCCCTCCCCCAGGCTGCAGACCCTCCCTTCTCCCTGTGAACCCAGAGGAGGGTCTCTGCATTGGCCTACGCTCGGACCTCAAGGATGCTCATGGCTTTGTTCCCAGGGGGCCAGCTCTGGTTGCTCTCCAGGCTCACCCCGCGGTGAGGGGCCCTGGGGCACTGGCAGCAGGGTCAGCCACAGGCCCGCACACCGGCCATGTGCCCCGCTGTCCCCCACCCCATTGTCCCTGAAGGTGGCAGTAGGGGGCCTCGCCACCGGAGACCTCTCGGGGAGTCCGGAACCTCTCAGCTGGTCTCAGGGACCTCACCTCCTCCTGCATTTATACCTTTCACCACATCATTCGAGCCCAGACATGGCTTTTCCATTCAGTCGTGGCATTGACTGGGGCCGAATGGCCCATCACGGGTCTCAGGAGGCTCGTCCCCTCCCAGAGCCCACCCCTGCTGTATCTGCGGCCATAGCAGCTCAGGGGGGCGGGGGTCCTGATGAGCTTCACATTCATTGCCTTTTCTTATGTCTTCCCCAATTCCTGCGGTGGGACCGGCTTGTTTTCACAATCAGAAAAGGAAGAAGCCGGACGCAGTGTCCTGCCTGCCCTGAGCCGTGCAGAGGAGGCGGACATCCACGCATGTTTCCTGCATCTCGAGCCGGTCAAGGCCCAGGGCTCCTCGCCGGCCGTGGTCTCAGGGCCCGGCCCAGTGTAGGGAGGACCCCCAGCCCAGGCAGAGCAGCTTCCCATCTCCTTCCAGCCCTGGGGGCCGCCGCACTCCGCCTGGCTCCAGCTCCCTCCATGAAGTCGTTGGAGGGAAGGGGGAAACCTGCTTCTCTGGCACGAGTCTGGCCGTGTCCTCGTACCGCCGTGATGTCCGGGAAACACATGCGGGGCGCGCTGGCCTCGCCTGGCCAGCCGACTCTCCTCCTGAGCCCCCGTCTGCCCACACAGCAGACTGCCGCATCCTGCCTCCACGTTGACCCAGGAGTGGTGTCCAGCTCTTGTGGGGGTCCCCGTCCCTCCACGGAGGAGGGCCCTGCCGCTCACGGGAGCCTCAGGACTGTCTGACTTCAAGGCCAGTGGGAAGTCGTGTCCCTCCCCCGCTTGCCTTCACCCCAGCGCGGGCATCTGGGTAGCACCTCACCTGTGTTCCCACCCCCAGGCAGGGGTGGGCACTCACGAACGCGGGGGAGGAGTTTTATGATTACCCCGCAAAAGAACCCGTCTGGTCAGACTCCTGCTTCCATGGCCTTCCACCCTGCGCAGGGCTGTCTGTGCACACGCGCTCCGTCCCCAGCCTGTCCCCAAACAGCTTCTCCACGGTCGGACCGAACCAGCCTCCGGTCTGCGCGGACCGAGCTGGGATGCTCTTAATATTGTCGCCCCCTGCGGTGCCTGGGCTGGGGTGGGAGACCCCACCACATCTGGGGCCCCCAGAGGAGATCCAGGCATCACAGGGGCTCCCTGGGAGAGTTCTGGCATCACTGGATCCTCCGTTCCCACCTGTGAGGCAGGCAAAGCAAGCGTCATCACGCTGTGAGAGAGTTAGCAGGCTTTACAGTTCAGTTCAGTTGCTTAGTCATGTCCGACTCTCTGCGACCCCATGGACTGCAGCACGCCAGGCCTCCCTGTCCATCACCAACTCCTGGAGTTCACCCAAACTCATGTCCATCGAGTCAGTGATGCCATCCAACCATCTCATCCTCTGTCGTCCCCTTCTCCTCCTGCCTTCAATCTTTCCCAGCATCAAGGTCTTTTCCAATGAGTCAACTCTTCGCATCTGGAGCAAACTCCAATACTTTGGAGTATCAGCTTCAGCATCAGTCCTTCCAATGAACACCCAGGACTGATTTCCTTTAGGATGGACTGGTTTGATCTCCTTGCAGTCCAAGGGACTCTCAAGAGTCTTCTCCAGCACCACAGTTCAAAAGCATCAATTCTTCAGCTTTCTTTATGGTCCACCTCCTACACACCCCCTCATTCATCCATCCACTCACGCGTGCTCACAGTCACTCGCTAGCACTTACACAGCCCCCGTGTCAGGGGCTGGCCAGGAAAGCATGGGCCCCGCTCTCTCCCGAGGTCGCAGAACCATCTATGGCTCCCAGCTGCCTGGCGCCTCCCCGCCCCCAGTGGTCAGTCTCTCTTGCGTGCTGCTTGGCTCCATCCCTGGCGTTTCAATCGCTATTTAACCTCGTCTAAAGCCTTGGCTTTGGTGAAACGGATTTCAAAGGAGAGGGAAATAATGTTCCATTAAAGGCACTGAAAAAATTGATCATCCGATTTCCATGCGATCTCCGAGGCGGAGGTGCCAACGACTGTTGGGACTGAAAGTTCATCCTTCTTGCTCGAGGTTTAGCATCAACCCCAAGCTGACAGCCGCTAAGAGCCGCCACAGGACAGGAAGTCGGGGCCCAGGAATGTCCGAAGCTTCGGGATTCCTACGCGGCCGAGCCAGCGTGCCTCTTGCTGAATTCCTCTTTGAGAAGCATGAAGCTCGATCACTGATGCCCCGAACACACAGCTCCCACTCACCCGGCCCTCAGGAGGCTGGGAGGGCCTTGAAGTGCACGGGATGTGGGGGGCACCTGGGGCCTCATCTCAGCCCCCCGAGGCCATGCCGTCCCCTGTGCTCGCCCTCCCACTGGCTCTCACAGCACCCCTCTCCCTCAGGTTGGGGTTCTTTCTTTCCCATCTCCAGGTCAGATGCTGTGACCCCCCCCCACCCCAGCTTCTTGTGCCGCTCGGGTCCTCAATGACTTGCGGGCATACGACCCTCCTCCCACCGAGAAACAAGTGGGAGTGTCGGGGCCCTTCCCCTCTGCCCCCTGGCTCTGGGGTGCTCCTGGGCCCAAGGGACTGCTCGCTCCCGCACGCCTGCATCTGCCAGGGGGGCCGCCTTGCAGGGCATCCTCGGCCCAGAGCCTCCAGGGCCGCTGGGGCTTGAGAGCACCAGCCAAGACCACCCCATGCCCCGTCGGTCCTCTGTCCCCGCTTCCTGGGGTTCAGGATAGTTCCATCCGCGTTGACACGGGAGACACAGACAGGCCAGGGTTTACAAACGTCCCGCCTGGCGTGAATGCTGGGGGGTGGGGGCGGTCTACGGGGAGTCTCTGTGCTCACTTTGCCGTGAGCCTGACACTGCTCTGGAGAGCGAGCGACGTGTGTGCACAAGCAGCGGGCGGCCCCGCGGAGGCCGGGGTCCCCTCTCCCCGCCCCACGTGGCGGGCTCCTTCCACCGCCTCGCAGGACACAGGGTGTCCCACGCCTCAGGCCACAGTTCCTGTAGCAGAGCTCTCCGCAGCCACCCCGGGCTGCCCCCAGAACCAGGGGGCATCCACGGCAGGCAGGGGTGTGGGGCAGCGGGGGTGAGGGCTGAGGCCCTGGATACGCAGCTGGCGGGTAGATGGATGTGGGGGGGATGGTTAAACAGGGGGGAGGGTTAAGTGTGTGGGTGGGGTTAAACATGGGCTAGGGGCTTACAGAAACCTTCCCACTGCACAGTGTACAGTAGGTGTTCCCCTGCCCTCCTGGGAGCATCTCTGGGCAGAGATGGTGGTACACTCTGGCGATGGTAGGATTTGGCTCCCGGGTGGTCTGGGCTGGAGCTCCAGGGAGCAGGCCCACACCTCAGGTGAGAAGTGGTCCCGGTAGGACTGGCCAGTGGGCTCCGTCCTGGGGAAGGTGAGGCCAAAGCGGGGGCCTGGGCAAGCTGACAGCTGCAGGCCTCACCCATGTGCTGGGGGGCGGAGCCCTGGGTGGGTGCACTACGTGTACCAAACTGGCTTGGCACAGAGGTGCTTCGGAAACCAGGGCAGGGCCAGGCCCGCCCCGGATTAGCAGTGGGAGCGGGCCAAAGGCCACCCGAGCCCCCCTCCTGCCGCCCCCACACAATCACGCTCTGGACTCAGCGCTGACGAGTGAACCCGGGCCTCCGGGCGCCTCTCCACAGGGAAGCCTGCAGGTCCAAAGCAGACGGCACTGTACCCCCAGCTCCTCCACTGAGGAAAATGAAGACAGTCCCAGTTCGCTCTTTCTGAAAGCTCCGCAAGTGTAGCTTTGGAGAGGAAATTCGTCAGCTCAGATAATTCGTGTGCCTCTCGAGACATCTCAGGAGATCGTAAAAAGCCCTTAGAAGCCTGCAGCAGAGGACCGTGGTAGAGACGCAGACGGCGGGGCTGAGACTGACCGGCGTGGTTCGAAAGCCCTCAATCCGGGCGCAGCAACCTGCTCCAGCCAGAGCCAGCGGGGTCTGGGGACCCTCACACCTCTCGTCACCCAACATCCAGGTGAAAACCAGCCCCGTTCCCGGCCTTGCAGGTGGATGTCTGAGACAGAGCCCCTGGGAGAGACACAGGTGGGGTCAGGGATCTGGGTTCAAGCCCAGGTAAGCCTGCAAGCTGAGGTCCTCACCTGCTTGAGGCCGAAGGGGAGGGGCTTTAGGGATCAGACGAGGCAAGGCGTTTCAGCTGCAGCCACAGAACAGGTCCCCACGAGGTAACCATGACAGCCGTCCCAGCTCGTGGCCACAGCCGAGACCGCCCGCGGGCAGCTCTGGTTCCCACGGCACAGGCCCTCGGATGGCCATGGGGACAGTGGGCGACCACACCTGTCGTTTACTGGGTGCCAGCCTCTCTCGTGGAGGAGGAATTAGCAGCCCACTCCGGTATTCTTGCCTGGAGATCCCATGGACAGAGGAGCCTGGCGGGCTATTGTCCACACATCGCAGAGTCGGACATGGCTGAGTGACTAGCACACAGGCTTTCTTGGCGCCCACCGTAGATGGGGACTTGATGAACTGGATCATCGAAGCCAGAGAGCAAGGGGTCCCCGTGAAAGGTGGGGATGACTGATCCCTGCGGAAGGGCGTCCCCCAGCATGGTGTTCCCGAGCACGTGCCCACCACGACCTCTTGGCTGTGAATGCCGAGGCCAAACGCAGCCTGAGGTTTTAAGGGCTCATGTCGTTGAGGGTCTGGGGACGGCACAGAGACTCTCTGTGCCAGAGCAGGCTGCTGTCCGCCTAGGACATGTGTGACGGTCCCCCCATCAGCCCAGCTCTGCAGCCCTGGGGAAGAAGATTCTGATGGATCCACTCATGCTAATCACCTTAGGGGACGGAGGGTGAGGTCTAGGCCATGCACCCACTCAGAGACCATGGGGGCGTGGGGATCGGCTACCCCCAAACCAGGGGAGCAGAGGTTGGTGACCAGAAAAGAGAGCAAAGGCTACAAACCAGGTGTCCGTTCAAGGGCCCCCTAAGTGGGAACAGGGGCCACTCCTGGAGGTGGGGGGAATACAGAATTTCACCCTGTTCTCAACCACAGCTGTGGGACCTACACCCGATTGTTTTCATAAAACTTGGCTCAACGGCTGGGCCCCAATTTTCCCTTGATTGAAGCAAAGTCTGAGGCTTCGATGACTTCACCAGGTTCCAGCGGACAAACCCAACTTCCTAGAAACCAAGAAGATGGCAGATGGATTTTGAGCACCACTTGTTTGCCAAGCACTGCCCTGAGCTCCTAGAAGCCCCGAGTCGGGGGCTGGTGCCCTTGCGGAGCCCCCAGTCCCCCTGGAGGAGAAGGTCCAGCTGTGGGCAGATGGCAAAGAGGAGGCACTGGGGAGGGGATGGGGGCAGACTCACGGGGAGAGATGTCGGGCGCCCCTGAAGCGGGGAGCCTGGCATGGACCTTGGCACTGGGTGGGCCTTGAGATCGAGGGATGCGGCGGTGACCGGCTTCCCCCGGGAGCCTGGTGGTCACCGCGCTGGTGTGGTCCAGTCGGCCGTGAGTGGCGACCAAGCGCACGCCTGTTCCCAGGCTCTGCGGCGGCCCAGGCGGGAGGGAACCGGAGCTCCCGGGTGGGGCTGGTGTTCTGGTGGAGACGGAGGGAAGCCACCGACAGACAAGTGGACGGAATGAAGAATCTCTGCAAACTGGTGCCCCTGTTCTGTGTCCCCTTCTGCCAGCGACACGGTTTATTTTTACCTTGTCAAAGCAGTTGACGTTCACAGCAGACCCTGTGACCGGGTTAGAAATGAGAAAGCCAGGGAAGAACATTTAGATTGTTCTGACGGTGTAAACACCATTCAGAGCTGGCCCAGGCCTGTGCTGAGACGATGCCCCCTGTCCACCGGCCCTTTGCCACAGCCCCTGGATTCTCAAGGACCCTTCCGGCAATCCCAAGGCAAATGCATTCTTTCTCCTCATCATCCGCTAATTGCTCAATGTCTCGTCACTTGTTGATTTTCCCCAAAGATCTAGTACAGCTTTTTTCTTTTCCTGCAGTTTTCAGTGGCATTTGTTTTTAGACATGTGCTTTATTATACCATCATTTCCTCCCTAAAAATGTTCACTTTTGTGTCATCACATCTGCAAGTAGCCTTTTCTGTAGACTTCACTCTGCTCCAGTGAAGACCAGCAGCTGACGGGGCCTCCTAGGACACAGTGCTGCCCTGGGCCTTGCCTCACCCCTGCACAGAGTTGGGCTCCCTGATCCTCAGCTTCTACACCTTTTTCTGTCTTGGTCTTACTCCCTGCTTTTGCTGGAGTACACCCGTGGTTAACCTTCTCACACCAGATGCATGAGAAACACACCTTATGCTCTCGCGATTCTGAACATGCTTAGGGCTCCTTCAGGGTCTTTGTTTCCTCTGGGGTCAGTTTTTCCCACTCTGGCTCTTGCTCCACCTGCGGAGGGATCCCGGTGATGTTCCCCGTTTAGGAGGGAGCACATGGCTGACTGGAGTGAGTTTCCCCTGCTGTCATGTCAGAGCTGTTTCTCCTCTGGGCAGATGAGCCATGTCCCCTGGAAGCTTAGCTTTAGGGGAATGTCAAGAAGCTGCTTTGGGACTGGCCTTTCCAGGAGCTGGAAAGGATTTGTGGGGGACAACTGGTGTCCCCTGAGGGACAATTTTGTTGCTAGGACATCTCACCCAGGGAGTGTTTTATTCCTTGGGGGTCCGAGCAGCCTGCTTGCCCTCTAAGTGAGGAAATGGGTGGAGCTGGGGGACAGGGGTCCCCGCCCTCTTCTCCCCTGCAGACCATGAACCCAGCACCGCCATGTGCTTCTGTCGGGCATGTGGGCTTGCCCTCCTTCTGCGGCCCCTCCCACAGGTTTTAGGCTCTGATCTCCCTTCTGTACCATCCATCAACCCACGTGCCTCTCTTCCACCATCCAGACATTTCTCGAAACCTCCCCTGGGCTGGTGGCCTATGCCGCTCCTAAGCACTCTCCTTCTGAGGGCGTGTCGTTGTCACTGCGGTTCTGTGGGCCTCAGAGGGGACAGGAGGTGAGCACAGGTTCTGGTCTGCCATCCGGAGCTGGGTGTCTCCTGGGGTAACAACGCTCTCATTTCGGAGGGGAGCAGAGTCCCTTGAAGGCCACTCGGAGAATGGTCTGGAGAAGGAGACAGCGGGTGGGAGGAGGGCAGGAGGGGCTACCCAGGTGTCCAGGGGTGTGAGAGTGAGGCTGACCATGGACCTCCACCTATCAGGGACCAAGGATGGATTGAGGCTGAACATCTTCATCTGCCTGGTGCCCGAGGCGAGGCTGGGCAGGGACAGGCAGAGAGGAGTGAAGGAAGGAGAAGAGGGCGAGGGGGTCCCAGGCCAAGGCTCCACGTGGACCCTCAGCAGAGAATGGTGGGACCCAGGGTCGGGGCTGGGGGGCCACACCAGCAGGTGATGGAGAGGACGGAGTCGGGAAACCAGCCGTGGACAGTGCGGGCCGCAGGGGGGCCAGGACCTCCCGGGCCCCAAGGGGTCCAGGAAGGGGCGTGGCTGGAGCCCAGAGGGAGGGCTGTGGCTGTGGCCGAGGGACAGGGCTGCCCCGGACGTGCCGCAGCCTCGGTTCCCTGGCCTGGCAAGCCCCGGAATCAACCTGTCTCTCTCACCTCATCCTGTTCTCTCCAGCGGCTTCCTATTGCCCAGACATGCAGAGAAGCTAGAGTTAAGGGGCCCCTTGAAGAGGCCACGTGGGTCCCAGGGCAGCGGCCGGAAGGGGCTGGGAGGGCCAGGGAGTGGGGGGGTGCCAACTGGCTGGCAGCCCAGGCCCTGCTCCACAGCCCCCTGGCAGGCAGCTTGACAAGACATGTGCAGAGCCCATGTGAAAGAAACCATAAAAGACTCCTGCGAGGCACGAAGAAGACCCAAAATAGAAAGGTTAGGACGTTCCAGCATCATCAAGATGTCAGTTCTCTCTAATTTAGGGTATAAATTTAATGGGCTCCTAATAAAAATTCCAATGAGCATTTTTTCACGGAGCTACATGGTTGATGTTAACATTCGTATGGAAAAATAAACAGGCAAGAATAGCTGAGGGCGGCGAGGAGGAGGGGCTCGGGGTGGGCATTACAACACACTGTGCAGACTTCTCTGGAGACAGTGGGCTGATGACACGGGGGAGCCACGGAGCCAGACCACGGTGGGGGAGTCCAGTGAGTGATGAAGGACGCGTTTCAGTTCCCCGCAGCCGTCATGATCCGTCAAGTAAAATGATGCCAGGCGAGTAGATCATTGTTTGGAAAAAGATAAAATTAGATCCATTTCTCACACCAGGCAGAAGAATAAACTCACAAGATGAAAGCTCTGGAAGTACAAAGCTTTGATATACAAATACCAGAAGCAAACACAGGTGAATTCTTCTGTAAGCAGTGTGTAGAGAAAGGCTTTCCAGCTGTGAGTAAAAACCCAGCTCCAATAAAGAAAACAGCAACACATTTGTCTGCAAAAATGGGGAGTCTTGCATGAAAAATAAGTAAAGTAAAAGATACACTAGCAGAAAACATTTGAAACTTACCTCGTAGATAGAAGGCTTGATATACAAAGAATTTTTAAAAGGCGAGAAACAAAAGTGCAAAAATCACGTAGAAAAAAGAGCAAACTATATGAAAAATAGTTCCCCAAAAGGGCTATAAAAATGGCCCTTGGACAAGTGAAAAGTCACTTTGCTTCTCCATATAAGAGAGATAGACTGAAGCCAGGCAAGGTGCCATTTCTTATCCATCCGACTGGCAAAAACACAAAAGTCTGACAATGTGCTCTGCCGGCGAAGCTGTGGGTAGACAGACAGGCTCAGACGCTGCCGATGGCAACGAACCCAGTGTAGCCCTTGTGCGTGGACAAATCCACGAGAGCATTTACTCTTTGACCCAGCAACCTTACTTTGAAGAATTCACCCCAAAGATACGCTTTCAACATCACAAAATACAGAGGTATGGGGTGTTCACTCCATCAATATTCATCGCGGCAAAGTAGGGAGAGTTAAGGTGCAAGAGGAGGCGGGGACCGTGTACCCCACACCCTCAGCGGGGTGGGGCTGGGCCACTCGCCAGAGGGTGTCTGCCACGCACTTTGGAGTGATTTCTAGGATGTAACATTGAGTGAAAAATTTCAAAGGCAACAACAGCACAACCACATGCCAACTTGTATGTCATAAAGGAAGGGAACAGGAAGAAGTGCCCAGGCGGCCTGTGTTTACAAGAAGACGCTCAGGACAAGTAAGCAAGGAAAGAATGAGATCCATCCCCTGCCAGGAGAGGGGGTGGGGGGACTCCTCTGTGAAGGTCGCCTTTGGAAACAGGTTCTTGTTCTACACATTCAAGTCAATCCAGTCAGCGAGGAGGAAAAAAGGGAAGACAAAATTGAAAGCAAACTGGTAGAAATCAATCCCCACTGGTTCAGAGGCACCCTGAAAACCAAAATGGAAACAAAAGCAAATCCAGGTGACTTTAGAACAGAGTGACAGTCTGGACACGCCGAGTCTTGGATGGGGCTGGAGACCGGGCAGAGAAAAGCGGGAGCAGATTAGAACAAATTACAACTAGATGGGCTCTTGTCCGTCTAGTCAAGGCTATGGATTTTGCACTAGTCATGCATGGATGTGAGAGTTGGACCATAAATAAAGCTGTGCACTGAAGAATTAATGCTTTTGAACTGTGATGTTGGAAAAGACTCTGGAGAGTCCCTTGGACAGCAAGGAGATCCAGCCAGTCTATCCTAAAGGAGATCAGTCCTGAATATTCACTGGAAGGACTGATGCTAAAGCTGAAGCTCCAATACTTTGACCACCTGAGGCAAAGAGCCGACTCATTGGAAAAGACCCTGATGCTGGGAAAGATTGGGGGCAGGAGGAGAAGGGGATGACAGAGGATGAGATGGTTGGATGGCATCACTGACTCAATGGACATGAGTTTGAGTAAACTCCAGGAGTTGGTGATGGACAGGGAGGCCTGGTGTGCTGCAGTCCATGGGGTCTCAGAGAGTCGGACATGACTGAGGGACTGAACTGAACTGAACTGAACTTGTCGGGCGCTGAGAAGCTAAGGGCACACCCCCGGGGGCACCGCTGCCAGAAAAGAGACATAATTGTGGAGTGGGGAGGGCGCCAGCCCAGGTCACCAGCATGAACTCAACATCTCTACAGCATCCAGGAGACTTTGCTGGTGGCTCAGATGGTAAAGAATCTGCCTGCAGTGCGAAAAACCCAGGTTTGATCCCTGGGTTGGGAAGATCCCCTGGAGAAGGGAATGGCAACCCACTAATGGCAGCCCAGTGTTCTTGCCTGGAGAATCCCATGGACAGAGGAGCCCAGTGGGCTGCAGCCCACGGGGCCACACAGAGTCAGGCACGTGTGAGTGAGTACCCTTCACTTTGACATTTTCACGGTGCCCTTGCAGCGCGTTCGTACGCGTGCATGTGCGCCTGTCTGCTGCATGCGTGCCCGGGTACATATGTGCGCACAGCTCCTCCGTCTCTCTGCCGATGGGCCTGAAAGCCTGAGTCCATGACCCCTGGCACCCAGACACTTTCTGGTTTCTAAGCCACTTTCTACTAAAAGGAAGCAGGCTTCCCGGAGAAATGGCTGACTTTAGGGCTGCGGCAGGGAAAGCCTGCCTTGAGCCTGGAACCTCTTGTCCACCAGAGAGTAAAGAAGTGCTAACAAAGGTGGGATGTCACAGAGACCCCCGAGCCGGCTTGGCGGGGCACTCAAGGGCCAGCGTTTGGGATGATCTGAGCATCAAACTAACGAAGGACCCCGATAGATTATAGATGTTGATGCTGATAAAAGACACCTACCTACATTCACAATACATAGATGGAGTGATGGATTGATCGATAGATGATGATATGGATGCATCTATCCACACAGACATACCTACAAACCTGCACACCTACCTACCTACCTGACAGATGATATAGAGGGGGACAGACAGGTGGACAGATGGATGGATGACAGATGAGACAGAAGACTTACTGCCTTCCTCGCACACTGGATGCCAACTGCTACATGTGCAGCAACTGCTGGGTTGGAAAATCGACATTTAGCAACCTAAGATTGGATCAGCAAGTCACTAATGGATGCTAAATCTAGGGGGACGTTTTGATGAGACGCAGACCATTTCCAGGGTCTTTAAAGAGTCTGCTTTCCAGACTGCGTATCAGTTGCAAGGAAATACAGCAGGTGAATCAGACAGTTCCTTGAACAGCTCACTAGAAACAGCCTCATTGGTGAGAGGCAGAAGCTTGTCGTGTGCTCTCGACGTGGAAGCAGGGAGGACACGTCATCCGTGCGTTACTGCAGCCAGAATCTAATAGAGAGGAAGGATCAGACAAACCCCAAGGAGCACCGTTCTATTAAAAAGAAAAAACCTGTAGTCTTCAAAATGTCAGTGACATGAAAGACAAAGACTACGGAAATGTACCAGATGAAAGGGAACTAAAGAGACAGGCAGATAAGTGCAATCCCTGATCCCCAAGAGACCCTGGGCCAGAGAGAGGGCGAGAAAGGGCGTCATCCGGTCAATTGGCAGAACGGGAGTGTGAGTGGCAGCTTAGATAAGGGTATCGGGGCTGTGTTGATAATCGCACTGATGTTATGTAAGAGAAGAGCTCTGTCTCGAAGGGTGAAGGGCTGCCGTGCCTGCAGCTTGGTCTCCAACAGTTCAGAGAAAAATCGAAAAATTGCACGTTCCCATGGGGGTAAGGGGGGGGAGGGGGAGGGGGAGGGGCAGGGGAGGGGAGGGGCAAATCAATGATGAAATAAATGGGGTAAAACATTAGCAGTGATGGAATCCAGGTAAATGGTAGGTGGCATTCCTTGTGCTACTTTCATTCTCGTAACTTACCTGCAGTTTGAGATTATTTCCAAATGAAAAATTTAAAGACAGCAGCCACCTGCTCCCCACCCGTGTCTAAGTGAGGCGCCCAAATAATACTCTGCCGTTGGCGGTCACACACACTCCCAGCCAGCGACCTCCCCCTTCTAGGGACCCCCCAGATAAACAGTGCCAGCACGCCCCACCCTCCTGAGTACTCGTTCAGTAAAAGCAGTAATAATCCCCCACAATAACAAACCCCTCTCTGTGTACACAGCACTCAACAGTTTATAAAGTTTATAAAGCACTTTCCAGGCCCAGTACGATCTTGATAGCTATCCTGAGAGAGACTTGTAACAGCTAAAATTTGTGTTATATTAAATCATGGTTCAAAAACATTGCTTTAAAAGGGGGCTTCATAATGTTTATTTTGCTGGGCTCTGATAAGGATGAAGTGGAATCAGACAACTGTAAATGCTGGGAATTCTCAAGCAGTTTATCTAAAGCAGTCCCTCAGGCCTCTTGGGATCAGCTAGGGAGCTTATGAAATGCAGATTCCTAAGAAAAAAAAGAAAGAAAGAAATGCAGATTCCCAGGTGCCTGTGCCCAGATCTCAGGACTGGGGACTGGCGTCTCCACGGTAGCAGACTTCCCAGAGGAAATTGGTTCAGAGCAGACTTGCCGGCAGACACAGATATGGGTGACCCTGCCCCCTGGGCTGGAGCTCAGGGCGGGGCCAGCCTCGGGCAGGACCACACACCCTGGATCCCACTCCTGCGAGGGGCCAGGCAGGGCCCCCATATGTTCTCACCCCATTTCTCCACTGGGAAGTTTCGGTCGGCCAGCTGGGGCCCTGCGCACCCGTCTGCCGGCTCAGGGGGCTCAGCTGTGGGCTCCCTGGACAGAGCTGGGACCTGCTGCAGCCCTGGTGGAGCCTGGCTTTTCAGAGAGGGTGTTCATATCACCTCTCACCGAGACACAGGCAGAGGGCCTTTCCTCTGTATTTTATTTTTATCTTTAATTGTGGTTGAATATACATGAGTTGACTACACAGGGCTTCTCTGGGCACACAGACGGTAAAGAATCTGCCTGCAACGCGGGAGACCCGGGTTCCGTTCCTGGGCTGGAAGATCCCCTGGAGAAGGGAACAGCAACTCCAGTATCCTTGTCTGGTTAGAGAATCCCATGGACAGAGGAGTTACAGTCCATGGGGTCGCAAAGAGTCAGACACGACCGAGCAACTTCACTTCACACAGATGGACCATGTCCGCCCTTGTTAAATGTACAGCTCACCGCGCTCAGCATCAGCTCCAGGGCTGCGCCCTGCTCCCGTCTCTGGGGTTTGGTTTCAGCGGTGCCAGCAAGCTGACGCAGCAGTACAGAGTTGGGGTCCCTCTACGCAGACAAGGGGGCAGGGGAGCGCCAAGTCGTCGGTGTGGCCGGCGTGAGGTCACCAAGGAGGGGGCGAAGGACCCGCCACGCGAGGGACGGGTGTCTGTGAACCCTGGAGGCTGGGACAGAGGGGCTCTCTCATTAGAGATCGGACCCGAGGTTTTGGAGAGAAAACGATTCCACGGTCCTGAATTCTTCTGCGTCTTCCTTATGCCAAGGACTGACTGCCACTGGCGGACGTGTCCAAGGGCTGACCGCCACTAGGGGACGTGGCCAAGGGCTGACCGCCACTGGCAGACGTGTCCGGGGTCGCCCTGTTCCAGCTCATCCACTCGCTCTTCTGCTCAGCATTGATTGAGGTTTTTAGATTGAAGCCCAGTTGACTTGGGCTTCCCTGGTAACTCCGTGGTAGAGAACCGGCCTGCCAGTGCAGGAGACGTGGGTTTGATCCCTAGATGGGGAAGATCCCCTGGAGAAGGAAATGGCAACCCACTCCAATATTCTTGCCTGGGACATTCCGTGGACGGAGGAACCTGAGGGCTACAGTCCATGGGGTTGCCGAGTCAGACACGACTGTGCAGCCGAGCAGCGGCAACACTTGTCTGAGGATGTTGTGTTCATTTCAGACGCACGGCACAGGGATTCAGCTCCACGTGTCCATCTCACATCGGGTTTGGGGCCTTCCCTCACCTCCAACAGTGTCCGTCTTACCTGGAAGCTCTGCCATGGCCGTTCCAGTAGCTCTGTTCACTGGGGAGCTGGTTAGTTCTCGATCGCGGCATCCCCCTTCCTCCTGGTTCCTCCCGGCCGCCTCCTGACTTTGCACCTCTAACCCCCATGGTGACGGCCGGCTCTGTCCTCACTCACTGCCCGCTCCGGGGAGGGCTGACACCTGTTAAGATGGGTGTACATCTCGGGGCCTTGGTGAGAGTGAGGCAGGAGCTGGGGATTCCGGGGTCTGGGGCTCCTGGGCAGGGGCTGGTCTTCTGAACCAGTGACCGCTCCTCTGAACCAGTCTGAACCAGTCACTCATCTTCTGAACCAGTCTGAACCAGTGACCACTCCTCTGAACCAGTCTGAACCAGTCACTCGTCTTCTGAACCGCTGGGCAGGGGCTGCTCCCTTGTGCTTCTCCCCCTGCCGACCCTTCTCAGCCTCCGGCCCC
This sequence comes from Alces alces, assembly GCA_015832495.2. Lineage (NCBI taxonomy): Eukaryota > Metazoa > Chordata > Mammalia > Artiodactyla > Cervidae > Alces > Alces alces. The sequence continues at coordinate 45,241,893 of JADEYB020000017.1, read as the reverse complement.
TGGAGGGGAGCCCTGCCCTCCCCGCTGTGGGGAGGAGAGCTGCTGGGCACCTGGCAGTTCCTGGAAGGCCCCCCTTCCCCCTCCCCCGGCGCCGTGGGGCGGCCTGAGCGCCTGGCTCATGGCCCTCCTCACCTGGCTGGACCTTCCTCACCTTTCCTGGTCCTCTGTGGCAAAACCTGGGGTGCGGCTGAGTGCTGGGTGGGGCTCCCTCTGCGGTCCGGGGCGTCACCTTCCGCCCTCAGCGTCTGGTCTGCGCATGGGATGCATTCGCTTGGTGAAGACAGCTTTGCCGTCGTCTGTGAGATCTGGAGGAGGAGGAGGCGGGGGAGAGGGGGTGCAGCCTGCTTCTTGAATCAGAAAAATAAAAAAGGGACTTCCCTGGTGGACCAGGGGTTAAGACTCCATGCTGCCCATGCGGGAGGCGTGGGTCCCTTCCCTGGTTGGGAAACTGAGATCCCACATGTCGTGCAGTGTGGCCAAAATGTAAGAACATAAAAGTAATAATAATAAGCAGGTGTCCAGACAGCAGTCCTAAGAGGTGAGCATTTTGATTCCTACTTGGCCCCCCAGTGACACTTAGCAGAGGAGAGCCTGCTGCTATAAGGAAGAGTCAGGATTTGAACTTGGGTCTCACGGCATGATGGGGCTGCCATGTGAGCCCCAAATCCATGATGCAGTCTGCATGGCCTGGGTGGGGCTGCTGGTCTGGGCAGCCCTGGTCTGCCCTGTCCATCTTCCCAGCAGCCACCGTGGACATGATTTCATTTCACACCGCTCAGTTCAGGTCAGTTTTCTCCGCCTCGACGAGCACGGCTCCTGGGCCGCCCTGTGCCTCACCGCGGCTGGGGCGCTGATGGTTGGGTAGAAGTTCGGGCTCTGCGTCCTGGCGGCTGCTCCCAGGCCAGAGGGACGGGCTGAAGGCGAGTGGACGTGTACCTGCTTCTGAGAAAGGTTGGAGATCTTGTCTGCTCTCCCTTTGGGATCACCTCGATTCTACCCTTTCACCACCTGACTTGTCCTTCCTCAGACTGGTGGTCACTGAACCATCCCTTGAAAGGGCAGCTGAGACTGGGATGTGCGGGGCGGGGGTTGGTCCCCAGAGCAGGGAGAGGAGTCCCTGCTGGACACACAGGAGCGTCCGCACCCACCTCTCCAACCACGTCTGTCCCGAAGCAACAATGCCAGTGATGAAAGAGCCGGAAGCGGGTGAGAAATGAGACAGCGGATTTAGTTCTGAGCAGAAAGCCAGCCGTGCACGGAGGCGTGGAGCAGCCCCTGTGGGCGGGGACCTGGCCGGGAAGGAGGTGGGAGTCCAACCTCGCCCACCTCCAGGGCTGTGGGCACGGCTCCTCAGGCACACGGCGCTGGGCCTGCTCAGGCCGTCACATGGTAATGAGGTGCCGTGTGCCCTGCGCTGGGGGGGCCTCCACCCCGATACAGTGAGGAAACCACAGCTTCGGGCAGTGAAGCGGCAGAGCCAGGTCCCAGTCTCTGCTCGGAGGGCCGCCAAGACCACGTTCTGATACATGAAGGGTACGTGTCTGTGCCCCTGACCTGCCACCACCAGAGACAGCTTCCACCAGAGACCCTGGTTCTGGAATCTTCCATGTGCCAAATGCCACTTTCTAGGTGGTGGGCAACATTTAAAATGAATGCATTTTCCTTGTATGAAATGTAACCTTGGATCAAGATCCAGGATGGAGTGCGCCTGGTCCCTGGAAGTGGGGTGCAGTCAGAAAGCGGGGAATCCCTCCCCCATCTCACAAAGTGCCCCCCGGTGACCAGGACCCACACTCCTGGATGACGACCTGCTTCCCGTGAAGGAGACTGAGCCAGCCCTTGGGAGGCGATGGACACACAGAGACGTACAAACCCACAGCCACGCGCATCCCAGCCGCATCTGAGCAGCGCCTGGGAAGCAGCGAGTTCCCCTGGGGGCACAGCCTGGCCTGGGCACCACTCAGGCCTGCAGGGGCCTCGAACTCTATGCTGGTAGGAGATGGAATTTTCATGGGCATTTCTGATGACCGGTCCCAGGCTGGGATCCGCAGGACATTCTGTTCGGAACACGGCCACGAGTGCAGACTTGCACGTGGGCATTAAGTTTACCGAAGGTGGACGGAGTGACCCTCACCCCTGGCCTCCACGTGCCAGGCTGCCCGGGTCCTCCCCCCGAGTACCAGGCTGTGCCAGGCCCCGGACGTGCTCTGCCCCTTAACCCCCTCCCCAGCAGCCTGACGAGGTCCAGGCGTGGTCTGAGTGTCTGTTCCCTCACAACTCACATGCTGAACTCCTACCCCCAGCCTGAGGGTATTTGTGGGTGGGCCTCGGGAGGTGGTCTGACTCTCCAGCTGTGGGTGGGATCTGTGTCCTTGTAGAGGAGGCTGACAGAGCCCCTCAGCCCCCTGGTCTCACGAGGACGTGGGGAGAAGGGCCGGCAGTAACCCAGGAAGACGGTCTTCACCCGGACGTGACTGCACGCGCTGATCCCTGGCTTCCAGCGGCCAGAACCATGAGCAGTAAATGTCTGGGGTTCACAGGGCCACCACATCTGTGGGCTTTTGTTACAAGCATGCAGACAGACCAAGACAGGGACAGTGAATGGGATGACCAGGGTGTCCCTGGTGGCTCAGATGGTAAAGAATCCCCCTGCAGTGTAGGAGAACTGGGTTCCATCCCTGGGTCGGGAAGATCCCCTGGAGAAGGGAGTGGCAACCCACTCCAGTATGCTTGCCTGGAGGATCCCATGGACAGACCTTGGGGTCACAAAGAGTCGGCCACGACACGACTGAGCGACTAACACCTTCCCACTTTCGTGGATGACCTGGAGGGCATGGGCAAGTCACGCCGCGGCTCAAGGCCCCTCATCCTTGGTGTCAGGCTGTGGGGAGGAGCCCCACGTCCAGCCGGACCCTCTGGGGTTCACGTCCATCCTCCGGACTCATGTGGGCAGCCCCCCTCCCCTAGGCCTTGGTCTTCCATACAGTGGCAGCGACAGCGACCCGATCGTGTGGGTGAAAGGCCCAGGCCTCAGCGAGTCCTCCCCAGAAGACTCAGTCCCCAGGACCCCCACGCTGGTCACTGCAGGAAGCCACGGTCTCCCCAGCACCCCGTGCCCTGATCCTTGAATATTCATCTGTGTGGAGTCCCCCAGTGCAGTGGTTTCCATGGAGACCCACTCCAAATGGCTTAAATAGACAAAGGCGCGGGTTTTTCAAGGCCTGTATGCAGGCCAGCGCGGGCGCAAGCGTCCCCATCCACAGTGGGTCCTGCTGACCTCTCTGGAGACACTGGAGATGGGGGCGTGGGGGGAGGGAGGAGGGGGCGGGAGGAGGGGGGCCGGGGGAGCCTGGGAGCCTGGGGTGGAGGTGAGGCACAGAGGAGTTGGTCCCCACAACATGTCACTCTGGTGATGCTTGCGTCGAGTTGCTGGCAGGCAGCACATGTGCCGTCCTGGACGCTGCCCGTCCACATGGGCTTCCACCGTGACCCCAGCACGTCCCGTCCTGAGAGGGTGAGGCCCCGAGCCCAGGCCTCCCACCGCCATCACCCCAGCCACCCCCAGAGACACCGTGTTTGGGTGGGTGGGGGCGGGTAGGACCTGCCTCCTTCCGGCCTTTGAACACTGTCTGAAGGGTGATCGCCACACACCGACCCATCCTGTTCTGACCTGAGTCCTTGGCCCACCCTGGCTTCTCAGGCCGGGCCGTCTTCGATGCTTTCTGCCTGGCTCCCAGTGGATAGCGGAACGCCTGGCGTGAGTTTGACGGTCAGTGTCAGGGACCGTGGATGGCCTGGGTGCAGGAAGGTGGGGCCTGTGGTCCAGGGAGGCGTCCGGTCCAAACTGGCCCAAGGGCCTGCCCGCCGCTGCCCAGGGAGCAGCTATGGACCGCGCCCCTCCGCCCTGCAGCCCTTACCTAGTGGCTGGGCTTCGGCAGGACGCAGTCAGAGGCCAGCGGGGAAGGGCAGGCGTCCGGGGAGTGGAGGGCGAGGTGCCCACAGACCTCGCACCCGTGACCCAGCCCACACTGCACCGCCGTTTGCCCCTCGGGACATGAGAGGCGGGAGGTCGAGGGTTGCGGGTGTGGACGGCTCCGGGGGCCGAGTCCGTCTGTCTGTCTGGAGCAGGGGCCGCGCCGGCCAGGAGCTCAGCGCTGACGCCGTGAGGTCCGTGTGCAGCTGGGGGCCGGGCAGGCACCCGGGCTGTCGAGCACAGATGTGGGGAGATGCCGCCCTGATTCCTCGCTGCCCCCAGCAGGCCGGCTGGTGCCTGGGAGAGCTGGCTTCCCCCACACTTTCGGGGGCATTCACTCTGTCCACTCGGATGTTCACTCTTTCCGCTTAGATGACCGGAGCCTGTGCACTAGTGAGCAGGCCGGTCATCCTCATTGATCCGATCGCCCATCATGTGTCCATCCAACAGTCTTCCTGAAGGATTCCACCCTCTAACGGACCCGGGATGCTGCAAGTGAAGCATCTGGGTTCCTGCCCCGAGGAGCCCTGAGCTCACAAAGAGGCACCCAGGAAGACTGAGATAATAAGCCCCCGTGACGGGGCCTTGGCAGCCCTCCGGTGTCCTGAGGAGCCCCAGGAGGGCTTCCTGGAAGAGGTGGCTGAACTTGCTTTGATGGACGAGGAAGAGAGAGCTGTGAAGGGTCACGCTGGGAAGAGTGCTCTGGGCAGAGGGGTCCCAGTCACGAAGGTGTGGAGGTGGGAAGGCTCGGGGGGCCGTCAGGGAGGAGCAGAGCAGAGCAGAGCAGAGCAGCTGGCATTCCTGGAGCAAAGTGTGTGAGGTCGGGAGGGGTCAGGGAGGCGCCAGGGCCCAGCCACACTGCCGGGGGCTGGGGGTTCTGTGTACCGGCTCAGACACCCTCCTGCCCGTGAGGCTGCAGGGAGAGTGGGCTCAGAGTTCAACCTGGAAGGGTCCCTCTGGGTGAGGGCGAGACTGAAGGGCCAGTCCCACGGGCGGACAGTGGAGGGCGGGGCGAGGCTGGTTGGGCCATCGCTGCGGCTGACATGATGCCCCTGTCCACAGCTGTGCTGCTGTTGTTCAGCCCCTCAATCGTGTCCGACTCTCTGCAACCCCATGGGCTGCAGCTCGCCAGGCCTCCCTGTCCATCACCATCTCCTGAAGTCTGCTCAAACTCACCCCCATCGAGTCAGTGATGCCATCCAACCATCTCATCCTCTGTCATCCCCTTCTCCCGTCTTCAATCTTTCCCAGCATCAGGGTCTTTTCCAATGAGTCAGCTCTTCGCATCAGGTGGCCAGAGTATTGGAGCTTCAACTTCGGTGTCAGTCCTTCCAGTGAATATTCAGGGTGGATTTCCTTTAAGTTTGGGACCCACTAATTCCCTTTCTGTGCCCCTCCCCAAAGCTTCAAGCACTGGGACCAGTCTGGAGGGGTGGGGCCTCGGATGTTGCCCCCTGCTGGACACCGGCCCACCTTGCAACCATACCAAGTGATGCTCTACATTTCCAAAATGCACCTGACGTCGCCTTCACCTCCTCCAAAAGGGCCGTGGCTATGAAAGTCGCTCGGTCGTGTCCGACTCTTTGCAACCTCATGGACTATACAGTCCGTGGACTCCTCCAGGCCAGAATACTGGAGTAGATAGCCTTTCCCTTCTCCAGGGGAATCTTCCCAAGCCAGGGATCGAACCCAAGTCTCCCTCATTGCAGGCAGATTCTTTACCAGTGGAGCCGAGAGGAAGCCAGAAGGGTAGGGGCCGCCAAATCCCCAGGGCCTCCCACCGGGTTTCCTGTTACTGTGGGGCTCTTCTGACATCAGGAAAGGGCGCCTTCTTGGCAATGAAAAGGAGATACTTGCTTCCTCCTGGAATTTGTATATATATATTTTCTGCTGTAATTGAAACAATATCTGGAACGAGGCATCTAATTACTCCCCTTTCCTCGAAATTGAACGATAACATGTCCTGTCGATACAAACCTTTTGTGGAAGCCACACACACGGTTTCCCAGAGCAATTCTGATGAACACACGGCAGAAAAAAGCATTTGGGTTTTAAATAGTTTCTCTAAGTGTAATAGCAGAGCTTGATGCTGTCAACTCCATCTTTTGTTCTGCTCCAGTTTTGAAAGTATCTCTGTACTCCTGGGTTCCTGCATGACAATAGCTCATAATTCGAGCCTGGAGAGGAGGCTGCCTAATTAGAATTTTTAGACCTGGGAGAGCCTTGAGGAAACCAGGGAGGAGCCACATGTTCAGAAAGGTAAACTGAGGCCTGGGCAGTGGTAAGGTGTCAAAGGTGATGGAGCTTTGGATCAAGGTGAGGCTGGATGCTCAGGGGCCAGACCAGGAGAGCCGCGGAGAGACGCAAGCTGGTCTCTGCAGCCACAGCAAGGGGTGAGGGTTCAAATTCCAGCTCTGCCTTAACTCACCCCAGCCCAGCCCGCTTCTGACCCTCTCCTGCAGGCATGCATGCTTAATCGCTTCAGTCATGTCCAACTGTTTGCAACCCTAGGGACTGTAGCCAACTAGGCTCTTCTGTCCATGGGATTCTCCAGGCAAGAATACTGGACTAAGCTGCCATTCCCTTCTCTCAGAGCTTCCGATAGCTCCGTCGGTAAAGAATCCGCCTGCAATTTAGGAGAACCCGGTTCGATTCCTGGGTTGGGAAGATCTGCGGGAGAAGGGAAAAAGCTACTCACTCCAGTCTTCTGGCCTGGAGAACTCCATGGACTGCAGTCCAGGGGGTCGCAAAGATTCAGACAGGACTGAGCGACTTTCACTTTCATCCAGCTTTCCTTGTGGCCCAGACGGTAAAGAGTCTGCCTGCAAGCCAGGAGGAGACCTGGGTTCGATCCCTGGATTGGGAAGATCCCCTGGAAAAGGAAATGGCAATCCACTTCAGTAATCTTGCCTGGAAAAATCCCATGGATGGAGGAGCCTGGCAGGTACAGTCCATGCGGTGGCAAAGAGTCGGACACGACTGAGGGACTTCACTTTCACTTTTCTCCAGGGGATCTTCCCGACCCAGGGATCGAACCCAGGTCTCCTGTGTTTCCTGATTTGTTTACTGCTGAGCCGTCAGGGAACCCAAACCCTCACCTGACCCGAAGCCTAATCCTGATCCAAACTGCATCTTAAATACTGGATCTACCCTCAAGATTAACCCTAACCCATCCCAACTCAAATCCTATTTTTAAACTTAGCCCCAACCAAACCCCAGCTAAATGCCAGTCGAAACTCTCAGCACTATTGTGTTGTTGTTGACTAAACCTTAAGTCTAACCTTAATCCCAACCCCAGCCCTAACCCTGACCCCAGCTCAACCGCCTTCAGGCAGAGCAGAGCTCACATTTCTGCAGAGTTGGCACTTTCCCACCTGCTCTCGGGTCCTCCGCGGTTTTCTGCATCCCCTGGTTCCCGACAGGCCCCGACACACTGGTCCCTGCATCTGGGTTCGCCCGAGCGACCCAGCGTGGCGTCAACGGCCACCTGGTGTGCACCGGCTGGGCAGTACTCACGCAGGCCTGTCCTGTCCCCAGGGAAACTTTCTCCCCATTTGCTGGATGAGGAAACTGAGAGTCTGAGAGGACCCAGCGGCACCACACATAGACTGCAGCAAGGCGGGAGGGCCCTCTGGCGGTGTGTTCCCGACACTAGTCCCGCTCCTGGCCAGGTCCTCGGGGGTGTCAGGCTTGGACTCTGGTGGTTTGTGGCTGGACTTGTCCGTCTGGCCTGTCTTCCTGTCTCAGGGACCCCAGAGGTAAGGGTCTGGTAGATGTGCAGCCACTTCGTGTAGCTGGTCTCAATCGACAAGCTGAAGCCAGACCCACAGGCCAGCCTGTCAAGTTGGGGGTGTGGGCAGGGGCTGCAGGAAGCCCCTCACCCAGAGGCACAGCAGCACTGGCCCGCTGAGTTGGTTCCCTGTGACTGCGACGCAGAAAACCACGAGCTGGGCAGCTTAAAGCAAGAGAAGCTTAATCTCACAGCTCTGGAGACCAGAGGTCAGATCAAGGTGCTGGGAGGGTGGTCCCCTCTCTGGAGGCTCTCAGGGCGGGTCCTTCCCGCCTCCTCCGGCTTCTGATGGCCCCAGGCCTCACCCTGACCTCGACCTCAGCCTCTATGTTCAGCTGGCCTCTTCTTCCTGTGTCTCTTCTTGTAAGGACACCAGCCCTGTTGAATCAAGGCCCACCCCATTCCAATATGACGTCACTGAACATGATTCCATCTGCAGAGACCCTATTTCCAAATAAGGGCATCTTCACAGGTTCCAGGCATTGAACTCGAACACACCTTTTTTGAAAGTGAAAGTGAAGTGAAGTCGCTCAGTCATGTCCAACTCTTTGAGACCCCATGGACCATACCTGCCAGGCTTCTCCATCCATGGGATTTTCCAGGCAAGATTACTGGCGTGGTTTGCCATTTCCTTCTCCAGGGAATCTTCCCAACTCAGGGATCAAACCCAAGTCTCCTGCCTTGCAGGCAGACTCTTTACCATCTGAGCCACAAGGGAAGCTCTTTTTGGGGGTCACAATTCAACTCATAATGACCGTGCAGCTTCTTTCACTTTTTAATTAGGTGTCATCAGCAAGGGCTTCCCTGGTGGCTCAGAGGGTAAAGAATCCACCTGCAATGCAGGAGGCCCAGGTTAGATCCCTGGGTTGGGAAGATGCCCTGGAGAAGGAAATGGCTCTCTGCTCTGGTATTCTTGGCTAGAGAATCCCATGGACAGAGGAGCCTGGTGGGCTACAGTCCATGGAGTCATCAGTAAGCTCTGAGGCTATTTTGCATGAAAAACTGGACCTGTGTCTTCTTCCTGCATGAGACCTGCCAAAGTGGACCCCAGAGGAGGCTGTTCTCTCTTGATGAGGCAGGCTTCATGCCACACCCCCAGCCCCCCAGCCCCACTCCTGCCTGGTGCTGTAGACATAGAGATTGGGACCCTCGAGTCGGCCCAGGGGTTCCCGACTAGGAGTGATTTTGCCTTGGGGACGTTTGGTAATGTCTGAGGACACTCTTGGCTGTCATGACTGGAAGATGCTACTGGCTCTGGTGCGAGAGCCAGGGATGCTGCTAAACATCCTGCAATTCACAGGATGGGCCCCCTGACAAAGAAGTTCCATCTCCAAATGTCAGCGAGGCCCAGGCTGGGAAATCTTCAATACTTTAACCTTGGCTCATGGCTGCCCTGTTAAAGACTACATTCCCAGTTTCCTTTGTAGAAGGTATGGCCACGTGACCACATTCTAGCCAATGGGGTGTTAGCATAAGGACTCTGGGCATCCTCCAATTGAGGATGCCCTGTGATTGGCAGATGAGGCCCTCCCACTCCCACTGAGTGGACCACGGATGTGATGGCAATGGCTGGAACTAGAGCAGCCAACGCAGAGCTTGAGGTGGGAGCTGCTTTCTGGGAATGGCCAAGGAAAGGTGGAAGGCAAGGATCCTTGACCCCCATCAGGCCACCGTGCTGGTCCTGCCCAGACTTCTCCGTGCATCACCTGTACCCTGATTTACTCACAGTTCTAAGTCCTGGGCAGTCCCGTTCCCTCCCGTGACGAATTACTAGTTTAAATCAGAGCTTTTCTGGGAAGGAAAAACTCAAGAAGAAAACATAGCAGATCTTGCTGAATCCGAGCCTGCAGTGTCCGGCCTCCAATACAAACATTCCAGTGCTCTGGGCCGTGGCAAGGACAGCTGGGCCTGCCCCCGCCTTCTAGAAATACTTGGGGATCAGGGTCAACATAGGAGGCTGGAGCAGCTC
>JADEYB020000017.1:45193980-45230871 GCA_015832495.2 Alces alces | reverse complement strand
TTCCAGGCAAGATTACTGGCGTGGTTTGCCATTTCCTTCTCCAGGGAATCTTCCCAACTCAGGGATCAAACCCAAGTCTCCTGCCTTGCAGGCAGACTCTTTACCATCTGAGCCACAAGGGAAGCTCTTTTTGGGGGTCACAATTCAACTCATAATGACCGTGCAGCTTCTTTCACTTTTTAATTAGGTGTCATCAGCAAGGGCTTCCCTGGTGGCTCAGAGGGTAAAGAATCCACCTGCAATGCAGGAGGCCCAGGTTAGATCCCTGGGTTGGGAAGATGCCCTGGAGAAGGAAATGGCTCTCTGCTCTGGTATTCTTGGCTAGAGAATCCCATGGACAGAGGAGCCTGGTGGGCTACAGTCCATGGAGTCATCAGTAAGCTCTGAGGCTATTTTGCATGAAAAACTGGACCTGTGTCTTCTTCCTGCATGAGACCTGCCAAAGTGGACCCCAGAGGAGGCTGTTCTCTCTTGATGAGGCAGGCTTCATGCCACACCCCCAGCCCCCCAGCCCCACTCCTGCCTGGTGCTGTAGACATAGAGATTGGGACCCTCGAGTCGGCCCAGGGGTTCCCGACTAGGAGTGATTTTGCCTTGGGGACGTTTGGTAATGTCTGAGGACACTCTTGGCTGTCATGACTGGAAGATGCTACTGGCTCTGGTGCGAGAGCCAGGGATGCTGCTAAACATCCTGCAATTCACAGGATGGGCCCCCTGACAAAGAAGTTCCATCTCCAAATGTCAGCGAGGCCCAGGCTGGGAAATCTTCAATACTTTAACCTTGGCTCATGGCTGCCCTGTTAAAGACTACATTCCCAGTTTCCTTTGTAGAAGGTATGGCCACGTGACCACATTCTAGCCAATGGGGTGTTAGCATAAGGACTCTGGGCATCCTCCAATTGAGGATGCCCTGTGATTGGCAGATGAGGCCCTCCCACTCCCACTGAGTGGACCACGGATGTGATGGCAATGGCTGGAACTAGAGCAGCCAACGCAGAGCTTGAGGTGGGAGCTGCTTTCTGGGAATGGCCAAGGAAAGGTGGAAGGCAAGGATCCTTGACCCCCATCAGGCCACCGTGCTGGTCCTGCCCAGACTTCTCCGTGCATCACCTGTACCCTGATTTACTCACAGTTCTAAGTCCTGGGCAGTCCCGTTCCCTCCCGTGACGAATTACTAGTTTAAATCAGAGCTTTTCTGGGAAGGAAAAACTCAAGAAGAAAACATAGCAGATCTTGCTGAATCCGAGCCTGCAGTGTCCGGCCTCCAATACAAACATTCCAGTGCTCTGGGCCGTGGCAAGGACAGCTGGGCCTGCCCCCGCCTTCTAGAAATACTTGGGGATCAGGGTCAACATAGGAGGCTGGAGCAGCTCCACAGTCAGGGTGGTGAGCGTTTCTTAGCTTGTTTTCCCAAACATGTCAAGGGCTCTTCACTTTCTAATCTGAGAAAAATCAAAGCCAAACAAAACGGCAATCTCTCTGAACCCCCTCCAGCTGTGGAGCGCATATCCGCTACGGTCAGATTCACAAATCGTGGGCATGACATTGCTTTCATTTGTTTAACTTTTCCCATCAGGCACGTTCCCCAGACTCTAGAATGGGACAACGCCATAGGAGGCGTCAGGCCTCTGGATGGAGAAAGAAGATCCTCAGTGAACACGGAGATGCTGGCCCAATAGGATGCGGGGATACTCCTGGGTGTGGCCTGCGCGTTCCCCTTGCCCATGACAGCGGGCGGCATCCCAGGCGCCCGTCACCTCTGGTCACCATTAGGGACGGGATTTGAGCCCTTCTCTCGCCCCCTATGAACCTTGCACATATTTGGTGCTTGGAGAATGAAAAGCAGCAAAGCAGAGGGAAAGATGGGGCTTTAATAGAGAAGTCAGGCTCTCTGGGCTGGGACCATCTCTAACTGGAAGCAGGAACGAAAGGCCCTTCCTTGTGGCGGGGTCTGCGGAAATCCCGTTCATTCCTTCATCCATCACCACGTCGGGGGCTGGGATTGAAGGGATGATGAGCACCCGGGTGCCGGTCCTGAGTAGGCCACAGGGAGAGAGCAGCCCCCAGCCCTGGGGCAGACGTGGCTAACGGGAACTCCCCCGAAAGTCTGCTCTCGGGGGAGAGAAGGCCCCCACATGGATCCAGGGCCCCTGCAGCGGGGAGGGGGTGTTTCTCTTGGAAGGGGTGGTGACCACAGAGGCGTGCACCGTGGGCAGTGAGGCCGGACCGGGTAGGGGCCTGAGCCCGAGTCCCAGCCTGCCCCCATACTCTGGGGTACCGAGGCTGCCGTGTGTGCCCCCAGAAGCCTCCGTTTTGTCATCTGTCTGCAAAGCGGGGGTGTTGGTAGCACCCAGCTCTCACAAGTTCCATGAGAGTGAAGTAAAATGGGAGGCTTCGAATCTGCTGATGGTCCTGACAGCTCCCGAGAGGGCTCCAGAGAGCCCTGGACAGGGGACCTGGGCCGCCGGGGGGAGGAGGGTGGAGGGCGGGTGGAGGGAGGCGGGTTGGGGGCTGGCTCCAGCTGAAGGCCCCAGGCCAACTCCAGGGTCGTGCCTGGCTGAGGTGGGGCAGCGGCGGAGGCCTCCCCTCTGCTGTCAAGGCCAGGGACAGAAGCCCCCTCTCCAGGGACCCCCACACCACTTGGCCCCTTCAGTAACCAGAGACCAGGCACGCCCCGCCCCCCCAGGAAGGCAACCTGGTGCCCATAGGAGCAGGCAGGAGGGTGATCTCCATGTGTCCCCCCTGGGGCCAGCCTGGAGCCTGGCAGAGAGGTGCTCCATGTCGAAAACAATCAGAGCTCCCCTAAGATGAACTGTATTGTTCAGAAAAAGCAGTGAGCTCCCCGTTGCCTGGGGTGTGCAAGCACAGGCTGGGGACAGGCCTGAAGGGCCAATGCAAAGTGGGCTTGTTCAGCTGGGATAAGAGTGATCATCATGATGATAATGTCAATTAAAATGTACCCAGAGCTCACTAAGCCCCAGCAACGGTAAAATCTTTGTTCTCTTTTGTTAGAAAATTTTTTTTTAATTTGCCGCAGTAACTCAAGCTCTCAGAACAAGTTAAACAATACAGAGATATATAAAGAAAAATCTAACATCAGCCCTCCTCCGAGGCCTCTTTCCCTCCCACAAGCCAGGTACCTGGGCTGACAGCAAAGGTGTCATCCTTCCAGGCACCCGACAGAGAGGATCCCTCGTCATCCTTCAGATGCTTTGAGGAGGCTCAGAGAGGGGAAGCCATTCTTCCAAAGGTCGCTAGCTGCTTAAATGTTGCAGACCAAGCAGGCTTAAGTTGCCTCTTCAGCCCAGACGCCCCCAGCTCAGCCTGGCTCCTCTCTTCTCCTGGGAGCCTGGCCTGTGGGAGACTCAGAGCCTCCACTGGGATGGCCTGGGACTCCTGGGCCAGTTCATTCCAACCAGAACTGACCGGTCCTTGAGCCCCCACCTTCCAACTTGAATTTGGCAGGACTGACTTTTTTTCCTAAGTGATGAAAATATGATAACACATTTACAGGAGACTTCCCCGATAGCTCAGTTGGTAAAGAATCTGCCTGAAAGACAGGAGACTCTGGTTCAATTCCTGGGTCGGGAAGATCCGCTGAAAAAGGGAATGGCAACCCACTCCAGTATTCTTGGGCTTCCCTTGTGGCTCAGCTAGTAAAGAATCTGCCTGCAATGAGGGAGACCTGGGTTTGATCCCTGGGTTGGGAAGATGCCCTGGAGAAGGGAAAGGCTACCCACTCCAGTATTCAGGCCTGGAGAATTCCATGGACTGTACAGTCCATGGGGTTGCAAAGAGTCGGACACGACTGAGAGACTTTCACTTTCACTTGGAAAATACAGAACAAAGTTACATATAGTTTCACTATATATTATAGTTAAGATTCTTAGTAGGAGTTTCAATATCAAATGCTCAGAAATTAATGGAATGAATGTACAGAGAAGTAGAAGAATATAGTAGACCTGAAAAGCATTGTGAAACAATTTAACCTAAGTAAGATTTATACATTTTCATAACAAGAGTAGGATACAAATTCTATTCACGTTCCCGCAGACTGTAAACCAGGAGACACTAGAACGTATCTGGAAACATAAGACCAGGGGCAGAAATTTCATGGCCTAAAGGTATTGAAATCATAATGAGGCTCTTCTCTTGTTACTGTGCAATTCCGTTAGAGATCAAAATCAAAAGATATTTCAAAATAACCCACATATTTTCAAGAGCAGTGTGTTATTTACTAAGAGAGATCTCTGGCTTAGCCACTGAGAAAGCTTCAATAAAGTTAGACTGAATAAAACACAGAGAGTGATTGTAAAGAAGGAAGCATTCAAATGAGAAATTAATATCAAAGATACTTTAAAAACTCCCATGCATTTGAAAATGAAATGTCTGCTTTTAAATGAAGGCTAAGAAGCTGTAACAAGGAAGGCATTCTGATCTCCTTCTGTCAGACTCTCCCAGCTCCAACAAAGTCCTCCTAGACTCAAAGGGCCTGCAAGCACCCAGGCAGACCACTGAGTCCTATCCCTCAACTCACAGCTGGGGACACCAAGGCTCAGGAAGGGCAGGGGGCTTGTAACATCACACGAAGACTCAATTCCTTGTGCTTAATCTGATCATTTACGAAGTTCCATTGCCCATTTGAACCATTGCACTCTTTCATGTCCTAACTATTGCACTCATTCATTCATTCATTCCCAAACACCCACGGAGCCTGCATCATTTCCCATTGCTGCTTTACCAAATGAGCACAAGCCTAGGAGCTTGTAACAACAAACTGATGACTGCACAGCTCTGGCGTCCCGAAGAATGAAATGCCCGGAGGGGCTGGCTCCCGCTGGAGCCTTTGGGGAGAATCTTGTCTCCTCATCTCCACCTGCTTCTGGAGGCTCCTGCATCTCTGAGCTTGTGGCCCTCCTCCCATCGCCCTACCCTCTGCCTCCGTGATCATGTCTCTTCCACGTAGAAGGGCCCTCGAGACGATGTGACCACGTGTAGGGATTGCTCAGATAATATAGGATAATCTCTCATCTCCTTAATTTAATTAAGTCCCTAACTTAATCTCATCAGCAAAATCCCCTTTTTGGTCACTTAGCCACAGGTTCTGGAGAAGAGGGTGTGGATGCTTTTGAGTGTTATTTTGCCCACTTGCACAGTAATTATCAAAGGAGGCAGGATAGGGCTGTGCACAGCAAATCAGCTAGGATGCGTCCAGTGGCACATTATGGAACCCTCCTCCCAAAGGGCCTTAAACAGTGAGGCTGCTTAGCGTCTCCCTTGGCAGGAAGTCTGACAAAAGGCTGGCTCCAGGGTGGGTTCATTTGGAGGCTCAAGAACAACAGCATTAGGGACACGGACTCTTTTCCCCCATGATTGTTGGCATCATCTCCTCATGGCCCCAAGAGAGCTGCTGCAGCTCCAGGTATCACATCATCACACATCCATGACCAAACAGGAAGGAAGGCAGTGAGTTTTCTAGTACATTTCCTGCCTGTCATCAGGGAGGTCTCATGGGCTGAGCCCAGGTCGTGTGACCTCTCTCCAGCCACTGGGGAAGGGTGTCCCCCTTTCCAGGGCACATCACTGCTCCCCCATCAAAATGAATCAGGTATGCAGGTGCATTCATTATCTTCACCTCATAACAAAGCACCATGAATTTATCAGCTAAAAGCAACACACATTTACTATCTCAGTTTCCATGGGCCAAGAGTCCAGGTGCAGGCCAGCTGACTCCTTGCTCGTGGTCTGGAGGCTGATATTACAGTGTCAGCTGAGACCAGGTTCTCACCCGAGGCCAGGCACCACCCCTCCTCTTCCCAGGCTCACCCAGCTGTCGAGACAGTTCAGTTTCCAGAGGCTGAGTGGCCAAGGTGAGATTTCTTGTGGTTTTCCAGGGACCACTCAGCCCGTAAAGGCCACACTTAGGTCCTTACCCAGAGACTGCCTCTCTTCTGCGTGGCCAGCAGGGCAGCCCTTCTGATGCTTCTAAAGGCTTCACCTGATCAGGTCAGGCCCAGACAGGAAAATCTTGAAGAGGATGAGGTGGCTGGATGGCATCACCGATTCAATGGACATGATCTTGGGCAAACTCTGGGAGGTGGTGAGGGACGGGGCAGCCTGGCGTGCTGCGGTCCATGGCATCGGGAAGAGTCGGGCATGACTTGGGAGCCTGAGAAACAAGAAACCAAAAGCCACCTGGTCAGGAGCCTGGATGAGGCGGCGATGTCCCACCCTGTTCACACAGGAGGGGGTGCGCCCCGGGGCCTGGGTCACTGCAGCCACCGGAGCATCCTGCCGCCTCACCCTCCAGGCTGAGCAGGGCCCCTCCTCCTGCCAGAAAGTCCTCCCTGAGCCCCTGGCAGGTCCCTGGAGGTTGGGGGCCTGTGCCCCGAGCCTTCAGCTGGGCCTGGGGGGTGCTGTGGTCTCTCTGTGGGTGCTGTCCAAACTTGGCAAAGAGCAGGTGCCCAGGAGACTCCCTCCGGACGAATGCGGAGCCCACGGTGCTGGGAAGACCTTGAAGCTCAGAAAAAGTGATGGGGGCTGGGCCTAGGATTCTGGCCCTGGGAGAGCAGACCGGGGTGGGGGCAGGGGGGCTGGCTTGGGGATAGGATCATGCCAGGCCCTCAGAGCTCACCCCTTCAGAGAGCCCTTCCAAGGCCCCCCACTAACCGAGGCCAACGGCCAGGGAGGCACCGGTGAGCAGACAGCAGGCAGCGTGTAGACAGCAGGACAGGGGACCTGAGCTTGGACCCATGCGTGATCCGGAGCAACCTGGCCTCCACCCTCATCTGCAGGATGGGATGCCACCCAGCATGCACCGTGAGGGGGACGCGAGGAGGGTGAGGGGGCCCATCACCCAGGGACTGATCAGGACAGGACCTGGCGAAGGGTGGCGGCTCGTGAGCACTGACGGGCAGGGGCCGAGGAACAGGAGGGGCCGGAGGAGCAGCTGCAGGCGACGCTTCCCCAGGACATGACCCCCGGAGCTGCCAAGGGGCCCTGTGGCTGCCGTGGGCCAGGGACCCTGTGGGGGATTCCGAGAAGGAGCCCCCCTCCCTGGTGCTGAGGGGGCGTGGCGCTGTGCCTCCCACCTCCTTAGGTGGGTGACAGGCGGGGGCGGGTGCTCCAGGCCCAGGGAACAGCAGCAGAGACAGGCGTCGCCGGGGCACCCAGGACTGAGAGCTCTGCGTGCATCTTCCTGGAGAACCTGCTCGCCTGCTGCGGGGGGTGGGGGGCTCCGTCGTCCCCATTCACGGGCTCAGACAGGGATGCTCACAAGGCGATGCCTGGTCAGTTCGAGCCAAGAGTCCAGGTCAAGGCCAGGCCATGGAGGGCCCCGATCGCCAGGCTCAGGCGTCTGGGCAGCAGCAAGGCCCGGGACGGAGGACCAGTCAGCCCGGAGCGGTGGGCAGAGGGGAGCCCTGAGTGGGCCCCCGTGTGATGGGTGGATGCAAGCTTGAGCCCCAGCAGGCCCCCGGGCTGAGCGAGGTGCAGAGCAGATGCTCCACAAGCATGCTGACTCGCAGCCTGAATCCATTACGCTCCCTGCAAGTCCAAGACGGTCCCCAAGGCCGTTCTTCCCCCATAGGGCCCCATGCCAGCCCTGGAGGAGCTCAGCGGTGCCAAGTCCATCACTGTGATCGATATCGCAGTGGAGTTAGTGCACCCAGATCCTGGCGGCGTTCTGACAAGACAAAGCGATTCTGGAATTCTTCAAGGAGGGGTGGGGAGAGGAAGCAAGCTGCCTTTTTTCCCTTGCCTCGGCTTTAAAAATGAAATTACAAGTAAAATTGGGGACACAATATCCTCAGACCAGTTGGGGACAAATCAAGTCTTGAGGTCAGAGACTGAAATGCTGGGCTGGCCCACCCCTGGCCCTGCACCAGCCAGCGGAATGCAAGGGCCCTTCCCCTCCCTGCAGGTACCAGCTGAGGGCAAAGACCGCAGACACAGCAAAACTCCCAGGGGCTGGAGACCCATTGGGGAGGAGCCAGCGCGGATCTTACAACCATCCAGTCAATAGCCCCACTTTACAGATGGGAAAACGGAGGCCATGGGAGGCAGGAGGTTCTCGGGCTGCCAGACAGAAGGTAAGGGGATAAGCAGGAGCGTAAATCCAGGACCTCCACAGAACGGAGCCAGGAAGGGCCCACCGGGCAGGGAGGCCGGGTCTGGCTCCGGGTGAAGTGCTGCTGTGCTCCACCGACCGCCACCCGCACGGGCGACCCCACTGCATCCAGTGTGGCCGGGGAGGATGGAGGTCACCAGGCCCTTCGGACCACCCATTCCTCCTGCATGCTTCCACTGCGAGCTGTGAGTCAGGAGCCCCAGACAGAGGGACAGAGATGTAGCCCATCCGCAAGAGCCCACGGCAGAGATGAGGTCTGATGATGGTTTGCCCCAAGGGGCACACAGGAGCCCAGTGAAGCGGGCTCCCCGCCAGCCGGGGAGAGCAGGCAGGCCTCCCGGGGAGGAATCTCAAGCCTCATGTTTTGGAGGAAGAGGAGAGCGCGCAGGATAGAGGGGGCAGAGCTGTTAGCCTGGAGAAGGGCCTGTGACGGAGCCCCAAGTCCACGGCAGGCAGGGACAAAAGGGCTCCCACGGAGGCCAAGGAGGCGAGGTGGAAGCCAGCCCGACGCCTGGAAGAGCTGCCCGCGCTGGGGCACCAGAGATACAGCCTGCCTGCATCTGGGAGGGTGAGCGAGGCCACAGGCACGTGTGCATGTGTGGGTGTGTGCACGTGTGTCAGCGCGTGGGTGGGCGTGTGCAGGAACGCACATGTGGAAAGGCACGCCTGTGTGCTGGATGCTTGTATGTACACAAATGAAGTGTGCACACAAATTCCTGCATGTTAGCACACAGTATGTGTGACTGTACGTGTGTGGATATGTGTGTGCACACATACATGTATGAGCATAGCGTGTGTGACCTGTGCATGCACGTGTGGGTAGGTGTGCACACATGGTGCTTGCAGGTACACGAATATACGTGTGTACATCGTTGACACATGGATGCTTCTGTGAATGCATGGTCATGTACGTGGCTGTGTGTCTACATATTCCTGGATGCGTGTGAGTGTGTGTGAAGATACAAGCCTAGGTGTGCGTGGATATGTGTGCACACGGATATGTATGTGTGCATTTGTGCACATACGGCTATGTGTGCATGTGTGCACACGCATACCTGCGCATTCAGGGAGGCAGCTCAAGGAGACGCATCCCCCCCCTTCACCTGAGGTGAGGCCACTCGAGCACAGACCTTACACAGATACCGCACCCAGATCCCCCCTCCCAGGAGTGGGCCCGGGACCCAGCATGCCATGGGTCACAGGGGATGAAGGTGAGGACAACCTTATAGCCCCAGCATGATCCACCTCCACAGTCTCCTCCTGAGATGCCCCCAACGCCCCCTTCCCCACCAGTGCAGCCTGACTCCCCAGAGCACCCTCCTGTCACCCACCCTGTCCTGCCAAGCCTGGGCCCGGTGGGCATGACCCCCAGGACAGGCAGTCTCCCAGGGCACAGGAGGTTTCGTCTGCTCCAGGGCAGCGGGGAGCTGCCTGTCGAGACTCACACTCTGTCTCAGGGTAAAAGGCCTCTCTAGCTCCATGGTGCACAGCTGAGACCCCGGGGCCTCCCTCCAGCAGACGGAGCAGGCCTGCACGTGGTGCCATCCAGGCCAGGGCTCTCTACCGCAAAGACTCCGCAGGGACCAGGCCCTCTGCCGCCCCTCGCCTCTGGGCCCTGGACCCTCAGGAGTGGCCCTTCCTCCTGCCTCCTCCCAGTTTGGCCAGCCAGGCACTGTCTGCTGCCTGAGGTCAGAAGGCCGGCCCGGTGTCCCCCAGGGGCCTGGGTCACTCGGCCGGCCAGACTCTCCAGAAGTTCCCAGCCTGGCAGGGCTGGAGAGCCGCTGCCTGGGCGGTGGGACGTGCTGTCTGCTCTGGGGCCCCTAGAGCTCCGCGTTGCTCTTCCTTCAAATCCCTCATGCTAGGCTGGCCTTGCCTGTGGACACGTGGGGTGTGGCATGGAGCAGGACCCTTGGACTCAGCCCCCAAAGTGCTTCTCGAAAGATAAGACTCCCTCAAGGCCAGGAGGAGGCCCACATGGCGGTCCAGCTGATGGCAGGGCAGACCTCTCCAGAACCTGTATGTGACAACCACCATGTCCCTTCCGAGGACATGTCCACCAGGACAAAGCCCAACCCCACCGCAAGGAGCACAATGAACAGGGGCCTCTCACTTCCTAATAACTCCCCTCCCTCTCCAAACGCAGCTCAAGAGGTCACCTCCTCCAGGAAGCCCTCCCTGATAACCCCACTCGCAGGCTGGAGGAGGAGCCCCCGGGCACTGATGGCATTCCCTGCGCCCATCTCAGTGCGTGGCACCATCGACCCCAGACAGCCAGCATTCAAGACGGAAGGTCTGATCCAGACAGAGCCAGGCCGAGCCAAAGATGGAAGCGCCAGGGGTCTTCTCTGCAGAGTGCGCCCCTCAGCACCCTGACCGGTGGCACCTTTCAGGCTCCAGGACCGGAGGACCTTTCACAAGAATGGGGCCTCTACCTTCCCTGGGTCACACGCGATCATGGCTTTGCTCCCCAAACTGCATAAATGCCAAGGACTGGCCCAGAAGGGTTAACCTTCCTCCGCAGGTCTGCCATCGGACGATCTGATTTCCAGCCTGGCCCTGGCCTGACCCTGCCCCGCCCCATCACTGGAACCAAGTTAACAGGGACGTCGGTGCTCCACGTGAGCCTCTCTGCTGAGACAGCCTGCTCCCCGGGGAAGGCCTCTGAGCTTTTCCGGAGCTCAGAGCAGAGAGAAGCAGCCCTGCACCAGGGCACAGTTCTAGGCATCATGGTGGGGTGTGTGTGTGTACAGCTCCAACCCCTCCCTGAGTTACCCTCCTAGTACCCGGGGGCATCCCCCTCCCCCCTCCCCAGACACAATCCCCGTCACCTGCGCCCCCCGAGAATTCGAAGAGAGCTGCAGGCCAGCCCGGGTGTTTCTGCTCTGCTGGGAGCAACGGTCTTACCGTTAGTCCTAGTGAAACATGCCTGGCCTGGACCACGGTCCTCCTCCCCAGGCTCCGTATCCCACAGACCTCGGGCTGCCTGGATGTGGGGGCCAGCACGCAGCAGTGTACAACTGCAGAACAGATGCACACGGCGTGGGGCAGGGGTCGGCGGGGGTTACCCCAACACCTCTCCCCTAAGCAGGAATGCGGCTCCCACGCCAAACAGCCCTCATCTGGCAGTTCAGTTTGGGGCGTTTGTCAGAGGCGGAGATACAGAACATCCCCCAGCCTTTAAAAAGGAGGGCTTATGGAGCATAAAAATCCAACTTCAGGAATTGCCAACAAGGGTGCAGAGCCTGGGAGCCTGCCCAGGGCTTCCACAGGCACCGCCGTCATGATTCTCGCTCCAGCAGAGGCCGGGGGTGGGGAGGCGGCTTGGCCCCCGAGCATCCCCCCGAGACAGGAGTCGGCCCTCTCAGCGAGGGCGCACCCTAGCCGCGTCGCGTACTCCGCCGGGCTGCGGGTGGCTGGCTCTCCAGTCAGGCCGCGGGCCCCCCGAGCCGGCCCCGCTGCGGGCGAGCGCGCGCGTGTGCCCGGGCAGGTGAGGAGGCGGCCGTCTTAGAAAGAGCAGGGTTCTAGAACTCACCGCCCAGGCCAGCCGGCACTCGGCCCCGGCGCGCAGGCTGCGGACAGCCCTGGAGGAGGCGCCCTTGCCGGGCGCGCGCGCCCCGCGCCACCGCCCCGGGCTCCTCCCCGGCGCCGCGCGGGCAGGTTCGCCGAGGCGGCCGCGGGCTCGGGCTGCCGGGCCCGCTGCCCCCCTCGGCCGGCGGCGCTGGCCTGCCCGCCAGGCCGCCCCCGCCCGCCTGCGCCCCGCCCCGCCCCGCTGCGCAACTCTACCCAAGTTGGAAGCCGAGCCGGAGCGGTGACACTCGCGCTGAGCGCACGGCGGCGGAGGAGGCGGCGGCGGCGCAGCTCCCGCGAGCCGTGGCAGGCGAGGCGGCGCCCGCACGGCGGAGCGCGAACCGCGGGGGGCGCCCGCGCCGGGAGCGGCAGGAGGAGGAGCCGGGGAGGACGCTCGGCGGCGCCGGCGCCCTGCCCGGGAAAGTAAAGTTGGAGCCGGAGGCAGCGCGCGGGCGCGGGGGCCCCGAGCAGCGGGGGCCCGCGCCCCGGCGCGCCGAGCCCTAGCCGGCTGGATGGGAGGCGGAGCGCCCGGGCCGCCGCCGCCGCCTGCAGCCTGCGCCCCGGCCGGGTGCCGGGGCCGCGGGGTCGCCCGGGCACGCCCGCTCGGGCGCCGAGTCGCCGCGGGCTCGCGGCCCGGGCCCTCCCCGTGAACCGGGCCGAGGGCGGGGCCGCGCGAGGACCCCGGGACCTGCCCCCTCCCCCTCGCCGCCGCGTCGCTGCTCGCTCCGGGCGCCTCCTGCTCTGCACTTACGCGTGCGGCGGCGGCGGCTGGGAGCCGGGCAGCCACGCTCTCCGGCGCGCCGCTCGCTAGCCGGGCCGCCACGGCCGAGGGCCGGCTGCGGGGCGCCGCGGTCCCCGGCGGGCGCGCCCTAGGCGCTGGCGGCGATGCGGGCTCCGACCCGGGCTGGGGGGCGCCCGAGCTGCCGCGACTGCGCCCCGGCTCCAGGCGGGACCGCGTAGCTTGCGGGAGGACCATGGCGTCCCCGGCGCTGGCGGCGGCGCTGGCGGCGGCGGCGGCAGCGGCGGGCCCCAACGCGAGCGGCGCCGGCGACGGGGGCAGCGGCAGGGTCGCCAACGGCTCGGGGGCCCCCTGGGGACCGCCCCCGGGCCAGTACTCGGCGGGCGCCGTGGCGGGGCTGGCGGCCGTGGTGGGCTTCCTCATCGTCTTCACCGTGGTGGGCAACGTGCTGGTGGTGATCGCCGTGCTGACCAGCCGCGCGCTGCGTGCTCCGCAGAACCTCTTCCTGGTGTCGCTGGCCTCTGCTGACATCCTGGTGGCCACGCTGGTCATGCCCTTCTCGCTAGCCAACGAGCTCATGGCCTACTGGTACTTCGGGCAGGTGTGGTGCGGCGTGTACCTGGCGCTAGACGTCCTCTTCTGCACCTCGTCCATCGTGCACCTGTGCGCCATCAGCCTGGACCGCTACTGGTCCGTGACCCAGGCCGTCGAGTACAACCTGAAGCGCACGCCGCGCCGCGTCAAGGCCACCATCGTGGCCGTGTGGCTCATCTCGGCCGTCATCTCCTTCCCGCCGCTCGTCTCGCTCTACCGCCAGCCCGACGGCGCCGCCTACCCGCAGTGTGGTCTCAACGACGAGACCTGGTACATCCTGTCTTCCTGCATCGGCTCTTTCTTCGCTCCCTGCCTCATCATGGGCCTGGTCTATGCGCGCATCTACCGGGTGGCCAAGCTGCGTACGCGCACGCTCAGCGAGAAGCGCGAGCCCGCGGGCCCCGACGGCGCGTCGCCGACCACGGAGAACGGGCTGGGCGCCGGCGAGAACGGGCACTGTGTGCCCGCGCGCCGCCCGCGCGCCGAAGTGGAGCCGGAGGACAGCAGCGCGGCGACCGAGAGACGGCGGCGCCGGGGCGCGCTGCGGCGGGGCGGGCGGCGGCGCGGGGCCGGCGAGGGGGTCGCGGACGCCGAGGGCGCGGGCCCCGGGATGGTGACGGCCGAGCCGGGCGCGCTGGCCGCCGCGAGGTCCCCAGGCCCCGGCGGACGCCTGTCCCGCGCCAGCTCGCGCTCCGTCGAGTTCTTCCTGTCGCGCCGGCGCCGGGCGCGCAGCAGCGTGTGCCGCCGCAAGGTGGCCCAGGCGCGGGAGAAGCGCTTCACCTTCGTGCTGGCGGTGGTCATGGGCGTGTTCGTGCTTTGCTGGTTCCCCTTCTTCTTCACCTACAGCCTGTACGGCATCTGCCGCGAAGCCTGCCAGGTGCCCGGCCCGCTCTTCAAGTTCTTCTTCTGGATCGGCTACTGCAACAGCTCGCTCAACCCGGTCATCTACACCGTCTTCAACCAGGACTTCCGGCGCTCTTTCAAGCACATCCTCTTCCGACGGAGGAGAAGGGGCTTCAGGCAGTGACCCGCGCGCCCTTCCCGGGCGTGGACGCCCTGGACAGCTCCTGTCGGAGGCGGGCAAAGCCGGCCTCCCAGGGACCCAAGGATGGATTGGCCTTCTGGGTGCAGGGGAGGGTACACAGGGCCCAGAGACTGCAAGGCCCCCGGGGAGGGGGGAAGGAGAGAGGGGAGACCCCTCTGCCTTCCTGTCTCAGCAAGGGGCTGCTTCTGGGGCTCTAGGCCTGAATCCAGTTCCCCGGAGGGGCCCCCGCCCAAGTGTGGTGTGGGGCCGGGTGGTAGACCCCACTGGCGCTAGGTTTATCCTCCCAACTTGATGAGAAAGGAGCCTTCTCCGCCCCCAACACATGCCACCCTACCCCCCTCTCCACCTCTGAGCAAGGGCTGACCTCCCAGGACCTCGTGGGTGGCTTTCCAGGGGTGGGGGTGGGGGAGGAACCAAGGCACTGGCATCTTTGGTTACCCAAAGTATTTAAATGTTTGCCAAAAACGAATGACAGCCAAAACAACCAAACTCTTTTTCTAAATAAACCTTTGTAATCTAAGTGGTGGGTGCCATGTCAGTCCTTCAGCCCTGGGTGTGGGGGGCCTTCCAGACCCTCACCCTACCCGACACCCCCCACCTCCCACCTTTTCTTGCATCAGGTGGGGGTGGGGGTATTTGTTTAAAGGCAACTATCTTACAGATGTCCAGAGCACATGTTCAAAATACTTGTGTTGTTACTGGCCCAGAGACCAAGGAAATCAAGAGACCCGAGATTAACTGCAAATACAGGTGCTGGAGGGCGGTCTTCCATCCATACCCACCCATCTCTGAATCTAGGCTTTCCCCAGCGCAGCCAGCCTCACCCCCATGCCCAGCCCACAACAGCCCTCAGGGAGTCTGGGCTCACCCCATGCTAAGGCTTGGGGAGGGGCGGCTAGAAGAGAGGAAAGGATCAGAGAGGGTCTCCCCCTGGCACCTCCAGCCCCCCGCACAGAGCCTGGGAGCTCCTGGGATAGCTGTGGGAGAGGGACACGAGGCGGACCTCTGAGACACACAGATGCCCGTGCGCACACACACACACACACACACACACACGTATGCACACATACACACACGCACGCATGCTCAGTGAGCAAGCGGGGCTCAGTGCCGGGGTCCCTGCTCTGACCACCCAACCCTCCCGCCCCACTCTGCCTCTCCCGGCCTTCTGTATGTCCCCTCCCCTGCCCAGCCCTTGTCGGCCGGCCCAGCTCTTCTGAATCACCACCCACCTGCCTTTGGCCTGGGATGGCTGTCTCCGGAAGCGGTCAGCCCTGGGTCCTGCTTTTTCAAGCCCCCTTGCCCTGAATCCAGAGCCAGAGCAGGCCCCTTTCCTGGTCTGACATGCCAGGGCGGACCCTGTGGGGGAATGCTGCAGCCATCTGGACTCATGACCCCAACTTACGGGCCCTCAGGATACCCCGCTAGGAAGAGCCCTCACGGACTGGCGTCACGGTGGGCAGAGGGGTGCAGGAAACGGCTGGTCAAGGCTGGTGGCAACTTCCCCAACCTCCGCATCACCCAGGCCTGGACGGAGTGTCCATGTTGTAGGCCCAGCTCTCTCCAGGACTGCTGAGCGAGCCCCTAGTAAAGCCCGGCCCTCTCTGAGTCTCATCACCGCTCTGCCCCCGTCAAGTGGGGCAGGGCTGGAAGCTCAGGCCTGCTGTCTGGGGGCCAACTTACCGGCTGAATGGGGGGCAGGTGGCTCAAGAGCGGGGACCTTCCCTTGGAGAGAGCCTGACCGACAGAGGTATTGCCTCCCCAGTGCAATGGGGTGATACCACACCCTCCCCCTGCTCCTGGAGGGTGAACCCCAAGACTCTGGCAGGAGTATGTAGCCGGGACACAACCCATGGAAGAGTGTTGGCAAACCCTTTCCCTTCCCTGTCCCTAATCCTGAGCATTGTACCTTCCAGGGCTGTGGCTGGGAACGCAGGCGCCCGGTGCTTAATGCCCCATTCAGCCAACAGATGTTCACCACTTGATCATAATTGCTGCCTGGAGAGGCTTTCTTTTAAGCTGGATAAACAGAGACAGAACCTGGCTTCTCACCCTGCCTGCCGCAGGGGGATGCGCCAGTCGCCCTGCTCCGGGTCTCCGGCTCCATCAGTGAAGCTGGGGTGCTGACACCCCCCGAGGGTGCCCGAGGGTGCCCGTGTGGTCCGGGAGCCAGCCTGCAGGGAGGCAGGTTCCTCTGCGATGCAGATGCGGGTCCCGCCCTCATCCAGCAGGCCCATGCACAGCGCGTGGTCACGGACGCAAAGATGCCCTGAGGTGCTTGCCTCTCTCTGGGCACCTTGATGTCTGCTCCATGGCACCGTCACTGTCCACCCCCGTCTGGGGCTGAGGAAACGCAGGCCCAGAGCTGACCGTCTGGGCCAAGACCCACAGGATGGGGAGGGCAGAGCCTGCCACGAGACTGGAAACGTACAGTTCAGGAGATCTCTGCCTCGAGCACCCCAGCTCCGGTCCCGTGAGGAGGGGCGACCCCTGGGCTTTGTTGCTGGAGAAGTATGGCCCTCCGCCACCTTCCTGCCCCCCGCTTTCTTCCCCTTGGCTCTCCCGAGGTTTCAGGCAAAATCAAAAAACACCCACAAGCAGGTTAAAGGAGAACAGGGTACTGGATTGGGGGGGTTGGCTTCAGTGCTGTCCGGGACAGAGCCCACCACTGATGTAGTTAGTTCTCAGAGACAAGCATAGATGTACATTCGTTTAAACAATTCATTCCTGTATTTTAATTCAACTGCTGAGTTTGTAGAAGGTGGCAGGGGGGGAAGGGCGAGGGGGGGGGGCGGGGAGAAGAATAATCCAAATATTCCCTTACAGCTCAGTATGGAATTAAAAAAAAAGTCGCTTGGAGCAGGCAGGATTGTTCACACTTCAGAAGAGCAGCTCCAGTCTTTGAGTCCTGCCCCCAGCTCCGGGGGTGGGGGCTGAGGGCTGGGAGAAGACTCGTTGCCGGGGCGCCCGCTGGCGAGGAAGCGGTCCTTCCCGGGTGTGCTGGCAGCCGGCTGTATTTTTATATCACATCCGTCGGCAGGGCTCAAATATTCCAGTGCAGCCTGGGATCAAAACACCCGGTGCCTACAGGCCCATCTTGAGTCTGCTTGGCCAGCTGCGGTGCTTCGCGGAGCAGAACCCGGGCCTCCGGTCCCGGCAAGCCCCCGCAGCCCCCCACCACCTGCACCGAGGAGGGGCAGGAGGCATTCTGGCTGAAGATGCCTTGCGCTTGCGGCGCTGGAAGGGTGTGAGTTCTGTGTTAGTAGAAGCCCGGCTCATCGGAGCTGAGGAACAGATGAGAACTATAGGGGAGATCCAGGTGAGAGTGTCCCACCGTGAGGACCCCCAAGTTCCCTTGAGCACTGCCAGGGGACCTCAGCATGCCCTCCCCCGCTTCACCACATGACAGAAGGTCAGGCGCTACCATTCGACCTGCTGGACTCTTGAGATTATCAAAGGGGCAAGGAGGGCTCCCCTGGGGGCTCAGACGGTAAAGAGTCTGCCTGTAGTGCGGGAGACCCGGGTTTGATCCCTGGGTTGGGAAGATCCCCTGGAGAAGGGCATGGCAACCCACTCCAGTATTCTGGCCTGGAGGCTCTCATGGACAGAGGAGCCTGGTGGGCTGCAGTCCATGGGGTCACAGAGTCAGACACGACTGAGCGACTGAACACGCAAGGGACAAGGAGGCTGAGGGTAGAAGCATCTAGTTTGCCTGAGAGGGACCCGGCAGGCACCCTAAGTCCGCTCTCTGTGTGACCCCACCCCATCTCGCACCATCTGCAAACAGCGGGCACATCCTCTCCTGCCTCAGTGCAGTGGGGGGCACGCATGTGAGAGGACCGCTGACCTCCAGGCGGGGCACAGCGCCTCTGAAATCTGCCCAGGGAGCAGAGTCACGGGCCAACCATGGGCCGAGGGAAAGCCCTGGGTCCCCAAGGCTTTTCTTCCCGCCAGAAGGATTTATGGCCACTCCCAGGAAAAGCTCGGGCACAATGGACCATCCTATCGAGCTAAGGGATGGCCATGCTGGGCGGAGAGGGAACGCTGGCCCAGAACGCCCCACTTAAGGGCATCTGCTCTCCTGGCTGAGCACGCAGTGTGCCCGAGCTGCCTGGCAGTGAAGGAGGGAAGGGAAACAGGACGCACACCTGCCGTCTGATGCTGAGAGCGCTGGGCCAGCCACCGGAAGCCCACCCGTCATCCCGCCCGTGCTGGGCGCCGTCCCGCAGGCCTCCGCTGTCTGTCTCCAGGGCTGGGGGCTTCGGGGGACCACACAGGGAACCCTGGAGGGGCATTCTTGCCATAGTGCCTGTTGGGGATGGGTGGGAGGGAATACCAACTCCCACCCTCCCTGGTGCATCAGACAAGGCCATCTCCAGGTCATCCCAGCAGACCCTGAGCCTGCGCCTCCCTGGGCCCGGCCCTGGCTCTCGGGTCCCCTGGCTCAGAGCGGCGAGGGCTGAAAAGCAGGGCAGTCATGGGGCGGGGTGGGGGCTGCCTGGGCCCAAGACCACCGCCGCCGCCTGGCCCCGGGGCCAGAGTGAGCTGTAGGGGCAGCAGAGCCGACGTGGTCCAAGCCCCCCTCCTGGACCGTCGCCCCGTCGGGCCTGAGCTCCGCTGTCTCTCGCCCCCACCCTGCTCCCCTGCTTTGCTGACGCTCTGCCTTCGGCCAGGAGTGTCTTTCCCGTCTTCCCTGAGCGCCTCTCATAGACCCCCCGTGAGACCCAGACCAGCCTTCGCCTCCAGAAAGCCTTCAGGAGTCTCCTCCCACCCCCTCCCTACCCAGCTGCAAGACCCCAAGGCTGGCCAGGCCCGGAGCCCAGCGGGGACTGGGGGTGGGGCATGGACGGCCCGTTGTCCTGGCCAGGGGGCCGGCCAGCAGGCCCCCCTTGCGGATGCAGGGCTGTCCTCCTTGTCCCCGGAAGACGCCGCTGAGGAGCATCCCTGGACGCCAAACCCGAGAGCCTCCCGGAGCACGTCTACCACGCGGCCGGGACAGCGTCCCACGGGCGGTGCCGGGAGCCCCAAAGTGGACGCCCCACACCTGCCCTCAGGCCACTGGGGAGAGACTTCCCGCAGCAAAGGCAGCTGAGCTGGTCGCAGCTCGGGCGGGCTGTGGGGCTGCAGGGGACCCACGGCTGCACGTGCAGGCCGGCTGCTAAAGCCGTCCGTTCAAATACAGCTGGGCGAGCCCCCCCCCCCCATTTAATTAGCTCTTAACTGACTGTGCAGAAGCTTCAAAAACAGAAGACTCTCCATGGCCTTCAGGGGTGGGGTTGGACTCCTCCAAGAGCTCTGGGTGGAAGTTACTCCGTGAGTGGCCTGGTTCAGTAGCCCCCTCCCAATTTTACAGAGGGGCCCAGAGAGGGAAGTCATGACAGAGATAATCACACAGAGCAGACGTGATGGGGAGCCCCTGGCCAGCATTTGCTGCCTGCGCTCTGCTTGACAGCTTTGGGCCGGCGTTCTGTATGACTGATTCTGCCAGGAGGTGGGGTGCGTGCTAAGTCACTTCAGTTGTCTCTGACTCTCTGCGACCCTATGGACTGTAGACTGCCAGGCTCCTCTGTCCATGGAGATTCTCTAGGCAAGAATACTGGAGTGGGTTGCCATGCCCTTCTCCAGGGGATCTTCCAGACCCAGGGATCAAACCCGTGTCTCCAATGGCTCCTGCATTGCAGGTGGATTTTTTACCGCTGAGTCACCAGGGAAGGGTGGGGTAGATGGTCCCATTTTACAGATGAGAAAACTGAGGTCCAGAGAGGGAATGCCATGACAAGATGCTGCCTTGAAGCCAGACACTGGGCTGTTCACATTAATAACCCCGCCCTTGTTGAATCCCCCATAAGCCCTCTGCATAGATGTAAATTATCCTTGTTTCATGGAGGAGAAACCTGAGTCTTGCATGTTCTGCACACAGAACCTGCCTTTGAGCTGTTTCCCATCCATTTCCTGAGATTAGATGTTAGGCCAAGAGGATCCGGCAGGGCCCAGGAATCACAAACCTTCCTTACCTGTGATGGGATCCACCCTCTGAAACCTCAGTTGCCCGGTAAAAACCTCCGCATCCCAGGCTCTTCATGGTGTGAATGAGGGGCCAGCTTTGTTTTTATTCCGTCATCTCAGAAATGATGCCGAATAATGAAGCCGCTTTTAAAGATCACCCCACCCAGGATATAAAAAATGCCAAAATGTTTGTGGTGAAAAATAATCCAGTTACCCGTTTCCTAGAGTGTGCTGCCATTGCAAATCGAATTGAAAGCAAAATCAGTCCTCTTTTAATTGGTTCAAATGAAGCTGTTATTCAAAATCCGATTGTTGTTGTTGCTGCTTCCTCGAGGATTCAAGTAGGAGGCAAAACAATGGAGCGATTCTCTTGCGCTGGGCGTCGCTCTGTAATCGGCAGGGCCCAGCTGCCCGGGGCCCAGGGCCTCGCGGCTGGGGTGGGACTTGCCCGTCTCGGTCCTGGGTAAATGCAGACGTGCCTGGAGCCCAGTCGTGGGACCCCTGCCTGGCGTAGGGGAGGTGCCCCCGGCCACTCAGTCTGGGCACAGAGTGATGTCAGCTTCCCAAGGCCCCAACTGGGCTTAGAATCTGACTGAGCTGTGCGATCCCTGAGCCTCAGTTTCCTCCTCCGGAAAGTGGGTACAAGTCACAGGGTCCCCTCCTCTCACCTCCCATGGCTTCTGCAGGGAACCAGCAAGGACCCGGAGACCCCAGTGGCGACTGTACCACGAGGGAGTTGAGAGCCTGCCGGGCACTTCCCTTGGGCAGGCCTGGCCCCGCTTTAGGCCCAGAGTCCTTCCCCACTGGGCTCCGAGGGCCGGCCACTGGGGGGGGGCAAGGGGTTTCTGAAGCTCTGAGCACAGGGCTGGGGGTGTCAGGTTCATGGGTCCTCGCCGCCAGGGGTGGGACCAGCCCCTTGGCGGCACAGAGGGGCCCTGGATGGCAGGGGCTCTGGCCAGGAAACTGGCCTCCTCCAGGGCTTGTGGACATGCCGGTCACATGCAGGAGCATGGCAGGGCTTGTCGGAAATCCAGATCTGATGCTAATCCCAGCAGGATTGACCCAGCCTGGATCGACCCAGATCTGTGAGGTGCCCGAAGTCACCTCTGTCTCTGGTGCTTTGGGGGAGGTCACTGTGGGAGGGGGCATTCATTCATTAGTTGGCCCATCCACTCACCCATTTCACTCATTCAGGAAGCATTTATGGGGACTTTCCTGGTGGTCCAGTGGCTAAGACGCCCTGCTCCCAATGCAGGGGGGCCTGGGTTCCATCTCTGGTCAGGCAGCTAGATTCCACATGCCTGCAATGGAAAATAAGCCGATCCCCAACGTAGATGGAAGATCCCGCCTGCCACAGCTAAGACCTGGGGCAGCCAAAGAAAGAATAAATCTTTAAGTGAAAGTGTTCGTTGCTGTCCTGTCCGACTCTCTGCCACCCTTAAAGTGTAGTCCTCCAGGCTCCTGTCCACGGGATCCTCTAGGCAAGACTACTGGAGTGGGGTGCCATGCCCTCCTCCAGGGCACCTTCCGGAAACCCAGGGATCCCACCCAGGTCTCCTGCATTGCAGGCGGGTTCTTTACCATCTGAGCCGCCATGAGAGAAGCACTGATGGACTCGAGCTGGACGTGGGTGTGTGGGGACACGCCAATGAGATCCTACCAGTGCTAATGCCCTCCTGTAACGAGGTGGCCCTCATGGAACAAACAGGACACACTTATCGCCATTCTGTCTAAAAGGGTCTCTACTGAGAGCCCACCGCCCACCAGGC
This sequence comes from Alces alces, assembly GCA_015832495.2. NCBI lineage: Eukaryota > Metazoa > Chordata > Mammalia > Artiodactyla > Cervidae > Alces > Alces alces. Next base: position 45,209,023 of record JADEYB020000017.1, on the reverse strand, counting down.
ACCAGCTTAGCCACGTGAAGACCCCCGCCGCCCCGTGGAGCTCGCAGTCCTCGGGAGGATGGGCAGCTGGCCGCAGAAGCGCTGAGGCAAACACGACTTTACAGACTCTGGTGTGCGGTATGTGGGGACCTGACCTGGGGTGAGAGGTGGGGCTGGGGGAGCAGCTGGGGGTGAGCCGCCCCCTCCTGGCGTGTCTGTCTGGGACACGGCCTTACCTGGGGATGCAGCGGCTGGAGTGTGTACTCTGGGTTTAGGCCCGTATCTGTCCTGGAGCTGCCCTAATGCGTATACCCGAGATGGGCAGAAATGTAATTCCTCGCGGTCCTGGGGGTGCGGAGCCTGAGATCAAGGTGTCTGCAGGGTGGGCGCCTCTGAGGCCTCTCCCCGGGGTGTGTACATGGCCGTCTTCTCCCTGTGTCCTCTCAAGATGGTCCTTCTGGGTCCTTTCTCGTAAGGACACCGGTCAGATGGCACCAGGGCGCTCCCCAAAGACCTCACGTTCCTTCCTCAGCTCTGTCAAGCCCTTCTCTCCAAAGCAGCCCCATTCCCAGGGGTCGGGGACTCAGGCCTCAACACATGAATTTGGGGGAGGGGGGAACGTAGCTCCCTGTAGCTCCATATCTGGGCTGCACACGAGGCAAGTGACGTGGGCAAGTTCCCCCAGCCTCCTGCCTTGGTTTCCCCACTTGCAGCCTGAGAGAGGACTGTTACCGCCTGTCCCACGGGTTTCCTAGAAAAAAACACTGGAGGAGTGCTCGGGGCCGGTCAGCTCCCAGGGGAGGTCAGGGTCCTGGGGCAGCTGCTCTCAGCCTGCTCACCAACCCCGAGGGGTGGGGGGGTGTCTTTGGGGTGCTCCAGGCAACCCCCCAGGGACTTGCAGCTGCAAGGAGGCAGGGCCGGGAGGTCCCAGGCTAACATTCCTGGGCTGGCAGGAAGTCTCAGCGGGCCTCACAAGTTGTCACCAAGCCAAAGAGGCTCCTTTCGCTGAGTGTGGAGATGGGCCCTGCAGCCTGCCACCTCTGTGACCCCTGGGTGGTTAAAAAAAAAAATGTTTATAACAGTTTTATTTATAATAGCCAAAAAACTGGAAACCATTCAAAAATCCATCAGCTGATAAGTGAACAAATAAATGGCTGCCTCCGTGCAGTGGAAAACTGTTCAGCGGTACAAAAGGGCCAACTCCGGATGTGTGCAAAATGCGACGGCTCTCCCACGCCTTACATGAGAGGAGGAGGCCAGGCTCAGAAGGCCACAGACTCGAGGGTTTCCATTTACACGCTTTTTAAAAATAGACTTTATGTTTTTAGGGCAGCTTTAAGTTCACTGACTCAGTGGACTTGAGTTTGAGGAAGCTCCGGGAGTTGGTGATGGACAGGGAGGCCTGGCGTGCTGTAGTCCACGGCGTCACAAAGAGTCGGACACGACTGAGCGACTGAACTGAGCTGAACCAGGTTCATATCACGACTAAGCAGGAATCGTGGTGAGTTCCCGCACAGCCCTGGGGCTTCGGCTGATTCCTCCAGGATCACAGGGGGAGACCGACAAGGCTCCGGCAGGAAGGCTACGAAGGCCGCCAGCTGCTCGTGCTCAGCCGTGTCCGACTCGTCCTGACCCCACGGCTGTAGCCCACCAGGCTCCTCCGTCCATGGGATTTCCCAGGCAAAAATGTTGGAGTGGGTTGTCATTTCCTCCTCCAGGGGATCTTCCCAACCCAGGGATCGAACCCATGTCTCCTCCATCTCCTGCATTGGCAGGCAGGTTCTTTACGCCACCAGGGAAGGTCGTCAAGTGCCATGCCCGGGAGGTTCTCAGAGGCTTGATAAACGCGTGGTGGAGGTGGCTGGCTGGCTGGCCAGCTGGCCGGCCCCCAGAGCTTGCAGATGGTGGGAGAGGCAGGCTCCGGAGGGTTCTGGAAAGCTGCCCCCCAGCGGGGCTGCTCAGAGCCGGGAGGAGGGATCCTCCAGCTCCGAGTGGCCTCCTGTGAGGCTGATCACTTGCTCTAATGATGGAAAACTACCAGCTTGGCCTCTAGGCTCCCGCGGGAGCCAGCTCTTATCTCGCATCAGCAGCCTGCCGAGGCCCGGGGGGCTGAGGGGCCGTGGGGCCCCTTTCTGCTCCTGGAGATGCCAGGCGGCGAGTCTGCACACGAGCCCGGCGGCGTCTCCACCCATCGGGCTAGAGTCCTGCCAGGTTCCCACCCAGCTCGGCCGCAGTCAGATGCGAGGGCCTGCACCAGGGGATGATGGCCTGTCTGCGGGGAAGCGGCTCAGGTCCCGGCTGTCACCGCCCTGCTGTGTGACCCCCCTGAAAGAAGCCCGCCAACAGGGGCTCTGTTCAGCACCTGCCATCTGCCGACGGCAAAGAGACCAACCACTCGCCCTGCCGCCAGTGAGCCTGCGGATCAGGCAGAGTAGGGCCCGCCAGGGGCTGCAGGCGCCGAGGCTGGGCTTGAACCCCCATCCCAGGGCCTGGGCTCCTGGGAGGGGCACCAGGACCCCTGCTGCCGGGGATGCCCTGCTTGAGAAGCTGCAGGTGCCCCTGGCTCCCCTCCCCTCTCCCTCTGCCCTCTCCCCCTCCCCTCTCTAGTGACTGAATGAGTGAGTTAATGAATGAGTATGTGACTGAATGAGTGAATAAATGAATGAGTGAGTAAATGAGTGAGTGAGTGAGTGAGTAAATGAGTGAGTTTGTGAGTGAGTATTTGAGTGAGTGAATGGAGTGAGTGAATGAGTGAGGGAGTGTGTGAGTGAGGGAATGCGTGAATGAGTGAGTGAGGGAATGAGTGAGGGAGTGTGTGAGTGAGGGAATGCGTGAATGAGTGAGTGAGGGAATGAGTGAGTGAGTGTGTGTGTGAGAGAGTGAGTGAGTGGGTAAAGTGTGTGGGTGAGCAAACGAGTGAGTGAGTGAACGAGCAAGTGGCCGGTCTGGAGGGTGAGGACATCCCAGGGCCTGCTAGCAGAGTGCTGCCCTCAGCTGGGGTCCCTGCAACCCACCCCCCTCCTCCCTGGTGTCCACTGTCCTCTTCCCTGGGGACTGGGGTGTCCTGAGCCCCCTCAGTCCAGGGAGACGGGGCCCTGCGCAGTGGGGGACGGGGGTGCCCGGGTGGGCACAGGGGCTGCCTTCTCAGGGGCAGGGCTGGGGGCAGGCCCGTGGCCAGGCGTGCTCAGGACAGCGTGCGGGACAAGAGGGGGGCGCGGGGCCCTCGGGTGAGGGGATGAGCGGAAGGATGTGGGGCCCCTGGGTGCGGGGACGAGCCGGGGGGTGCGGGCCCTCAGGGAGTCACTGCCCGTGTCGGCCCCCAGGACAGATGCAGGTGGCCGTGCGCCCTCCCGCTGCCACTCAGACGTGAGCAACAAAAGCTTTGTCGTCGCCTTTCCAGCCTAGACGAGATCAATAAGTTCTGGAAACGGGAGAACAGCTGACCTTTGAGATTTCTAGCAAAACTTCAAAGTTTGCTTTGGGCTCTGGCTCAGGACCAGGGGCAAGTCTCAAGGTGGCTGAAAGACCCTCCTGCCCCGACATGGTCCCCCCACTCGGGGGTCCGGCAGAGGTGAAGGGGCAAGACCAGGTCCACAAAGGCCCCCGAGGGGCGGGCTCTGCGGAGGCATGGATCCGGCAGGTTGCGTAGACTAGCCGCTCCCCGGGGGTCCCGCTGTGGCTTCGAAGCTTTGGGGGCGCCATGGGGTCTGGCACCTGATGCCAGGTCCACTCTGCTGCCTGCCTCAGAGCCCCCCCACTGGCAGGCGGGGCACTGGGGACCGTGGCTGCACCCCCCAACACACATAGGCTGCAGGCACGCCGTGGACCGGGAGCCCCGGTGGCCTCTCTGCTCCTGGAGCCCACGGGGTCCGGGGGTGAGGAGGGCACACACGTCAACAGGTACCGGAGCTGGTAGTGGGGGGCCTACTGTAGGGGTTACGGGCTGGGGGAGGGGGCAGCAGGACGCCCAGCAGGTGTGACAGGGCCCCGCCCCCGGCTGGCCCAGCCACCGTGGGGTCCGCGGAGCCGGACGCTGCTTGGAGGGGGTCTTTGGAAACTTCCTAGAAACAGTAGAATCTGGCCTGAGCTTTGGGAAATGCATAAACCGTCTCTGGGATGGACTCGTCTCTCGGGCAGGACCTCTGCCGAGAGCACGCCAGCTCCCGGTCAGTACCTGCCGCCTGCAGTCATGTGGAGCACGTCCGCGGTGGACACGTCGGTAGCGGACGTGAGGTGCTGGCAGGCTGGGGGCAGGGGGAGGAGGTGGGGTGCAGGGCTCACCCCTCACCCCTCGCTTCTAAATGCCTGCCCCACCCGCTGTGTCCTCCGCAGCCCCGTTGCCCCGCTTGCTGGCTCTTCCGTGATGGGTCCTGCTTCTCGTGAGTGTGGGTGCTAAGTCACTTCAGTCATGTCTGACTCTTTGTGAGACCCCAGGGACTGCAGCCCACCAGGCTCCTCTGTCCGTGGGATTCTCCAGGCAAGAATACTGGAGCGGGTTGCCCTGCCCTCCTCCAGGGAGTCTTCCTGACCCAGGGATCGAACCTATGTCTCTTACGTCTCCTGCGTTGGCAGGTGGGTTCTTTAGAGCCAGCACCACCCAGAAGGCCCACACCGAGGGCCCCACCCCCTGGGCACTGGGTCCCCCGACGGGTTTGGCCCCAGACAGAGCTTTTTGTTGCCCAGACAGCTGTGGCCCCTCAGGCGGCTCCTCCTGCCCAGAGGCTCACATCCCTGCCTCCCCACCTCTCTCGGCCCTGCGTCCAGCTCCCAGTCTCACTTGAGGGAACAGCTCGGGGCTCTGCTGACAGGTCAGGTGCGGCTTCCAGAGCGGTGTGGACAGCTCCCCCGGAGGGAGGGCCGGCTGGTGGGACGCGGGCGGGCTCCTCTTACACGCGGTGCGAGAGCCGGCCGTGAGGGGTGTGTGTGTGAATGTGAGGACGGACGGGGCTGGGCGCCCCTATGTGGGAGCTGAAGGCATGGTGGAGAGAGGGGTTCCTGGGAGCCGGGGTCCCTGCAGCAGATGGAGGGTCAGTCTCACAGTGACCCGGAGGGTCCCCGGGAGCTCCACACGAGCCAGCAAGGCCGGCACTGCTGACCAGTGTGGACACTGAGGCCTGGAGATGGGACAGACCTGCTCATTGCCACCAAAGGAGGGGGCCCAGACTCCTCGGGCTTCTAGCTCCGCTTTGTAGGAGCTGCCCATGCCAGCAGGGGACCCCAAACATATTGGCCAGTTACTAGGATGAAAGGAGAAGCCCCCCTGAAAAATAGGTGTGAGGTGGCAGCTGTCTCCTGCAGCTGAGCCGCTGGCTCCTTGGATTTCAAGGTCTCAGAACAAGCCTTTTTGAAGAGCACCAGGTCTTGCCTGCATCCAGGCCAAGTCAGCTTTCCCTGCCAGTTTTGGGAGGGGGGTGGCTCTTTCTTGGGGCTTCCCAGGTAGCGCTAGTGGTAAAGAACCCACCGGCCAATGCAGGAGATGTAAGAGACCCAGGTTTGATCCCTGGATCAGAAGATCCCCTGAAGGAGGGCATGGCAACCCACTCCAGTATTCTTGCCTGGACAATCCCTTGGGCAGAAGATCCTGGTGGGCTACAGTCCACGGGGTCGCAAAGAGCCGGACGCAACTGAAGGGACTTAGCAAGCAAGCACACACATTCTTTCTCAGACATCCCATTTCTCCTACTTCAATGGGAAGAGTGGCTGTTGTTATTCAATCACTCAGTCGTGTCGACTCTTTGCCCCATGGACTGCAGCACGCCAGGCCTCCCTGTCCATCACCAACTCCCGGAGGGAGTTTACTCAAACTCATGTCCATTGAGTCGGTGATGCCATCCAACCATCTCATCCTCTGTCATCCCCTTCTCCTCCCGCCTTCAATCTTTCCCAGCATCAGGGTCTTTTCCAATGAGTCAGCTCTTCGCATCAGGTGGCCAAAGTGTTGGAGCTTCAGCATCACTCAGACGGCAGTTGTGGATTTCAGCTCAGACAAGGCTCGGATGCTCGTGCGTGTGTGTGGGGGGGTTGGTGAGGGGCCACGTGCAGAAATACTGTGTGTGTGTGTGTGTGAGTGCGCAGGGCGTCCCGGTGGGCATTCTTATTAAGAAAAGCATCTCCTTAGGTTATATATACAGAGGCAAGCTGCAGGCAGCATTTTAAGTTTCTCTTTTCTTAAAAGGACTGAAAGAAACACCTCTCTCAGTGACCATGGAGTGCTTGCGTCAGCAAAACAGGGCTGGGTTGCTTCGGGGATCTCATTAACTCCCCAGCATAGCACAGTTGACTTCCCCTCCAGGGGACAACACGGACTCTCCTGACTTTTTTCTGATTCTTCCCGAGTGTCAGGCGTCGGGCGTCTGCCTGCACCCTGGGGAGGGGGGGACTCTCCATTCTCAGCCCCCGCCCTCCTCGCCCCTCTTGTTTCCCTGCATGTGGTTGAATTTGGCGTGCATGTCGGGTTTACAGAGACGCAGGGTCCAATCAGCCTCTCTCCTGGGCCAGCTGGGTCAGCGTCCCCTCTGGGAGGCGAGGTGACGCCAAGAAGACCGTCCCCTTCGTTCCTGGCTTCTCATGGCTGGACAGTCAGGATTAAACGAACGTCTGGGGCAGCTGTGATGCGAGAGGAGTCAGGCCAGGGGTGGTCAGCAGGTTTCTGATTCCCCGCCAGGAAACCCGAGGCTGCAGCTGTGGTCTGTGGGGAGGAGGATGGTCATTGACCCATGACGCCTGCCAAGGACAGGCGCAGGAAGTGGGGGCAGAGGTCCCGTGTACCGAGCAGGGCTGAGCCGCCATCGTGGGTGTGGCTATGAGGAGTGAGGGCGGCCGTGGTTCCTGGTGACAGCCAGCTCTCCTGAGCGTCACTAGAGCCCGCCCTGCATCGGTGCCTCAGGGCCTTTGCACCTGCTGCTCCGTCCGCCTGGAGCGCCGCCCCTCACCTGTGACCTCACTCATCCTCTGTTGTCCAGCTTGAGCGGGTCCTCCCCCATGCCACCACCTCACCCACCCTGTCCCAGGCGGGCACCCAGCCCCTGGACCCCACTGCTCTGTCTCCACCCTGTCTCCCCACGCCCATGCTGGATGGGGCCCTCCTGGTACGCTTCAGTGCCCAGTGCACTCCCAGGAGCCTGGCGCCACCCAGGGTGCCCACCTTCTGCAACTGGTGCCGACTTTTAGCTCTGGCTCCAGGCAGGCAACCTCCCTTGGCAAGAGCCCCCAACTTGCCTCAGAGGAATCGGGTCTCACTCCAGGGTCTCCATTGCACTGGTCAATCATTTCTAGATATTTGAGAGTCACTTCTTCAGCTAGGTTGTACGTTTTCCCCTGGGCGCTCTGGGGAGGCAGGGGCCCAGTGATGACTGATTTTGCAGGTCCCCGGGGGCACCTTGAATTCGTGGGCGAACTCCCTCTGGCCTTGAGAGGCCATAGTCACACCCCAGGGCTTTGAGATGCAGAAGCTGACGGCGGTGTGGAACAGCTGCTGAGAAGGGGCTGCTGAGAAGGGGCTGCTGAGAAGGGGACCCCTGGGGACCCCCAGCGGCCAGAGTGCAGAGAGCTCGGGGTAGACTGTGCAGAATGCAGGGAGCAGGGCTCTTCCTTGGGGGTTGAGCAGCCTTGCACAGAATAGACAATGCTGACGGCAAGGCTGCGATTCAGCCGGGTGGGGGTGGGACGGCTCTAGGAAGCAGGAGGTGTGTACGTGGGGTGGGGGCGCCGAGCCCTGCGGAGGGAACGGCGTGGCCAAGGCGGGCCCCTCTTGGAAGCAATGGGGGGAGGGGTGAAGGTCCAGCTACGGGGAAGAGCAGGGACCTTCACCCAAGCACCACGGAGCGTGGTGGAGCCAGGCGGCCACACGCACGTCCCCATGCGGCTATTGCTGTTCACACACTCACTGTCTTTTCCTACCGTTCATGGGCTCTCAAGGCAAGAATGCTGAAGCGGTTTGCCATTCCCTTCTCCAGTGGACCACAGTTTTTCAGAACTCTCCACCATGACCCGTCCGTCTTGGGTGCCCCTAGGCATGGCTCATAGTTTCATTGATGTATGGATGTGAGAGTTGGACTATAAAGAAAGCTGAGGGCCAAAGAATTGATGCTTTTGAACTGTAGTGTTGGAGAAAACTCTTGAGAGTCCCTTGGATTGCAAGGAGATCCAACCAGTCCATCCTAAAGGAAATCAGTCCTGAATATTCATTGGAAGGACTGATGCTGAAGCTGAAACGCCAATACTTTGGCCACCTGATGCGAAGAGCTGACTCATTTGAAAAGACCCTGATGCTGGGAAAGTTTGAAGGCAGGAGGAGAAGGGGATGACAGAATGAGATGGTTGGATGGCATCACTGACTCGATGGAGAGGAGTTTGAGTAAACTCTGGGAGTTGGTGATGGACAGGGAGGCCTGGCTGGCTGCAATCCCTGGGGTCCCAAAGAGTCAGACATGACTGAGCGACTGAGCTGAACTGAATAGACCTCACTGTCTGGCTGCGCCCCCGGCTCAGGAGTGCGGCCCGGGTCCCTGTGGCCAGTGAGAGGAGGCTGCAAGTGGCTTGTCCCGCTGGGAGCAGAAGCTTGGCTTCCTTCCCTCAGCAGTGCCCCCACCCCGGCAAACTGGGAGCTGGAACAGAGAGACGGACAGACATGCAGCCTGAGGAAGAGGCAGACTTATTTCTCCAGGCCCCCGGGTCTGGGGGGCTGTTTGTCCCTGCAGTGTGACTCAGCCTTCGCTGCCTGAGACTCCCAGCTTCACTGTTACATGCGCAGTCTGGCCTCAGTTTTCCCAGCTGTAGAATGGGGTAATGACAGGCCCCCTCCAGGGCTGTGTGTTAGAATGAGTGACTCCTTAAAGGTAAAGCACTCCGTAGAGGCGCTCAGCTTGAAGTGAACGCTCTTAGCAAGAAGTAAGAGCAAGAAAAATTCTAATTTCTATCGAGACCTCAGCCTTGATTCCGGTCACCTCAGTCCAGAGACCCATCCACACAGTGACTTCCCCACCTGGAGCCCCACGGAACACTGGTCCTAAGCATGCTGACAGATGGGCCATGAAAACTGCAACTTGGAGAACTGAGAGTTAAACCAAATTAAATTGTTGATTTTGATGCCCGGCTTCTTGGAGCCTTGCATATGCTAACAGGCCTTTGACTTTCCAAGAGTCTGCTTCCCCACGTGTGATCACGAGAGTGTGACGATATGCGTGTGTGCATGTGTGCACCCTGGCTGGTGGGAGTGGGCCTCGGAGTCTGACCCAGAGGCAGAATGAGGGAGGAGCAGACCACGGTGGGGAGGGAGGGAGGAGGAGCGTGATTGAGGGGAGGGGGTCCCAGGGCTGGGGCACCTGAGCCTTTGTCTTTAAAGATGGAGGGGAGACGGAAGGCGACCAGGACTGCTTGATGGCTTAGGGGCACCTTGGTCTCGGGGCTGGTGTCTGGGACACGGGAAGGGGAGGGCCCTGGGGTTCAGACCCTGCGGGTGCTCTCAGAGCCAGGGGGCTGCAGGGGGCAGTGAGCGGCTGGGTCCCGCCTTGGGGTGCGGGTCCACCTCCGGCTGCCTGGAGCCTGAGGCTACGGAACTCTCGAAGTCTGGCCTGCTCCCTTGCTCTTGGCAAGTGGCTCGGGCAGAGGCTAATTGGATCTTCGGATTTGGTGAGGCTGTTTACAGAAAGCTTTTAGTCCCTAGGATAGGGTGGAAATTGGATTTCAGGCTCCTGGCTTAAAGATGCTCCCTGATTCCCAACGCCCGTCCTTTTGTGTGTCGGGGGCTTGGGCAGCTGCCTCCGTCCAGGGGAGACGATAAATTATGCATCCATTTAATACCAGCTCAGGCCAGATGGATGCCAGGGGCTTGAGCCATCCAGCGTGTCTCGTCTCTGAACAAATCCATTTTGCTCACATGAGCACAGAACTCCGGGCTGGTGGTCGTTCGAGAAGTTTCCTCAGTGAGAGCACTAGTCCTGGGTCGTGTGTCTGGGTCTGCGGGACCCTGGGGGGAGGGCAGCCCTCTGTGCCCCGGGCTACCTGGTGAGACCCCTGGGAGGAGTGATGCATCTTTTCTTCACAGAAGCACCTAGCGGTTCCTGGGCAGTTAGTCTTGGCAAAGATGCTTTAAATGTGCCGGCCGGAGTGCTGGGGGCCGTTTATACTCCTTGTGTGACTCTCGGACCGTGATTGTGTGTCCACCCTGTTCCCGTCCATCTCACGCTGAAAAGCCACCTCCTTCAGGAAGTCCTCGATGCGTTTTCTCGCTTCTCCGACCTGTCACTGCTGGAAGCATACCTGGCCCAGATGCAGGCTGCCTGGGGTAGCCTCTTCCAAGGGTGAGTGTCCCGAGGCTTGTTGGAATCATCTTCCCTGGGGGAGACCTCTCTATCTCTCTGGAAACCCTTCTTGAGCCGAGAGAGGCGGGGGGGGGGGGCGGTCTCCAGGGAGAACCGGGACTTGAATAGAGGGGAAAGAGAGACGGGGCAGAGCTGCACTCCGCTGTCTGCGTGGAGGGCAGGGCCTGGCCACGCTCTCCCTGTTTCCACGAGGAGCTTCCAGAAAGGCGTGTTCTATGACTCTGTTTGGGAAGGGAGGAGACCGAGGCCCAGGAGGGTGGAGGCTTGACCAGGATGAGCTCTCTCTGCTCCAGGGGCTTCCCAGACACCCCCTGCCCCAGCTCTGTCTCCCCCCGGGGCCAGTCCGGTTCCTGTCCACGCGGGGCACCTCGCCTCCCAGGTGCAAACACAGAGTGGACAGTGACGTGGGTCCCAGGTCGTGGTAGGGACCCAACCCCAGGCCTGCAGGGACTTGGCCCTCGGACATGCTCAGAGGCAGCCATGTCCACATTCATGTTCACAACGCAAGGGCATTGCGTGCCAGCTGGGATGATGCAAATGTGCGACGACATTTCACAAGATCGGCTTTGCTTGGTGAGCAGAGAGTCAAACAATCGAACCTGGAGGCAAGTGGCTTTGCCTCCCTGACTTCCACAGACCAAGCTTCGGAGCATCTTCCCCTGAGCTGGCAGCAGCAACAAGCATCTGAGAAAGGGTGTCAGAAGCCAGACAGGCCAGGAATGTGGAGGGCGGGCCCTTGTGTGTCCCCATCAAGGTGGCCATCTGCTAAGCACCTGCTGTTGGCCCAGGGCTCGGCCGGGAGCCGGGAGCAGAGACGGCATCCCCGCGGTGTCCAAGGGTCTCCTGAAGCTACAGGGTTTGCGATCAGGGGGGTGTGGGGGGGGGAGGGGTGCCCTTGTAAACCCCCAGGCTCAGATTCAGCTGCGAGGGAGGGGAGCGCAGAAGAGGGGCCAGGTCAGTGGAGACGGCCACCGCTCGGTCCTGCGTGCCTTCCGCCAGCTGGGGTGTCAGCAAGATGGGCTCCGTGGGGAGAAGGGCTGTAGGCTGCTCGCTGATTCCTTCATTCCCACGACGCTGCCTCTGCTGAGAGCACAGCCCAGCCCTCCCCTGCAGGAGGTCCAGGTCCCCTCACTCCAGGGGAACCAAGCAGAGGGGTAATGGTGTCAGTAACCCAGCGTGGAGAGGTGCCCGAGACGACCGATCCAGAAAAATGGGAACGCGAGTCCGTAAGAAGAGAAGCTTACAGAAACGCATATGTTCCTGGCAGAGGCCAGAAGACGATGTTTTTAAAAGCCGAGCTGGGAGCAGTGAGACCTCAGGCACCTGGTTTCTCACCCCTTCCCTGGCCCCTCCACCTTCTGGCCATGGCGGGTGTGTTTCCGTAAGAGGGACGGGAAGCATCATTGCAGAGTGGTGGAGGTGAGCCGCGGGCTCGCCTGGGGTGGGAAGACCTGCCCCGCTGGGGGCGTCAGGCGCACTGGGTGTCCCAGGCTGGTGGAAACATCAGAGACAGAAGAGGAGGGAGCTTTTCTTGCAAGAAATTAATCCAGAAATTAATCATCAGGAGAGGAGCCAATTCCTACCCCCCCAAAAAAAAATTGTTAGAAATGGAAGATGCTTGCCACCTGGAACTGGGCGAGAATGATGAATAATAAATGTCACTATTTTTCTGGAGGAGACAACGCGAAGCTGTGATTTAGTAATTACCCACATGTCTTTGTCAAACCCTTCGAAGGGTCCCCCAGAATGCTCACACTGTCGTGTTGGGTTTTCAGAGGAAGGAGGAAAAGTGGAGGCCCAGGTGGGAAGGGCCACCTTGGCGGGGGGTGCTCAGACGGGTCCGGTGCTGAGTGCTGGGTCCCACCGACAATCCTTGCATCACTGCTCACCCGAACAGAGCTCCATTTTAGAGATGAGGACACGGGGCCCCAGAGAGATGGAGTCACCTGCCCAAAGACCCACAGCAAAAATGCCAACCCAGGATTCAGTCCTAAGACCGTGTGACCCCCCAAACCTGTGTTCAGCCCTTTAATTTAGTCCATACAAGAGGAGGGGGTCCAGGACAGCACCGCCTCCCTGCCGTCCGCCAGACGGAGTCCCTGTTCAGCAGGGGTCCTGGGAACGGAGGCTGACCCTGGGGTCAGCAGGACAGTGGGATGAGCCAGATTCACCAGGCGAAGAGACAGGACTGCCGTCAAAGTTCAACCTCAGAAACATGATGACTAAATCCGAAGTATATCCCACACGATATTAGGAAATACACTATGAACACAGTCATTGTTTATCTGAAACTGGAATTTAAGTGGGTGCCCCTTTTTATCTGGCGATGCTGTTAGGAGGGAGGCCAGAGCGGGCATCCACGCAGGCCCGCTTCTCGGGCGGCATGAAATCCCTGGGGCAGCTGAAGGGCCGCGTGCCAGGCACCGTCTGTCCCTGCGGCTCTCTGTTCCTCTGCTCCAGCTACCGCAGCCTCTGGCCCGCCCCGTCCCCGGCTGGGTGTGGGGATGACCAGTCGCTCCCGGAGACCCTCACCGGCCAGGATCTGAAGACCTGCTCTTAGCCCAGCACGACGTGGGGAGCACTGTTTTTACGCCACTGTTAGTCTCACCACTTCTTTTTACAGACAGGACACCAGAGCCCAGAGGCGGATGGTATGGCTCTCACAACATCCCACAGTGAGGAGCGGGCCCGTGGCTATGCCCCCAGAGCTGAGGCCTCTGCGTGGGCGCCTGGCTGGGAGGGAGGCCGGGTGGGCCACACGGTCCAGCCCGGAGTCGTCCTGCAGCGCTGTGTTCTGGGGTACCAGAGTCCTGGGGTGTATGGGGGGGACTGTCCTCCCCGGCTGCTGGCTCCGGGGTGTGGGGGCGCTCCTGGGAGCACTCCTGGAGCGGTTTTGTGTTTCTCAGTGAGACGCCGCTCTGATGGGAAGGTGGCCGACTCCACGGCCGGAGAAACAGGAGGCAAACAGCAACAAGGGAAGCTCCCCAGCGCTTCATTCTAGGAAACAGACGCCCACGGGCGGTAACGGTGTAAAAGCAGGCCCCTGGGCAGGGGAGGCGAGCAGGGTCCCGCCTCTGGAGGCGTCCCACCCCAGCCCCTCCGGGAGAGTGGCAGCTGTTTTGTAACCTGTGTTCCCCCGCCCCTCGCTTCCACGCCCTTTGGGGAAAAGGAAGACCAGGCACTCAGAGCCGACAGACCCAGGGCCGCGCGGGTGCACCCCGGGAGCTCTGACGGCCCAACTCTCCGTTCTGGTCTTTCCCTTAGTCATCCATTTGGCGGCAGAACCCGTCCCGAGCCGACACACGGACAGTCGGTCTGTCCTCTGTTTCTGAAGCTCTCGTCTGGCTGCACGTCTGTGATGCATTTGGTTAACGAGGGTCCCGGCCCCTGCGGCACCGTGAAACGTGCCCAGAGTGTGCGGTGGTGGTGGCTTCTGTAAAGGCTGAGTCCCCAAGCCCACCTGCCCAGGGCCTCCTGGGGGGGCCCCCACACTCCGGCTGAGGGACGGAGCCCAGCCAGAGGCCCGCCACCCCCACCCCGCTTCTCCTGGGAGAACGCTGCCCGTCCTGGTCCAGAAGCCCGCCCCGCCAGACGGTGCTGGGTATGCAGTAGCGGGGCGCCTGGGCCACTGGGCCGCAGGCCTGGGAGGGACGGTGCGGTCCCCCAGCTCATGGCGCCCGGCTTGGGGCTCCACGCTCTGCAGTCCTAACGCTTTTATCCTTGCCTGTGTCTTCTATGAGTGAAGGGCGGGGGGTTAGTTCGTGGGGTCCTGCCTCCCACCCCCTCCAGGCCGGACTCAAGGGAGGGGCTCTGGGGGCCCCTCTGCCCCGCCCAGCGACCCCTCCCTGCTGGGCAGAGCCTGGTCCACCTCAGTCTCGGGGTGGAGCTCCAGGGTCTGCACGCACCCCTCAGAACCCCTCACGCCAGTGGCGCAGAGGACACGACAGGGCAAGAGAGAGGGGCAGAGAAAGGAGACAGGGTTCTTCCTGCCTGTTTCTTTTTTAATTGAGGTCACATTGGTTGATAAGTAATCCCGCCCTGGTGGCTCAGACGGTAAAGACTCCACCTGAAATGAAGGAGAACCAGGTTCGATCCTGGGGATTGAAGGAGAACCAGGTTCGATCCTGGGGTCGGGAAGATCCCCTGGAGAAGGGAATGGCAACCCACCTCAGTATTCCTGCCTGGAGAATCCCCATGGACAGAGGAGCCAGGTGGGCTACAGTCCATGGGGTCGCAGAGAGTCAGACATGAGTGAGCGACTAACCCTTTAGTTGATAACGTCATATGTTCCCGTGACAACATTGTGTTTCTATTTCTGTGTCCATGACAGCGTTGTTGTTATTCAGTCGCTCAGTCGTGTCCAAGTCTTTGTGATTCCTGGGACTGCAGCTCACCAGGCTTCCTTGCCCTTCACTATCTCCAGAAGTTTGCGCAAACTCATGTCCACTGGTCCATTGAGTTGGTGATGCCATCCAACCATCTCATCCTGTGTCATCCCCTTCCCTTTTCCTCAATCTTTCCCAGCATCAGAGTCTTTTCCAATGAATTGGCTCTTTGCATCAGGTGGCCAAACTATTGGAGCTTCAACTTCAGCATCAATTCTTCCAATGAACATTCAGGGTTGATTTCTTTTAGGATGTACTGGTTTGATCTCCTGCAGTCCAAGGGACTCTCAAGAGTCTTCTCCAACACCACAGTTCGAAAGCATCAACTCTTCTGTGGTCAGCCTTCTTTATGGTCCT
>JADEYB020000017.1:45147156-45188559 GCA_015832495.2 Alces alces | reverse complement strand
GCAAAGGCCCTGGGGCAGAAACTGCAGCAGTCAGTCACGGAGTAGCAGGTGTGAGCAGGGAGGGGAGGGATGAGCAAGGTCAGGTCTGGCGTGGAGACGGGGGAGGGGGCAGGACTGACCCTCCAGGAGGCTCTGGGTGGGCCCGTCCTGCCGTCACGCCTGCCCCAGGGGTGGGGTTCTCCCGCCCGTGCTGGCCCAGCCCACCCACCTTGCCCTGAGTCTTCATTGTCTAGGTCTTGGCTCAGCCCCTCCGGCTGTGGGACCTGGAGAAACCTCCCCTGGAAGGTGGGGGCCATGGGTTACTGCGGGGGGGTCAGGTGAGCACGGAGCGCGGTGCCCAGAGGGCCTGTGAGCGCTGGTTCTGCTGTGAGGACAAGGCTCGGGCCCTCGAGCGCCTCACTGCTTACTCCACCTGGCGGCCCTCCCACCCTCCTCCAGCACCTCCTCCAGCAGGCCTCCCTGATTGCCCCAGTCAGGCCCCAGCCTGTCTCACTCTCTCTGGGCCTTACTGGGAGGGATGCTCGCCGACCCCCTCTGTGTCCCTGGTACCCCAGAGGGGGGCAGGTGTCCAGGAGATGCTCACTCCATGGACGACTGATGAGTGAGCGGAGTTGACTCGGGGATATCCTGAGTCAGGGGTTGGGCCCCAGGCAATGGGGTCCTCCCCATGGATGGAGCCGCCTCCCAGCTTGCTGTCTTCTCTGCCGCCATCTGCAGAGCGTGCCCAGCACTCTCAGGACCCCGTGAAGACTGCTCACCTGACACAGGGCAGGCACATAGCTGTGAAGACGGCCAGGACCCAGGGGAGAGGCCTGCACCAAGTCCTTAGACGGGGGTCACGCCCTGGCTGGGGCTTTGTCGCTGTGGCCCAGGTAAGACTCTGCTTCCCCGACGGTGGGATGCGGGGGGTGGGTGGTGTTGGTACCCTCTGGGTGAGAGGATCGAGCAAGCCACGGGCCTGATGCTCAGAGCCCAGCCTGGGAACACAAGGGGGGTGTCTCAGGTCCACTTTGGGGTGTCCTTTATGCAGTATTGCCCGGACCCTGGCCCTGGGTGGACGGGCCATCCAGGGCCCCATGCCGAAGGATGTCTGAGAAGGTGGGCACGTGGGTGACCTCAGGCTCTGCACGACCTCCCTCGGGGTGCAGTCAGGGCTGCGGTAGCCCAGCGGGGCCTTCTCATAGGGTTTCCCACCTTGAAGATGTCCATGGGAGGATGCTCTCATCAGAAATGGCCAGCAGACCAGGGCTGGTCGGTCCAGGGCAGAGGGGGAGCATTTCTGGTCAGTGGCCCAGCAGTGACTGTTGCCCGGGCAGGAGCTCAAGGCAGCGGTGGGACAGGCCGTGAGGGACCACTGGCTTCCCATCACAGGCTCTGGGAACTCTTCTGAGAGTGAAGAGCAGCATTTGGAAGTTTATTGATTTGTTCTGGAGTAAAGATCTGATTAGGATTTCCCTGTAGCTCAGCTGGTAAAGAATCTGCCTGCAATGCAGGAGACCGCACTTCGATTCCTGGGTCAGAAAGATCCGCTAGAGAAGGGATAGGCTACCCACTCCATTGTTCTTGGGCTTTCCTGTTGGCTCAGACAGTAAAGAATCAGCCTGCAATGCGGGAGACCTGGGTTCGATTCCTGGGTTGGGAAGATCCCCTGGAAAAGGGAATGGCTACCCACTCCAGTATTCTTGCCTGGAGAATCCCATGGACAGAGGAGCCTGACAGGCTACAGTCCAGGGGGTTGCAAAGAGTCAGACACGACTGAGCAACTGAGCCCAGTACAGATGATCTGATTCGTTCGCTTTGAGTCTGAGCCCAAACTTCCTTTGGCGAAAACACTGGCTTGGCCCAGTTGGCCACATGGGTGTGCCCCATGGCTGAGCCTGGGTCCCCGGAGGGGCCGGCCTGCCCTGGACGGCGTCCCCATCACGGCGGGAGCCTGGGATGCACGGAGGGTCAGGCTAGGAGGGCGACTCGGTGTCCTCAGGTGTCAGCTGGCCGGAAGCCACGAGGGGCTGTCTGATCGGGGCTGACGTTCGGGGTGCTCCCTGGGTTGGCTGTTTCAGAGGGAGGTATCTCCCCCGGCACGGAGCATCAGGGCGCGGGCCTCCCTGGGTCCCCTCAGTGGGTGCTCACCTGCTGGGGTTCAGCGGGCACCCTCTGCCCATGCCTGTACGCCTTCCCCCGGAAACGCCTGCACAGACCATGATGTTGTCTCACCTGGCGTCTATGAGTGGGACCCGTATTCCCCATTTTCACCTGAATCCCCCTGGTGACTGAAAGATATGCTGTTTTGATCAGTCCCATTTGAAGGATGGGAAAACTGAGGCCAGGCAGCTGGCTCTCATGTTTTCAGTGGGTCCAGAGCTTGCCTGTGGGCAGCTGGCAGGACAGCGGGCCTTCAGACACATGGCGTCCTGGTTGAGGACGGTGGGGTGGGACCAGGTCATGGTCCCACAGAAGCCCAGGTTCTAGTCCCTGAAACCTGTGGCCATGTCAGCTTACAGGGCAAGGGGCTGTGCAGATCAGATGAAGGGCCTTGAGGAGGGGTTATTCAGGCTAGGGAGCGGGGAGGCCAGGGAGTCGCCGGCCAGCAGCCTGGGACCACAGGCAGCCCCAGGACCTGGACACGGAACCGGCACCCAGAGCCCCTGGACACCTGGACGTCAGGCTCTGATGCCCAGAATGGTTGGAGGTTAAACTCATACTGTTTCTGCCCACTGCAGTGGAGGCAACTCGTGAGAGCAGCCGGAGCAAGCTCGCACACAGCGGACGTGGGCAGCCGGGCTGGGGAGATTGGTATATCGATGCGTCCTGGCCCAGAACCTGCCAGGCGCTGGCACTTTTAATGGGAATGAGGCAGTTTTCTTAAGGCCGCTGGCGATGTTGGAATTAGAAAACCGGCGCCCTGCTCCAACCCTGTTCTGTCTCTGGACCACCTGCTCTCCCTGTGATGGCTCTGCCCGCCCTGGGCTCCTCCTGGATGGGGTGTGGGGGCTGGGACCTGCCCTGAACACAGGGGTCCAGCAGGTCGTGCACCAGCAGGTCCCCCCAGCCTGACCCAGGCCTCCCTCAGCCCCTCAACATAGGGCATGTGACCCAGCCAGAGCGTGAAGTGCCGCATGGGGCTTCTGGCCATTGCTGAGAGCGCCCATGCAGCTCAGGAAGCTTCTCCACACTCAGTTCTGTTCAGTCACTCAGTCGTGTCTGACTCTTTGTGATCCCAGGGACTGCAGCACACCAGGCCTCCCTGTCCATCACCAACTCCCAGAATTTACTCAAACTCACGTCTATCGAGTCAGTGATGCCATCCAACCATCTCATCCTCTGTCGTCCCCTTCTCCACCCGCCTTCAGTCTTTCCCAGCATCAGGGTCTTTTCCAATGAGTCACATCAGATGGCCAAAGTATTAGAGCTTTAGCTTTAGCATCAGTCCTTCCAATGAATATTCAGGACTGATTTCCTTTAGGATGGACTGGTTGGATCTCCTTGCAGTCCAAGGGACTCTCAAGCGTCTTCTCCAACACCACAGCAACAAGAAACTCAACCCGTGGAGACATCAGAGCCCCTCGAGGGGTGCCTGGGGAGTGTACACTTGTGTTCTGATGATAATAATTATTGTCAGTATATGATGCAATGCTGAGGCTGAAAGGACACGCTTGTTGGGAGAACACACAGCTAAACACACCTAGACCTGCGGGGCCGGGGACACCCGCGTCTCTTCACTCCTCCCAAACCACTCGGGAGCCAGCACCCTTGCTGGAGTGGCTGCTGAAGCCAGCGGTCAGCTCTCTGTCCACCGAGCCCTGGACCTTTCACCGTCTGAGGACGCAGCTCATCACCCCAAGGCCCTTTTCGCTTGGCCTCCCAGGACCCCCAGCTGCGGGCTTCTCCCTGCTGCCCCCGTGGTTCTCCCCTCAGATCACACCGCTCCTTGGGGCTGTCTGCACTTCCGGCCTCGGGGTTTAATACCTCCTGTGGTCAGGGACTCGCCAGCATGCGTGTCCACGTGAGACACTGCCCCAGCTCCAGACGCACACCCACCACGGCCCCACTGACACCCCTGGGCCCCTGGGGCGCCTCAGACCCCAGCCCGCCGCAAGCCTGGTGGTCCCACGCGGCTGATGGCCGTCCCTGGACTTGCTCCAGCCACACGAGGTCTGTTTTATAAGAGCTGAAGGGTCTGTGGGTGGTGGACCCAGCACCCTGGCCAGCTGGAAGTTGGAAGGCAGAGCCCGCTCTGTGCAGTTCCGGATGGGGAAGGTTATGAACAACATGGGTTTATCTCCCACTGTCTGGAGGCTGGACGAGGAGGTGCACCTGGTCCAG
The DNA here is from genome assembly GCA_015832495.2 of Alces alces. Taxonomy (NCBI): domain Eukaryota; kingdom Metazoa; phylum Chordata; class Mammalia; order Artiodactyla; family Cervidae; genus Alces; species Alces alces. The sequence goes on along the minus strand of JADEYB020000017.1, from coordinate 45,184,236 downwards.
CCCGGTCCAGTCACAGGTGGGGAAAATGAGGCCCAGGGGGACCGGCAGGGCTGGGGTCCGGGCTCCTCCTGGCCCATAGGCAGCTGCCACCGTGCCGCGTGCTCACATGGAGCCTTTGCGAGTCTCAGGAAGGGGGGTTGCGAGCGAGGGAGAAGGCTGGCACCTCTTCCTTCAAGGGCACAGAGCCCAGCATGGGGCAGGCAGGCATAGCCGAGGTCTCGGGACCTGACCTTAGCAAGGCCCCTGGCAGACTGAGGTGGGGCCCTAGACTCTCTGGGGAGGATGGAGGTGGGGCTGGAGTTTGGGGTGCTGGTCTGCCCCATTTCATCAGCTGCTCCCCTAAATCCACACCCACTCTGCTTTCTCTGACCCCTTTGAGCCTGGCTCTGTGTCAGGCGAGCAGGATGCAGCAAACCAGGTTCCCGGACGCCCCGTGGAACCCTGGTCTCTCAGGGGCCCCAGGTCTAAGCAGAGTGAAGCAAGTTAATAGGTATGCAAGCTGGGTTTGCTCTGAAGCCTGCTGCGCTCGGCCTGGACGGGGCCCCCGGGGCCTGGCCCTCCCCAGTGCCCTCAGCCCTCGGCCGTGAGGAAGCTGCTGCGGTCTCTCCAGCCTCGTCCTTGCCGCCCCCCTTGCGGCCCAGGTCCCCTTCCCACCCAGTCTTCTCATCGCTGCAGGTCCCGGGCCTGCTAAGGGGTGCCCCCGGCTGTTCCCGCCCGCTCCCCGCCCTCCAGACAGCGAGGCCTCGCTCAGCGTCTGCCCCCGGCTTCCCTTCCCGCTCCTTGGGTTCCCTGGAGTCAAGCGCCGCGGACACACCACCACCAACGACAGACGAAGTCCTGGTGTGCCCCGGCCGGTAACCCAGCTCTCCTGCTTCCGGTCCGCACAGCCTGACCCCCCGTCTGACCGGTACGCCCCGCACAAGCGTCCTCTGAGCTTCCCGGGGCAGTCGTGACAAAGCACCGCTCGCCTGGGGGCTGGAAGCAGCACGTGCCTAATCTCTCACGGCCAGGAGGCCCGGAGGCCCGGAGTCAGCGGTCCTCTGGTTCCGCCTCTCTCTCCTCCAGGGAGGAATTGCTCCTGCCTTTTCCAGCTTCTAGAGGCGTCGCGTTCTTTGGCTTGTGGTCCCTCCTCCCTCTTCAAAGCCAGCTGGGCTTTGTCCGGCTCTCTGTTCCCCCGTCTCCTCCCCTCTGACCCTCCTCCCGCCCTCTCGAGGGCCCTGAGACGACCCTGGGCTCCCCTGGAGAATCTAGGGCCTTACCTCCATCACGCCCACAAAGTCCTCCTTCACCACGCGCAGTGACCTGTTCACAGAGTCCCGGGACTGGGACCTGGGCGTTGTTGGGGACCCTTGTTCATCCGACCGCAGACACCGGAAGTCGTTTACTGGTCCGTGTTGGCGACGCTCGGCGGGTTCTGACCTGTCACTCTCACCACGGCTTTAGTGAGAAAGGCAGCCCTGCAGCTGACGTGACATCCACCCAGGGTCCCCGGGAAGCCCTATGTGTGCAAGTTCTGGGTTGAAAGGAGTCAAAAATTCTCGGCTTTTAAAACATACTTTGCCAGTTTCTTTCCTGAAAGGCTGTGGTGCTTACACTTCCTTTGCTGTCACCGCACTTGGGATTCTCATGTGTCTAAGTCCATCCAGGCCACGGTGATAACAGCAAACACCGCCGAGCGCAGGGACGAGACCCCGCCGAGCGCAGGGACAAGGCACCGCTGACTTCAGGCCTTGGCAACAACACACATTTATTACTTACGGTTCGGGAAGCTGGACGTCCAAGCTGAGGGTGCAGGCACGGTGGTGACAGATAGCAGGTGGATCCCTGAGTCCTCGCAGGTGGAAGGGGCCGGGGAGCACCCTAGGGTCTATTATTTTGATTGAAGCATAATTGATTTATGATGTTGTGTTCATTTCAGGTGTACATCAAAGTGATTCAGATTCTTTCCCTTTGTAGGTTACTATTAGATATAGAGGAGCTTACCCCTCATCGGAGGTCGGGGCGGCAGCAGAGAGCCCTGGGCTGGAGGAAGCACAAGCTGGAATTAAGATTGCCGGGAGAAATATAAATAACCTCAGATATGCAGATGACACCACCCTTATGGCAGAAAGTGAAGAGAAACTAAAGAGCCTCTTAATGAAAGTTTAAGAGGAGAGTGAAAAAGTTGGTTTAAAGCTCAACATTCAGAAAACTAAGATCATGGCATCTGGCCCCATCACTTTATAGAAAATAGATGGGGAAACAGTGGAAACAGGGGCTGACTTTATTTTTTGGGCTCCAAAATCACTGCAGATGGTGACTGCAGCCATGAAATTAAAAGACGCTTACTCCTTGGAAGGAAAGTTATGACCAGCCTACATAGCATATGAGAAAGCAGAGACATTATTTTGCCACCAAAGGTCGATCTAGTCAAGGCTATGGTTTTTCCAGTGGTCATGTATGGATGTGAGAGTTGGACTGTGAAGAAGGCTGAGCGACGAAGAATTGATGCTTTTGAACTGTGGTGTTGGAGGAGACTCTTGAGAGTCCCTTGGACTGCAAGGAGATCCAACCAGTCCATCCTAAAGGAGATCAGTCCTGGGTGTTCATTGGAAGGACTGATGCTGAAGCTGAAACTCCAATACTTTGGCCACCTCATGCAGAGTTGACTCATTGGAAAAGGCCCTGATGCTGGAAGGGATTGGGGGCAGGAGGAGAAGGGGACGACAGAGGATGAGATGGTTGGATGGCATCACCGACTCGATGGAGGTGAGTTTGAGTAAACTCCGGGAGTTGGTGATGGACAGGGAGGCCTGGGGTGCTACAGTTCATGGGGTCACAAAGAGTCCAACACGACTGAGTGACTGAACTGAACTGATTAGATATTAGGGCTTCCCTGGGGGCTCAGACAGTAAAGAATCTTCCCGCAATGCGGGAGACCTGGGTTTGATCCCTGGGTCGGGAAGATCCCCTGGAGGAGGAAGTGGCAACCCACCCCAGTATTCTTGCTTGGAGAATCCCACGGACAGAGGAGCCTGGCGGGCTAGAGTCCATGGGGTCACAAAGGGTCAGACCCGATTTAGTGAGTTGCGCGTGCATGTGCGCGTGTGCACACACACACACACACACACACACACACACACACACACACACTAGATATTGAATACGGTTCCCTGTGCTATATGGTAGGTCCTTGTTTATTTGTTTTATGTATAGTGGCATGTATCTTTTTTTACCTTAGATGGTATTTATTTGATTTGTTTTTAAAATATACTTCTTCAGGGCTCAAAGTCAGTTTTGAATTCTCTGTTGCACTCTTTTCTATTTTCTGATTGCAGGAGCATTACTTGAGAAAGGCAGACAGACTGTATTGTATGTATCTTTTAATCCCAAACATCTGATTTATTCCCCACCCTTTCCTCTTTTGTTTTGTAAGTTTGTTTTCTATTTCTGTGACTCTATTTCTGTTTTGTAAATAAGCCATTTGCATACATTCTTTTAGACTTCCCATGTTAACATCATATGGTGTTTGTTTTTCTCCGACTTATTTCACTCAGTATGATCATTTCTAGGCCCATTCATGTTGCTGCAAATGGCTTTATTCATCCCTTTAAATGGCTGAGTAATATTCTTCTGTGTAAACATACTGAATCTTCTTTATCCGTTCCTCTGTTGATGGACATCCAGGTTGCTTCTGCGTCTTGGCTAATTAGTGAATAATGCTGTTGTGAACATAGGGGTACGTGTATCTTTTCCAGTAAAGTTTTCTCTGAATCCCAGGAATGGGATTGCTGGATCATATGGTAGCATATGGTAGCTCTATTTTTAGTTTTTTAAAGGACCTCCATACTGTTTTCCATCATGACTGCACCAATTTACATTCTCATCAACACTGTAGGAGGGTTTCCTTTTCTCCACACCCTCCCCAGCATTTACTGTTGGTAGAGATTCTAATGATGGCCTTTCTGACCTGTTTGAGACAGTATCTCATTTTAGTTTTGATTTGAATTTCTCACCCCATTGGATCATTAAAAAAGCAAGAGAGTTCCAGAAAAACACCTACTTCTGCTTCACTGACTACGCCAAAGCCTTTGACTGTGTGGATCACAACAAACTCTGGAAAATCCTAAAAGAGATGGGAATGCCAGGGCACCTGACCTGCCTCCTGCGGAATCTGTATGCAGGTCAAGAAGTAACAGTTAGAGCAGGACGTGGAACAACAGACTGGTTCTAAATTGGTAAAGGAGTACGTCAAGGCTGTGTATTGTCTCCCTGCTTATTTAACTTATATGCAGAGTACATCATGAGAAATGCTGGGCTTGATGAAGCACAAGCTGAAATCAAGATTGCTGGGACAAATGTCAAAAACCTCAGATATGCAGATGACACCACCCTTATGGCAGAAAGTGAAGAACTAAAGAGCCTCTTGATGAAAGTGAAAGAGGAGAGAGAAAAAGTTGGCTGAAAACTCAACATTCAGAAAACTAAGATCATGACATCTGGTCCCATCACTTCATGGCAAATAGATGGGGAAACAGTGGAAACAGGGGCTGACTTTATTTTTTGGGGCTCCAAAATCACTGCAGATGGTGACTGCAGCCATGAAATTAAAAGGCGCTTGCTCTCTGGAAGAAAAGTTATGACCAACCTAGACAGTTTATTAAAAAGCAGAGACATTACTTTGCCAACAAAGGTCCGTCTAGTCAAAGCTATGGTTTTTCCAGTGGTCATGTATGGATGTGAGAGTTGGACTGTGAAGAAGGCTGAGCACCGAAAACTTGTTGCTTTTGAACTGTGGTGTTGGAGAAGACTCTTGAGAGTCCCTTGGACTGCAAGGAGATCAAACCAGTCAGTCCTAAAGGAAATCAGTCCTGAATATTCATTGGAAGGACTGATGCTGAAGCTGAAACTCCAATATTTTGGTCACCTGATGCGAAGAACTGACTCATTTTAAAGGACCCTGATGGTGGGCAAGATTGAAGGCGGGAGGAGAGGGGGGTGACAGAGGATGAGATGGTTGGATGGCATCACCGACTTGATGGAGATGAATTTGAGTAAACTCTGGGAGTTGGTGATGGACAGGGAGGCCTGGTGTGCTGCGGTCCATGGGGTCGCAAATAGTCCGACACGACTGAGCAACTGAACTGAACTGAACTGAATCATTAGTGATGTTGAGCATCTTTTCATGTGTGTATTGGCCATTGGTACGTTTTCTTTGGAGAAATGTCGACTTAAGTCCTTTGCCCATTTATGACTGGGTTGTTTGTTTGGGTTATTGTTTTTTTAAAATATTGAACTGTGAGCTATTTATATAACTCAGAAATTGAACCTTTCTTGGTCATATCATTTCCAAATATTTTCTCCCATTCTGTAGATTGTCTTTTTGCTTTGTCTATGGTTTCCTTTGCTGTGCAAAAGTTTTAAGGTTTGAGTATATCACATTTGTTCATGTTTTGCTTTTGTTTCTTTTGCCTTGGGAGATGGACATAAGAAAACATTGGTACAACTTATGTCAAAGAGTGTTTTCCTTTCATTCCCTTCCAGGAGTTTTATGGTTTCATGTCTTATATTTAAGTCTTCAGTTAAACTCTGAGTTTATTTTTACTTGTGGTGAAATGGAGTGTTCCAAGTTCACTGATTTACAGGTCTGGGGTCTCTTTTCTAAGAGCCCTGATCCCTTTCTTGGGGCTCCACCCTCATGACCCAATCACCTCCCAAAGGCCCTCCTGCTAACACCGTCACTGGAGGGTGGGATTTCAGCAGACGGATTTTGGGGGACACAGACCCTGGCATGGAGTGTTGCGTTGGTCACTCTGCAGTCACATGGGTGGAGAGGGAGACCCTGTGTCCGTCACGTGGGTTACTCTGCCCAGCCCACCCGCTGACTTTGTCACCAAGGATCCTGCCCTGGAATCAGACTTGGGTCTCCCACGCCTGGTTCTGAATCACGCGTTAACTTCATCTGCTAAATGGAGACTGCGACATCATGAATGGGTGTGGGGTGAAACCCAGGGATACTGCGGCTCGGTGGATTGTGGAAGGTGTCCTGTGTGGGCCACGGGGCCACTCGCACCCCCTCCGGTGCTGGGGGAAGGGCGGGGTGTGGACAGAAGTAGGGTCCCGGTGCGGGCTGCGGGCAGAGGCGAGCTCTGCTCGTGGAGACCCCACCCCCTCGGGTCCGGAGATGCAGTCAGACCAGCCGGCGTCTCCACCACGGAGATCAGGTGACTCACTCTGTGCAAGTTATTTTTAAGTGACTGCAAGACTGGCGAGGAAGCCGCCTGACAGCAGTGCTAATTACCGTCCCCCACGCGGAGGGAGCAGGCCTGCGGGCTACAGGCAGGCGCTGAGCCCCCACCCCCAGCAGCTCTGCAGCGGCAGACCCTCAGGCCTGGGCACAGCCGAGAGCCAGGGCAGGCAGCCCATCCTCCTGGACAGCCATCCTCACCCCAGTCACCCCAGGAGACTGTCTATGAGTCCCCCCATCCCGGCCAGCACCCAGGATCTCACTCCACCTGCCGACTCAGCCTTGTGGGCCCGTGGCTAAGAGTGGGGCCCTGGCCTGCACCCCAGTCTCAGGCCAGCATTTCCCCAGCCCCATGCTGCACCCTGACCCCCAGGCCCGTGCAGACCCAGTGGTCTGTTAGCTCGCTGTCCTATCTTGTCTAAGTCTGGTCTCTAATGCCCATTTGCAAACAAACCCCTCCCCTCGCCAGTGCTCAAACGGCCTCCTCAGAGGGCACCACTGCTTACGGAAAAGCTGGACAAGCAGGAGACAGGAAGACAGCACCTTTATTCTCTCACCCCTCCACTCGTGGGAGCATGCACACACATGCATACACATACATGCATGAGCACATGTGTGAAAGGACACACATGTGTGCACACGCACGGCGGCACATGTGTGCACGCATATACACAAGCACGCACATGCACGTGTGCACACATACATGCACATGTGCGTGCTTGCATACACTCGTAGCGCATATGTATGCATACATGCACGAGCAGACACATGCAGGCACATGTGTGCGCGAATATATGCATGAGTGCACACATACATGCACAGGTGTGTGCATGTTTGCACAGCACACACGTGTGTGTGCGTGCATGTGTGTGCAGACATGTGTGAGCACATGCATGCACACCTGTGTGTATACGCACACAAGCGCACCCATGAATGTACACACACGTGTGTGCATCCACGCACAAACACACACATGCAGGACACATACATGTGTATGCATACATGCACAAGTGCACACATGCAGGCACATGAGTGTGCACGTCTATGTATGAGTGCATGCCTGCAGGCACACACACGTGCACAGCCACTTGCTGGCATGCCTTCCCCCCCGGCTGATGCGCTCCCTGGCAAGTTTCAGGTGATGCTGGCTCTTCCCATGGTGCTCAGGGCTCGAGTCCAGGCGGGCCTGAGATGGAAACTGCAGGCCTGGCTCTGTTCGAAGGTCTCCCTCTTCCCGGGCTGGGCCCGCAGCGTCCCCCAGACGCACCGGGAGGGGGTAGGTCGGCAGCTCTGTCCTTCGCTCGGCCCTGGCGTGTCCTTAGGGAGCTCGGTGCAGGCAGGGGAGGGGGAGGTCCGGCCTGGGGGAGGGGTCCCGAGGTGACACTGGGAGCTGGCTCCTCCCCAGCTTGCCTGTGGGGCCCCAGCTCCCCTCAGCACCCACTCCTGCTGGTCTGGCCTCAGCAGGCTCAGCCTTGCCCTCCCACGCGTCCCCTCAGAGGGGACCCTCTTAGAGGACCCTGTCTGGCCGGTTCCGTGGGGTCCCTGCATGCGGGTTCTGCCTAGCTGGTTCCGTCAGCTCGTCTCTGGGTTGACTGACGTCCCCCTCCTCTTTGGGGGGCTTTCCCACCTGGCTTCCATCGGGGTGCTCTGCACCCCTCCCCACCCCTGCTTCCCCTGACTGTTCTGGGCACCTTGCCCCTCCCCTCCGGTCCTCTCCGCATCGGGGCTCCCAGGCTCTCACCCTGGTGCCCCACATCCCACAGTGGCCTCTCTCAGGCCCAGGGCCGTGCAGTCCGTTGCGAACCGTGTGTCCAGCCTGGCTCCCCCTCCTGGACCCCTGAAGCCTGTAACCAACCCTCTCAGCAGTATCTCCTCCGGGGGCTCCGGCACACGGGCTTCTGAACCAGACAGGCCCCCCGGGCCGCCATCTCTCCTCTCCACTGCTGCTCCGCCTCTGCCCATCGCGTGCGGGGGCTGCATTCTGCCAGCCCTGAGCGGATGCCAGCTCTGTCTTCTGTCCCCGTGTCTGGACACAGGGGACCTGCCAGCTGCCCCTCTGTTCCCCATGGTCCCTCTGCTACACCCGCCGTCGTCCGGCCTGGACGGCTGGATCAGCCCCTTGCTGCTCTCTCTTGGCCCCACAGTCCCTTCCGACAGAGCCTCCGGAAGGATCCTGGAAAATTCTCACCAGATCCTGCCACATCTGCACCAAGGCCCCTCAGCACGCCCGTCCCCCAGTTAGTCCTTCCTGTGTCCTTCAGGACTGGACCACACGTGCCCCACCCACTCTGAGCGCCTCACTTCCTGGGGCCTCTCCCCTCTCACGCTGCCCCTGCACACAGCACTTGGCAACTCTGGCCCCCTGCCAGGCCCACGCTTGCCTCAGGACCTTTGCACATGCTGTGCCTTCTGTCTGTGATGCTCCTCCCCGAGATCCCACCTCGTCCCCTCACTTGCCCCAGGTTTTACCCAAACACTCCCTTTAAGATGTAGAATCCGAAATTTTGACAGTCGCCCCTGCAACTTCTCACTTTCTCTTACTTGCCTTTCCTGCAGCACTTACCAGTATGTAATTCACCATCTATGTCATCAGTCTTGTTCGTATCTGCTTCACTTAGAATAAAAGTGCTACTCGGGCAGGAATTTGCACTGATGACTGATGGATCCCAGCACCTCCGCCCCTCTGCCCAGTATAGGGCCTGGCATTGGGCAGATGCACATTATCTACTGAATGACTGAACGAGCAAATGAATTAGTGGATGTGTCCTAACCCTCCCAGTGGAAGTCTGACTTCCTGGTCAGGCCATGCATAGAGGTCCTGGCCGTCACCCCAGTGAGCCCAGCCTTCCAGTTATCCCAGCCAACGAGCCAGACCCGAGTGCCACCATCTTGGACCTTCCAGCCCAGACCGCCCCACAGGCGAGGGCCACTGAGTGACCTCAGAAAGGCCACTGGCAGAGCCCCATCGGTGTTCCTGACCAACAGAGCCGTGAGCTAGAATTAAATGACTCTAGCTTTGCACAAGCAAATCTCAGCAGTAGGAGCTGGGACACGAGTGATGGGCTGACGCAGCAGAACCAGCTTCATCCCACGCTCCCCAGGCCTGCACAGGTGGCCCCTACCTGTCTCAAGGGTGGAATCTGGTGCCGGATGTTTTGCTGTCAGCTTTCGGGTTCCTGGCTGGAGCAGTGAGAAGACAGGGACGCTGCCCTCAGCTCCCAGTTCCTGAGCCCGTGTCCAGGGCCGTGACGATCACCGTGCCATTCATCACATGATGACTGCTGGCCAGATACTGGCTCAAGGGCTTGGTAAACACTTCCTTGTTTGAAAACAGCAACAACAAGGGCAAACGTTTCCGGAGTGGCGGCCTTGTGCGGGATGCTACTGTCAGCCTCTGTCACGCCAGCCCTGTTTTACGGGCAGGGGACCGGAGACAGGAGAGGCCGAGCCCGCTGTCCCCTCGGAAGCTGTCTGCAGCTACACCAACGTCTGAAGGCGGAGACCACGGTCCTCCCACATTCCTGGCTGACCCATGGGTCTGGGGAAAAACCCAACTAAATCACAAAGGGTTTGGTGTGACAGAACATAAAAGCCGTGGGACTCCTGACTGGCCGCCTTGGATCAATCCCGGCCCCTCTGTATCATTTCCCGGACTGTTGTAACAAAGTACCACAAACGAGGGGCTTAAGACAGCTGAAGTGGGTCCTCTTGCAGCTCTGGGGGCCAGATGTCTGAAACCCAGCCGTCCGCAGGGCCAGGCTGCCTCTGAGGGCCCCCAGGAAGACCATGCCCGTGCATGTCCTGGCTTCCATCAGCTGCAGAAATGCTCGTGTTCCTTGGCTCGTGGCCGCCTCACTTGGTCTCTGCCCCTGTCTTCACACGGCTTCACCTTTGTGTCTCCTCTCTTCCTACAGGTCCATCAGTTGTGTGAGATTAGTGTTGTTGTTGTCGTGTCTGACTCTTTGTGACCCCGTGGACTGCAGCACCCCAGGCTTCCCTGTCCTTCACTATCTCCTGGAGCTTGCTCACACTCATGCCCATTGAGCTGGTGATGCCATCCAATCATCTCACACTCCATCACACCCTTCTCCTCCTGCCCTCAATCTTTCCCAGCATCAGGGTCTTTTCCAATGAGTTGGCCAAAGGATTGTAGCTTCTGCTTCATCAGTTCTTCCAGTGAATGTTCAGGGTTGATTGGCATTATGGGATTAGGACTGACTTCAGCATAATTAATTACGTCTGCAAAGACCCTATTTCCAGGTGAGGTTTCATTCGGAGGTTCCAAGTAGACATGAATTTGGGGGGACATGTTCACCCCAGTACATCCTTCCAGAGCCCACAGTCCCTTACCTGTCCAGGCCCCCTTTTTCTGATCGGAATGTTCTTGAGGGGGAGGGTCCGCAGGGCCTGTGTACAACCCCGTCTCAGCCCTGCCCTACGCACCAGCCTCCCATGCACATGAGAGCTGATGGGAGGCGGCAGGTTCACGTCAGGGGCTGGGGTGGCGGGACGCTCGCCTCACTGTTACACACCTGTCTGCACGCAGTAAACGAGCCCCCGGCGGGGGGCGTCCAGCGAAGCCTGGGGGGCTGAGCCCGTGCTGTGCGGTCTGGCCTTGGCCTCCCTGCACCCCTGCACTCGGGAAAGTTCGGCCGTGATGCCAGAGCCCTGGGGCAGGCTCAGCGATGTGTCCAGTCCCCCCGGCAGCTGGGGGGGCCTGGAGCTGGGCCTGTCAAGGCTGCCCAGAGCCTGGCTCAGCTGCAGGGCCGAGGTCGAGACGGCAGTGCCCCCGGGCAACCCAGGCCCAGGGGCAGGCTGGCGTCTGCGCGTCGTCCGTGTTCAGCTCTAGGAAGACGGTGTGCGCTGGGCCTCCGGGCAGAGGGCCACCAGCAGGGGAACTGGCTGCGGGCCCAGCCTCACTCCACGGGAAGGCTGCCCTGCTGACCCCGGCGGGCTGCTCGGGAAGGCGGTCAGGCCGGGCGCCAGGCACTGCTGCCTGGGTTTCAGGGAACAGAGCACCGGGTCTCGAAGCCAAAGGCCCCGGGATTCCTGCGGGAGGACGGACCCCTTGTCCCGGGCCGGGCACCGCGGACTCCCCAAGGGCAGCTCGGGGAGGAAGCCAGGGGAGGGGGCTCAGGGTCACTCACTGCCCACTCCCGTGTCAGGCCCTCCCTGCGGCCCTGGAGCCCCTCCACGCCTGGAAGGCAGATCCACGTTCCACCCGAGGTGAGGGGGTGCTCAAGGGGGCAGTGAGAGAACGCACTTGGAAGACCCCAGAGAAGGCCACCCAGGGCCTGCTCCCCCCACCCCCGTGTACCCTGTGGACTTGTGACGCAGGCGTCCCCTGGGGGTGCGTTAGAAACACAGACACTCAGGCACCCCAGACCCCTGAAGGGGATGCCACAGTCAGCGAGATACCCCGGGGGCTCTGTAGCTTCAGGTGCGGGTCTGAGCCACCCGGCTCCCCAAGGACCCAACTCACCCGGACTCGGAGAGCCTGTCCAAGCTCGACAGTCCAGCCGCCGCTGTCCGTTTGGGGCCAGGAGCCTGGCTTTGGAAAGCCCTTCATATCCACAGCCAAAAGTGCTCCGAGGACCGCTTGGACAGGTGGCTGCCCGAGCCCTTCTTGAATGCCTGGAGCGACGGGGAGCTCACTGCCGCGTGAGGAGCCGGGTTGGCCGTGCCAGGGGCTCAGAGGCGATCCCCGCGGGGCTGCACTTGGGGCTTGAGCCGCCTCACCTCCCTCAGACTCAGTTTCCCCATCAGTGCCAGACACAAAAGAGGTCCCCTCTCTCCCCCCATCGTGAGGTCGTTTGTGCTTTGGGGATGTCGACGGGCCGTCCAGTCAAAGCAAGCTGTGGGGCAGCTCTCTGGCGTCGCGGAGGCGACCTGTCACTCCCATCCAGTGTGGTCAGTGGGGACACCGTGGGAATGACCAGGATCGGAGGGCAGCCTCTCTGAGGCTCAGAGGTGCTCAGGGCCACTTACTAAAATGCAAACTCCAGGGCCCTGCTCCCCAAGCCCTGATCCAGGAGATCCAGACAACCTGGATGCAGGAGCTGGCAGGGCCACACTCTGGGGAGTCGGGGCTACCAGGACCTTCCAGGGGTGGAGTGTCAGCCCCAGCGGGCCCTGAGGCCAGCGGGCCCTCTGCCCGGGGAGGGAAGCGTGGGGGCCGAGCTGTCACTGATTGTGCCTCTGTGAAAACTGCATGTCCACACGCACGTGTGCACTGCGCCTGCAGCCCGCCGGGCGTGCACACGTACACACATGTGGTCCGCACGCACATCACAGCACACCCGCGTACCCAGGGCACTGACGCAGGCACGGGCACTTGCCCACGGGACACACACGCCCCACGTGTCCTGTCAACCCCCAGCCTGCTTTGCGCTGAAACAAGACCCTCCGTCACATCTTCTCCTAGCCCCTGGGCTGTGTCTGCAAAGACAGGGTGAATCCCTCATCGCAGCTGACCCGGCAGGTGGGCACCGCCTGCCGGTTCCGTGCCAGGCCCTGCATTGAGCCCTGTGGAGGAGCCGCCCGGAGACCAGCGAGCTCACGTCTACAGGCAGGGGTCACCCGGGGCCATCTGGATTGGTCCAGGGCAGCCTGGGTGAACAGACAGTGTGTGGGTGCCTGAGGGCGCAGGGGGAGGCTGGGGGGAGGCTGGAGGAGCTGAGGCCCCTGCCGGCACAGGTGGGGTGGAGGTGCTCTGGGGACCAGGTGAGTCCAGCCCGGGCTGTGGGAGGAGCAGGCTCACGTGAGGATGGGTAGGCGATTATTCCAGGGGCCCGGGGCGGGGAGCGTGGTCAGGAGGGCCCCGGGGTGGGAGCCCTGCTCCCCACCACCGGCTGCACAGTGGCACCTCCTTTTTGCAGACGCCCCACCCTTGCCTCCTTTGTCCCTTTAATCCCTCCAGTGGGGCCTGAGAAGAGACTGGGGCTAATTAGGTTTTCTGCTCAGTCAAGGTCAGAGGCATCTCCCCCTCTCTTCTCCCCTCAGTCTCTGCCCCCAGGCCATCCTCCTCTCCTCCCAGAGGCAGGGAGGCCGCTCCGGTCCCGATCCTCTCAGAGAGATGACAGGCCACCTGGCGGGACACCCCGTCAGCACAGAGGCTTGCTGCTCCAGGCGGAGACGGAGTGTGTGGCCACAGGTCAGCAGAGCGTGGCCCACCTGCCCACCCGCTCCCTCCCGACTCCTGCCCATCGGTCAACGGCAGGCACCCCATGTCCATCCCGACCGTGCCCGGCCCCACGGCTCTCACAAGGACTCTGAGCTGGCCCTGCCCTCAGGGACTGAGAGACAAGCCAGCAGGCTGGCGGGGACGTGTCCCTGCCCTGACTGGAGGCCCCGGTGCCTGCAGGAGCCCCGGGGAGGATTGTCGCTTCTGTGGGATTCCCCAGGAGCAGGTGATGCTCCCCTGGGTTTGACAAACGAACAGGTGTTCTCCAGGGAGCGAAGGAGGGAAGGGAAACAAAGGATGGTCTGGGGAAGGGACTGGGGGGGAAGCTTGCTGGGGAAGCTCGGATTGTAGATGCACAAACCTCGACCCTTGGAAAGAAAGGCAGAAACAGGCAACTGGCTGGAGGAGTGTCAAACGGAGACAGTACAATCTGGGCAGGCTTCCAGGAGGCGGTAGCATGGGAGCCCTGGTGCAATAGGAGGTACAGCCTGGAGAGCTCACACAGCGGGTGGGCCTGGAAGTCCTTTGGGAGTGGGGTCAGGCCCTGAGGATAGAGGTCCTGGGAGTCCAGAGGGCTCCCCGGTTCTCCAGGGCTCCCAGCCTCCGTGCCAGTGGCCCGGCCCGCGGCACCTGGTGCACCGTCACCTGCTAGGAGGGGCTCTTGGGCTGGGATCCCCAGAGCAGATCCCGAGACAAGGGTCCCGGGTAAGCAGCTTGTCTGCGGTAAGATCCCAGGAGGGAAGTGGGGACTGAGGAGAGGAGGGGGCCGGCCCCTCCAGGCACATGCTCTGAGCAGGCCGTTGCTTGCCGAGGGGTCCCTACCCCTCCGGGGGCCCTGAGCCCAGAGCATGTGGCTCGGGGGTGCTGGGAGCTGTCCTGGGGGGACAGGTGGGCAGGGAGGGCCAGGCCAGGCTCAGGGTTACCTGGCCCAAAGGCAGAGGGGCAGCAGGAGGCAGGTCCCAGCTCCACCCAGTGCCCCAGAAAGGCCGGCCGGGGGCAGCTTCTGCTGCAAAACCCTAAGCCCATCGGCGTCAGTCCTGGGGAGGCAGGTGGGGGGGCCCGTGTCCAACACAGTGCCTTGGATGGCTCTCGTGGCCCCTGAGATCCTGACTCTGACGGGCAGGCTGTCTCCCACTGGGGCCTTTCCAGACAGACGTCGCTGCCCCCACTTCCCACTGCCCCCCCCCCCAACTTCAGCTGTACCGGAGCCTGGGCACTTTCCCACCGCGGGGCCTCTGCACGGCCTGTGCCCTCTGCCTGCACACGCTTTCCCGCCTCCCGGCTCCAGAACCTCTGTTTCAGCCTCACAATCTGGTCACCCTCTTGGCTGAGGAACCCTCTCCCACGCTTGGTGTGTTGAAAGCACAACTGCCGGTGGATGCGTTGCGAGCAGGTGTGGGCCACAGGTGTGCCTGCTGCCCCCACCCCTGGGGGCTCGGACCCACCCGCCGTGGTGGCCGAGGGCCTGAGCGTGGCCAGCAGTCCAGGAGACAGGCATTTTGCTCCTCTTCAACTCCGTGCAAATGCCACCTCCTCCAGGAAGCCTTCCCAGATCCCCCTCCATCTCTGTTGTCTGTATTACCCCACACCATGGGGTCTTGAGGGTGGCCCTTGAGTGCCCCCAGGGCAGCCTGGTCTGCAGGGGTAGGTGCTCAGGGGACCGGGCCTGATAGCAGAGACTATCCATGAGGTGGGGAAGGTGTGCCTTGCACAGATGAGGGGTGGGCTCTGGGATATGGCCTGGCCTGGCAGGCCATGGTACAGGTCTGAAACCTGAGAGCTAGTTGCTGAGTGCCAGAGGGGCCCTGGAGCCCGGGCGTGTCCTCCTAGTGGACTGACGGAGCCCCGGGAGCCCTGGAATGAAGGGCTCTGTAGAGGAGCGGCCATCCTTGCTGCTCCTGGGTCCCCCGGTCCAGGTGGGGACCTCTCCCCGCCCACCCACCGCCTCTCTGAGTTCCCCCGATCCACTCATCCCTCGTGGGTCTATCCGCAAAACTCCTTCCTCAGCTGCCTCCACAGCACGCCCCCCTCGCCGCCCGCGGTCTCATCAGAGCCCAGGTGGGCACTGACTCTGTCGCCTCCCCAGGCTGACTGGGCTCCTCTGCCCGCCCCTCCCCTGGGCCTTCTCTGGTCAAGAAATGCTCTGGCCTGGCTCCCCTGCTTAGCAGTCTCCATGGGCTCCCACTGCCCTCTGTGGCCCCCCAGCTCCCGGACGGGAGGCTGGGCCTCTGACTCCAGAGCCCAGGAGCTGCTCAGTGCACGTCTCTGAGCCAAAGCCAGGAAGCTGGCAGTCACTCGGCGGCCCCTGGCTCCTGCCATCCAAACCCAGCCTGACGCCCTCCAATAGGCAGGCTCAGGGAAGTTTAGAGATGGCATGCTGCCCCTCCATGGGGGAAGGGGAGAAGGAGAGGGAGGGGGAGATGGGGGAGGGGAGAGTGGGGGAGAGTGGGGGAGGGGGGCAGTGAGGGATGGGGAGAGGCAGGGGAGACTGGGGGAGGAGGAGGGCGAGAGGGAGGGGAGGAAGCCAAGTCAAGCGCTGATGACCGCTGGGCCCAGGGCCTCAGACCTGCCAGCAACATCTGTGCTGCTCCCGCGCCCCTGGGAACTCCCGGGTACCTGGACGATGGCACATGAGGCAGATGGCGGGGATGACATGGCATTTGAGTGCTTCCAAACCCTTACATGAAAGCAGGGCACGTCGTTAGGGAAACTCAGAAGCCAGGGACATGTGTTGCTGTTTTAGCGACACGGGACACCCACGAAGACCCCCACACACAGGGTGAGGGCCGACACCCAGAGCTCAAGACCTGGAGGGGTGTCGGCAGGAGCGACGGGCAGGTGGACAGAGGCCTGGAGGGACCGCCGGGGCCTGGGAGGGCGCAGCTTGGCACGGGTGAGCGCCAGCGTCCACACGGGGACAGAGGGACTGTCTCCCAGGATCTCCTCTGGGACATCCCCCAAAACAGAGCACCCCCAAGGGACCCGCCCACGGGACAGCTCCGGCCAAGACTTCCACGTCCATCACACTGAAACGTGCTCGGAAAAGTCAGAGCTCACCCCACAGACGCAGAGGCACACGGTACCCACCCTCAGGAAAGAACTGCAAATAGAGTTTAAAACACACCCAGGACCAGACTCACCTAGAATAAGCACAACCGACGGTGCTTTATGGCAACACCCGGGGAAAGGAAGAGGGGCTTAAAAATCACAGAGAAATAACAGAGAGAGGAAGCCGAGCTTCCGCATAGGAAACAAGATCCCCCGAGGGTGGTGGGGCCGTGCAGAGCGCGGCTGCCGGAGCCCCGCCAGGAGGGACCCGGCCACTGGGCACCGCCCAGCACGGTCCCCGACTCTGCGGACCTTCGGTCGGGGCGGGAGCACGATGTCCCCGGTCTCACGCCCAGCAGACGGCGAGTGAGGCTCCGGCCGAGTCCTGACCGATCACCCGGAGAACACATGCTGACCCCAGCGCTCCCAGGACCCAGACCTGCAGAAGGAAGGGAGTGGGAGGCCCCACCGCCCCACTGCCTGTCCCCGACCCTCCTCCCCACGTGTCACTTCTCAGCCTGCATCAGTATGATGTGGCAGGGACATAAGCCCTGGAGCGGCCTCCAGGTCAAACCTGGCTCCCTGCTTGCTGGCTGTGCGACCTCGGGCAGGTAGCTCAACCTCTCTGAGCCTCATTTCTGGAGGCACAAATAGGGGTGATACACCCTGAGAACAACACCTCGAATCTGCCCAGCCTTGACTCCGAACCCCCCTGGGACTCGGAGCCCTGTAGGCGTGCTGCCCATTTAATCTCCTCGGGGACCCAACGAAGCCAACCCTGGGCTGGCCTAGAGAGGGACAGTCCCTGGGAAGCTTTCCCTCCAGCCCACAGCATGCAAGGAGGGCTCTTCAGGATTTGCAAAGAGACGCACGGGCGGAATGATCCTTCTCCACCACACGCAGCCACCTGGGCACCAGACCTCAGACGGGGGCAACCCCACGAGGGCCTCTCAGGGACGCCGAGGTGGCGGAGCAGACAGGGGACAACCCCGTTCTCGACGGTCTCCCTGAAGCCCCCGACCCGGGGTTTCTGTTACCTGACTTCACGAATGACTTCTTTATATGTTTGTGGAGGTATAGTTGGCTTCCCCGGTGACTCAGAAGTAAAGAATCTGCCTGATAAGGCAGAAGCCACAAGAGAAGCAGGTTCGACCCCTGGGTAGATACCCGGCAAGAGAAAATGGCAACCCACTCCAGTATTCTTGCTGGGATAGTCCCATGGACAGAGGAGCCCGGCGGGCTGCAGTCCATGGGGTCGCAGAGTCAGACATGACTGAGTGACTGGGCTCATGAGCACCACGGAGGTACTTTTTGTGGGTGAAAATCCTCTTGCTGGATGGCTGAACCTGGAAACTAGCTATTTTACAAACAAACACTGAGGTTGTCTTTCAGATCATTTTAATACAAGCTGCTTTTCCCGGAAAGCTTTTCCCGGAAAGCACCTATCATGTAAATTGGGGAAGAATAGAACTTGCTTATTTTAGCACTTTACAAGGAATTGCGTCCCATTCACCGAAAATGGAAACGTCACCAGATCCCCCTGCTACCGACCACAGTGAGTCCCAGATGCACTGTGGCCCCACCAGCGTCCACACACGGACACGCGGGTTGTTAAAGTGATAACCCTCTTTCCCACCATCTCTTCTGTACCTTGTATTAGAGCATTATGTTGCCTTTCAAAATGTGTGTGCTGTGCTCAGCTGTGTGTGACTCTTTGTGGTCCCACGGACCATAGACCACCAGGCTCATCTGTCCATGGGATTCCCAGACAAGAATACTGGAGTGGGTTTCCATTTCCTCCTTCAGGGGATCTGCCCGACCCAGGGATCGAACCCAGGTCTCATGTGTCTCCTGCATTGGCAGGCGGGTTCTTTACCACTAGGACCATCTGGGAAGACATTTGTGTGCTAGGTTAAACTGCTTCTTTCATTCCAGCGTTGTAACTAGTATAGAAGCAAGGCGTGTATGAAATAGTTTTTTAAATCAATAATTATAGCTTGCAATCCAGTACCATTTGCTGAGTATCTATTGTGTGCGGAGGAACGTGGCAGACGTAGGCACCCGCACTGCCTCCGTCCTTGTAAATTCCTGCAAACAGGAGGTGCAGGATCTCTGTCTGCAGAAGAGAAAATGGGGCGAGATTCGCAGAGAGAAAGCGTGGTAAGTGGTGAAGCAGGGAGTCCCATGGGACTGACCCTCCAGAGACACGTGCGATGTAGCCGCTGAAGATGCACCTGTCCAGGGCAGAAACCAGACCAAGGACAGTTTGATTAGGACTGCCCTGAGCAGGCAGCCTCTCTCACTGCCCACCTGCATGCTTCGTGGGGTGACAACACCGACGCTCAGGTTACTACGAAGCGGAAGGAACCACACACCTCCCCGCAGGAAGTCCCGCCGCGGAGACTCACCTGTGCCCTGAGACTGTGGCGGCCCTTGAGATCGAGTTCCCTGGCGGGACCTCCTCTCCTCTAGTGGTTCCTCCGACCTTCCAGCCGGGTGGCTTGCTCTCCAGCTCTCTCCCGCTGCTTTCCCAGCAGCCTCATTGACCCCTTTAACAGACTGGCCAGTGCCCACAAGAGGCCTTCCCAGCCCCTGCTGACCACGCCAGCTCTTTGAGACAAACGTTTTCCCCGAGTCCTCGTCTGTCTCTCTTTTTTTTATCATATAGTTATTATGCCATCTAACAAAATCACTTGGGAACAACTGACAATAGAAGCCAACAGAGAAAATTCAGGAATAATGAGTCATCCTGAAATGAATTGTGGCAACACTTTGCTATTTTTCCTCAAACAATATTTGTCTTGTAAAAACAGATTATTTTCGTTTGCAAGGAAAGGACACACACAAAACTCCCTCCGTGATGGAGACTTGTCAAGAGGATCCTTGGAGACGTTTCCGAGCGGGACTCCAGCCCAGGCCAGCACCTCTTTCCTTTGGTCATTTTGTGATTTTGCTTCACACACTTTGCCCCTCTGTTGTTGGGTGGGCGCACATTGAAGACTGCTGTGTCTTCCTGGCAGAGTGATCTTTTTAAAAACGTACTTATTTATTTACTCATTCATTTATTACTGTATTTCTTGGCTGTGCCACACAGCATATGGGATCCTACTTCCCTGACCAGGGATGGAATCTGTGCCCCACCGCAGTGGAAGCTGAGAGTCTTGACTCAGAGGACCATCCGGGAATACCCCAGACTGACGTGTTTGTCGTTATATCATTTTGTATGCGCCTCCTTGTCCCTGGTACTTCCCATGTTTTGAGGTCTACTTTACATGCTATTAATATCGTCTACGCAATACTGTGTGGTCGTAACGTGACCACTCAAGCTTTCTTCTGATGAATGTTCGCCTGATTTATTTTTCTCCATTCGTTTGTTGTCAACGTATGTTTTCATTGAATTTGGAGTAAATTTCTTATTCACAGAATATACTGAGGTCATGTATTTTTTTCTCATTCTGCCAATCTGTCATTTAATTGCTGTAGTTAGACCGTTTGCATTTAATGTGGTTGTTAATATGTTAGGGCTTAAGTTATGTCATATTTTTTGTTGTTTTCTCAGTTTTCCCATCTCTGTTTTTTTCCCCTACTTTGCTTTGGGTTACCTGAACATTTTTTTTTTTTTAGAATTCTACATTGATTTATCCATTGTTGTGGACTGTGCTTCTCGATACAGGTTTTCATAGGGTTACTCCAGTTATAACATCATATACATAACTTATCACAGGCCAGCACTGCTGTTATTTTTGTTTTAAAGACATGGAAAAACATTACCTCCCGGGAGCTCCTTTTGCTGCCCCAGAGTTATCATATAAATGCCTTAAATAACTCCCACACATACATCGAGAATCACAACAGACAGTGTTACAATTTTTGCTTCAGCTGTCAAATACTATTTAGAAAATTCCAGAGAAGGGAAGCTTGCTTTATTTACACATATTTTTTGCTTGTCATGTTCTTCCTTCCTTCCTGACATTCCAAGGCTGCTTATGTTTTTTTAAATCACTTTCTTTAAGTTTAGAGAATTTCCTTTAACCAGTGTATAAGGATAGGTCTGCTGATGACAAACACGAATAGTTCTTTTTCATCTCAGACTGTCTTGATTACCCCTAATTCCTGAAGAACATTTTCTCTGAGTTTAGAATTCCTTCTGGGTTGACGGTTCTTTTTTTCCAGCATGGCCTGTAATGAGAAATCTGCTTTTCACTCACACAGTCTCCCAGGCAGGTATCGTTTTTCTCTGGCTGCTTTCAAGACTTTTCTTTGTCTTTCCTTCTAAAGCCTAATTATGATGAGTCTTGGCATGGATTTATTTGGGTTGATCCTGTTCAGGGTTCACGCATCTTGAATCTGCAGGCTTCTGTCTGTGTCTGCCCTCGGACTCAGGTCCATCCCGGCTCTGTGCCACCTGCTTCCTCCCTGTCCTTGGGTCACTCATGACGGGCAGGACCATCCAGGATTCTGACCTTCCATTCTGGAGGCCGAGAGACATGTGGCCCTGGACGTGAGTCAGGGGACGGTCCTGCAGTTGGACACCCTCTGGTCCAGCCAGGGCTCCGCGTTCAGCTGTGGGGTGGGAAAGGCAGGCAGGAGTGCCCCGGGGCAGGCAGCTGGCGGGGGGAAGGGTTCCCCACTACCTGGGGTCCCCGTCGCAGCACGTCTGCCTGTTTTGTTCCACTGTGCCTGGGTCATGTCCCCGCCAGCCTCAGAAAAGGGAGAGGAGAGCAGAGACCACCTCTCTGTCTCTGTCAGCAGAGAGAACCAAATCTGGCCCCGAGCACACAGGAGGCGCTCAGCAAGTGCTCCGAGAAGGACTGAATGCCTGGGTACATGGATGCATGGATGGGGTTCAGTTCAGTTCAGTCCCTCAGTCGTGTCCAACTCTCTGCGACCCCATGGACTGCAGCACACCAGGCCTCCCTGTCCATCACCAACTCCCAGAGTTTACTCAAACCCATGTCCATCGAGTCGGTGATGCCATCCAACCATCTCATCCTCTGTCGTCCCCTTCTCCTCCCGCCTTCAATCTTTCCCAGAATCAGAGTCTTTTCAAATGAGTCAGCTCTTCCCATCAGGTGGCCAAAGTATTGGAGTTTCAGCTTCAACATCAGTCCTTCCAATGAGTATTCAGGACTGATTTCCTTTAGGATGGACTGGGTTTGATCTCCTTGCCGTCCAAGGGACTCTCAAGAGTCTTCTCCAACACCATAGTTCAAAAGCACCAATTCTTTGGCGCTCAGCTTTCTTTATAGTCCAACTCTCACATCCGTACATGACTACTGGAAAAACCATAGCCTTGACTAGACGGACCTTTGTTGGCAGAAGCCTGCAAAACTCGAACCCGGGAAAGAGGGTACTTGGGGAGAGTGGCTCAGTCTGGGGGAAGGGCAAGGCTTGGACAGCTCAGCGCTGTTTCCCCAGCAGTGCCTGGCATGGGGCAGCCGTCCAGTGTCTAGTCTCCGAGCAGAGGTCATGAGCACCGACTTGGGGATTCTCGCCCTAAGGACAGCACGTGGCTTTGCGGAGGGCGGGGGTTTCACTCACACCTGCATCTGGGACCACAGTGATCAAGTCCCTGCCCTTCCCCACGCCTCCTGGGGAGCAGGGGATGATACCAGCTTGTTCTCTGGGAGCATCGTGAGGTGGGGTGTTACGGCTGAGGCATTCAGGAGGGCGCTGGGCAGCTGCTGGGTGCCTAGCAACAGGAGTTGGTGTCAGCTGCCTCCCGTGTGAGACGGAGCGTGTTGGCAGGTGGACCATCAACCTCGTTCTACAAAGAAGGGAACAGGCTCAGAGAGGCTCAGCCACCTGTCTGCAGTCACACAGGAATCCATACTGACCAAGCACTTGCTGTATGCCCAGCCCCATGCTGGCTCTGACGCTGTGAAAGCGAATCGGGTCCTCTCCCCTCACCCCTGGGGTGGGGGGCTAGGGGACTAGCACCCAGGGATGCTCATATGTGCCTGGCGGTGGGCTGGGGGCATTGAAAATGGCAGCTCACGTGGCCACTGCAAACGCTCTGTGGCTTGAATGTGCCAAAATCTGCTCACCTTTCTGCCTGCGTGTGGCTGCCTGCTGCTCAGACCCGCAGCCACGGGGATGGTCACAGGGGTGGAAGGAGACCCCGAGTGGGACCCACTCTCACCTCCGAACCACAAGCAAGCTGGGAAGCGCGGGAGCTGCCGTCGGAAGCCCCAGTCTCACTGCCGCATGGGGCCTAGCTTCTGGCTCCTCTGCTCGGACCATCTCTCCTAGGGAGCCGGTTGCTGCAGGGATGCTCAGAACCTGGCCTGATCAGCAGAGATTGTGCTCAGCAAACTGCATCAAACTCCTAAATCAATCTGAAGTCTGCCAAGAGCATCCAGTGGGATGCCCGTAACTCAGTTGACTGAGGAAGAAAATATCCTTCAGAGCCCCGATGGCCCTGTGAGAACCCGCACAGACTTCCTCAAACGAGTTACCTTGGAAAGAAATTATGATGCAGGAAAGTGCTTTCCCCACTTTGGGGCGGTGGGGGCAGTGCGGGGGAGAACCAGGCACCCAGGTGGCTGGGATAAGGTTTGCATAACTCAAGAGGGAGGAGTGGAGTCTTTACCGGTCCTAAATGCAGATCAGATTTCCTACAACCAATTGGAAAATTCCCAAGGCAGCGGGCACCCCCAGGGCTCTCTCCGAAATGAAGTGAAAGTCGCTCAGTTGTGTCCAACTCTCTGCAACCTCGTGGACTATACAATCCATGGAATTCTCCAGGCCAGAATACTGGAGTGGGTAGCCTGTCCCTTCTCCAGGGCATCTTCCCAGCCCAGGGATCAAACCCAGGTCTCCCGCATTGCGGGCAGATTCTTTACCAGCTGAGCCACCAGTGAAGCCGAAGAATATTGGAGTGGGTAGCCTATCCCTTCTCCAGTGGATCTTCCCAACCCAGAAATCGAACATGGGTCTCCTGCCTTGCAGGCGGATTCTTTACCAACTGAGCTATCAGGGAAGCCCCAGGGAATCTCTCTAGGGTCTTGCAAAAGGCAGTTTCTTTTAATTCAAAGGAAGAAGCTTTTAAGCAGATGGGAGGACCCCTGGCTGCGGGGCAGGAGCAGAAATGCATGACGCTGCGTGAGCCTCCGTGTAGCTTCAGCGTGCCATGGCCTGCAGCCAGGCGGGGTGTCAGCGCTCCCCGGTGAGTGGGGCTTTCCAAGGGGCAGGAAGGCTGTGGTGGGTGGTGGAGTGGCAGGAAGGGTCAGCTGCTCAGCAGCCCACCAGCAGACACCAGAAGTCTCCCGCAGACTGAGCCCTGTGGCCGTCAGCGGAGAGGGTGATGTGTCCCGGAGATAGCATGTAGAGGGATGTGGTCGTTGCCTCGGCTGTCTTCTGTGGACCGCATGTGTCCCCGAATCCGTGCGTGGAAGCTCTAACCCCCAGGAGGGTGGCATTCGGCGGTGGCACCGTTGGGAGCTGGTAGATAAATGGCCCAGCGAGCACACACAGGCGTGAGTGAGGGACCGGCGTGGTCCATGGAGGTGGTGGTTTAGTCGCTCAGCTGTGTTCAACTCTTGCGACCCCGTGGACTGCAGCCCGCCAGGCTCCTCTGTCCCTGGGATTCTCCAGGCCAGAATACCAGAGCGAGTTGCCATTCCCTTCTCCAGATCTTCCCAGCCCAGTGATGGAACGCACTGCAGGTAGATTCTTTATCGACTGAACCTCGGGGGGGGCCTGTGGTCCATGGGGCACCCCTGTACGCCCTGCCCCGCCCCAGCAGCCTCCTCGGGGGTGGGTGCAGGGAGAGGAGGAGCCCCGCACCCCCACGCCCTCCAGGGCACCCGCCCAGGCACTGGCTCACACCCGCTGTCACACCAGGTCCTTCTTGGTGAGAGGACCAAGGAGGATGGGAGGCCCTGCTGACCGTCCCACCCACGGCCTGGAGGGCCCAGGATGGGCGTGGGGGCGGGGCGACCCCCAGGCAGCTCTCCTAGCGGCTGGGGGCCGCAAGCACCTAACGGAGGCAGCAGCCACCGACCCTAGGCCTACCCAGGCACTCCTTTCCGATCCTCACCGAGAGCCCAGGGCGACAGGCCCGGGATCACCTTGTCCCCTGCACATCCCAGCCTGCCTCCAGGAGCATGGCTCTTTAGCCTTATGACCTGGGGTGCCCTTGGGAGCCCCTAGCTGCCTTAGCACCCTAACCAGGCAGGGGGCTAAAGAAGGGCATGCAGACCCCCCAAACACCCCCACCAGCCCCGGTTTCCCGTCTGAGTGCCCTCTGTCTGAGTTGGGGTTGTGGTCCCTCAGGAGAGTCTGGACTGGGCTCTCGCCAAACTGGCCCCCTTGGCACCCGCCCAGAGCCACGGCTGGTCCTACAGACACACAGACGGGGCACAGCCATCTCTGGGGACCTGTGGGCTCCATCCTATCCGTCCCCAGCAGCTCCAGGGGGTCGTTTTTCCCCTCTGTGAGGGGCAGATTCCTGTGCTGATAAGAAAACATGCAAAGGAGGCTTGTTCTGTGTTGACCTTCGTGGGAGGAATCACAGTGGGGAATTCATGAGGGACGGGGAGCCAGGCTGAGCCTGGGATCCCGCCACCTTCGTGGCCCAGATGTCCCTGAGCCCCAGGGGTCCCCAGGACAGACTATGCTCCCTGCATGTCACAGACGGGAGACGAGCCCCCAGAGCAGGCAAAGGAACCTGCTGCCATCTGCGCGCGTCCTGCTAGAATCCACTCTCTGCAAGGGCCCCGCGAGGCCAGCTTGACCAGAAACCCCTGCCTGGGTATTAGATCAAAGTCCTCATCCCTCTGGCCCCCGCCGCTGCCCGACGCCTGGTCTGCCTCCAGCGAGGATGCCACTGGGGAGTTTAGCCAGAATCCCTTCACCCCTGACCTTCTGCCTCACTGAGCTTCCATCCACTGACCCCACCTGCTCCTGAGTCAGACCCGCTCCTGTCCAGCCTGCATCCGGAGTTAAGCCTGGTTCCACATGGATGGCTCATTTCCTCTATTGCAATAGCCCTGAGTAAAATCTGCCCTCACTGATTTAACCGCTGTTTCTCTCTGACACTTCGCCCCGCCCCATGCCAGCCCGCGGGAGGGCCCAGGACAGCAGCTACCACTGGGACCCCATCCGTCCCCCTCCATGGGGTCCCTAGGGTGCGGGGATGAGGCACTTGTCCCTGAAGGCTCTCCGTCCCCCCAGATGAGGAGATCTTCGCGGCCAGGTGGGAAATGTCACCGTCAGCCATGGTTCCGGCAGAGCTACCTGGGCACAGAAGACCGATTCAGCCTGTTCCTTATAACCCAGCAGGGCTCCGTCTGATCCAGTCCACCCTTTGAGCCCCAGTCCCATGGGGTCTGGCTCCCGTGGGGCGCCCCTCCTCCCAAGGTGCCCACTCTGCAGCCCTGCCCGCTCCCTTCCCCCTGGGAGAGAACGTTTCCTCCAGAGAGACCCTCCCCCTGAGGTCTCCGCTCCCCTAGGGCATCACCCACCCCTTCGGCTAAGTCTGTCACTTCCTCAGTTCAGTTCAGTTCAGTACAGTCGCTCGGTCATGTCCGACTCTTTGTGACCCCATGAATCGCAGCACGCCAGGCCTCCCTGTCCATCACCAACTCCTGGAGTTTACTCAAACTCATGCCCATCGAGTCGGTGATGCCATCCAGCCATCTCATCCTCTGTCGTCCCCTTCTCCTCCTGCCCCCAATCCCTCCCAGCATCAGGGTCTTTTTCAACGAGTCAACTCTTGGCATGAGGTGGCCAAAGTTTTGGAGTTTCAGCTTCAGCATCAGTCCTTCCAATGAACACCCAGGACTGATCTGCTTTATTGAGTATGCCAAAGCCTTCGACTGTCTGGATCACAACAAACTGTGGAAAATTCTGAAGGAGATGGGAATACCAGACCACCTGACCTGCCTCTTGAGAAACCTGTTTGCAGGTCAGGAAGCAACAGTTAGAACTGGACATGGAACAACAGACTGGTTCCAAATAGGAACAGGAGTACATCAAGGCTGTATATTGTCACCCTGCTTATTTAACTTATATGCAGAGTACATCATGAGAAACGCTGGGCTGGAAGAAGCACAAGTTGTAATCAAAATTGCCGGGAGAAATATCAATAACCTCAGATACGCAGATGACACCACTTTTATGGCAGAAAGTCTCTCCCTCATGAAGACCTAATCCTGAGGTCTGGGAGCTTGGCCGCTGGATGCATGGAGCGTCTACCAGCTGGTGGCCTTGTGCAGGTCATGGCCCCTCCCTGGGGCTCAGTCTTCTCATCTGCAAAATGGGGGCACAGACAAATTCCCTTCAGTTCGCAAATGGGTGAGGAAAGCTGTTTCTGTGGCGTGGCAGTTATCACGTTTGCCTCCAGGACTAAAAAAGCACGTTGGTGACCCCGAGCCGTCACTGGGCATCCGTGAGGGGTGAGGGCAGCGAAGGCGCATTTGCATAACGAGGCTCGAAGGCGATGGAAGTCCAGCCCAGGTGCCTGGAGGCCGGCCCTCCCGCTCCCCACTCTCAGCCCTGCCCGTCTGTGTGTCTGGGGTCGCCGGGAGCCCCAGAGGAGCAGGAGGTGACGCCGCCCCAGGCACGCTTTAGAGAAGCGAGATGGCGTTCGCCTGCTCGCCCCCTGACCGAGCGCCGTTTCTCTTCCTTCCTGTCTCAGGAGCCGGCGGGCCGGCCCTGGGCTCCCTGCAGCCCCTGGGCTGCCCACGCGCTCCCTCCAGGGTCGGGGCCCTGGCCGGGGAGGGCGTGGGGCGGGGGTGCAGCCCTGGCTCCCTCTGCTTTGTCTTTAAAAGCAGGACCTCCCCCCGCCACTGGCCTGGATGCTTCAAAAGTGGGACAGCTCCTACAAGACCAGAAACTGATGGCGAATGTTCTAGAATAAGGGTGTCTGAGGGGACGACACCCTCCCCAGGGGACAGTGGACAGAGGGGTTCCCCTCCCTTGGAGCCTGGCAGCGTGAGGGGTCTGCTGGGCTTGAGGGATGGACTGGCCAGGAAGGTGACGTCTGAGCCAAGACTTGCAGGGGATGAGAGACGAGAATGGGGTGGGGGCACCGGTGGAGGACAGGGCTGGGCCTGGGGGGGCGGGTGGGCTGGAGCAAAGGGCCCAGGCCGGGGCGGTGAGGAGCAGGGGACGAGGGTCCAAGGCTTGGCAGCTGACCGCCGAGCAGGCCAGGCCATGCAGGGCCTCTGCTCCCCCGAGTCTCTTGCAGGTGGGGCCCCTGTGTGACTTGCCTCTCAAGGTCTGGGGGTCTGATAGCAGATGGGCGGGGGACGGGGGCAGGCGGCAGGCCCCTGCCACGGTCCAGGTGAGCGCTGAGGGGGCAGGGGGCCAGGTGGACACAGCGGAGGGAAGGGCAGGCCCAGACTCCAGCTGAGGTCTGAGATAAGGCAACAGCCTGGCTTCGGGGGGCGAGAAAAGAGGGGGTGAGTGGGAGGGGCCGTGGGGAGAGGTCCGAGATGGGGCATCAAAGGTCGAAGGTGAGACGTCAGAGAACGGAAGGAGAGTGAGACCAGGGCAACAGAGAGCAAGCCAGGACCTGGAAGCTGATGGGAAGGAGGAGCCCGGGGGTGACGGGTGGGCCGGGAGGCTGTGTGGAGCGGGGGTTGCGGGGGAGCTGGGAGCCAGCATGCCCGGGGTGGACTCAGAAAGGAGTGAACCCAGAGGGCTCCCTTGCTGAGTTCTGCTACAAAGAGGACCAGAGACCTGCAGGGTGGCAGGGCAGAGTCGGGAGGAGGGGGCTGAGGATGGGGAGGACCCGGGGAGAGGGGCTGGCGCTGGCCCCTGGAAGGTTCCCTTGGGAAGGAGAGGCTGGGGAAGTGTGAGCACTTGGCTAGGGGGCAGCAGGAAGCTGGGGCGCCGGCCTCAGCAGACCAGAGGGCTGGGGAGGGGGCAGGGGTCCCTCGGGGCTGCCCCTCGGGCTCTGCCCCTCCAGGTCCAGCCTCCCTGGTCCCTCCCGAGGGGGCGGTCTGCTCCGATGTGTGGTCCACAGCCGCGGCCGGCGATGGGACCAGGGCCCCGCCCAGCCCCGTCACTCTCTGCTGGACTCGGGAGGAACGTGGCTGGTGAGTGGGCCCCGACCCAGGTCGACTGGAGCCGCACGCGCAGGGACCTGGGCTGTTGAAGTTAGGGGGCCAGGACACCCCCACTTCCCTCTCGGGGGAGGGGCACCCACTGGGGGATCAAACACGGACGCAGGACCTGAAGGGTGGTCTCTGACTGGGTCGGTCAGCACCTCTGGCTCAGGATGGACCGGCTGGACTGCTGGCCCCGGTCTCAGGCTGGAGCCGGCCCACTCGCCCAAACTGCCATCTGTGCCCTTCCGGGCAGAAACAGAAGGAAAATAGATCCAACCCCCACCTCCACTCCAGACGTGACACTTTAAACTCAAACTCTCAGCTGGTAAAGAGGCGGGAGCCCGCGCGCCCAGTGTGGACTCGGAAGGGAGCAAACCCAGAGGGTGCTCTTGATGAGCTGTGCTACAAAGAGGAGACTTTAAACTCAAAATCTCCCAGGAAGGGACCCGCCCCAGTTACAGCCATCCCCCACCTACGGGGGCTGAGAGGGTGGTGATGGGAGAGAGGCCAGGCCCCGTCCCAAGAGAAGCCCCCTCACCCCCGGCCTGGGAAACGGGTCATCCCACCACCTTCCGGGCCCTCTGGGCTCGGTCGCTCAGTCGTGTCTGACTCTTTGTGACCCCATGGGCAGCAGCCTGCCAGGCTCCTCTGTCCATGAGATTCTCCAGGCAAGAACACTGGAATGGGTTGCCATTCCCTTCTCCAGCGGATCTTCCCGACCCAGGGATCAAGCCCAGGCCTCCTGCTTTGTGGGGATTCTTTACCATCTGAGCCACCGGGGAAGCCCTAGTGTGTGCTCACAGCCGGACACTGACGGGCATCCCTGCCCCCTTACTATTCTTCCCATTTCACAGATGAGGAAACTGAGGCTGGGGGCTGTCTGCCCGCGGCGGGGGAGTGACCGCGGTCCCAACCGTTGGTGCCCTACTCCCCGCCTCGTCGCCCACGCTGTGACCCAGTGGCACTTCTGCCCTGGTCTGACAGCCGATCCGCATTGTTCAGGGGAGGAAAAGCCCCTTGGATTTCATTTCCTCTCCATTGTCAGAGACGAACGCCCTTGGCCAGCCCGTAGGAACGGGCGCCCGTCCCCCTCGCTGTGATTCTCGATATTAAAACCACTACCATCTGGGCTGGAAATGCACCGCTGAGAACATTTCCTTTAGTGAGTCCAGCATCAGAGGGCAGCCTGGGCGGTGGTTCTCAGGGAGCTCCAGGTGGCAGGGGCAGGGTGGGAGACCACGACTCCCAGGTCCTGGGGCCAGCACCGACTCCCCCCGCCCCCAGCCCCTGCTTGGCGAGCCAGGCACCAGGACACCCCAGCCCACACTGCGGAGTGCACCTGGCCCTCTGGGCCTCAGTGTCAGCTTCTCCACCGATGCTGGCAAGTTCTGGGCGCGGGACACAACC
This sequence comes from Alces alces, assembly GCA_015832495.2. Classification (NCBI taxonomy): domain Eukaryota; kingdom Metazoa; phylum Chordata; class Mammalia; order Artiodactyla; family Cervidae; genus Alces; species Alces alces. Next base: position 45,154,313 of record JADEYB020000017.1, on the reverse strand, counting down.
TCCCTGGCCTTTGCGTCCCCACAGCCCTCCACCCTTCTTGCTTGCTGGCAAGGCTAGGTTTTGTTGGGTGTTCCCCATTTCCCTGCCAATGACTTTGGGAAGGGTAGCTGACTCCTCCCCAGCAACAGGGTGTAATACTTCACAGTGGAAACACTCAACTATTCTAACCACAGATGGGGGTGGAGGCTACTGGGGGCTTCAGGGAAATGTTTTCTTCCTCTCCAAAAGGCTCAGGAAAAGATGGTCTCCTCTAAAGAAAAAAAAAAGAAGATGATCTCTTCTTCCACTAAACTTGGCTGCATCTGCTGTGACTTCTGGACCAGCAGCAGCCACGCTGTAGCCATGAGGAGGATGTGGCTGAGGCCAGGGCACAGAGGTGGGAAGATCCTGTGGTTTTGTGCTTTCTTCTGTGCCTCTGAATTGTCCAGCTCTGGGACCAGCCCTCATCCTCCCCAGAACTTCCTGTTCAGAGAGTTAAGACTTAGTCCTTATAGTTAATACCATTCTGAGATGAGCTTCCTTCTGTTTGCAGACAGGAGTATTTTGATATTCTCAGAACCTTCATCTCAGAATCCTTACCCTTATTATAAAGGGTTGCTACTGCTAAGGCGCTTCAGTTGTGTCCGACTCTGTGCGACCCCATAGACGGCAGCCCACCAGGCTCCCCTGTCCCTGGAATTCTCTAGGCAAGAACACTGGAGTGGGTTGCCATTTCCTTCTCCAATGCATGAAAGTGAAAAGTGAAAGTGAAGTCGCTCAGTCGTGTCCAACTCTTAGTAACCCCATGGACTGCAGCCCACCAGGCTCCCCTGTCCCTGGAATTCTCTAGGCAAGAACACTGGAGTGGGTTGCCATTTCCTTCTCCAATGCATGAAAGTGAAAAGTGAAAGTGAAGTCGCTCAGTCGTGTCCAACTCTTAGTAACCCCATGGACTGCAGCCTACCAGGCTCCTCTGTCCATGGGATTTTCCAGGCAAGAGTACTGGAGTGGGGTGCCACTGGGGATGCCTACAATATCCCCTTCTCAAATCAAATAAAGCCCGGAATTTCCCAAATTGGCCCTGGCAGGAGACCCATCTGTCTATCATCCACCCATCGTTTATGTATCTATGTATCTCTATCATCTACCTACCTGTCTTCTGTTCACCATCCCTTTATCATCTATTTCCCCATTGCCTATCTGTATATCGATTACTCATCTGTTATCTGTGTATCTATCTCACTATCACCTCCCCCCACCCCCACCCCGCATCTCTCACCTCCTTTCTGGCTTTGCTGTTTTACCTCCTTCTCCATCTCTGGGTCTCTCACTGGGCTCTCAGCCTCACTATGCATCCCAGGCAGCGGCCCCAGACCCTCCCTCTCCTGGAAAGGCAGCCCGGACGACTGTTCTTGGCCAGGGGCCTGTGAGGACTTCCCCCTGCACCCGCCTCATGGCTGTGGGCTTGGCTTGGCTGGAGGCATCCGAGTCGTGCTGGCCTCTCCCCACGTGGCCAGGAGCCTGGGCTCTGGGGCAGGTGGGTCCCTTGCTTTCTGGAGCCTCTGGTTGTCACTGGGGGACCCCTGGAGGGCAGAGTCTGGGGTGGAGTCTGGGGAGCGGGACGTTTATTCAGGGATGAGCTTGGGGTCTAGACTGAGGAGGGGGGGCCAGTAGAAGGGTGAGGGCCCTGAGTGAGGAGCGCAGGCCCTAAACCCAGAGCCCGTGGCCATGACCGCGCATGGAGACAGGGACGCTGGACGTGATGGAGGGGAGGGCCCCGAGGTGCTGGGTTCCCCGAGTGTCCTGCAAAGAGACGAGGAGGCGAGGCGAGGCTGTGTGAAGGGGGAGGCTCGCAGCCCGGGGACGCCGGGAGCCTGGAAGCACCAGGGCCCTGCCCACACCTTGACCTTGGGCTGCCAGCCCTGAGGATGGATTCCCACCCAGTGGAGGCCCTGGTGGGAGGTCCTTTATTTCAGCAGCCCCGGGACACAGATCCAGGAAAAGCAGGACCACACAGGGGGAGACCCTACAGCCGCCAGCCTCGGTCAGGCCCCCAGCTGGGAGCTCCTCAGCCCTGAGCAACTGAACTGGGCTGGCTGAGCACGGGGGGACACCCTCAGCCCTGGACGTGGTCCCGGCGGCTCACTGTGGAGGTCAGGCCCCGCAGATGGCCTGGCCTTGTCCCACTCCCAGCACAGCTCTGTCTCTTGAGAACTTAGGGGGTCTTCCAGCTGGTCTTTTCAAATGAAAATGCCCCCGGGAGGGTCCACACTAGGCAGTCACACCCAGCAGCCCCTGAGCTTCAAGCAGGCCGCTTGGTGGGGGGAGAGGCAGTTGTGCGTGTGGAGAAGGGCTGGGGCCTGGGCTGCACCTGCTTTCTCCTGAGCACCTGTGCAGACAGGCCGTCCTCCCTCCGGCTCTCAGCTCTCTGGGTGTGGAGTACTCACCTGGAGGACCGAAGGGGCAGGGCTGGGAGGAGCCTGGCAGCTTCCCAGGGCTGGGCCTGTGTCCAGCTCGCCTCCCCAGGGTGACGGCAGGTCAGCCCCACCCTCCCAGCACCCCCACTCCACCCCCACTTCCAGTGACGCCTGTCTGACCGCAGGCTGTGGAGGGCGGTCAGGTCCAGGAAGAGGCTGCATCGATCGGCCCTGAATTGGACAAACCAGAGAACTTGCCCGGCCTGCTGACCTTTTCAGCAGGCCAGTAATCTGATGACCCCCGCCTCCCAGCCCCACCGAGAGCAGCAGTTAACATGATTAATGGGCATCAGGGGCCCTGTGGAATGGGGCCCAGGGAAGCAGGAGACTTGCTAGGCCCTCGCTTGGCCTGAGTTGGTGGGAGGCCAGGGAGAGCCTCTAGCCAGACACCCTGCCTCCATCACCCCTGGAACGTTCTCCATTTGGAGTAGAACCTATCACCCCCACCTCAGCTTCCTCCAAAGTCCTGACGCCTTGTTGTGACCGTGGCCCTCGGGGCCCCCTGCTGATGGAGGGCGACCCAGAGCCAGCAAAGCATCAGAGAGAGTTCCGGGTCCCCCTGGCTGTGTCACGGTGGTGGTGGAGGGAACCCAGGAGCCTGGGGGACTCTATCCTGCCTCCTCTTCCCTGTCTCTACTGTCCAACCCGTCTCCCCGGCCTCCTGAGTCCACCTCTCGGCACTCTGGAGGCCCGTCTACTTCCTCACGACCCCCGCCCTGGCTGGGCTTTCCCGTGGCCCATGCGGGGCCCTTCCCTGGCCTCCAGCCTCCCCCACCTCCCTGTCCCCTGTCACTTCAGACAAAGCAGTCTTCCGGAAACACGCCTGGCAATACCATGGCCTTGCATAACCATGTCCAGTGGCACCATGCCTACCGGACATCTATTCATCTTTCAGTTCAGTTCAGTCACTCAGTCATATCCGACTCTGCACCCCATGGACCGCAGCACACCAGGCCTCCCTGTCCATCACCAACTCGCGGAGCTCGCTCAAAGTCAAGTCCATTGAGTCAGTGATGCCATCCGACCATCTTATCCTCTGTCATTCCCTTCTCCTCCCGCCTTCAATCATTGCCAGCATCAGGGTCTTTTCCAATGAGTCAGGTCTCCGCATCAGGTGGCCAAAGTATAGGAGTTTCAGCTTCAGCATCAGTCCTTCCAATGAACACCCAGGACTGGTCTCCTTTAGGATGGACTGGTTGGATCTCCTTGCAGTCCAAGGGACTCTTCAGAGTCTTCTTCAGCACCACAGTTCAAAAGCATCAATTCATCTTTCCACGCCCACCTCGATCTTTCTGGGGGACCCGGGGGCCATGATGATATCCCCACTACAGGCTGTGAAGCTGTTTTCGCAAGCCCAGTCAGGTGTCTGTAACCCAGGGCCCCTCAGAGGTCGCTCCGCCCCGACTTGCAGGCTTCCTGGTGGTGGACTCGCAGCCAGGACCTGCTTGGTCCTGGTGAGGTGGGGGCACCATCAAGGCCGAGGCCATCAGAGCTGCAGGGGGGCCCAGAAGCCTTTCCTCTTCGCTCCAACCTGAGTAACGAGGCCACAGTGGGTCAGGGATCGATTTCTCATTTCCGTGATTAACCCACAGCCTGGAACACTCGGCGCCTGCTTCCCCAGAGGGTCAGGCCCCGCCCGCCGAGGGGGTGGGGCCCGGGGCCATGCTAGAAGGAGGACGGCTGGAGCCCCTCTATGCTGTGACCCCGGGGCGCAGGCTGCTCAGCCCCTCTCGGTCCCCGTGGCGTCTCCTAGAAGGACACGCACTCCTGCCCTGCCTCCCAGAGCGGTGGCAAGCCTCGGGGGTGACCAGGCTGCTTCCGCCCAAAGGTCTCCACCACTTTGCTTCTGACCACCAGCTGGCTGGGGTCTCCCACCCTCACCCTGCCCCTGCCCAAGGACCCTCGCCTGGCGTCCTAGCCTCTCTGAGTCTCTCCGATGGGGACTGACAGGCGCCCTTTGTCCCCTCACCTGAGGACCAGGAGCAGGCTGGGTTTATGGCCGCGGGCCCAGTGCACAGGGCCGGGGTGTCGGGGGAGGTGCCCCAGGGCAATAGGGGTCTGGTCCCCTTTTCTTGGGCCCACGTTTGGGGGTCATCTGCTCTCACGCAGACTGGCGGTGGGGATGTGGCCAGGCGTCGCACTCCCTGGGTGATGTGTGGTCACCACGTGGATGCCGGGGAGGACCCTCAAGGCTCTCGTCTCCACCCCCCGCCATGGCCTAGAGCCTCCCCCGACCCCGGCTTGCTTAAGGCCCCCTCCCTCCCTGCAGCCTGTCTCAGCTCTGGAAGCCCCTCACCCAGAGGGCCCACTGTGCCAGGCCTTACATATCCCCGAGCCTGCCTTCCCCTGGGGTGGGAGTCCGTGCTGGACACTGTCCCCCCACGGCCAGTCTGGGCGGCCCTGGACCAGCACCGCATCCCAGAGCCGGCGGCCTGCTTGGGCACCCTCCTTAAAGGAGCCCCAACCCTGAAGGACGCGGGCAGCCCTGGCTCCTGCTATGCCTCAAGTGACGCTGGCTATACCCTCAACCCAGCAGACCAGCCAGCCACGCTCACTGCCCCGTGCCCACAGTGATATGCTGGGTTTAAAGAGAGCATGTCCAGGGCAGCTGCAGCCCACTCCCCTACTGCCTGTCTCCAGCTCCGCCTGTTTCCCGTGGAGAAAGGGCGGCGCTTATGTGGCTACAGAGCTGGGAAGAGAAGACTTTACCAACATGTCATTTAACTTCCGACTTCCTGGGCTCCCGTTGGATCGTGTCAGGGCCTTAAGATCATTTCAGCGTTTTCATATTTAACTTGCGGGTCCGCAGCTGCTCGGCAGGACGAGGGAGGTGCAGCCCCACCCTGCATCTCTGCCGGCTCTGCAGCCCTCTCCTGCCAAGGTGGAGGCCCCACATTTCACCCTCTGAGGAGTCTGGGTCCCACCACCCAGGGGGGTTCAAAGGGAGGCAGGGCACCCTCAGCCCAGCTGGCAGGGGGTAGCAAGATCAGTGTTGGAAACTTCCACCCACCCCTGCCAGCCAGACCCGTGCAGGCCAAGGCGATGTCTCACCCTCACTGTGCCCCCTCCTCTCCCAGGGAGCCTGCTGTCTTCTGATTGCCCAGGTCTAGCCACTTCTTCTGGAACCAACACATGCCACCATCTCTGGATGCTGGGTCATCCTTTAATCCATTCCTTGATTTGCCCTTTCATTTATCCATTCATTCACATATTTATCCATCCATCCACCATCCATCCATCCAATATCCATCCATCCACCAACCATCCATCACCAATCCATCTGCCCAAGCATCCATTCACTCACTCATCCATCTGCCCATTCATTTATCCACCCACCCATTCATCTACCCATCATCCATGTATCCATCCATCCATCCATCCAATAAATATTTCTTTTACTCAGCATTCATCTTTAAACTGGAGGAAAGTTGATTTACAATATTGTATTAGTTTTAGATATACAGCAAAGTGATCCAGTTATCCATATAGTTTTTCAGATTCTTTTCCATTATAGATTATTATAAGATATTGAATATAGTTATAGTTCCCTGTACTACATGGTAAATCCTCATTGTTTTATCTATTTTATATATAGCAGCATTCATCCGGAGTGTTGTTAAAGTGCTGCACTCCATATGACAGGAAATTTGGAAAACTCAGCAGTGGCCACAGGACTGGAAAAGGTCAGTTTTCATTCCAATTCCAAAGAAAGGCAATGCCAAAGAATGCTCAAACTACCACACAAGTGTGCTCATCTCACACGCTAATAAAGTAATGTTCAAAATTCTCCAAGCCAAGCTTCAACAGTACGTGAACTGTGAACTTCCAGATGTTCAAGCTGGTTTTAGAAAAGGCAGAGGAACCAGAGATCAAACTGCCAACATCTGTTGGATCATTGAAAAAGCAAGGGAGTTCCAGAAAAACATCTATTTCTGCTCTATTGACTATGCCAAAGCCTTTGACTGTGTGGATCACAACAAACTGGAAAATTCTTCAAGAGATGGGAATACCAGACCACCTGATCTGCCTCCTAAGAAATCTGTATGCAGGTCAAGAAGCAACAGTTGGAACCGGAGGTGGAAGAGACTGGTTCCAAATAGGGAAAGGAGTACGTCAAAGCTGTATATTGTCACCCTGCTTATTTAACTTATATGCAGAGTACATCATGAGAAATGCCGGGCTGGATGAAGCACAAGCAGGAATCAAGATTGCCAGGAGAAATACCAATTATCTCAGATATGCAAATGACACCACCTTTATGGCAGAAAGCCAAGAAGAACTAAAGCGCCTCTTGTTGAAAGTGGAAGAGGAGAATGAAAACATTGGCTTAAAGCTCAACATTCAGAAAACAAAGATCATGGCATCTGGTCCCATCACTTCATGGCAAATAGATGGGGAAACAATGGAAGTAGTGAGAGATTTTATTTTTCTGGGCTCCCAAATTACTGCAGATGGTGACTGCAGCCATGAAATTAAAAGATGCTTGCTCCTTGAAAGAAAAGCTATGACCAACCTAGACAGCATATTAAACAGCAGAGACATTACTTTGCCAATAAAGGTCTGTCTAGTCAAAGCTATGGTTTTTCCAGTAGTCACGTATGGATGTGAGAGTTGGATTATAAAGAAAGCTGAGGGCCAAAGAATTGATGCTTTTGAACTGTGGTGTTGGAGAAGACTCTTGAGAGTCCCTTGGACTGCAGG